>CM029013.1:203328842-204071342 GCA_016801055.1 Panax notoginseng | reverse complement strand
AATTTCTAACAATTATATATACGGAGGAAAATGTGAAAGTGAGAGGTCACTTAAATTGTCACATAAAAGGAGATTTGTAATCAGAGTTTTCCAAATAATTAATGAGTCCTTTGCAACCTCATATGTCCGTATAGGACTACTGCTTGGCTTTATATATATATTGTGACGCCCCCAAAATTAGGTATACATCACCCATCTTTGGTAAACAGATACATAGTACAGAATTCAAATACAACTTACTAATACAACTGTAGTGTACAATACGACAAAACATAAACTGTGAGTTTGAATACAAATATTGTCTACTAGAGAGTATACAAACTCAAAATGAGTCCTTATTACAATTATTATCACACTATTTCACAGAATAGTGAGGACTACTAATGCTATCCTCTGGACCATCACTCTGTTTTCCAACTCGTCCTAGCTATATTCTCATTTCCTAAAGAGAACAGTGAAAGAAAGGGTGAGCTCAACTAGCCCAGTAAGAAATATTATGACTAAGATAATGCAGAATAAATTATCATTAGTCTCCAACAATGTTAAACTGATAAAATATAATAGACATCAAGTTTAACCGCAGCGGAACAAGTAATCCATTAAAAGAGTCAAGTAGAAAATAAAATCTACTATCTTTTATAATTTAAAAGGTTTTTCATCACTGTTATCGCTGAGACTCAGCTTAATAAATAATTCACATCATCGAATCACCCCTGCACTACGGCCAAGGATATTCTTTAGTATCACGACCACAATTATCCATGCACTACGGGCCAAGAATATTTGTGTATTCATTAATGGTCATGATCATGCCAACAACTGTCCATCAATGCACTACGGGCCAATGAGGACTTTTACCACATCATTTGTAACATTACGGTCATGATTATACCGAATAATTCCTGGTCATAATCATACCTAGACCTGGCAAAGATGGCCCAGGCCCGCGGGCCGGGCCGGCCCGCCCTCCAAAAATTGGGCATTGGGCCGTAGGTTTTTAGCCCGCCAAAACCCGGGCCTTTTTGGCCCAGCCCGTGGAGGCCCGACCCGCCTAAGTGGCCCGTGATTTTTTTATTTTTTATTTTTTAAAAAAATAAAATGTAACTACTTGTGGGTTGTGAGGCTTGAACACAAGACTTGTAAGTAAATAAATAAGAGTTCAAACCAACTAAGCTACAACAACTATTTGTTTTTAATGCAATCTTCAATATATTTTAACTATAATTAAAAATTATAATTAAGATATGTAGTTAATGTAGGTAATTAATTAATAATACTAATTTATAATACTATTAAAATTTTAATTGATTGAGATATGTAGTTAATAATTTCAAAGTATAAAACTATTAAACTAACAAATAACAATTACTAGTTTAAGTTAGATAATATAATTATAAAAATTTAAAATTATCTATATATTAGTATTAATTACAGTATTTATTATTTTAAAAAGTAAAATAAATTATATTAATTTTAAAGAATCAAATTTAATTATATACTTTGAATTACTAGCAATATATAATTCGAATCAACCACTAATTTTTTAGATTGCAAGTCCAAAATCTGTACACAATAATATAGATAATTTTATCCCTTAATTATGCAATCCCCCTACTTATTGTAGTACATTTAGAAAGTAAATCAATCATTATCCCTTAATTATGCATTCCCCCTACTTATTTGGAAAGTAAATCAATCATCATCCCAAATCATGCCTTTAGAATAATATCTAAAATTATAATACTATTAAAATTTTAATTGATTGAGATATGTTGTTAATTTAAGTAATTAGAAATATTGTTTATTATAAATTATTTTATTATTTTTAATATTTATTATTATTACTATTTTTGGTGTATCAAGATTTTGTAAAAAAAAATAAAATAGGAAAAACCTTCGGGCCGGGCTGGGCCGCCCAACCCGGGCCACGGGCCTAACAAATCTGACCTGCCAAAACCCGGGCCTTTTCGGCCCGGCCCGCCGTCGGTCCGGCCCGCACTCGGCCCGGCCCGCCCGTTTGCCAGGTCTAATCATACCAAGTCCATCTATTCACTACAAGCCACAGATGACTTTCAACACAAAAAAAACATGAGGATGATGACAATGATATAAGAATTCAATAAAACAAGTTCAAGAATTAATTTATCCAGGAACCAATAACGTTCAAATTGTCAACATGATACTGCTTTGTGGAGTAAAATTCAAAAATGCTCAGAAGAATATTTCCGTGAAAAGATACTGGATGAAGCGCAAATATCAAGGATATTCTACTAATTTCATGGAGTATAGAAGTAAAAACTTTAATCAACTGAGAATAATAAAGAATGGAATAACAAAAGAAATCACCATGCATGCGGTACTTCGCATAAACAGGTTATTCCAACAGAATAATAATAACGGAACCAGGTCAGGCGAAATTCGCCCCGACAGGATGTTCCAACAGAATAATAAAGAATGGAATAACAACAGAAATCACCATGCATGCGGTACTTCGCACAGACATGTTATTCCAACATAATACTAAATAATGGAACTAGGTCAGGCGTAATACGCACCGACATGATGTTCCAACAGAATAATAAAGACGAAACCAGGTCCGGCGTAAAACACACAGACAGGATGTTCCAACAGAATAATAATAAGACGGAACCAGGTCTGGTGTAACACACACAGACAGGATGTTCCAACAGAATAATAGAAGAATGTCACCAAGTATAGGGTAGACCGCGTATACATGTTATTCCAACAGAATAATAAGAAATGGAATAACAACAGTTCTCTTCATGAATAAGAAAGAATAACACCCCTTACCGTAAAAGAAACTGAATATAAGAGTAGGGAAGTAGCAGAATACTTGGCTATAGTTTCTCTATAATTTTTCTCTCTCTAGAGTTTCAGTGAATTTGTAAAAAATAATGAAGGAATGAGCATCTATTTATAGGAGAATTGAAGGATACTATTGGATTGTACAGTAGGAATTCAGACGAAATCAGTTGCTGATTCACAGCTCCACTGATCCAACGCATTAATAATCTTTATCAAAGAGTTAGCCAATGAAAAAAATGAACATATGCCACATTAAAAGCCTTGACCAATTAAAATGCTCCATAATTTACAAGTTGCCAAATCTGCTGCATGATTGAAAAAAAAATTGGTCAATAATATTCAAGCTTGGAAAAATCAATCCGAATCCTGCCAATTCTTTCTTCTTCTTTTCTTTCCAATCATCATCCCACTATCATATAAATATATATAAAATAATAATGCTTCTCTCCACCACAACCCACTAATATAAATATATATATAACAATCACACACCTGCCAATAATATACTCCTCCACCCACAACACACCACTAGATAATAATTCCCCCACAAAAATACACTACCACACACACACTCCTACACACACACACACAAAAGTCAAATATATATATATATATATATATATATATATATATATATATATACTTTATAACTTTCGTTCGATAATTTTGAAAAACGGGTAAATAGGGATCCAAATAATAAGTAAAACTGAGTGACTTCTAACGTAAGAATCAATAATCAATACCGTGTACTACTATGCAACCACGCATATTACTGTACTTTTAACACCGGGTGTTTCAACAGTTAACGGTAAAACTTCCGCCGTTATTTTCATAAAGTATTTTTGTCGTTTTCTCAATCCGACAATAATTCCGTTGCGGGATCCACCAATGATTGTACCGTCGTATGGATATTCCCCGACAAAACGAATATTCCCCGACCAATCGAATATAATATAACAACTTGCATACTATATAAAATTTATAAATATTACCCACAACTATAACATTATATCAATTTCACTCCATAATATTCAAAAATAATATTTATAGAAAATTCATCTTTATTCAAAAAGTTGGGGTTTTACAATCTCCCCTTCTTAAGAAATTTTGCCCTCGAAATTAGGGTACGTACCTGGTATGTCGAAGAGGTAAGGATACCTTGATTTTATTTCAGACTCTAACTCCCAAGTCATTCCTCAACATCGTGGTTTCTTTACAAAACTTTGACTTGAGGTATAACCTTGGAGCGTAGAATATGTTCCTTCTTATCCAAGATTTGAACATGAACCTCTTCATACGTTAAGTCTTCCGCTATTTCGTCCGGTTCTAACTCAATAATGTGGTTCGGGTCTTTCACATATTTACGTAACATGGATACGTGAAAAATGTTATGAACACGAGACATACTTGGCGGTAAAGCGAGTCTATAGGCTACAGTTCCTACTCGATCGAGGATTAAAAATGGGCCGATGAATCGAGGATTGAGTTTTCTTCTCTTTCCAAATCTCGTAACTCCTTTCCATAGAGCAACTCGTAATAACACATGATCTCCTATTTCAAATTTCACGTCCTTTCGATGAAGATCAGCATAACTCTTTTGTCGATCTTGTGAGGTTTTTATACTTTGCCGGATCGTTTGAATCTTTTTCGTAGTCATACGTACCAACTCCGGTCCCAATAACGTTGCTTCAGCCACCTCATCCCAGCATACTGGAGAACGACACTTTCTTCCATACAACGCCTCAAATGGAGCCATGCCAATACTTGCTTGATAACTGTTGTTGTAGGAAAACTTCACCAATGGTAAGAACTTGTCCCAACTTCCCTTGAAATCAAGGACACAGAGTCTTAATAGATCTTCAAGAGTTTGAATAGTCCTCTCCGACTGTCCATCCGTCTGAGGATGATAAGCTGAGCTAAATCGTAAATCTGTGCCCATAGTTTCCTGCAAACTAACCCAAAATCGTGAAGTGAATCTTGGGTCTCGATCAGAAACTATGGATACTAGCATACCATGCAGTCATATAATCTCGTTTATGTATATACGAGCAAGACGTTCAAGTGTATAAGTTTCTCGTATCGGTAAGAAATGAGCAGACTTGGTCAATCTATCAATAATGACCCAAATCGCATCTATACCTTGAGAAACCTTAGGAAGACCGGTAACGAAATCCATGGTAATGTGCTCCCACTTCCATTCTTGAATTTCAAGTGGTTGCAATGGACCTTTTGGTACTTGATGCTCCGCCTTGACTTGTTGACAAGTTAGACATCTTGAGATAAACAGCGCTATGTCTCTCTTCATATTGCTCCACCAAAATATATGACGAAGATCACGATACATTTCGGTACTCCCAGGGTGGATTGCAAACGGTGTGTTGTGCGCCTCCATCATGATTTTATACTTTAACTCAGGATCGTTAGGAACACAAAGTCTGGAGTTGACTCGAAGTATTCCTTCATCATCGATTCCTGCTTCTAGAATAACGCCCTCTTGAACCTTCTTCATTCATCTGCTCTGAGTATGTAGCTTGAGCGACTTTAACTTTATCGATTAAAGTCGATTCCACTCGTATATTCGTTATCTTCACGTGGGTTCGTATATTCGCACTTGTAAATGCATATGATCTTCTACTCAACGCGTCAGCTACCACGTTCGCTTTTCCACGATGATATTAAATGGTACGATCGTAATCTTTAACAGCTCGAGCCAACGTCTTTGGCGCATGATACGTTCGTTTTAAGTAAAGAAATATTTGAGGGTTTAAGAAATGGGTTTTGTACTGCGGTCAATACAAAATTCGATTTCACGCTCTAGGGGTAGGCTAGGAAGTCTTCAAGAATACGTCAGGAAATTTATTAACAATAGAAATATCATTCAAAACTGTGACTCTCATCCCAGACTTGGATAACACGTCACATTGATACCTATTAACTTGTCATCGTCATTTACAACGTCTCCTACAGAAAGTCTGGCTTCGGTGCATTCCACACCAGGAAGTCAACAACGAAAGGAACGGGGATCTTTACTTATGGCTTGATATGACAATGATTGGCGTTAGTGGTTTGGTTGCTTTAATTCGCATAACAGGTTGGTTAGGAATATGAAAGTTAACAACCTTACGAAAAGCATGATGAGTAGTTAACCAATTGTTTCCAAAAATCATATATCGACAGGTAACGTGAAAGTGTCGATTTGAATCAAACAAGATTTATAAATAGTGGAGTTAACGAAGGTTTCTCCTAACAGAGTTTCAACAGATAAGTCAAAGTCTAATAAATTTTTATTTCATTTTATTTTTTTTAAGAGCCAAGTTTAAACGTTGAACACAACTAGGTGAAATACAAGAATGGGTAGAACCAGTATCGAATAAGGTACAAACTTCGCAATGGTTTATGATTAGCTTACCCGCGATAACTTCATTTGGGTTCTTCACTTGTTGGAAAGTCATGACAACCGCTCTCCCTTGAACTACCCGGCTTTTGACTTGTCTGGGGTAGCATTTGGTGTCATCACTATTGTTGGAATTGACTTTAATATAGGGCATATTCCATCCTCAACTGCTTCATCGTACTCCTGCTTCATGATCTGAATCATCAATCTTCGATCCATATCGAGTTCAGATTGACCGCTTTGTACAGGGTAATTCAAAACTCGATGTTGGGTTCTCCCAATTGCTGTCCAAAAAGAGAAATGTATATCATCTATTTTAGCCTTTTTGGATCGGACGTCTCTTTTTACAATATTAACACGTCATGCGGCTTTTATCCATGCATCCTTCATTCTCACTCATTCAGTTGTTTCTTCTTTCAGCTGATCCTTGATATTTGAATTCTCAGATTTCAACTTTAATATCTTACACTCTGCCAAAGTGTGATTTTGTTCAAGCATCACATATCGAGTAACACAATTTTGAATCGTTACATCTCTTTGCTCCACGACCGCCTGCCGTTCTTCAGCCTACTCTTCTAACTCATGAACACGATTTTGTAATTCTAAGTTTTGATCATAAATTTCTTCTAACCAATTCTCCTCAGGTTCCTCTTCTTCCTCTTCTTCCTCTTCTTCCTCTTCTTCCTCACTCTCAGCTGCTACCTCTGCCACTAGCTCGGGTGCAACTATTAGTTCTTCACTTACCATGTAGATATCTCTAATTTCTTCTTTGCCTGATATTACATTATCCTGGTTGGTGATTAGAGGTGCCACGGTCTCATTCACTCCATTGTTGACATTTTCAGTTGCCATTTTCAAATACTACCACAAAACAAGGGTTAATTAACATGTCACATATTATCAATATACTCTGACCAACCAATTAAATAACAAATAAACTTAGGTAGGTCATACTAGTGAAAGAATTCCCCATCTCTCCCCTCCTAGTTCTTGTCTCACACCTTATCCAGGGATCATATCTCTAAGCTCTGATACCAACTGTGACGCCCCCAAAATTAAGTATGCATCATCCATCTTGGGTCGCCAGATACATGGTACAGAATTCAAATACAACTTACTAATACAACTGTCGTATACAATACGACAAAATATAAACTGTGAGTTTGAATACAAATATTGTCTACTAGAGAGTATACAAACTCAAAAGGAGTCCTCATTACAATTATTATCACACTATTTCACAGAATAGTGAGGACTACTAATGCTATCCTCTGGACCATCACTCCGTTCCCCAACTCGTCCCAGCTATATTCTCATTTCCTGAAGAGAACAGTGAAAGAAAGGGTGAGCTCAACTAGCCCAGTAAGAAATATTATGACTAAGATAATGCAGAATAAATTATTATTAGTCTCCAACAATGTTAAACTGATAAAATATAATAGATATCAAGTTTAACTGCAGCGGAACAAACAATCCATTAAAAGAGTTAAGTAAAAAATAAAATCTACTATCTTTTATGATTTAAAAGGTTTTTCATCACTGTTAACGCTGAGACTCAACTTAATATCATCGAATCAACCCTGCACTACGGCCAAGGATATTCTTTAGTATCACGACCACAATTATCCATGTACTACGGGCCAAGAATATTTGTGTATTCATTAATGGTCATGATCATGCCAACAACTGTCCATCAATGTACTACGGACCAATGAGGACTTTTACCACATCATTTGTAACATTACGGTCATGATTATACCGAATAATTCCTGGTCATAATCATACCAAGTCCATCTATGCACTTCAGGCCACAGATGACTTTCAACACAAAAAAAAATATGATAACAATAAAACAAGTTCAAGAATTAATTTATCCAAGAACCAATAACGTCCAAATTGTCAACATGATACTACTTTGTGGAGTAAAATTCAAGAATGCTCAGAAGAATATTTTCATGAAAAGATACTGGATGAAGCGCAAATATCAAGGATATTCTACTAATTTCATGGAGTATAGAAGTCAAAACTTTAATCAACTGAGTATAATAAAAAATGGAATAACAAAAGAAATCATCATGCATGCGGTACTTCGCATAAACAGGTTATTCTAACAGAATAATAATAACGGAACCAGGTCAGGCGAAATTCGTACCGACAGGATGTTCCAACAGAATAAAAAAGAATGGAATAACAACAGAAATCACCATGCATGCGGTACTTCGCATAGACAGGTTATTCCAACATAATACTAAATAATGGAACTAGGTCAGGCATAATATGCACCGACAGGATGTTCCAACAGAATAATAAAGACGGAACCAGGTCCGGCGTAAAATACACAGACAGGATGTTCCAACAGAATAATAATAAGACGGAACCAGGTCCGGTGTAAAACACACAGACAGGATGTTCCAACAGAATAATAGAAGAATGTCACCAAGTATAAGGTAGACCGCGTATACAGGTTATTCCAACAGAATAATAAGAAATGGAATAACAACAGTTCTCTTCATGAATAAGAAAGAATAACACCCCTTACCGTAAAAGAAACTGAATATAAGAGTAGGGAAGTAGCAGAATACTTTGCTATAGTTTCTCTATAATTTTTCTCTCTCTAGAGTTTCAGTGAATTTGTAAGAAATAATGAAGGAATGAGCTTCTATTTATAGGAGAATTGAAGGATACTATTGGATTGTACAGTAGGAATTCAGACGAAATCAGTTGCTGATTCACAGCTCCACTGATCCAACGCATCAATAATCTTTATCAAAGAGTTAGCCAATGAAAAAAATGAACACATGCCACATTAAAAGCCTTGACCAATTAAAATGCTCCATAATTTACAAGTTGCCAAATCAGCTGCATGATTGAAAAAAAATTTGGCCAATAATATTCAAGCTTGGAAAAATCAATCCGAATCCTGCCAATTCTTTCTTCTTCTTTTCTTTCCAATCAACATCCCACTATCATATAAATATATATAAAATAATAATGCTTCTCTCCACCACAACCCACTAACATAAATATATATATAACAATCACACACCTGCCAATAATATACTCCTCCACCCACAACACACCACTAGATAATAATTCCCCCACCAAAATCCACTACCACACACACACTCCTACACACACACACACACAAAAGTATATATATATATATATATATATATATATATACTTTATAACTTTCTTTCGATAATTTTGAAAAACGGGTAAATAGGGATCCAAATAATAAGTAAAACTGAGTGACTTCTAACGTAAGCATCAATAATCAATACCGTGTGCTCCTGTGAAACCACGCGTATTACTATACTTTTAACACCGGGTGTTTCAACACTTAACGGTAAAACTTCCGCCGTTATTTTCATAAAGTATTTTTGTCGTTTTCTCAATCCGATAATAATTCCGTTGCGGGGTCCACCAATGTTTGTACCGTCGTACGGATATTCTCTGACAAAATGAATATTTCCCGACCAATCGAATATAATATAACAACTTACATACTATGCAAAGTTTATAAATATTACCCACAACTATAACATTATATCAATTTCACTCCATAATATTCAAAAATAATATTTATAGAAAATTCATCTTTATTCAAAAAGTTGGGGTTTTACAATCTCTCCTTCTTAAGAAATTTCGCCCTCGAAATTAGGGTACGTACCTGGTATGTCGAAGAGGTAAGGATACCTTGATTTTATTTCAGATTCTAACTCCCAAGTCATTTTCTCAACATCGTGGTTTCTCTACAAAACTTTGACTTGAGGTATAACCTTGGAGCGTAGAATATGTTCCTTTTTATCCAAGATTTGAACAGGAACCTCTTCATACGTTAAGTCTTCCGCTATTTTGTTCGATTCTAACTTAATAATGTGGTTCGGGTCTTTCACATATTTACGTAACATGGATACGTGAAAAATGTTATGAACACGAGACATACTTGGCGGTAAAGCGAGTCTATAGGCTACAGTTCCTACTCGATCGAGGATTAAAAATGGGCCGATGAATCAAGGATTGAGCTTTCTTCTCTTTCCAAATCTCGTAACTCCTTTCCATGGAGTAACTCGTAATAACACATGATCTCCTATTTCAAATTTCACGTCCTTTCGATGAAGATCAGCATAACTCTTTTGTCGATCTTGTGAGGTTTTTATACGTTGCTGGATCGTTTGAATCTTTTCCGTAGTCATACGTACCAACCCCGGTCCCAACAACGTTGCTTCACCCACCTCAACCCAGCATACTGGAGAACCACACTTTCTTCCATACAACGCCTCAAATGAAGCCATGCCAATACTTGCTTGATAACTGCTGTTGTAGGAAAACTCCACCAATGGTAAGAATTTGTCCCAACTTCCCTTGAAATCAAGGACACAGAGTCTTAATAGATCTTCAAGAGTTTGAATAGTCCTCTCCGACTGTCCATCCGTCTGAGGATGATATGCCGAGCTAAATCATAAATTTGTGCCCATAGTTTCCTGCAAACTAACCCAAAATCGTGAAGTGAATCTTGGGTCTCGATCAGAAACAATGGATACTAGCATACCATGCAGTCATATAATCTCGTTTATGTATATACGAGCAAGACGTTCAAGTGTATAAGTTTCTCGTATCGGTAAGAAATGAGCAGACTTGGTCAATCTATCAATAATGACCCAAATCGCATCTATACCTTGAGAAACCTTAGGAAGACCGGTAACGAAATCCATGGTAATGTGCTCCCACTTCCATTCTTGAATTTCAAGTGGTTGCAATGGACCTTTTGGTACTTGATGCTCCGCCTTGACTTGTTGACAAGTTAGACATCTTGAGATAAACAGCGCTATGTCTCTCTTCATATTGCTCCACCAAAATATATGACGAAGATCACGATACATTTCGGTACTCCCAGGGTGGATTGCAAACGGTGTGTTGTGCGCCTCCATCATGATTTTATACTTTAACTCAGGATCGTTAGGAACACAAAGTCTGGAGTTGACTCGAAGTATTCCTTCATCATCGATTCTTGCTTCTAGAATAACGCCCTCTTGAACCTTCTTCATTCATCTGCTCTGAGTATGTAGCTTGAGCGACTTTAACTTTATCGATTAAAGTCGATTCCACTCGTATATTCGTTATCTTCACGTGGGTTCGTATATTCGCACTTGTAAATGCATATGATCTTCTACTCAACGCGTCAGCTACCACGTTCGCTTTTCCACGATGATATTAAATGGTACGATCGTAATCTTTAACAGCTCGAGCCAACGTCTTTGGCACATGATACGTTCGTTTTAAGTAAAGAAATATTTGAGGGTTTAAGAATGGGGTTTTTTACTGGAGTCAATACAAAATTCGATTTCACGCTCTAGGGGTAGGCTAGGAAGTCTTCAAAAATACATCAGGAAATTTATTAACAATAGAAATATCATTCAAAACTGTGACTCTCATCCCAGACTTGGATAACACGTCACATTGATACCTATCAACTTGCCATCGTCATTTACAACATCTCCTACAGAAAGTCTGGCTTCGGTGAATTCCACACCAGGAAGTCAACAACGAAAGGAACGGGGATCTTTACTTATGGTTTGATATGACAATGATTGACTTTAGTGGTTTGGTTGCTTGAATTTGCATAACAGGTTGGTTAGGAATATGAAAGTTAACAACCTTACGAAAAGCATGATGAGTAGTTAACCAATCGTTTTCAAAAATCACATATCGACAGGTAACGTGAAAGTGTCGATTTGAATCAAACAAGATTTATAAATAGTGGAGTTAACGAAGGTTTCTCCTAACAGAGTTTCAACAGAGAAGTCAAAGTCTAATAAATTTTTATTTTATTTTATTTTTTTTAAGAGCCAAGTTTAAACGTTGAACACAACTAGGTGAAATACAAGGGTGGGTAGAACCAGTATCGAATAAGGTACAAACTTCGTAAGAGTTTAAGATTAGCTTACCCGCGATAACTTCATTTGGGTTCTTCACTTATTGGAAAGTCATGACAACCGCTCTCCCTTGAACTACCCGGCTTTGACTTGTCTGGGGTAGCATTTGGTGTCATCACTATTATTGGAATTGACTTTAATATAGGGCATATTCCACCCTCAACTGCTTCATCGTACTCCTGCTTCATGATCTGAATCATCAATCTTCGATCCATATCGAGTTCAGATTGACTGCTCTGTACGGTGTAATTCAAAACTCGATGTTGGGTTCTCCCAATTGCTGTCCAAAAAGAGAAATGTATATAATCTATTTTAGCCTTTTTGGATCGGACGTTTCTTTCTACAATATCAACACCTCATGCGGCTTTTACCCACGCATCCTTCATTCTCACTCATTCAGTTGTTTCTTCTTTCAGCTGATCCTTGATATTTGAATTCTCAGATTCCAACTTTAATATCTTACTCTCTGCCAAAGCGTGATTTTGTTCAAGAATCACATATCGGGTAACACAATTTTGAATCGTTACATCTCTTTGCTCCACGACCGCCTGTCGTTCTTCAGCCTACTCTTCTAACTCATGAACACGATTTTGTAATTCAAAGTTTTGATCATAAATTTCTTCTAACCAATTCTCCTCATGTTCTTCTTCTTCCTCTTCTTCCTCACTCTCAGCTGCTACCTCTGCCACTAGCTCGGGTGCAACTATTAGTTCTTCACTTACCACATAGATATCTCTAATTTCTTCTTCGCCTGATATTACATTATCCTGGTTGGTGATTAGAGATGCCACGGTCTCATTCATTCCATTGTTGACATTTTCAGTTGCCATTGTCAAATACTGCCACAAAACAAGGGTTAATTAACATGTCACATATTATCAATATACTCTGACCAACCAATTAAATAACAAATAAACTTAGGTAGGTCATACTAGTGAAAGAATTTCCCGTCTCTCCCCTCCTAGTTCTTGTCTCACACCTTAGCCAAGGATCATATCCCTAAGCTCTGATACCAACTGTGACGCTCCCAAAATTAAGTATACATCATCCATCTTGGGTCGCCAGATATATGGTACAGAATTCAAATACAACTTACTAATACAACTGTCGTGTACAATACGACAAAATATAAACTGTGAGTTTGAATACAAATATTGTCTACTAGAGAGTATACAAACTCAAAAGGAGTCCTCATTACAATTATTATCACACTATTTCACATAATAGTGAGGACTACTAATGCTATCCTCTGGACCATCACTTCGTTCCCCAACTCGTCCCAGCTATATTCTCATTTTCTGAAGAGAACAGTGAAAGAAAGGGTGAGCTCAACTAGCCCAGTAAGAAATATTATGACTAAGATAATGCAGAATAAATTATCATTTGTCTCCAACAATGTTAAACTGATAAAATATAATAGACATCAAGTTTAACTGCAGCGGAACAAGCAATCCATTAAAAGAGTTAAGTAGAAAATAAAATCTACTATCTTTTATGATTTAAAAGGTTTTTCATCATTGTTATCACTGAGACTCAGCTTAATATCATCGAATCACCCCTGCACTACGGCCAAGGATATTCTTTAGTATCACGACCATAATTATCCATGCACTACGGGCCAAGAATATTTGTGTATTCATTAATGGTCATGATCATGCCAACAACTATCCATCAATGCACTACGGACCAATGAGGACTTTTACCATATCATTTGTAACATTACGGTCATGATTATATCGAATAATTCCTGGTCATAATCATACCAAGTCCATCTATGCACTACAGGCCACAGATGACTTTCAACATAAAAAAAACATGAGGATGATGACAATGGTATAAGAATTCAATAAAACAAGTTTAAGAATTAATTTATCCAAGAACCAATAACGTCCAAATTGTCAACATGATACTGCTTTGTGGAGTAAAATTCAAGAATGCTCAGAAGAATATTTCCATGAAAAGATACTGGATGAAGCACAAATATCAAGGATATTCTACTAATTTCATGGAGTATAGAAGTCAAAACTTTAATCAACTGAGTATAATAAAGAATGGAATAACAAAAGAAATCATCATGCATGCAGTACTTTGCATAAACAGGTTATTCCAACAGAATAATAATAACGGAACCAGGTCAGGCGAAATTCGCACCGACAAGATGTTCCAACAGAATAATAAAGAATGGAATAACAACAGAAATCACCATGCATGCGGTACTTCGTATAGACAGGTTATTACAACATAATACTAAATAATGGAACCAGGTCAGGCATAATAAGCACCGACAGGATGTTCCAACAAAATAATAAAGACAGAACCAGGTCCGGCGTAAAATACACAGACAGGATGTTCCAACAGAATAATAATAAGACGGAACCAGGTCCGGTGTAAAACACACAGACAGGATGTTCCAACAGAATAATAGAAGAATGTCACCAAGTATAGGGTAGACCGCGTATACAGGTTATTCCAACAGAATAATAAGAAATGGAATAACAACAGTTCTCTTCATGAATAAGAAAGAATAACACCCCTTACCGTAAAAGAAACTGAATATAAGAGTAGGGAAGTAGCAGAATACTTTGCTATAGTTTCTCTATAATTTTTCTCTCTCTAGAGTTTCAGTGAATTTGTAAGAAATAATGAAGGAATGAGCTTCTATTTATAGGAGAATTGAAGGATACTATTGGACTGTACAGTAGGAATTCAGACGAAATCAGTTGCTGATTCACAGCTCCACTGATCCAACGCATCAGTAATCTTTGTCAAAGAGTTAACCAATGAAAAAAATGAACACATGCCACATTAAATGCCTTGACCAATTAAAATGCTCCATAATTTACAAGTTGACAAATCTGCTGAATGATTGAAAAAAAATTTGGCCAATAATATTCAAGCTTGGAAAAATCAATTCGAATCCTGCCAATTCTTTCTTCTTCTTTTCTTTCCAATCAACATCCCACTATCATATAAATATATATAAAATAATAATGCTTCTCTCCACCGCAACCCACTAACATAAATATATATAACAATCACACACCTGCCAATAATATACTCCTCCACCCACAACACACCACTAGATAATAATTCCCCCACCAAAACCCACTACCACACACACACTCCTACACACACACACACAAAAGTCAAATATATATATATATATATAATATATATATATATATACTTTATAACTTTCGTTCGATAATTTTGAAAAACAGGTAAATAGGGATCCAAATAATAAGTAAAACTGAGTGGCTTCTCACGTAAGCATCAATAATCAATACTGTGACGCCCCCAAAATTAGGTATACATCACCCATCTTGGGTCGTCAGATACAAAGTACAGAATACAAATACAACATACTAATACAACTGTCGTGTACAATACGACAAAACATAAACTGCGAGTTTGAATACAAATATTATCTTCTAGAGAGTATTCATACTCAAAAGTAGTCCTCATTACATTTATTAACACACTATTACATAGAATAGTGAGGACTACTAACTAATACTATCATTCGAACCATCACTCCGTTCCCCGACTTGCCCCAGCTACGTTCTCATTTTCTGAAGAGAACAGTGAAAGAAAGGGTGAGCTCAACTAGCTCAGTAAGAAATATTATGACTAAGATAATGCAGAATAAATTATCATTAACCTTCAACAATGTTAAACTGATAAAATATAATAGACATCAAGTTTAACTGTAGCGGAACAAGCAATCCATTAAAAGAGTCAAGTAGAAAATAAACTCTACTATCTTTTATGATTTAAAAGGTTTTTCAAATCTGTTATCGCTGGGACTCAGCTTAATAAAATAATCCACATCATCGAATCACCCCTGCACTACGGCCAAGGATATTCGTGTATTCATTAATGGTCATGATCATGCCAACAATTGTCCATCAATGCACTACGGGCCAATAAGGACTTTTACCACATCATTTGTAACATTACGGTCATGATTATACCGAATAATCTCTGGTCATAATCATACCAAGTCCATCTATGCACTACAGGCCACAGATGACTTTCAACATTTTATAAACATGAGGATGATGACAATGATATAAGAATTCAATAAAATAAGTTCAAGAATTAATTTATTCAAGAATTAACAACGTCCAAATTGTCAACATGATACTGTTTTGTGGAGTAAAATTCAAGAATACTTAGAAGAATATTTTCATAAAAAGATACTGGATGAACCGCAATTATCAAGGATATTCCACTAATTTCATGGAGTATAGAAGTCAAAACTTAACCAACTGAGTATAATAAAGAATGGAATAACAAAAGAAATCACCCGGCATGCGATAGACCGCACAGACAGGTTATTCCAACAGAATAATAAATAATGGAACCAGGTCCGGCGTAAACGCACAGACAGGATATTCCAACAGAATAATAAATAATGGAACCAGGTCCTGTGTAAAACACACAGACAGGATGTTCCAACAGAATAATAATAAAGACGGAACCAGGTCCGGTGTAAAACACACAGACAGGATGTTCCAATAGAATAATAATAAAGACAGAACCAGGTCCGGTGTAAAACACACAGACAGGATGTTCCAACAGAATAATAATAAAGACGGAACCAGGTCCGGTGTAAAACACACAGACAGGATGTTCCAACAGAATAATAGAAGAATGTCACCAAGTATAGGGTAGACCGTGTATACAGGTTATTCCAACAGAATAATAAGAAATGGAATAACAACAATTCTCTTCATGAATAAGAAAGAATAACACCCTTACCGTTTTAAAGAAGAGCTGAAATAAGGAAGTAGTTAAGTAGCAGAATACTCTTCTTCTCTCTCTCTATAGTTTCTCTCTATAGTTTCTCTCTCTAGAGTTCAGTGAATTCGTAAGAAATAATGAAGGAATGAGCTGCTATTTATAGAAAAATAGAATGCATAGTAACTAATCCATGAACGGTCCAGATTGATTACTTTAATCTGACGGTCCATATTTAAAGAAAAATCTTTTAAATAAAATATAATATATTCTATTTATAGAATAACTTTAATAAAGTATTCTGTTTTATATAAAAAGATGTTTCTGTTTTATTACGTTAATAATACGAATAAAACAAAACGTCATTATCACTAAATAATTCATATTATTAACTGACAATAATTGAATCAAACTGAGTGACTTCTCACATAAGCATTAATAATCAATACAGTGTGCTACTATGCAACCACGCGTATTACTGTACTTTTACTACCGAGTAGTTCAACAGTAACAATGGTAAAACTTCCGCCGTTATTTTTAATAAAATATTTTTATCGTTTTCTCAATCCGACAATAATTCCGTTGTGGGGTCCACCAATGATTGTGTCTTTGTACGAATATTCCCTGTTAAAACGAATATTCCCCGACCAATCGAATATTATATAACAACTTGCGTACTTTACAAAATTTATAAATATTACCCACAACTATAACATTATATCAAATTAACTCCATAATATTTAAAAATGATATTTATAGAAAATTCATCTTTATTTATAAAATTGGGGTTTTACAACCTCCCCTTCTTATGAAATTTCGCCCTCGAAATTAGGGTACGTACCTGGTATGTCGAAGAGGTAAGGATACCTTGATTTCATTTCAGATTCTAACTCCCAAGTCATTTCCTCAACATCGTGATTTCTCCACAAAACTTTGACTTGAGGTATAACCTTGGAGCGTAGAATATGTTCCTTCTTATCCAAGATTTGAACAGGAACTTCTTCATATGTCAAATCTTCTGCTATTTCGTTCGGTTCTAACTCAATAATGTGGTTCGGGTGTTCCACATATTTGCGTAACATGGATATGTGAAAAATGTTATGAACACGAGACATACTTGGCGGTAAAACGAGTCTATAAGCCACAGTTCCTACTCGATCGAGGATTAAAAATGGACCGATGAATCGAGGATTGAGCTTTCTTCTCTTTTCAAATCTCGTAACTCCTTTCCATGGAGCAACACGTAAGAACACATGATCTCCTACATCAAATTCTACGTCCTTTCGATGAAGATCAGCACAACTCTTTTGTCGATCTTGTGAGGTTTTTATACGTTGTCGGATCGTTTCAATCTTTTCTGTAGTCATACGTACCAACTCCGATCCCAACAACGTTGCTTCACCCACCTCATCCCAGCATACTGGAGAACGGCATTTTCTTCCATACAATGCTTCGAATGGAGCCATGCCAATACTTGCTTGATAACTGTTGTTGTAGGAAAACTCCACCAATGGTAAGAACTTGTCCCAACTTCCCTTGAAGTCAAAGACACAGAGTCTTAATAGATCTTCAAGAGTTTGAATAGTCCTCTCTGATTGTCCGTCCGTCTGAGGATGATATGCTGAACTAAATCGTAAATTCGTGCCCATAGCTTTTTGTAAACTAACCCAAAATTGTGAAGTGAATCTTGGGTCTCGGTCAGAAACTATGGATACTGGCATACCATGCAGTCTTACAATCTCGTTTATGTACATACGAGCAAGACGTTCAAGTGTATAAGTTTCTCGTATCGGTAAGAAATGAGCAAACTTGGTCAATCTATCAACAATGACCCAAATCGCATCTATACCTTGAGAAACCTTAGGAAGACCGATAACAAAATCCATGGTAATGTGCTCCCACTTCCATTCTGAAATTTCAAGTGGTTGTAATGGACCTTTTGGTACTTGATGCTCCGCTTTGACTCGTTGACAAGTTAGACACCTTGAGATAAACAACGCTATCTCTCTCTTCATATTGCTCCACCAAAATGTATGATGAAGATCATGATACATTTTGGTACTTCCAGGATGGATTGCAAACGGTGTGTTGTGCGCCTCCATCATGATTTCATACTTTAAATCAGGGCTGTTAGGAACACAAAGTCTGGAGTTGACTCAAAGTATTCCTTCTTCATCGATTCTTGCTTCCGGAATAGCACCTTCTTGCACTTTCTTCCTCATACGCATCAGCTCCAGGTCTGTAGCTTGAGCAGCTTTAACTTTATCGATTAAAGTTGGTTCTACTCGAATATTCGCCATCATCACATGGGTCTCTGGAGTCTTTAACTCTATCTCCATCCTTTGCAAGTCACACAAAATGGGCCTTTGTGTTGACAATATCGCACTCGTACTTGCATATGATCTTCTACTCAATGCGTCAGCTACCACGTTCGCTTTTCCAGGATGGTATTGAATGGTATGATCATAATCTTTCAACAGTTCAAGCCAACGTCATTGTCGCATGTTGAGTTCCTTTTGAGTGAAGAAATATTTGAGGCTTTTATGATCTGTAAAGATCTCTACCTTCTCCCCATACAAGTAATGCCTCCAAATTTTAAGTGCAAAGACAACAGCTGCCAACTCTAGATCATGAGTAGGATAATTCCTCTCATATTCCTTGAGTTGTCTTGATGCATAGGCTATGACTTTTCCATGTTGCATGAGAACGCATCCCAACCCTTTGCTCGAAGCATCACTATAGATGACAAATCCCTCCGAGCCAGATGGTATTGTTAGAACAGGTGCTGAAATAAGTCTCCTCTTGAGTTCTTGAAAACTCTGCTCACATTCTTTGCTCCAACCGAACTTTGTATCTTTCCGAGTCAGCTGAGTTAATGGAGTAGCGATTCGAGAAAATCCTTCCACGAATCTCCGATAATAACCAGCTAAACCAAGAAAGCTACGTACTTCGGTCACTGATTTAGGTTGCTCCCAGCTTTGAATAGCTTCAATCTTTGCCGGGTCAACCGATATTCCACGACTTGATACTATATGCCCAAGGAATGCTACCTCCTCCAGCCAGAACTCGCATTTCTTCAACTTGGCATAAAGCTTGTATTCACGAAGCTTTTGGAGTACCAGCCTCAAGTGTTGCTCATGATCTTCACGGCTTTTGGAATAAATAAGGATGTCATCAATAAAGACGACCACAAAATGATCCAAATATTCCTTGAATACCTGGTTCATCATATCCATGAAGGCAGCAGGAGCATTAGTCAATCCAAAGGACATGACTAGGAATTCATAATGCCCGTACCGAGTTCTGAAAGCCGTCTTTGGAATATCCTCAGTTCTAACCTTCAGCTGATGATATCCAGAACGAAGATCGATCTTTGAAAAGAATTGTGCTCCTTGTAACTGGTCAAACAGGTCTGATCAAACAGGTCATCAATACGTGGCAATGGGTACCTGTTTTTGATGGTGACATGATTCAACTCCCGATAATCAATACAAAGTCGCATACTTCCATCTTTCTTCTTCACGAATAGCACAGGAGCACCCCAAAGAGAAGTACTAGGACGAATAAAGCCAATGTCTAACAATTCCTGCAATTGGATCTTTAACTCCTGAAGTTCAATAGGAGCCATTCGATATGGAGCTTTGGAAATGGGTTTTGTACCGGGTTCAAGGTCGATACAAAATTCAATTTCACGCTCTGGGGGTAGGCCAGGAAGTTCTTCAGGGAATACGTCAGGGAATTCATTAACAATAGAAATATCATTCAAAATTGACGTATTTTTGTTTAGATTCGTGACATGAGCTAAGAAAGCTTGACATCCGTTTTTCAATAAACGAATAGCTTTATGGCTTGAGATGACAGCGATTGATTTTAATGGTTTGGTTGCTTGAATTCGCATAATAGGTCGATTAGGAATATGAAAGCTAACAACCTTACGAAAATAATCAATTTTTGCATGATGAGTAGTTAACCAATCAATCCCTAGAATCACGTTAAATGCAAGTATTTTTAATGAAATAAGATCGACAGGTAATGTGTGGGTACCAACTTGAACCAAACAAGACTTATAAATCGTGGATATAATGAAGGTTTCTCCCAATGGAGTTTCAACAGATAAATCAAAGTCTAATTTCTCCGGAGTCAAATTTAATCGATGAGCGCAAGTAGGAGAAATAAAAGAATGGGTAGAACCGGTATCAAATAAAGTATAGACTTCGTTAGAGTTTATGATAAGCTTACCCGTGATGACCTCATTCGGGTTCTTTGCTTTCTGGGAGGTCACAACAAACGCTCTCCCTTGCACTACCGATTTTGACTTTTCTGGGACAGCCTTTGGTGTCTCTATCTTGGCTGAACTTGTTTTTGGTAAACGACAAAATCGAGCTAAATGACCTTCTCTTCCACAGTTATAACATGCTTTAGACGGCATCGCGTAGTTTGGACTGATGTGCCCCTCTCCTCCGCATTTGAAACATATGATAGGTGGTCGTTCCTTCCTTAACAACTGGTGCTGACGTCTTTCCATCATTGTTGAATCTCCTCTTCTTGAAATGACCATTCTTATTGTTTTGGCCCTGATTACCATTGAAGTGGTTACCATTTCTGGCATGTTGATTCCCTCCACGCTTGTTGTCACCGCTTCGATGACTGCTCTCACTGGTATTATCATTTTGTCGACTGCTTTCTTTTGGTTGCGTTGACTCGTTATCGCGCTCCACTAACTGAGCCCTATTCACAACATCTGAATACAAACACAGTTTATGAGAAATAAGATGTTGACGTATCTCAGGTTTCAAACCTCGCAAAAACATTCGCGTCATTCGCTCTTCATTATCCACCAAGTGGGACGCAAACCGGGATAACTCAGCAAATTTAGCCTCATACTGCGACACGGTCATATTATTCTGCTCCAATTTGATGAACTCCACCTCCTTCATGTGACGAACACTTTCGAGAAAGTATTTGTCATTGAACAGCTCTTGGAACTTTTCCCAAGACATCTTCAGTGCGGCAGGTTGAGTACGCTTAATCGATTCCCACCAGTAATCTGCCTCTCCTCGCAACATAAAGGCGGCAAAGGGAACCTTTTGCTCCTCGGAGCATCCCAAGACATCAAATATCTTGGTAATCTGCTTTATCCATGTTTCCGCTATAAGTGGTTTTGGCTCTCCCTTAAACTCTGGTGGTCCCAGCTCCTTGAACTGTTTAGCGGTGACCGTTCGAGAGTTTTCGGTGTTTCCACCTATATTTTGGACAGGAGCCGCTCTCGCCTGCTGTTGCATGAACTGCATAAAGTTTCTGAACATTCCATCATTCATCATCTGGTCAGTGTGGTTGTTTGCATGAGGATTGTCACCTTCCTGATGCACATTATCCTGATTATTGATATGTGGTGAATCAACAGTCGCCTGTGCTCCATTGCTATTCTCAACATTCTCAGATGTCATTTTCAGATACTGCCACAAAATAAAAGTTAATTGATATATCATATATTATCCTTATATTATGACCGACCAATTAAATACCATGCAAATAAACTTAGGTAGGTCATACTAGCGAAGGAATTCCCCGTCTCTCCCCTCCTAGTTCTATTCTCACATCTTAGCCAGGGATCATATCTCTAATCTCTGATACCAACTGTGACGCCCCCAAAATTAGGTATACATCACCCATCTTGGGTCGTCAGATACAAAGTACAGAATACAAATACAACTTACTAACACAACTGTCGTGTACAATACGACAAAACATAAACTGCGAGTTTGAATACAAATATTATCTTCTAGAGAGTATTCATACTCAAAAGAAGTCCTCATTACATTTATTAACATACTATTACATAGAATAGTGAGGACTACTAACTAATACTATCATTCGAACCATCACTCCGTTCCCCGACTTGCCCCAGCTACGTTCTCATTTCCTGAAGAGAACAGTGAAAGAAAGGGTGAGCTCAACTAGCCCAGTAAGAAATATTATGACTAAGATAATGCAGAATAAATTATCATTAGCCTGCAACAATGTTAAACTGATAAAATATAATAGACATCAAGTTTAACTGTAGCGGAACAAGCAATCCATTAAAAGAGTCAAGTAAAAAATAAACTCTACTATCTTTTATGATTTAAAAGGTTTTTCAACTCTGTTATCGCTGGGACTCAGCTTAATAAAATAATCCACATCATCGAATCACCCCTGCACTACGGCCAAGGATATTCGTGTATTCATTAATGGTCATGATCATGCCAACAATTGTCCATCAATGCACTACGGGCCAATGAGGACTTTTACCACATCATTTGTAACATTACGGTCATGATTATACCGAATAATCTCTGGTCATAATCATACCAAGTCCATCTATGCACTACAGGCCACAGATGACTTTCAACATTTTATAAACATGAGGATGATGACAATGATATAAGAATTCAATAAAAACAAGTTCAAGAATTAATTTATTCAAGAATTAACAACGTCCAAATTGTCAACATGATACTGTTTTGTGGAGTAAAATTCAAGAATACTTAGAAGAATATTTTCATGAAAAGATACTGGATGAACCGCAAATATCAAGGATATTCCACTAATTTCATGGAGTATAGAAGTCAAAACTTAACCAACTGAGTATAATAAAGAATGGAATAACAAAAGAAATCACCCGGCATGCGATAGACCGCACAGACAGGTTATTCTAACAGAATAATAAACAATGGAACCAGGTCTGGCGTAAACACACAGACAGGATATTCCGACAGAATAATAAATAGTAGAACCAGGTCCGGTGTAAAACACACAGACAGGATGTTCCAACAGAATAATAATAAAGACGGAACCAGGTCCGGTGTAAAACACACAGACAGGATGTTCCAACAGAATAATAGAAGAATGTCACCAAGTATAGGGTAGACCGTGTATATAGGTTATTCCAACAGAATAATAAGAAATGGAATAACAACAATTCTTTTCATGAATAAGAAAGAATAACACCCTTACCGTTTTAAAGAAGAGCTGAAATAAGGAAGTAGTTAAGTAGCAGAATACTCTTCTTCTCTCTCTATAGTTTCTCTCTCTAGAGTTCAGTGAATTCGTAAGAAATAATGAAGGAATGAGCTGCTATTTATAAAAAAATAGAATGCATAGTAACTAATCCATGAACGGTCCAGATTGATTACTTTAATCTGACGGTCCATATTTAAAGAAAAATCTTTTAAATAAAATATAATATATTCTATTTATAGAATAACTTTAATAAAGTATTCTGTTTTATATAAAAAGATGTTTCTGTTTTATTACGTTAATAATACGAATAAAACAAAACGTCATTATCGCTAAATAATTCATATTATTAACTGACAATAATTGAATCAAACTGAGTGACTTCTCACATAAGCATTAATAATCAATACCGTGTGCTACTATGCAACCACACGTATTACTGTACTTTTACTACCGAGTAGTTCAACAGTAACAATGGCAAAACTTCCGCCGCTATTTTTATTAAAATATTTTTGTCGTTTTCTCAATCCGACAATAATTCCGTTGTGGGGTTCACCAATGATTGTGCCGTTGTACGAATATTCCCTGTTAAAATGAATATTCCCCGACCAATCGAATATTATATAACAACTTGCGTACTTTGCAAAATTTATAAATATTACCCACAACTATAACATTATATCAAATTAACTCCATAATATTCAAAAATGATATTTATAGAAAATTTATCTTTATTTATAAAAGTTGGGGTCTTACAAATACCGTGTGCTACTATGCAACCACGCGTATTACTGTACTTTTAACACCGGGTGTTTCAACAGTTAACGGTAAAACTTCCGCCGTTATTTTCATAAAGTATTTTTGTCATTTTCTCAATCCGACAATAATTCCGTTGCGGGGTCCACCAATGATTGTACTGTCGTACGGATATTTTCTGACAAAACGAATATTCCCCGATCAATCGAATATAATATAACAATTTGCATACTATGCAAAATTTTTAAATATTACCCACAACTATAACATTATATCAATTTCACTCCATAATATTCAAAAATAATATTTATAAAAAATTCATCTTTATTCAAAAAGTTGGGGTTTTACATATATATATATATATAGAGAGAGAGAGAGCAAGGATCAAGAACATTCCTTTTAAATAGCATTCCTCCTTAAATAGCATTCCTTTATTAAAATTACGTTATTTTGGGTGGCTTAAAAGAGAGTGGTCCCACTTATTTTCTTTTTATTTACAAAAATGCCACCCGCGGCCACTCCAAAACGACGTAGTTTTAATAAAGGAGTGCTATTTAAGGAGAAATATTATTTAAGAGGAATGCTCTTGATTCTTGCTATATATATATATATATATATATATATATATATATATATATATATATATATATATATATATATATATATATATATTATTAAGGTCATAACATTCTCAATAGTCACTGTAGGTACATTTGTGTGGGACATTAGGAGAGAGAAACATATCACTGCTACTTACCAGATTTGTAATTATAATTATTATTTTAATTATTATTACAATAATTATTATTATTTTAATTATTATTATTATTACAATAATTATTTTATTATTAAAATAATTATTATTTTATTATTATTTAAAATTTTAATTATTATTATTATTTTAATTCTAATAATAATTATTATTATTTTAATTATTATTATTATTATTATTATTATTATTATTATTATTATTGTAATAATACAGTGTATTATCCCCTTTTCGGTCACTGTATTATTACAATAATAATTATTATTATTATTTAAAATTTTAATTATTATTATTATTTTAATTATTTAAAATTTATTATTATTATTACAATTATTATTATTATTATTGTTATTATTATTATTATTATTACAATTCCTAGTATAGTGTCCAAAAAGTGTATGTATGTATATGTATATATATATATATATATATATATATATATATATATATATATATATATATATTATTTTCAAAATTTCTTGTCAATAGGTCAACTGCTAACATCTTGCAAGGATTAATATTTATATCAAAACATTTTATTTCCCCCAAATAATTAAAATACTACACATAATATCATCTTGCCTAACATTAGGAAACTGTTTGTTTGACCTTTTTTCTACAAATAAATTTGAGACACGAAAATTAAATATAAACATTTTACGATTTTACCAAATTATGAAAGTTTTGTACCAAATTATAAGTGCAATACAAAATTTTTTGTGTACAAAAACTTTTGTATTAAATTATAATTTGAATGAGAAAAGAAGTTAATCCACAACATTACATAATATATAATATTTGTTTAAAAAATTATCAATAATATATATTTATTCACTTAATTTGACAACAGATGAATATTTTTAGTACTATTATTAATAATAGTATACTAAAAATAATAGTATTAAACTACCGCCATAACTTGTAGCGGTAGACAGTGTAGCACATAAGCAAATGAGGGGCAAATAAGTAATTTCTGATGTCGCTACAACCTGTAGCGGCAGGGAAAAATTCATTTCAATCCGTGCCATCTAATGTTGCGATCAACGGTATAGATTATGGTTGTTAAAATAGTACCCGTGACAACCGATTGCCAAGAATGGGGGCCCATATATATATAGCCATGTATATTCTATTTGTGCGCAGTCTTTCAAAACTGCGTCGTTTTGGCATATTTATTTTTGATTTCTGATTTGTTTTCATTGGTCCCTATTTTTCTCATTTTATATATGAATGCTTGACAAATGATGACTTTATAAGTGTAAATATGTATATCCTCTGATGGGATCCTTGGTTATATTGTAAAAAGGGTATTAATTAATTATTTTTAATTATTTTTTTAATGGAAAAACCATGGCGGCTCAAGATCGATGGCAAGTCCCCCTAATTCTCTATCTTTCTTTATCCCCGTATTCTCTCTCCTCCGCCGCGCGTAGGACTGAGAAAAAAACGGGTATAACCGAATTACCGAACCGAACCGAACCGAAATTATTTAACCGAAATTTTTTACGGTTAATTAATACGGATATCAATTTTGACTTATTCGGTTAAACTGAATAACCAAATAAAGTAACTTAAAATAATAATAGTCCTTTCTCCTTATGCCCTATTTGTTTTGGTCTGAATAAGGCTGAATAGCACTGAATCTGAGCGATTCAGCCATTCAGTATGTTTGATTATCATTTTTTAAGATCTGAATGGTCCAATTTCTTCTGACCGAATAAGCCATAATTTTTCTACTGAATAAACAAGCTAGTTGTCTGAATGAATTTTTACAGATGTTACCCCCAAACCCACAACTCAGAAAACCAACAAGATCGTGAATGAGCTCAACTCCCTCAAAGCTGTACAGAATTTGAACACATTCTAATCCATTAAAACTCTACCAAAACCATTAATCCGATTATCATAGTCAATAAGCAAACACATCCATCAAAAACAAACCCATATAAAACATAAAAAATGAAATTGTGTGTAAGAGAGAGAAAAAGACTGACCGGAATAGTTTCGATCCAAAGCAGTAGTAGAAAAAGTCTTGAACAGTAGTTTCTTTTCCGTTTTCGATTCGAAACAAAAATTCCTTTTCCGATCTCTCTCTATATCTCCACAATTAGATCTCGTGTAAATGAATTTTGGTGATGCAGCTTTGAGTAGTAATTTTTGTGCAAGTAGTATCCCTTTTAAAAGTGGCCAAAGTATTAATACTGTATAATTATGTAATATATGTATGTTTCTGAATTAAATTAATTACCCTTCTTGTTTATTGATTTGTATTTGTAAAAATATAAGATAAAAAGTTTTTTTTATTATCAATTTTAGTTGTCAATCTTTATCTTAAAAAATGTCTCAAAAATATTTTTTTAAACAATTCAGAAGGTAAAAATAGAAAATATTATTATTCAGTTATTTAAAACGAATCAATCAACAAACAATTTTTTTCATTTTCGTTCAATTTTTATCATACATCCCCTTAGTCTCAACTCTGAACTCTCATTTCATTTCTCAGCCCCGACTTCTCTCAATCTCGAACAGTCGAGCTTTCGATCTCTCATCTCTCATCTCTCATCTCTCATCTCTCATCTCTCATCTCGATCTCTCATCCCTCAAAATCTCATATCTTGATTTCTAATCTCTGTTTTTGCCCTAACCTAAGCCCCTAATCCAAAAGTTAGAACCCTAGATCTCGATTTTTCATCTTTGTTTCTGCCCTAATCGTACGTCGAACCAAAATCTGGATGGAACCTCATCTCCGACTTTGAGCCTGGACGGAATCATATCTTTACTACTTCGTGTTCCTTAATTTGTGAGTTCTAAAGTCTTTAATTTGTCTAATTTAATATAGGGCCAACTTGTTCTTTATTTTTTGTTCTAATTTACTATTGTGTATTGTGTAATCAATATTTTAGAGGTTATTTATTTGTTATTTGATTCAACAGTACTGTGATATTCATATTTCTGTAATCAAACTTTGCGAAATTTGAATCTAAGTTAATAATAATAATAATAAGTAGGTTGTAATTATTTTTGCTTGTGTTTTCTTCATTACTGAGATTTTCATGTTCAACATTCAAAATATGATTTGTGATATAATTGATTGCTATGATTCACTCCAAATTTCTCTATCTTTCTTTGCATTTTCTCATGGCAAGGAGGGATAACTGCTGTATGTATAATGTATTTGTGTATAATTATATTCTTTTAGGCAGCAGATAATCCAGAGCAAAGATATGTTGTCGTATCGCTAAAACAATTATAAAAGTGTTTATCTTAGTAAGATGCATTAATAGTAAATATGTTGTTGTATGGCTAAAACAATTGTAACTGCTGCTAGTACCAGGTACCTAGGTGCGTCCTTGAGTTGACAGTAAGGTGCTCTATTTCTTCAATTGACATCCCTTGCTCTAACAGTCTAACCAACTTAATCAAACAACAAGTTCCATTAGAAATGGGAGTCATATAGGATGATGTTTGCTCAGCAATATGGAAGACCAAAAAAAGTGAATATTGTAAACAAATGTGTAACTAATTTGTTTTGTAAGAATATTGGATGCTCTGTCTTTTGTGTGTGTATAGTTGTATATGTATGTATATTATCCGATTAATGTTACTTCTATTGGTATTTGAAAATCACCTTGTAAAATTGGGTTTTGTGTTGATGTGCTCTTTTAATCCTAACAAACTCTATTACGATTGATAAATTTTGATGAAATTGTTGCTTAACTATACAAGTTTCAGTGACTATTTGTTTTTCAATTCAATGACAATGGTAGAGTCGTGTGCTACTTTATGACTCAGTTTCCAGTATCCCCCTGTGATATTAATTTGCTTTGAACTTTTGCTAGAGCAACTCCAATTGAAGGACCCAAAAAAAACTAAATCTTAACACTTTTTTTACAGGACAAAGGAAACATCAACTATCTCCTACTCTTCAATTTTAGTTTAGGAGTAGATGGATGTTCAACACCCACTGTTGGAAGGTAAAAATTTCCTCTCATTTTTCGGTTGCTCTTTGTTTATTGTGCCAAAATAGGGAGCGAAAAGCATAGTAATGCAACCTCCAGCAGCCCACATGAAATTCACAAAAATCAAATGGTCTAATGTATTGTCCAGTTTCTTAGTTGTAATGTCCTGTTTATCAAAGAGAGTTCTTGTTATTACACAGTATTTGTACTAGTGATACAAACAAAAATAGTTATGTTTCCTGCACTACACATGAGCTTGAAATAAGTTTTGTGAAGTATAATATATGTAGCAGAACTTTAAAACATAGATTAGACTCCCATATGTTTGAACTAAATATTATGTCTCCACTGAATGGTCATAAATAAATATGTTTGATCTGTGGATCTATTAATGGTTGATTGTACAGATTGATAAATATACAAGTAATGTATTTGTAGTTTCTTGTTGTTTCCCCCTGAAAGTAAATGATCTTTATTTATGCAGTTAAAAGGATTAAAGAATTGAGTATTTATTTATGCAGTTATAGATGACGTCCTTAAAGGAAGCACTGGGTGATTCACTGGTTGATGTTGCTGTTGATGTTATACTGTTAAAGGAAGCACTATTGATGATTCACTGGATGCATCTGTTGGGTTGCTTGTACAAAGGAAGCACTGGATTAATTTTGTTGTTGATGTTCATGTTGGATGTTGTTGTTGCTGTTGCACTGCTAGTGCTGGCTGGTAGCTGCTGCAATGTTGCTGACTTACTGCATGTTGCTAGATTATAATTATACTTTGTTAAGTCATAATTTGGATTATGTATTCTTAATTTTAAACCATTAAACTTTGATAAGGACAGGGTTCATTTTTGATTGATAAATGATAACATGGAAGCACATGTTCGGTTATTAACCGAATTACCGAATTTACAATTCGATAATTCAGTTTTCAGAAATTCGGTTATTTCCAAAATTCGATTAGTTGTTCGGATATTGAAATTATAATTATTTCGGTATTCGGTTATAACCGAATAGCCTATTCGGTTTGGTTATAACCGAATGATCAGTCCTAGCCGAGCGCCTCTTCCCACCGCCCATCCCGGCTTCTCCGTCTATCCTGTCGTTGCCTTTCTCCTCTCTATGAGGAGAATCAAAGTATGGGGTTCAGTTATTAGGTTTGACCTAAGCTTCTTGTATTGGTCAATTTTCTTCTATTATATTGTTTAGATGCATGTAAATTGGGTTGTTAGTATGCACAGATTCCACTCCCTCCAGTGGATGAGAAGAAAAAGGTAATTGAAGATGTTGACAAGTATAGGTGGTATGCTATTGATGCCTCGATTGTCTGTATCATGAAGAGCCACAAAGTTTTGGGCTACCAGCAGTTGGTTATGGAGTGTGTTGAGCAGTTAGGTCGCATGTTCAAGGTATATTAGGGTGTTCATTTTTTCTTTTATTTTAACCTGTCCCAACACTTCTGATTTCCAACTAAATGCCTATTATTATATGTAAATCTGCAGCCTGATGTTAAAGCAATTAAGAAGAGAATTGAAGATTTAATAACTCGGGATTATCTAGAAAGAGACAAGGATAATCCCAACTTGTTCAAGTATCTGGCATAATGTTATAAAATTGATATTCCAAACAGATTCACAATTTGGCTGCTGGTGCTTGTGCAAATAACACTTGCAAAACCAACTGCATTCAGGCTCAAACTTGTTCATATATTTGTATTCATATATTTAACTAATTTTGATGCCTTCTAAACTTAAGTTCAATAATTGATCACTTCAGTTCTTTAGTAATATTGTTTACTAATATTATGTTACTAATTTGTAGATCTGTACAGTCTATTATGGACCGAAGGAGTTGGTCCTGGAAAAAAAATCATCTGATAAGACAGCTGCTGAGAAAGCAATTGCCACAATAGAATCCGCTGGTGCCCCTTCAGCTAGATCTCAGGGTGATCAGGTATGTTCTTCAACATCATTGCATGATTATATTAGTTTCCATAACTTTTCTTGTATTTGGAAGATTTCTTTTTCTCTTATGGTACCTTTCTCAAAGTTCCGTACTATTCATATTAGTTACATTGACAACACAAAAGAGTTTGAGCCGATGCTTTATCTAGGATGTAGTTTATCCTGATTTAAATTTAACACAAAAGAATATTAATTTGCCCCCATTAGACAAATATTATTTAAAAAATACTATCACATCCTGTTCCTACCAGTGGTTCTCTGAACATGTTGAGTGACCATTACATATTTTTTTTGAGGGACCTAGTTGATCCTGATTCAACACAGGAAGACATTAATTTTCTCCACTTGACAAAATATTGTTTAAAGTGCAATCATATCAAATTCCTCAGTATTTCTCTGAACATATTGAATGAGAGTGACATCATATATTTTATTGGGATTGTTGAAAAACTTCTGCACATCATGTTTTTTTAGAATTTGATATCTTCGACTACTACATTCACCGCACAAATTTTACTTTAATATGTAAGAAGCCTCTTGTCAACCTGAATTGTACTTTATTCACTAGGGCAGATGTACATGGCTATGTTGAGCTCTGTACCTACCTAGATATCTTATGACAACTTATTTAATCAATTTCACATCTGAATGAATTACTGATTCAACTCAATTGGCAACTCTTTAAGTGCACCTAGTGTTAATAGGAGGAGTTCTTTAGTTGCTCGTATATTAGTCATCTTTGTAACCATATCATGTTAGGAAACTTTAAAATTGTTTAAGTTTCACCTAATACATTTCAAGTTTTGAAATAGAAATTACTTCCCCGTTCAAGTTTATGAAGCTTCATTTTTTTGCATGCATCTTAAGGTTGTGGAGGACTAATCTACAAATTGAAGATTTCACGTATGTAAATGTGATAATTACATAAGGGAAAAGAAAAAGGATTTCATCCATCGCAAAACAGATGAAAAATACAATACATAGATGGCTATGTGGAAAAAATAATGTAGGCACATAAACATATACAAAGATAGTATTTGGAATAACATAAATTTAGCTTAACCTATTAAGTCCTCCTTTTTTAGAGCAATATATTACTATATTAGGCCATTAGCTTTTTTCCACCAAGAAATTTACTGAGCATAATGTCTTACTCTAACTGTCTTACCTTCTTCTGTGTTATACTGTAGTTGGTTTTTTTCTTTGTGGTAATGTTTTCCCACCTCCCATCTTCTAGGGTAAGCAGGATAACCACAAAAAAACAAAGTATGTCCAAATTTCTGTGGAGTCGTATACACATCTAACTGGGTTGGAGGATGAAGTGAAGTCTTACGAGGACCACGTGAAGTCATACGAGGATCAAGTGAAGACATTCGAGGATCAAGCGACTTCATACAAGGTTCAAGTGACTTCGTATGAGGATCAAGTGAAAGCATTAGAAGATGAAGTTGAGGAATTGAATGAAAAGCTGTCTGCTTCGAATTCAGAGTTGACAACGAAGGAAAGTCTAGTAAAACAGTACGCTAAAGTTGCTGAAGAAGCTGTTTCAGGTACATTGGTGTGGTGCTGGTCATCCATAAAATATTAGCTCGTGCAATGTCATTTATTTTATTCTTTTTTCAGAGTAAGAGATTTTATGAAATTGATTCATTTCCTCGAACAGGTTGGGAAAGAGCTGAGGTAGAAGCTTTGGCATTGAAAAATCATCTAGAATCAGTTACATTGTTAAATCTTACTGTTGAAGATCGAGCATCACATTTAGATGGTGCTTTGAAGGAGTGCATGCGGCAGATCAGAAATTTGAAAGAAGAATATGAACAGAAACTGCAGGAAGTTGTTCTTACCAAAACACAGCAATGCGATATGATAAAGCTTGAGCTCGAAACACAGTTGATATATTTATTAGCTTTGGTAAGTTGGTGGTCATTATGTGCTTGTCTTGATATTGTAGGAGTGTAGAAAACTCTTTCTTGTGAAGTTGCCAGAAAGTAGAAAGTTCATTGTACCGAAAAACCAAAAATTGCTTGCGGTTCCTTTGTTCCAGCTTCATGAAAATGACAAAGTATGTAAACTTCTGATTGTGCATACGTTTTAATATTTCAGTTTTGACATTCATTTCTTATACCTGGTCGATGTAAAGTAGTTACTAACAAATTGTTGAGGTCCTGTTGCGGGTTCATAGAAACTTCCGTAGTAACTTATAACAAATTTTCTTTTCTTTTAATTTTAGTTTCTGCAACTCAAGGTAGATGGTAATGATATTGGTAAGAGCAAGTGCTTTATGCCCCCACACGCCTGTACCCTTCTAGAGTTGTGAGTTTTTTGTCGTCAACTGTGTATCAAATTGCATGTTGTTTGTCCAAATTTAGTAATTTTGAGTTTGTTAAAGTAAAAATCAAGGACCATGGCATACAGAATTGTGTGTCAAGTGTAATAGAAGATTTAGTTTTTTTTTTCACATAATAGTTACTTCAAAGTTGGACATATAGAGCAGGTGTATCTTTGTCATAGTTGTTGTAATCTTATACATGCACATTGCACATGGTATCATCTTGTGTATGTTTGTCAAACTAGTATGTACTTCATGTAATCTTGTTTAAGGCATTTTATTTAGTCAGTTGAAGGACTCTGGAATCTTTCTATATGCTCAACCATTTAATAAATTTTGTGGGTAGTCTATTTGTTTAATAATATTAGTACCACGTAGCAACTCTATTGTCTTTGTGTGTTGATTTTGGCATTAAGTGCCTCTGGTGACCTATTTGCTTCATTTTACTGACTTGCTATTATTTTTAAATATGTGCAGGAAGACTGCTTCTACGACTTACCATACAATACTAGGTATCAAATTTTCGTGCTACGTTTACGGAAGTTAAGGGACGAAATTATGAAATGTACTATATCTATATATGTAGATATATACTTTGATTGAAGAACTGTGGTAGCCTTAGATGGTTAATTGTAAAGATAATGAATGATTATATAGTGGATGATTTTATTAAGTTAATAATATTTTAGTTTTTTGTATTTTTGCTATTATTTGCTATGGGGACATTGAGTCAGTCAGGTACACAAAAAGAATGTCAAATTTTGATTTGGCAACAATATAATTCGTTACCAAATCATTGAACAAGTTTTAATATAGCAACAATTTTTTATACATTTAGCAACAAATTTTCATTGCTAATGGCATTAAAAATATAATATTTGGCAACAAAAAATTAGCCTAATAACAACGGAGAGGATATTGTTGCTAATATTAACATAAAAATCAACATTTTTTATCGTTGCAAATCATATCAACTTTCGTTGCACATATAAAGAAACGGCAACATCTAATGTCGTTGCTAATCGACGACTTTCATTGCTATTGAAAAATAACCAGCAACAAACATTTTCGTTTCTGATTCAGCATAATGTCGTTGCCAAATAATATAATCAGCAACGGAAATCGTTGCTAAAAAGTTTATATTCCGCAACGATAGCAACAATTTTCATAATTTACTGCAACGAAAAATGTTGTTGCAAAATGGTGTCAATTACAACGAAAATACATGGTTGTTGAAAAAAAAAGAGCTCATTTCGTTGCCAATTAGCAGGCTTTTGCAACGAAATGGGGTTTTTAGCAACGAAATTTTAATTATTCTGCAACAATACATTTTGTTGCTAAAGGATCGATGTCTTTGTACGAAAGCCAAATTTTGTTGCAAAATGTATTACTTTTGACAACGAAAAAAAAGCGTTCATTTCGGAATAATTAGCAACGCTCATTGCGCAACGAAAGACACAACGACATTAAAGTCGTTGCCAAAACCCTTTTGCAACGAAATTTGACACCTTTAGCAATGAAAATTGGTTGTTGCTGAAGCCCCATTTTTTTTGTAGTGGATCATGTTGTATGAATCCAAACAGATCAATTAGTGTGAACTTGACTTGGCCTATGATGAGATTAGAATTACATTTATGTTTGAACAGTTGTGAAAATCAAGGCATAGATATAATGCCATATCGTGATGTGAACCTTATCCTATTGAAAATTGATGTAACTGGATAACACATTAAAATGACTATTTTGATTAACTTAGTTAAATGATCACATAATTATTTTCTTGTGGGAATTCTTTGTTTGAATAAAAAAAAATCAGTAAACTTGTAGTAAAGGCTAGAATGACACAAGAACTTAAGTTTGGGGGAAATATGGGATAAACTTTTTTAAAAAAAAGGGGCAAAGAAAAAAAAAGAATAAACACATTGACTAATTTTAGTTTTATGGCATTTGTTATTCGAGTAAGTAAGCCCTAGGGGATGTCTTTACACCCAGTGCCCTAAAGCCGTCTGGTTTGGGAGTCGTTGGTTGAAATCTCGCTTCATGGGTAACATTGAAAAGCCTAAGAGGAGTAGACATTGCACAGTCAAGTTTATAAAGAAAAAAAAATCAAAAATGCCTTCGTAACTGAAAAAAAGTAAAATAAATCCCATATTGATTCCTAATTTAGTTACTGTGAAGTTGTAGCCTAAGCTTAACTTGTTTACGAAGATTCTTGAGTTAAAGCGAATATTTTCCCTCTAATAAGTATATTATGTGATATATTTGAACTGTAGTTAGTTTTCATGTTTATTGAGCACATGTGACGAATGAGACTTTTGTAATTAATTTTTAAATATTTATTGAATTAAATAAATATTTTGTTGATTTATTTATTGAGTTAAATAATTATTTGATGAAATTATGGCATATTATTTAATTAAGTGTGTCACATTAATTAAATTAATATGGAATAATATTATAATTCAAAGTGTGAATTTAATTAAGATAATTAAATTAAATGAGTTGTTAAATAGTTTTGTTCTAATTAATTTAACAATTAATTAGAGATTTATTGTTTTGTTATAAATAATAAATGAGAATATAAATTATGTGTTATGTTTAATAAATGAGAATTTTAATTATGTGATGATGTGATTTAATGGGTGATATTACCTTTTATTTAATTGAGTTTAAATAATATTATTTGATTAATTAAAGTGTGACGAATAAACTATATAATAAATGAATCAATTAAAATAATGGGAAATGAGCCTTTTATGAACAAGCCAAACATGGCCTAAGGAACATGGGAGCAGTTAAGGCCCCGTTACGCTTAACTGATGCCCATGATTCCACCGGCTATATTATACGTATAATACAACCTTCATATTACTTAGTCGGGAGAAAACTAACTCAAAGAGAAAAGAGGGGAATTGAGAGAAAATTGTTACTGAGGAAGAAGTTTGTAGAATCAAGAAGGAAGTTCCTATCATCTTAACAGAGTTAGCAAGGGTAAATTTTTAATTCCAGTTTTAAATTTATGTTTTTAAGTTTTCTCCATGAACGTATATTAATTTCTTTGTTAATTGAAAATTCATTAATTATTGGTCAAAAACTTGATGTTAAATGTTTATTAGCATGTATAGTTCAATTATATATGAATTATATATGTTTTAGTGTAGTCAAATCCATGTAATTGTGTTTAATTGGAGTTTTATAGTTCACAAAGAAATATATGTGAAATTGGCTTAAAAGTATGAAAATTTATTTTTAAATTGCATATTATTCGGTAAATTGATGGATGATTACGTTTATACATGTAAAAATGAAAAGAACAAAACTTGTATGGGCTGATTTGGTTGAAAAACGTGTTCATAGTAGTTGATTTCGTTAAGAATGTCAAAAATAGAGTTTTTCACAAAAACATCAAAATTATGGCTTTAAATCTTGTTGTATATGTGACTTAAGATGTTAAAAGCATGCTAGGAATGTCATTAAATGTTTCTGTTAAGTTCAGAACACATGGGTAATATTGAATTCGTTGTTTGTGTGAAATTTTGGCCTAAATTAGCCATGTTCGGTGTTCTTCACGAACTGCAGAAACAGAAACTGCTAAGCAGCGCTGCTTAGCAAACTTGTCTGCACGCTGCAGTGCCACAACAACGGTCTCTAGTATAAATGGTGCACTGCAGCGCTGAGTCAGAGCTGCAGCGCCTGACCATAGGCTTAATAGTAGAGCTGCAACGCCGGTTCCTGAGCAATGGGGCGCGCTGCAGTGCCGCTTAACAGAATTGCCCAGAAAATTTTATTTATGTGTTCAAGTCCAGAAAATGTGATTTAAACCCAATGTAATGAACATGAAAATGTATTAAAAATGTAATGTGGTGTTAAAACAGATTCTTAACATGTTAATGATGTTCATACGAGTTTAATTGACAAGTCAAATGCATATTTAACTCGTTCGCGAAGTCTTAATGTTGTGATTTGATTAATATAATCACGATCAGAATGTAGTGAGAAGAGAAGGTACTTGTGATGCCGATTATGTTATAATTAACTGGTATTATGAATGTAAATGATATGTAGGATTAAATTGAGGAACGTAAATAGTAATCATGTAATCTACGCACGAGTCAAGTTTTCTGACTCTAAACTTCATTTGAGCAAGTTTTCTGACTCTAAACTTTATTTGAGCAAGTTTTCTGACCCTAAACTTTATTTGAGCAAGTTTCTGAACCCTACTCTTATATTGAGCAAGTTCCTTACCCTATCTTGATTACGATTACGCAAATTTTCAAACTCTATTCTTACATTGAGCAAATTTGTATTCTATATTATGATTGAGCAAGTTTCTACTTCTAAATAAGTTCTTAAACCTTATTATTGTTGAACAAGCTTCATATTCTTATTTTAAATTGTTCAGAGTTTAATCATTCAAGTTTATGATTCCAACTGAAATGTTCAACTCTTTTAAAATATTACTCTTATTGTACAATGTTCATTCAATTGTATAGAGTTGAGATTCAATCTTAATTTGCATATTGATTTCAATATTGCATTGAAACCTTGAATAAATAGTGAATCCTTATTGATTCAACTAATCCTTAGTTGATGATTATTGAACTCTAAATTACCCTTGAGATCAATCCAAACCAAGCTTCCTTTGGTGCAGACTCTAATGTCAAAGCTGAGATGAACAACCCTACTACAGGGGATTATATTACGCGATAGCGATAAGATGTTGTGCACATACATGGTACTAAGGTTTGATCCCCCTAGGTACGAGAAGTAAGGTCCATATAGTCTTATGACTGTTAAATGTTTAAAGTAGAAATACTTGGTAACCTGGGACATAGTTCATGGTCTTGTGACCCTCAGATGTACTTTTGATTCCTGTTCTAATCTTGATTCAAAAGTCGAGCTTTCTTATGTTTAGTACCCATTGTTTATTCACATGTTATTATTATTACTGTTGTTAAACTTGTGGGCAATTGTTGTTCACTCTTGCATAATAACATTGCAGCTAAGATTGAAAGAGTTGATGAGCCATCCACAAGTAAGGGCAAGGGCAAAGCAAGAAAATGATGAAAACTTATTTATTATTTGAGAATGATTATGTTAATACTTATGATGTTATGTTTAAGACTTATTTGTTTATGATGTTTCTGCAATTGATGTATTAAGGTTAGATAATCTGGAATTTATTCGTTTAAGTTGATGTAACCTTTATTGGGAGTATTTCTATTTTTATTTTAATTGTTATCATTGTTATGGGTAGTTAGATGTTAATTATTTTGATAAGTGAACACCAAATCTATGGGAAGTTCGAGTACCTAGATTTGGGGGTGTCACAGTATAAGAGTTGTAGGTTATGAACCTTAGGTGGGGGAAAAACCTTAGGTAGTAGCCTTATAGGAGATCGAGAACATAGTGGTGATAAACTCTTATCGAGTTCTAAGAAATAAATTTCTTAATTCATTGAAGATAAAAAAAAAAGACTTTTTGTGCTTATGTGATAAACTTATGTGCTCGCGAGTATCGATTAGTAACAAAAACTTAAAACTTTGTTGTCAGGATGTCTGATGTTAGAGGATCTAGTCGAGCTAGGGAGGAGTAACCCCGAGTGCCTAGAGAGGAGGAACCCCGAGACATTCATGTCATCTGGGAGAAGTTGGTACAGAGTGAGCCATCTCCGTTGATAATTGTTGTGGATCAGGAGCATAAGCCTGAGACTGATCCAGAGGAGGACCTTGAGGAGGAAGAAGAGGAAGATGAGTTTCCACCGAACTCTATTGCAGATAAGATGTATGACGAGGTGTATGACTGTAACATTGAGATTCAGGATAGAGTCAGAGAATTGGAGGAGCTGGCAGATGAACGCCAGACCACTATAGGTAAGAAAAATGAGGAAATTCGGGGTCTTGATGTACGTCTTGGAAATATGGAGTGAAAATTAGTTCACTTAAAGGGTAACAAGGAGCAGCTAATGGCAGAAGTTGTGAAGCTGAAGGATGATCTGAGAGAAGAGTCCGCCAAGCCAGCCAGAGCTAAAGACGCTTATGAGGAGGCTTCCAACGTGCAGATGTAGCTGAGGAAAAGGTGCAGGCAAAGAAGGCCAAGATGGGGGAGATGGACTGTGCATTCCACACTGCGATGAATAAAGCTCAGGACCGAGTTATGTACTATCCAGTCCAGGTTGAGGACTTACCTTGGTGCATGCTGGATCGTAGGATGATGTTCCGTATCATGGAAGAAGAGCACAGAGAAGCTGTTCGACATCATAATAGGCCATGATAGGAACAATATGAGTTATGTGAATATCTATAGTAGTTAATGATGTAAATTCCAGTGTGAATATAAGCAATGGAATATGATGATTTAATCCTGAAGATTCTTTATCTCGGGATAGTTAATGTAAATAGCAATGATACTATCTCGCTATGTTTTGAAAGTTATTAATGAATAAAATATCAATGTTTATTCAAGATGTTATGTGTTAAGTGATAATCTTAAAATGTTTAAGTTAAGTCTTAAATACTTAAGAGATTGATCAATGATCTAATAAGTACATATCTTAAACAGAAAATGCCGCCAAGAAGACGCCCAACACGCCAACAAGCTTAGGAAGGATCCACGAACATTAACAACAACAACAACAACGACGACGACGACAATGCCAACGCTAATCCTATTCAGCAGATGGTAAATCTGTTAATTGGAGCACTTGCGAATCAGCTGCAAGCTCAAGCTGCCTCATTTAAGGATATCAAGGCGGTAGGGCAGCCAGAATTTAGGGGATCCATGAATCCGGTCGAAGCTCAGACCTGCATTATGGAAATGGAGAAAGTATTTGATGTTACAAGGGTCAACGATGAACAAAAGACCGCCTTTGAAATGTTTATGCTGAAGTTATGATGAACAAAAGACCTCCTTTGATCACATGGGATATATTCAAGGAGATGTTCTTTGAGATGTATTTCCCAACGAGATCTCAGAACCAAATGGAGGTTCAGTTTTTGGAATTGAATTGGGGAAACATGACAGTGCAAGAATATGCTGCAAAATTTAACGAGTTGGCTAGGTTCGCAACCTATTAAGTGAATACGGATGAGAGGAAAGCTAGGAGGTTTGAACAAGGGTTGAAGCCTTGGTTATACAATAAGGTGTCAATGTTCCAATTGAACACTTTTGTGGGAGTTTTGGAGAAAGCAATTGTTACAGAAGGTGGAAGCGATGTTCTAACCAGGTACAATCTGGAACAGAAAAAGAAGAAGAATGAAGGAGAGAACAACAAAGCTAGTGGCAGTAATAGTGGTGGTGGTAATAATCAGAAGAGGAAGTGGAATGATAATATGTCTACTGGAAATCAGCAAGAAAGTTAGAAGAAAAAGGTGGAGGCTTGTCCTACTTGTGGGAAGAATCACCTTGGGGTATGCATGATGGGGAAAAAGGTTTGCTACAATTTTGGTAAGGAAGGCCACGTAGTGCCAAATTGCCCTAACCCTAAAAAGGGGGCTTGTTTTATTTGTGGGTTAAGGGATCATCTGGCTAGGGATTGTCCCAAGAAAGCAGCAGGAGGAGCAGGAGCGGGTGGAAGTAAGGGAAACAGCGGTGGTAGTACTCTGGCTATCACTGGACCGATGCCGCCAAACCGACCCACCGCTAGAACTTTCAACATGACTGTGTAAGATGTTGTGCAGTCCCGAGATGTGGTGTCAGGTATCATTCCGATCAATAATGTTAATGCTTACGTATTATTTGATTCGGGTGCTACTTGTTCATTTATATCCGACGATTTTGCTGAGAATTTGAATTTACCGAAAGAGGAATTAGAATACCCTTTGAACACAGAGGTTGCGAATAGGGAAGTAATTCATCTTAGGTGTGTACACAAGAACTATAGGGTGAACATTAAGGGCCACGAAATGATGGTAGATCTAATTCCAATTAAACATGGGGAATTTGACGTTATTTTAGGAATGGACTATTAGGTTTGCTAGAAACAAGAGAATGCAATCAAATCACATAAAATATAGCGGAAGCGATGTAAAAACGGAATTTAAAATTTTCTTACAAACCATAAACTAAGATCGTTCTTGTGCTTTGATTATCAATCAATAATAGAGTAAGAGAAACAGAATCATACCCTTGAAGATCCGAGCTTCTTCAGGTACGAGTTCAACTCCTAACCCTTGTGCTCTCCTTGAATACGCAGGTTTGGTTCCTTCCTTTGATCAACGTCAGCCACCCAAGCGTTTGACCTCTAGAGGTGATCCACCAAGGAAGAAGAAGAATCAAGAAGAATGGTGTATTGACTCAAACCCTAGTTTTCTATCTGTATAGAAAGGGGCGTACTCTCTAACTATTGGAATCATGTATTTCACACTCTACCTGATATCTACTATATGATGACTCTTATAAAGATATTAGTTAACCTATTTTAATATAATTAAAATAGATTATTATTTAATTAATTAAACTCCTTTAATTAATTAGACTCCCTAATCTTATTAGGGATAATTAATTAAACTCTTTTAATTAATTTGCCTCATAATCTTATTAGGAATAAATGAGAGTACTGATATTAAATTAATTTCTAAACTCCTTTAGAAATTAAAATAATAATAATTATAATAATATTAATAAGACTCCTCTTATTAATTAATATTTAATATTTCTAAAATATTAAATAATAAATATTAAGTTATTTAATTTATTATATCACCATAGATAGAATAAATTAAATATACTTAACATATTATTACGATTATGCCATTAACTTTTTAAATAATTATTTTTCCTTTTATGGTGTGACCCTTTAGGTTCTCCATTTTAAACCGGATGTGGATAAATCAATTAGAACAATTCTAATCTTTATTTAAATAAATAAATTAAACTATTAATTTATTTAAATAAATAATATTTATTCTACAATAGGGATAAGTCTCCCTAGCGATCAACGACTTTTCAGATAATATAGATTTTAACATTAATCATAAAAGAACCTTTGAGTAAATAGTTACCGTACAATTCAATCCTTCCACCATACAATGTCACAATTAAATATAAGACATTGAATTACTGTCAAGTCTTATTTTATTTAATTATATGTATTTCGATTCCTAAATGCACAACTCTTGATGAATGTAAATTAGAAACTACTTTCTAATTTCATTCCACATTGACCAAGGATTCCTGGGTTGTCATTTATCGAATCACATAGAACATATCTTTTCTTTTACTAGAAGTGGTAGATTCTTTAATGATCATTCATTATCTCCGTATATATCTTATTACACCCAAACATATCATTTGATATACCCTAAGGGTCTTAAGGAATAAGTTAAAGTGTAAATCATTATATACAAGATACTATGATAATATCAAGTCTAAGGATTACTTGTACTACTATCACTACAGGAATTCCTATTGACAGGTAAGTAAAACTCTATTAGGTATTTCTTAGCGAGTCACGTTCAGTGAACTTATTCTCCAATAAATGATCATTAGATCAATCATCCTCATCCAATAAGCAAGCAACGTATGTACCAATCTATCCAGATTCACTAATCCCCTTTTTAGTAATCCATTGATTGGGAATATTTTAGTTTTTAAGCTATCTAAGAATTTAGATCTCATCATGATTCTAAAAGCATTGCTTAAAACTATGAGTTTATCACATATTATTAAACCAACACCATGTAGATAAATTAAATGCATTTAGTAAATAAATACTTTTATTAATAAATGAATAAGATTGATTACAAAATATATGCTTTATCATCATACATAATTGATTTGTATGCATACTACTTTCAATCTCCCACTTGCACTAAAGCCAATCGCTATGGTATCTCATACCCATCTTCTCTACGCGACGATCGAACTGCTGTTTTGTTAACGCTTTAGTAATTAGATCTGCAATACTGTCTTGAGAGTCCATTTGCTCCAGGGTGACGTCTCTTCTTTCAATGATCTCTCTACTCAAATGAAAGTGCCGCAACATGTGTTTAGATTTTTGATGAGACCTAGGTTCCTTAGCCTGCGCAACAGCTCCGGTGTTGTCACTGTAATACCCAAGAAATTCTGAATATTATTAATGAATAAATTAATGAAGGTCGAATATTTATTTAAATATAATTAAATATTGTTGTGGCATGATTTATAGAAATCCTATGCAATTAAGTTAACTGTTGGACGCAACGACTGTAAAATAATGTGGTGAGATTGGTCAAGAGCTTGATATAAGGCTTATGAGAAATTTCCTAGTGTGGCATAATGAAGGCCAAAGAAACTTACTAAGTGAATTAAGAAAGAAACAGTTTAATAAGAGGAAGATTAATTATGTGTGATTGTATAATTCCATGAATGGAATAAATAGACTCTCTAACTGGTAGTATTATCAATCTGAAATTTAGTTCATGTTATATGAAACTAGTATGGTGATGAAGTTGGATCTGGCATGAAGCTAAACCAGTTTGGCACTGCCAGGGATCGGTGCAACTGCACCCTCTCTGCAGTACAAACTGGCACAACTACGCCAGTGTGTTAGATTGCATTGTTCAAAGTTTAAAACGATTTCAAAAGCAAACTCGGATATATATTCAAACTAAGTTGCATTAGTGTGAGTAGTTAAGTTCTTAATATTTAAGATGGCATGTTTATGTTCATTGTGTCTCTAAACATGATTCTTATATGTTAGACGTAATGAAAGTTAACCAAGCATGAGTTTAAGCATGTTTTAAAGTGATAAATGATGCTAGCTTTGAATAAATGATGTGAACACTTATAAGCATGTGTGGTACAGATTATGTGATCTCTTTATGTGGACATATGGTTAACCTAGTAGGCCTTGTGTTTCCATGACCCTATTTGGCCTTAATACCTTAGAAATCCCAAACTAAAACCATGACATATAAAGGTTAACTTAAGATGGTCATACGTGTATGTAAAGTCCTCTAGCATGTGTGCATGATAATTGTTAATGTCTTGGTATGCTAAAAATTGGACTAAAACCAGGAGAGCAGAAGCTCAACTCTGGTCAGGCTAGAGGACAGCGCAACTGCCCCGTCCCTAAGCCTAACCAGGGAGCAGTTGTGATGCCCCCAAACTAGGTATACATCACCTATTCTGAGTCGTCAACTACATGGTATAAAATACAAATAAAACTTAATTATACAACTGTCGTGTAAAATACGACAAAACATAAGCTGTGAGTTTAAATACAACGCTTTCTTCTAAACAGGATTCAAACTCAAAATAAGTCCTCAATACATTTATTTTTACACTATTTCATAGAATAGTGAGGACTACTAATACTATCCTCTGAATCGTCACTCCGTTCCCCGACTAGTCCCCGCTACGTTCTCATTTCCCGAAGAGAACAATGAAAGCAAAAGGGTGAGCTCAACTAGCCCAATAAGAAATATTATGACTAAGATAATGCAGAATAAATTATCGTTATCCTTCAACAGTGTTAAACTGATAAAATATAAAAAACATCAAGTTTAACTGCAGCGGAACAAGCAATCCATTAAAAGAGTCAAGCAGAGAATAAAATCTACTATCTTTTATGATTTAAAAGGTTTTTCATCACTTTTATCGCTGAGACTCAGCTTAATAAATAATCCACATCATCCCTGCACTACGGCCAAGGATATTCATTAGTATCACAACCACAAATTATTTATGCATCACAGCCAAGGATATTCGTGTATTCATCAATGGTCATGATCATGCCAACAACTGTCCATCAATGCACTACGGGCCAATGAGAACTTTTACCACATCATTTGTAACATTACGGTCATGATTATACCGAATAATCCCTGGTCATAATCATACCAAGTCCATCTATGCACTACAGGCCACATATGACTTTCAACATAATATAAACATGAGGATGATGACAATGATATAAGAATTTAATAAAACAAGTTCAAGAATTAATTTATCCAGGAACCAATAACGTCCAAATTGTCAATATGATACTGCTTTGTGGAGTAAAATTCAAGAATGCTCAGAAGAATATTTTTATGAAAATATACTGGATGAAGCGCAAATATTAAGGATATTCTACTAATTTCATGGAGTATAAAAGTCAAAACTTTAACCAACTGAGTATAATAAAGAATGGAATAACAAAAGAAATCACCAGGCATGCGATGGACCGCACATACAGGTTATTCCAACAGAATAATAAATAACGGAACCAGGTCATGCATAAACGCACTGACAGGATATTCCGACAGAATAATAAATAATGGAACCAGGTCCGGCGTAAACGCACTGACATGATATTCCGATAGAATAATAAATAATGGAACCAGGTCCGGCGTAAACGCACAGACAGGATATTCCGACAGAATAATAGATAATGGAACCAGGTCCGGCGTAAACGTACAGACAGGATGTTCCAACAGAATAATAAATAATGGAACCAGGTCCGGCGTAAACGCACAGACAGGATGTTCCAACAGAATAATAAAAAATGGAATAACAGAAGAATTTCACCAAGTATAGGGTAGCCCGCGTATACAGGTTATTTCAACAGAATAATAAATAATGGAATAACAGAAGTTCTCTTTATGAATACAAAAGAAATAATACCCCTTACGAGTACAATAAATAATATCCCTTACCTTAAGAAGAAGAATACTGGATATATGACTAGTGCAGTAGCAGAATACTTTTCTTCTTTCTCTCTATAACTTCTCTCTTTAGAGTTTTAGTGAATTCGTAAGAAATAATGAATGAATGAGCTTCTATTTATAGAAGAATAGACTGCATAGTAACTAATTCATGAACGGTCCAGATTGATTTACTTTAATCTGATGGTCCATATTTAAAGCAAAATCTTTTAAATAAAATATAATATATTCTATTTATAATATAATAAAACAAATAACTTTATAAAAGATTTTACTATGCAAATACTATGCAGGCACTATGCAAATACTATGCATAATAAAATATAATATATTCTAATTATTGTCTAATAAAACAGATAACTTTATAAAACTATTCTGTTTTATATAAAAAGATTTTACTATTAGCCTAATAAAACGAATAACTTTATAAAAGTATTCTGTTTTATATAAAAAGCTTATCTGTTTTATTACATTAATAATACCAATAAAACAAAACTGAGTGACTTATCACGTAAGCATCAATAATCAATATTGTGTGCTACTATGCAACCATGCGTATTACTGCACTTTTACTACCGAGTAGTTCAACAGTATTAATAGTAAAACTTCCGCCGTTATTTTCATAAAGTATTTTTGTCGTTTTCTCAATCCGACAATAATTTTGTTGTGGGGTCCACCAATGATTGTGTCGTCGTACGAATATTTCCTGTTAAAAGGAATATTCCCCGACCAATCGAATATTATATAGCAACTTGCGTACTTTGCAAAATTTATAAATATTACCCACAACTATAAAATTATATCAATTTCACTCCATAATATTCAAAAATGATATTTATAGAAAATTTATCTTTATTTATAAAAGTTGGGGGTCTTACAGCAGTTGCGCCACCCTACAGTGTAGTCTGTCTAATCTGTTTGTGATCTGAGATGTGTTGCATGTTTGTATTGTTGTCTTAATCTGTAATATATGTCTAAATACAGTATTCAAAGTATCAATAAGCATGCTAACGATGGAATCATATGTTTGAGACGTGTTTACTAACTTTCAAATGTTAAGTCAAATGGATGATTTCGAACTATGTTATTTAATTTCATAGTGTCTTACAAACTGATTTTTGTGTTATATAGGTGTAAAGTACGTAATGACTTATATATAAGATTATACGGTTAAGTTAGAATCGTATGTGTATGATAAACTTACATATCAAGTTTGTGTATCGGATGTACATAACTAATGAATATCTTATACACGTAATTATGTTATAATAGGGTTCGAAAAGTATCGATAAGATAAAGGTTGATAAACTACGCTTAAGGCAAGTTTTCTAATTTACACGACTTGAATATTGTGCAAGTATCTAAACCTTATTTCTTTGATGCAAGTATCCTAACCTATGCATTTACTTTATGCAAGGAATGTATGAATTCACAAATTTCCTATCTTACACAACTTTGAATTTGTGCAAGTACTCGAACCCTACTCTTTATTGAGCAATTCTTGAGCTTGTACTATTATTGGTTGTACAAGTATACAATTGAAAGTATGATTCTTATCTTTTGACATAATGTCTCATAGTTATAATAGAGTTGTTTATATTCTTTGAACTGTGATTTCAAGTATAGAACTTATAATTGTTCTTATATACATTTAAAGAGCGGTCTATGCCATTTGATTCAGCTCAACCTAAATCGTAATTTGAAAGCGATCCAAACCAATTGATTGGTGCGGAATCTTGTATTGACTGAGATGAACAACCTTCATCGAAAAGGAAACTATATTTGTCGGGGGACCGACGTGCGCACTTAAGTACGATTAAACGATATGCATAACGTAGGGTACTTTAGGCTGATCACCTATTGTACTCATTTTTGTTGGATTATCAGTTTATTACTGTGAATTCTAGTAGAAGTTCATAGTCCTTAGTGACTGCTCAGTATTCATAAATTTGAAATCTCAAAATGATTAAGTATTGAATCTTATTGATAAATTCTGTCCTTAGCGACTACTGTTGAGAACCATTAATACTTCTTATTATCCTTGAAATATCATATATTGTTGTACCTTTGAGAATTTAAAACTTTATTGAACACCCTTATTGCTATATTACTTGTTGAGCAAACTAGTTGCTCATTCTTGCTTTCCCTAAAAATATTTCAGTTAAGGCAGAGCAAGGCGGACCCTCGGGCACTGATAAGGGCAAGGACAAAGCTACGGAGTAGCTTCATAATTATTTAGAAGTTTTATGATTATGTTAAGAAATATTATGTTATGTATTAGTTATGTCTAAACTATGTTTAATTATGTTTAAGGTATGTAAGAGATGTTTAAGTTACGAAACCTTGGGACATGAATGATTATATTAAATAAGTGTAATCTATTCTGTTATTTTCGTTGCATGAGATGTTATTTAGTCATTGGAATTGTGGTACGGGGCAAACTGAATTCGAAACATGAGTGGTCTGAATTTGGGGGTGTCACAGGTTAGTATCAGAGCTGTAGTTATAAACCTTAGGAGCGAGAGTCCTTAGATTATTACTTAGAAAGATAGGAAGGGATGAAAAAATGTAGAGTTTTCATAGAGAGAGACTTAGTGTGTTATGTAATATAATTTTATTTTATACAATGAACTTATGTTTATTTAACATTCTAATGAAATTGTTGTTTGTTTTGTCTTATGTTGGTGGTTGTAGGATGACAGACTTGGGAGGACCTAGTAGAGTGATACAGGAGGAGCCGCGTGACATACACGTGGTGTACGAGGCACCATTGATAGCTTAGCCCATTTTGACAGTGGCTCTTATTGATGATAAGGATGAGGAGGAGGAGATGGAGCCATTTCCCGTAGAGTCGGATCCAGAGGAGGAGAGTATGGAGGACGAGCCTATAGAGGATGAGCCCATGGAGGACTCTGATGAGACTACATTCGAAGACCGAATGTTGGGAGAGTATGAGGAGCGAATCCTAGAGTTAGACTGTAGAGTCGAGGAACTAGAGACCCAGGCCTAAGAGGTAGAGTCTGAGTTCCAGAAACTGAGGGACGAGGACCACCAGAGGAAGTTAGTGATGCAAGAGTTGGAGGTGGAGATTGCCCACCGTAAGGAGGTAGGGATCCATATGGGGACTCTATTTCACAGATCGGTGTCTCAAAATGTAGAGTTGGCAGGAAAGCTGGAAGAGATAAAGCAGAAAGAGTTGAGTGAGAGGACGAAAAAGGAGGCTCTCCATACTCAGTTAGAGATGGAAGTGATAGATAGGATCCACTTTGAGGAGAAGTGGGAAGAAGCCAATGATAGGGCTAATGATTTAGAACATGAGGTGAGATGCAAGAGGAGGAAGATGAATAAGATGGGCTATGTTTTGCACGTAACCATGGAGAGATTGATTGATAGGGTATATCATTACCCAGTGGAGCAGGGACAGACCCGACATACCATATGCCGAGATTTGGTGGCGTACATAACACAGAAGGAATACAAGAGCGCTGTGGAGCACAGAATGATAGATTGAGGTTTAGGTGTTAGTAGTTTAGTAGTAGCAGTTGGTAGTCATTTATGATTTGTTGTTGTAACCCCAATCTTTTGTGTGAGATATGGGATATCTATGTGAACCCCAAACTTTTGTAAAATGTTAGAAGGGTAGTATGCTAGTATTTGTCCCCATCTTTTGTGATATTAGGGGATATGTGTTGACATTTATAGAAGTATGCTAAGAATGATCATGTTGATATAATGATTTGGCATATGAATATAAATGATCTTATTTCAGAAATGTGTTATGAAATCTTATTCCTTTTTCATTTAAGAAGCGTTTAAGTAATAAAACAAGATAATGAAAATGAAAATTTTGTGATACAGAAAATGCCGCCCAGACGTAGACCAACGACACCGGAAGAGTCAGTCAATAACGAGAGAAAGAAAGTAGACCCTATACAAAGGCTAGTAGATTTGTTATGGGAGGCTCTTAGGGGAAGGAACAATGAACCCGATCACCCCAATCCCCAAGCAGTTCTAGTCACAAACTTTAAGGACTTTAGGAGTGTAGGACCTCCAAAATTCGTGGGTACTACTGATCCTATCGTGGCTTAGACATGGATCAAAGAGATGGAGAAGGCCTTCACCATCGCTCGTGTGGGTGAAGACTAGAAGACGGTGTTTGCCACATACATGATGAGATGCGAGGTGAACTACAGATGGGAGGCGAATCAGCAAAGAGCAGGAGAATGGATAATAGCATGGGAGAGATTTAAGACTTTGTTTTTTGAGAATTATTTCCCGAAAAGCATGAAGAATAGGATGGAGGTGAATTTCTTAGAACTAAAGCAAGGAGATATGACAGTGGCACAATATGCGGCTAAGTTCAATGAGCTATCCCAGTTTGCAGAACACCAGGTAGGGGATGAAGAGAGGAAAGCTAGACATTTTGAGCAAGGGTTGAAACGTTGATTGTTTAACAAGGTGTCAGTTCTTCAGATCGATTCTTTTACGACATTTCTGGAGAAGGCCATTATTGTTAAGGGAGGTAGTGAAGCTTTGAGTTTGTATAATAAGGAGAAGAAAGGTAAGAACACGAGAGGAGTTAGTCGAGGAGGAAGCAGCAGTGGGGGAAGTAATTTAAGAAAGAGGAAGTGGGAGAATAACAACAACAACAAAAATCACAACAATCAAGTGGGGAAGTTTAGTGGAGAGTTTAAGAAGAGGGCAGAGGGATGCCCAAAGTGTGGGAAGAATCACTGAAGAATCACCAATGCGAGTGTTGGAAAGGGCGTAGTACTTGTTACAACTGCGACCAAGAAGGGCACATTTCACCTAACTGCCCGAAGCCCAAGAAGATCAAGGGTTGTTTCGCTTGTGGCTCGACGGACCACCTGATTAGAGATTGGACAAAGAAAGGAAGCGGTGGAGGAAGCGGCCAGTAAGGGGGAAGCAACAAACTAATGATTGGCAGACCGACGCCATCCAACCATCCAACTGCCATAACGTTTAACATGACTGTCCAGGACGCAGTAGCTGCGAAGGACGTGGTGTCAGGTATTATTCCAATCAATAATATAAATGCATATGTATTATTTGATTCGGGTGCCACCTGTTCTTTTGTATCTAAGGAATGTGCTAGTCGACTTAATTTACCCCGAGAACGATTGGGAAATCCTTTGAACGTAGAAGTTGTGAATATGAAAATAATCCTTGTAGAATACGTTTATCGAAATTATCGCGCAAACATTAGAGATCATGAACTAAGCGTAAACTTGATCCCGATAGGATTGGGAGAGTTTGACGTAATATTGGGAATGTATTAGTTGTATAACCATGCTACAATAATTGATTGTCAGAATAAAAGTGTAAACCTTCAAACTCTGAATAAGTCTAAGGTAGTGTTTTATGGTAGCTCATCGCTTAAGCAATCTTGTTGCCTTACGATGAAGCATGCCAAGAAATTGTTAAGGAAGGGATGTGAATGTTATTTAGCTTACATTGTTGATACTCGAAAAAAGGGAGTAGAAATTAAGGATATATCCATAGTGAGAGAATTCCAAGATGTATTTCCAGACGATCTGCCTGGTCTTCTGCCAGACAGAGAAATTAAATTCGTAATAGACTTAGCACCGGGAACAACACCGATATCAAAAGCCCCATATCATATGGCGCCAGTAGAAATGAAGGAATTGATGATACAATTGCAAGAGTTACAAAATAAGGGTTACATTTGGTCGAGTGTGTCTTATTGGGGAGCACCAGTGTTGTTTGTTAAAAAGAAGGACGGATCGATGAGGCTCTGTATCGATTATCGAGAATTGAACAAAGTAAGGATTAAGAATAAATATCCTTTACCAAGGATAGACGACCTTTTCGATTAACTGAAGGGAGCGAAGTGTTTCTCGAAGATAGATCTACGGACGGGCTATCACCAGTTGAAGGTACGGGAGGAGGACATATCAAAGACGACATTTTGAACTCGTTACGGACATTTTAAATTTCTGGTAATGTCATTCGGGTTGACAAATGCTCTAGCAGTATTTATGGATTTGATGAACCGAGTTTTCAAGCTATTCTTAGATAAATTCGTAATAGTTTTCATCGACGATATCTTGATCAACTCAAAGACAAAAGAAGAACACGCCGAACATCTGAAGATGGTTTTGGAGGCGCTAAGGAAGGAGAAGTTGTATGCAAAATTTTTCAAGTGTGAATTTTGGATGAAGAAGGTTCAATTCTTAGGACACGTGGTGGATAAGAATCGAATTTCAGTAGACCTTGCAAAATATAAGTTAAATTTATGATTTTATGTAATCAGATAATGCCGCTAAGACGTCAAACACGAAATCAATGGGCAGAAGAATCTGTCAACAACGCTGGGGGACAACAACCAGACTCGATGCAAAAATTCGCAAACATGGTAGCTCAGGCTATGCAGCAGGGAATACCAGCCGTAGGGAACTAGCCAAACAATCGATTGGCAAATTTTAAAGACTTTAAAGCAGTAGGACCACCAGAATTCAGGGGAACAACTGACCCTATAGAAGCCCAGACATGGGTTAATGAGATAGAAAAGGCGTTCGTAATTGCTAGGGTAGATGAGGGGCAAAAGACCGCTTTTGCCACCTATATGATGAAAGGGGAGGCGAACTTGTGGTGAGAAGCAAATCAAGCGACGGTAGGAGAAGGTATGGTAACTTGGGCTAGGTTTAAGACTTTGTTTTTCATAAACTATCTCTCAACTAGCATGCAGGCTAGGATGGAGGTGAAATTTCTGGAGTTAAAGCAGGATAACATTACTGTTGCGGAATATGCCGCAAAATTCAATGAACTGGCTAGGTTCGCTCCACACTAGGTGGATACGGAGGCTAGGAAGGCAAGAAGGTTTGAGCTGGGATTAAAATCCTGACTCTACAACAAAGTGGCAGTGTTGCAGATAAGTACTTTTGCAGCACTCATGGAAAAGGCTATCATAGCCGAAAAAGGGAGTGAGACCATGAGCCTCCACAACAAGAAGAAAAGGAATAAGGAAAAGGTCGAAGGAGCTGTGAAGGTGGAAAGTAATAGTGAAAATAGGGGTGAGAAAAGAAAGGGGAATAATTTTATGAATATTCAGGTAAAACAGGAAGGTGTAAAGAAGCAGGTAGTTAAGTATGGGAACTGTGAGAATAATCACTCCGGTGAATGTCTGAAGGGTAAGTTTGTATGTTACAAGTGCGGGCAGGAGGGCCATATTTCTCCCAACTGTCCCAACCCAAGGATGAACAGTGGGTATTTTCTGTGTGGGTCTATGGAGCATAAGGTGAAGGATTGTCCAAAAAGGAGAATGGAGGTAAGGAGTGTAACCATGGGGAAAGGCAGCAGGACTATGGCGATCACAGGACCGACTTCAACCAACAAATCAACAAAAGCAACCGCGAGAGTTTTCAACATGACGGTCCAAGATACTGTGGTAGCTGGGAATGGAACTCCAGGTATTATTCGAATAACTTTTATTTTCGTATATATATGATTTTCCTATATATAGCAAATTATTTTATAAAGAAATTTTGAAGGAGGAATTTGAGTTCTTTTAGAAATCAAATTTCCGTTTAATCTGATAGACAAACTTTATGTTGAATAGTTAAAGTTAAGTTCGATCAAATATGATCGAGATCTACTTGCAATGATTATGTATGCTATGTACCCTTGTATGTATAAGTTTTATAACGGTGATTCCGGGGACAGAATCTTTATAAGGGAGGGTGAATGTAATAACTCGATATTTTCTATATAAATAAATAAGAAATTTTGGGTATAAATTTTTTTTATTTATAAAGGTGGGAATATGTGCCAAGTAATGTGTATGTATATTGGTGATAAATGAAAATTTATTTTTACATGAATAATTTTAAATAATTTTATTTTAGAATTATTGATCATTATAAAGTATATTCTTATAAAAATTAATTTTATAGTAGAAATGTCTTTATTATTTATTTTCTATGAAAATATGATTTTTATATTATTTAAATAATATATGAAATGATTATTGGGATTATTATAATTACTATTTTGTCATATGAATTTTAGTTCAAATTATTAAGTTAATTATTTTAACTTAATTAATAATGTTATATATGAAAGATAAATCAGATATGGAATTCAAACTCTAATTTTAAATTTTGAGCAATGAATGAGAATAATAATATTATATTAAATATAATATTATTTTTCAGTGTTATAAATATATACTGTATGTGTGTATTGTTAATGGTTGATCAATGACAACGTATAATGTCAAAACTCTAATATTAATTTATTAAACCCTATTTTGAAACTCAAATGGGAGATTCAAAAATGTGTAGTAATTGTGTTATAGGAATTATGTTGCATATTATAGAATTTTTGTTAATTAAAAAAAAATCTTAATTAATATTTGAAAACCCTAATTAAAATTAGAAACTCTAATTTGCTAATTAGGGGCCGTAATTGCTAAAATTAGAAACCCTAATTATTATTTTAGTAAATAAAATTGTTAATTTGGGAACCCTAATGATATTAAGGAACCTTAATTATTAAAAACCCTAATTTTCTATTAAAAACCCTAATTTTAATTAGTAAGTTCTAATTAAAAGTTTATTAAATTTTAATCTTAATTTTTCAAACTCTAGAAATTATTTGAGAAATTTTAAGGTTTAAAATCTAGTGATTAAACCCTAGATTCAAGCGCCATGGACAAGAATACCATTAAAATTACAAGGTAATTGACCAAAATACCCTTTTTGCCTCATTTTTGAAATAATTGCTAACAAATCTTGTCATATCTTGGCAAGTCATCAACCCTAGTCTAGCTAGGAGCTAAGAAAACACAAGCTCTCAGCCACTACACATCCACATACATTGTATACAAGTTTTATATAAGGATTAAGAGAGAGAAACTTACTAAAGTTGCTCATTTGGCTATCTAACTCTCAAACAACTTTTCTCTCTCCCAAACCTCCGAAATATATTGCTATATCAGTCTCAAAAACAAGCCCCACCATCTCCTCTAACAGATCATAAGCATAGAATCAAGAACTTGTTCATAGAAAGGTAAAAACCTAATTTGAAATCTGATCTCGAAGGTCATGTTAAATGTTATGATTTTGTGTTAAAACATGTTGTATGTAGTATATATTGATGATCTGGGTTGCTAGATGTTAGATCCATAACATCTAGAGGCTCAAATTTGAAGTTTTAAAAAAATATGAAAAATTTTATTTTTGTTGTCTGACAATGAATGTCAGACCTCAGATCTCAGTGATCGTTAATGATTTTTGTATTTTGAAAGTTTGTAGTTGTATTCTGTTATGAGAGCTTTGATTTGAAACTAGAATCATGTGTAGATCATGTTTATATTTCAAGTTATTAATGGTCAAAGGTCGTTGACCGACCATAACTTTCTAAAATTTGGAAAACCCAGAATGTGCCCAGAACAGCCTGACAACATCACTAGTATAAAATCATAAAAAGACAACACTTAAAAGATGACGTTTTTATAAAAAGCGTTGTAGTATTTTTTTTCACAACGTTTTTTAACAAAACATTGTAGATACATATGAAAAAAACGTTATCTATTTTATAAGGGCAATTTTGAATTTTAAATAGATAACATTTTAAAAAAAAAACGTTATCTATGTAAAAAATACGGAGCAAAAAATCGCACTTAAATGAAAGCTTAAAATTAAAGAGTAGTTCTACACGGACAGGAAAATGGGACATGTTATTTTTATTTATTTATTTTTTTTATTTGTGACTCTCAAAAAATATATAATATTTATTTTAACAGAAATTTTTATAAAATATAGTGTTTTAGGTGTAATTTAGACTGTATAATTTTATTTTTGTATATATATCTAAATTACACCTAAAATACTATATTTTATAAAAATTTCTGTTAAAATAAATATTATACATTTTTTGAGGGTCATAAGTTAAAAAGAAAAATAAAATAAAATTGGAAGGTGTCCAATTTTCCTGTCTATAAGACCTGTCCGCCAAGACTTTTTCAAAATTAAAACACGGAGCTGAGCTTTCTCTCCTCTCTTTCGCTGACAAAACCAGAACCCTAGTTTCTCTCTCTGCACATTAGCGAAAATGGCGGTACAATCGTTTCCTTCTCACTTACTACATTTACCGGTTCACTCTCCGTCTCCTTCGTCTCACTACATCCTCTTCACCGGCTATTCCCTGTTCCGGTCAACGTGGCCTTCGTTTCTGCTCTCCTTACAGAAGAGCAATGCTTCTCTGTATCCAGTCTCGATTAAACTATCTCATAAAATCAATTGCTTGACTAAATCGACGGAGGAGAGCGAGCCGGAGACTCTAGCAAGTGACAGTGATGATGAGTCCGGAGATGATCTTAACGTTGAGTTAGATTAGAACTCTGTTGATACCAGCCGTTCGGAAGTTTTGAATGGTTCGCGGAGGATTGTAGCCTCTTCGACTGATTATCCGTCCCTTGGAATTCGTGAGCCGGTTTATGAGGTAGAATTGTGTTTAATTTTGGAATTATGAGCTAATTTTATATTAGTTTGTGTATGGTTTATTTATTGTTTGACAGTTGATTATTTATGTCCTTAATTCGTCACAAGTTGTTTGACAGTTGGTGGTGTTGTTGCAGCTGTGATTGTGATAATCATTGGTCTTCTTGTGTACTTCTGCTTGATACGTCGTAAGAGATTACTAAGGAAAGCATCTGATGAAGAATCTTCTGCGTCATCACCTTCCGGTAAGTCAGATATTCGATATTATTTGCTATTCAACATGGGAATCTATTAAAAGGGATAATCTATTATTGAAAATAAAGTAAGCTGGTGTTGCTATATCATATAGACATGTATATAATCCTGATTTAGATACAATGATACCTTTCAAAAAGAGGGGGATGGGGAGAAGTTTTACACAAAATGTTCACAGGTGTGCCACCTCAGAGACTTTAATGAATGAATGTAGAAAACAGGTATTTCATACCTTTTTGGCTTGTTTGGGACCACTGTTTCTTTCCACTTCTTTTTTGTTGCAGCTGCTCGGCTAATTAAGCATGATCATGTTGCACATTGCACTAATAAATTGTGGAAACATACATTGAGAGCACAATTTCATCTCTTTCTCCAAAAAATCTATTAATCAGCAACGAGTCACTAATTGGGTTCCTGTTTTATAATGAATTCTATTCGAATGCAGTGTCTGTTTATCTGTTTGCTGGCTCAGTTATAGTGTTAAAACTAGACTAAATGGTAAGCTAATTTTCATATGTAAGGAAGAGAGAGTTCAATTACGATTGTATTGTACGAGTTGGATCTTTTTCATTTTAGTAATTGCTTCTATTCAAGAATCAAAACTACATTCCATGCACTTATAAGGTTGCCATACATGCTCACCCTTCAGACTTGATACATGCAGATCACTTCTCGGGTGAAATTAGTTGAAAGAAGCCCATCACTAATATTAAGGCTATGGTCTTCTTCCTAGAATAGTTTAATTGGCTGATAGATGATGCAATTGTTCTTTCAGTTGACCGGGGAATAGCGTATACTTCAGTTGGTGCTGGTGCTCTCTCCGTGTTCAACTCAAAAAGTCTGAAGCAATTAACATTTGTGGAGTTGGAGCATGCTATAGGAAATTTTGGCCACAATAATATTATAGGACAAGGTGGATTTGGTTTAGTATACAAAGGATTGCTATATGATGGATCAATTGTGGCTATTAGGAGAAGCCTTCATTTTCCAGCTCAATATTTTGTTCAAGAGGTGAAACTGATTATCTGAAGAAAAATCTCTTCTTCTACTTTTCTATCTATAACACACGTTAGTTCCTTTAATGTTATTTTTAAACTTTGAAATGCGGGATACAGCAATTACTACATAAATAATTCTTTCTAATGTTCAAATTTTAAGATGGTATTGTAATAGAATGTGGTGCTTTTCAGTAAGTGAAGCTTATCAGTAAGCTATATTATATTAACTCGTCAAGAAATTATTTTGCAACAAAGTTCATGTTTATGCTGAATTCTTTGTATGCTTTTCAGGTAAATAACATAGCTCGAGTCCACCAAAGCATCTTGTCAATCTTATTGGTTATTGTGAAAAAAACCATGAGCAGTTGCTTGTGTACGAGTATCTTCTCTACTGAAATGTTGGGAATCATCTTTATGGTACTATCTCTATATGTGTGTATGTGAATATGTATGTCTTCCTGTCTATCTATTTATTTCTCTTTCTAAATGCAGTTGTTTTCTAGATGCTGATGGTTCACCTATTGGAGAGCTAGATATGAGGCAAAGATTAATAATTGCTTTGGGTGCGGCCAAAGGTTAGGTTGGGAGAGACCGAGAGAGTAGATGACCAAGTTCCGTGAGTGCAATGTCTGTTGTTACTAATAGTGGAACTTGGAGCCAGATTATTACAAACCATGTCTATAATAAATTTGAATGGTATAGTTACTGAGGTTGCATGTTATGAACTGATGTGCTTTGTTGAGAATCATTTGTAGAACGTTCATACATTAGTTATCATTTGACATTTTTCTGTATCATTTATCTAGAAGAGTTTCTAACTTTGTATTAGGAATTAAAGGTATATTATTGATGGTATTATTTTTCTTAGATGATAAAGGTTTTCAGTTTGTTGTGACATTTGCATAGCATTCCGTTGATGCCATCATGCCAAGCCATGTTGTGTTTACTGTCGGCTCTCGCATTCTAGGCAAGCAGTGTATGAGGTTCTTACATACTCGTATATGAATAATTTATGCTCTTTCTGCTTTAATGGCCAAAGTGAGTGCTAGTGCTTTAATGTCCAAAGCAGTGTATGAGGTTCTTACATACTCGTATATTTCTTACATACTTTGAACCTTTTTGTTTTTTCCTTATTTATTATTGTGCACATTGTAGAACATCAGCTGCTTATGGTTTTGTGGGATTGAACTTGATCTGTTAAATGGTTAAATTTCCAGTAGGTGCTAGGGGGACCGTTTCTTTTGAAGATTGAGCACATTCTTCGTGGTAAAGCATCCTTAATGGGTTCACCTGTAGTATCAGTGTCTGATCCTGGAAATAGAAGTGTCATAAAAGGCATTAGCAATATATGTGGAAAACCTTGCCAATCTTGTGATATAGTGCTTGAAATAGACAGGGACATTAAGCTAGTACATGCTTGTAGAAATCATTTTCCTATTTGATGTCAATATTTTCTCACTGTCATTTATTAACATAATCTTTTATGAATTATGCAGTTCATTGAATTGCTTAATGTAAATTTGTGCATGCTTGGACCTCATCAACTTCAAAATGCTACAACTGCCACTTGTGCAGCACTGTGCCTTCGTGAGTGAGCATTTAGTGTGTGTTTTTACATTGTATCTTCTAGATCATCTATCCGTGTATGGTCTGATCAAATAAATTATAAATTAATGTTACTAAACCTCCATTGCTTAATTTCATGTATTCCAGGCCACTCTAAAGCTAAAATTACTGAACCATCAAAATATGGACGTCCGGTAAGCCACACCATCCACTGCTATTCATTCTCATTTGCTTAATTATTGTAGATAAATGTTTTAACTGATTATCCCTTGATTATTATGTGTAGTTTCACTTCTAAATAGCAATCTGATTAGTCTATTCTTCTGAAAGGGATTACAACTCAACTCTACTAAGCCTTAATTCCAAACTAGTTGGGGTCGGCTAGGTGCAAAGGATTGCTGTTTGAAAATATGTTACTTCTGCTCTGAAGTATTAAATGAAATATTTGTCAAATCACTAATTGACAATGTTAGCAAAAAATAAGGGAGTTCAAGTAGATAACCAGAGCTTTAAAAATCATTTGTCTTTTTAGGTAAAATAAGGTTCAGCGATATGATAAAACAAAGAATAAGGGATACATTTATTTGAATGAAATGTTTGCCAAATATGTCACTAAGCATAAAATAAGGGAGTTCAAGTAGCTAACCGGAGCTTTAGAAAGCATTAGTCAGCTTAGGTAAAATAAGGTTCAGCGAAGTCATAAAACAAAGTATAAAGAATACATTTATTGAAAAATCAGAAAGGATATGGAAGAATTAAAAGAAAACAAGTGAAGGAAAACTAAAAAACTGAAGCTTCTACACTTGCACTGCTAATATATCTGTGAAGATATGTCCTGGTATCATTGTGAAATAGATGGCAGAATTCTGTTCGTGTCAACTCTGCCTTAATTCATCAAGACTGCAGTCCAGGATGCATACAAGCCAGGGTGCCACATTTTTCACCTCAATTCATACCATTACAAGATTCATTATAGCGACCTTATCAATTTTTTTTGGTATATTCTTCAGCTCTCCGCATAAAATGTGCCATGTATTTGGGATATCCAATAAGGTGGAAGAAATTTTGATCAGGTTTCTTTTTGTCATCCTTAATACCGTAGTCAATTTTATTAATAAATTTTGATAGGAATTTGTTGTCTGAATTCATCAGAATCAATCTCTTATATCTGTATGTCGTATCTATAATCACAAATTGTAGTATCTTATACCAACTTGAGACACAAAAGTCCCAGAATTTTATAATACTGCTATCAAAATTTATAACACAATAGCAGGACTTGAGGGACATGTTATACCAATTAGTATTAGTACTGGATAACCTTTACAGGTTAAGAACAGATAAAATGCTAATCCCTAATTGGGGAGAATTCAACAGCCTGTTCAACAAAACTCTGTTTCATTGAGTTGGAATTGATTATCAATTTTCGGTATCAATTACTGAACAACCATGTGAACTATAATGTTACAAAACCTTGCATATCTTCTACAATATATGTAATCTTCAGTAAATGTCATTCCCTCTATAGTGTTGGAATTGATCAAGAAGATGATCCAATATCACCAGTAATCCACACACGAACACTGCCCTCCCTTAAAGGAATGAAATCTGTGAGTATCCCTTACAGTTATCTCCCTCCCTGTTATAGCAGATATTTTATATTTTTCATTGTTGGCTCATAATTTATACTCCCTCCGTCCCAAATTAATTGCTCAGTTTTGACTTTTTTAAGTCAAATTAACTATTTTTAGAATTAATAATTAAGAATATATAAATATATTTCTAAAATTATAAAAATTGGGATTAGTAATAAATTGTATATACTTTCTTTTGGTTATAATTACTTCACCTATATTTTAGCAAAAATAGTAAAAATATTAGTTTTAAAAATGGTCAATTTGACTTTAAAAAATCAAAATTGAGCAGTTAATTTGGGACAGAGGGAGTAGTTTTTATCCAAGTTCATGTTTTTATCTTGTATGACTTGCCCTACTCTTTTTCAGGTTTAAGAAGGACAATTCAGTTCATCTCCTGTTTTTTGTTTGAACTTAATTTTTATTTTTATTTTATTTTTTTCTCATCTTGTTGCTCTAATTTATGGGTTCTGAGATTAATCTTATTTGCAGGGGGTGAAGTATATGCCACTCACGAGAGTTCAATATAGCTTATTGCATTGAGAATAGTCATTAGTCTGAAATCTTATTGTGGATGCAAGTATTTTCTGACAATTTTGTTCTTTTTTTACAGGAGAATATTTGGATTTTCCTTGTTTTGCTGTGCTGAGTAGGGTACCTTAATGATTCTGGCTTGTTACCATGCTTATAAGTTCATATAATGTGACACAATCACCATTCTTTGAGCACTCATTTGTAGTCACACGTTTGGATGTAATCAAATTTACAATTCAATATAGTATTAGTAGATGTATTTTGAATGGTTGATACATTTTGGCTTTAAATTTAAATGAGAATTTAGACCTTTTTTAACTATATATCATAACATTAGCAGATTGCAGGTGCACTGACACTTTTATTTTTTTTTTTTTTTTTGCAAGTCAATCTACAACATTTTATAAACGTTGTCTGTTGTTTGCATAAACGTTGTCTGATACGTTAAATTGTAACATTTTTAGCCAGAAAACGTTGTGGAATTATACTTTTTACAACGTTTTCAAGCATTTGCTAATTTATGGAAAACAAAATTACAACGTTTTTTTCTTAAAAAACGTTGTCTAATGTGCTTAACTAGAACGTTTTAAAAACGTTGTGTAAGGGTGTCAAATAGATGACACCATTAACCACGACGTTTTGTTGAATGAAATCACAACGTTTTTTCTGTGTTGTCTATTTACTATTTTGTAATAGTGCATGTTCATAGCTTAAGATCTTTTAGTTGTTTGTTAGTTTGTTATTGTTGTTGCATCTAAGTTATAATATGTTGTTTAGACTAAATGTTTATGTTTATGCTTTAAAATCTCCTAAACATTAAATAGATTTATTGTAGTGGATGATCAAAGTAGGCCATCCGGTTACATTTTCTGTTTCTGGAATTTTCAGAAACCGGTTGAACATTTGTTCTGACATGGTTTGACCAGGGAATATCTAGCGATTGTATTGTTGTTATGTTAGTTTGATGTAATAGATTTGTTCAGTTACATGTTGGCTACAAGCTGGAACCCTTATATCACAAAAACAATGCAAGTACAACAAGTAGTGGAAGCCCAAACATAGCTAGTCGAACTTTCTTCATTTCTGGGTAACCCAGAAATTGAAGAACAGCTCTGACAGCTTGTTCAAAGCCTTAGATCTTGTTCTTTGATGATTTTTTTGACTTGACTAGTGCTCGAATCATGTTCTATGTTAGTTTGTCTACACAGTCCGACGTCTAGACCATCCATATCATCAACAGATTTGGCTATTAATAGCGTTGACCATCTTACGGCTATTAATAGCGTTGACCGGCCATGACTGTATAATTCTGGGCAGTCCAGAAAATCAAGAACACGTCTGACAGCAAGTTCAAAGCTTTATAACTTTCAATTGTGATGTTGTACGACCTTGTTAGTTGTTGTTTCATGTAGTGTTACATTAATATTATAAGATCTGACCATTAGTTAACCCAGAAACACAGTAGACATTGAATTAAACTTGGTCAAAGTAGGTCACTCGAAACTGACTTTGAATGTTCTGGGTTTCTCAAGAACACAATAGGCAACACTTTCTATCGCCGAAGGCTTTAGCGACAGACTTATTTATTTTAATTAATTTATTTTTTAAAAATCATTTATAAATAGAAATTAATTATTAAAAATTCTAAAAATAGTTTTAAAAATTATTTTAAGTTATAAAAATTAACTTTTAATAATTTGACATATTTTTCATAAATATTAATATTTAATTGGATATTATTGATATTTTATTTATTTAATAAATGCATTAAATAAATTAAATAAAAATAATTTTTATTATATTAAAAATTATTTTAAATGATAAAAAGGTATTTAATAATATTTTAAGTTATAAAATATAACTTTTAATATTTTAAGATAAATTTCATTAATTATTTAATATTAATGATATTGGATTTATTTAATATTTATATTAAATAAATTAATTAAAAATGATTTTAATATTATAAAAATTATTTTAAATGAAAATAAATAGTTTAAAAATATTTTAAGTTATAAAATATAACTTTTAATATTTAAAGGTAAATTTCATTAATAATTTAATGTTAAATGATATTAGAGTTATTTAATAATTATATTAAAAATGGTTTTATTGAATTAAAAATTATTTAAAAAGGATATAAATGATTTAAATATATTTTAAGTAATAATAAATGACTTTTAATATTTTGGTGAATAATACATTAATATTTAAATATTAATGGTAATTATTTAAAAATAATTTTTAATGTTTTAAAAATTATTTAAGGGTAATAAAAATGTTTTAAAAATATTTTGAGCTATTATAAATAACTTTAATATGTTTGTAAAGGTTTCATTAATAATTTAATATTAATTAAATATTAATGATAATAGAATTATTTAATATTTAAATCATTTAATGACGATTCCAGTATTTGAAAAATTATGATAAATTATAATAATTAATTAAAAATTATTATAAGGCTATGAAAGATAATATGACTGATATTTAAATTACCTAAACGAATATTGAACTACAGAATAGAGTTTTAGACTCGATAATTACCCGATAAAGCCGTCGGTACACCGAAATATTTCAGAAATTGATCCGGACTTAGATAATTGGACTAGATACGTGTTTGTTTATGATTCAATGACTGCTAAACATATGTGACAATGTGATTAGGTTATGTGCTGACTGTAAATAGCAGTACTATGTGATATGATATGTATTTCTAATCGATAGAATGATCTTATTAATGAGAGGTCTCGGTATAAAAGATAAAACTAAGTTGCGTTATTGTAAGCAGCAGCTCAGGCAAGTATCCTAACTTTGCATTTACTTTATGCAATGGACATGAGTAAGAATATTTCAGGATTTTATTATTATTATGCCAGATATTTATTCTGTTCGTTAATTTCTAAATATGGTTATACTAGTGTCCTCACTTGGATAATCATTGTATTTCATCACATGTTGATACATACTTATTTATTTCTAGTATGTATACGATGACTTAAAAGTCGTCTAAGCTATTTGATTCGGCTAGACATAAACTTAAAAATATTGTTAAACAAGATAGAACTTTATTGTATTCAACCAGATTGTTTTGGTTCGGATTCCCGACTAAGTATGAATATCCCGAACATGGAAAAAATTTTGTGCACCTAAGGTGGATAAGATGAACGATGATGTGACGCCCCTAAATCTGGGTATCTTACAACCCGACAGATGGTGCTCCACGATACTACAATTCATACAATCATTCCATTGAAATAACAACAAAATGAGTGTAATTACTATCTTTGTATTACATTTGTAATAAAACCTTTCCTAGGTTCATAACCGAATACATTCGTTGTTCTTCATAAGTACATTACATACGAATATACTAGTCTATTACAGGACGATTAATTGTCCATCTTAGCTTTGCCCTTATCTCTCTTAGAACTTTCAGCTCGTTTGGCTTTAGCTGCAAACATATGGTACAAGCAAGGATGAGCATTTCTAGTCCAGCAAGTCTTAACAACGAATCATATGAATATCACATCAACAATTACATGCTTTATTTTCTATATCTGAACAATTATCTACGAAGTATTATGAAACATTTGATTAATACTTCTCATACAATAATTCCAGAGTATATATAATAGCTTAGGAATGATGAACCGGTCAATAGACCATGAACATACTCTTTTCGTTTTCATACTTGAAAAGGACATCTGGCACTAAGGCCATTCATCCGTCTTTACTTACGAGCACTTCTAGGTGATCAGCCTATTGTACTCTATGTTGATCAACACTCTTCCGTTAAACGTATTTACGTTCAACATTTGGCAACCTCGCGTGCCCATCGAATAATCGATGAAAAATACTTTTGTTTGTACATAGACAAACTTACCTTCTCATCCGTACCAAATACTTGGCATAGGATAGTGTTAACAATTCTATATCGAAAGACTTGTAAACAAATCAATCCATTCTTCAATACCAGTCTAGCCGAGTTAAAACAGGCATCGACTCTTTCTTTAGAACCATTCATGCATTTCAAAACATGCATCATATAAAACTTGGCTAACACGGAGGTTAGACAAGAGTTAAGAAAGACTTGCCTTCAAGCGTCTTCAAATTTATAATTCAACTATTCAATAATTCTCAGCCTTTACAGGATGTACATGATATATTCACATAGTACACTGTAATTAGTTATCAACAAACTAACTTTATCGTCCCTAACCAACTTCTTTCTTTTCTATGTCTTACGTGAATTACTTCGTTAATAAAGTCAACTTAACTTTTTATGCTTCGTTACGGCTAGTTAACGTTCTTATGTTTATTAGCCGACATTCGATCATCATTGGTGAAATACCAATGTTGAACATCCTTCACGGTTTACTTATTATGTTCTCGCGTTCTTTGTCTAATTCTTATTAAACCATATTAAATCTTCTAGCATTATCACTTAATTAGTGATTTAAGGTCAGTCTTATTATGTATATTAAGTACCTTCAATATCTTACCTTAGGTCTACATTCAAATGGAACAAAAAACCTAACTTGGTCAACATTTTTACACTGTCGGCGCTGCGGCGCGGCATCCCTATGTAAACTCGGCCCTGCGGCGCCAATTAACAGAAGACACGGCTGAGTCTGGCGCTACGGCGCGACCTATTATACTGGTCTTAGCGCTGCGGCACCACACCTGTGCACCAGTTAGCCAAAACAGTTAACTTTTCTAACGAAACTCCCGACTTCCTAGCTTCTTCGTTTTTCATCCGAATTGACCCATTCAAATTCCTACAAGTCACCAATTACATACTTTACGTGTTCATATAAGAATTTCATACTTTCGAATCCGTTAACTCAGAATTCACCTTTGAGTTCATTTTTGAGCGTTCGTTTTACATTTTCGACCGTTCAATACTCGTTTTCTTCGTTATAATTCGGAATTCGATGATTCTTTTGCCCACGACTCTATATTACCTTATCTCACGTGTTGACATTAGAAACCAACGTTTTAAGTTACACGGCAACTTTTGACCTTTAATACGGACTTTTCACGTTTTCGACGTTTAACGTCTATTTTCGTAAAATTCGCCATAACTTCGTTACTAATGTTCTCTAAGCCAAATCACATGGAATACTCCATGGACTTCATATTTACATCCTAACCAATCATTAGGCACATTCCTTAGCTATAACGGTTTTCAAATCGTTTGTTCATAACAAAGTTCACATTCATGTCTTTCCTCGGGTTTTAACCTACGTAAATCTTATGATTTCTATTCAGTCATGACCTATCAATGATTTGATCATTAATAGACATCTTTATATCTCCTCAATAAACATGCTCCACCAATCTACGATTCTTCTACGAGAAAGAAATCGAAAAAGATGAAGATTACGGTTTATGAGAATTTACCTTTGACGTACTTCATGTTCTTGACAAACGTTTAAATGTTTGCTTGGAAGTAGAAGGATTATATGTTTCTAGCTCTTTCTCTCTCTCAATATATATTGGTCAAGCTTTGTAAAATATCAAATGACCAACACAAGTCTTATATTTATAGGTAACCAACATGAAGGCAAAATGGTCAACATGGCACCTCCTTACTATTCTAGATCTATCTCTATAGATCTTTATCCCCAAAATATAGGATACTTCTCCCAAGTCTTTCATGGAGAAGTGTTTAGATAAACCTGATTTTAATTGATTGTTGCATAGGAATATCATTCCGTATCAGTAATATATCATCAACATATAATACAAAGAATGAAATAGCGCTCCCACTAACCTTCTTGTATACATATGGTTCATCCTCATTTTTAATAAAATGAAACTCTTTGATTGTCTCATCAAAACGGATGTTCCACCTATGAGAAGCTTGCTTCAATCCATAAATAGATCGTTGTAGCTTACAAACTTGATTTATTCCAACCGTTGAAACAAATCCCTCTGGCTGTGTCATATACATATCCTCCTCAAGTTGTTCATTGAGGAAGGCTGTTTTCACGTCCATCTGCCAGATTTTATAGTCGTGGTAAGCTGCAATCGCAAGCAAAATCTGAATGGACTTGAGCATCGCTACAGGTGAGAAGGTTTTGTCATAGTCAACTCCTTGTCTTTGTTTGAAACCTTTTACTTCCAGTCGGGCCTTATAGGTCTCTACCTTGCCGTTTACTCCAGTCTTTCTTTTAAAGACCCATTTACACCCAATAGGCTTAATGCCTTCAGGTGGTGAAACCAAAGTCCATACTTGATTTTCATACATAGAGTCCATCTTGGATTTCATGGCTTCTTGACACTTCTCTGAGTCTTTACTAGTCATAGCCTATTTGTAATTCAATGGATCATCATCATCTATGATGTGTACCTCATCGTCATCCTCTATGATGAATCCATACCTATCAGGTATCTTCAGTACTCTTCCAGATTTACGAATAGGGTGTGTTACAATAGGTTCATCCACTTGGTTAGGTACCTAACTTTGATCTATAGTATTTTGTGCTTCTTGAACTTCTTCAAGATATATCTTACTCCTACTGACCCCTTCAAGGATAGACTCCTTTTCCAAAAAGGCAGCATGTTTCGCAACAAACACATTTTGATCAGTTGGATGATAGAAATAATGCCCTGATGTTTCTTTAGGGTATCCCACAAATCTACACTTATCGGATCTAGTCTATAGCTTATCATTTTCAAACTTTTTGACATAAGCTAGAAAACCCCGAGTCTTAACATGCTTAAGATTTGGTTTCCTCCCTGTCCATAACTCATATGGGGCTTAGGGACGAATTTGGTAGGTACCTTGTTAAGTAGGTATTCAGCCGATTCTGTGACGCCCCCAAATTCGGGTCTCTTCCAACCCGACATATGGTGCTCCACGGTGCTACAGTTCACACAACCATTCAATTGAAATGCCTCAAAAGAACGAATATGCCTTGTATATATTCCAAAACAATATTACCATTCCCCAGGTTCTTTATAATCGTTACATTTATTCTTGTCATAATATCAAATATAATCATTACAAACCTATACTATTACATAAGTAATCTACAGGTTCGCCTTAGCCTTCCCTTTATCCTTGTCGGATCCTTTGGTCCGTTCGGTCTAAGCTGCATTCATATAGTTCAAGCAAGTGTGAGCATAACAAGCTCATCAAGTACAATAATTTCATTTAAAAAGCATGCTTGAAACATAGGGATCGTATATCTTCAATAACTGGATAATAGTTATGAAGTACTATCAATACTTCAAAATAGCATTTCTTTTCCTTCAAAACGTTTTACAATGACAATATTCAGTAAAACATCAATTCTGGTCCAAGACCATGAGCGTTTCACAATTTCTTTAAAAAGGACAACCCGACACTAAGTCCGTAAGTCCGGCATAGCTTACGAGCACTTCTAGGTGATCAGCCTATAGTACTCTATGTTGATCAACACTACATTCATTAAACATGTGTACGTTTAATTTGTGGCAACCTCACGTGCCCATCGAATAATCAATGAAAAATATATTTGTTTATTCATACTCAGGCTTACCTTGAATCCATACCAAACAATTGGCGTAGGATAGCGTTAGCAATTCTATAGTGAAAGACTTGTAAATAAATCAATCAACTCTTCAAGATTAGTCTAGCCGAGATAAAACTGGCATCAACCCTTTAGTAAAACAATTCATGCATCTCATAACATGAATCACAGAAAACCTGGCTAACACGAAGGTTAGACAGCGTTTAGAAAAACTTGCCTTCAGCGTCTGTTATAGTAAAATTACTTTCCTTTGATTCTTTACGGTCTCTACAACACATAATCACATAACATACCACATTAGGTCATGAATGAACATACATAGTTTCTAATGAATCTTACCCTTCTTCTCAATCTAATCATGTATTAGTTTTGTTATTATTGGTCCGGCTTGCCGTCGTTCTTTTACATCGTTTTTACCAACTTCTTTCTCTTTTATGTCTTAACTGAATTTACTTCATTAATAAAGGTCAGTTCGACTTCTTAATCTTCCTTCTAGCTTACTAACGTTCTTACGTTATTAATCGAAACTCGATCGTCATTGATTCAGTACACTTATTGCATACCGTTCATGTTCACGTAACCTTTAACAACTTTTAGTTGTAATTCTAAATGTTATTGTTATCATCGAAGATATTACTTTAAGTTAATTAATTCATCATCAATTAACTATCTTTCATTTCGTATACTTAATCATACTTATTTCTTTAACAAAACTCATTTCTAGTATTTATCTGCCCTTACGGCTTATTATCGTTAATCGTTTTATTATTACTAACTTACATTCAATTAATCTCTCCTTCAACCTTTGGTCGTTAATCTTAAGGTCTTCAACATCTTAATTGATGTTACTTTAGGTTTAGCATTGATATGATTCACCATTATCAATTTACTTTCCCTTTACATTCATAATCTTTCCTCTCTGTGCTTCACCTAATGCTGGCGCTGCGGCGCCAACTTTTGCTCTACAACTCGCGATGCGACGCGGGTGTTCTGTACTTAGGACTCCGTCACGGGTCTACGGCGCCATCTCTTTCGCTATTCGCCGCGCTGCCATGCCAAACTTCAGTAGCTCATAGCCCTTTGTGGCGCTGCGGCGTGACTTAATTTGCCTTGACTGGCGCCGCGACGCCAGTACTCAGCACCAAAAAATTTTGACAGTTAACTTTTTATGTGAGATTCCCGGGCTCATAACTTCTTCGTTATAAGTCCGAATTGGCTCGTTCAAGAGCCTATGCTTCATAAATTACATACTCTATGTGTTCATGTAAGAATTTTACAATTTCAAATCCATTAACTCAAAATTCACTTTTTAGTTCATTTTAACGAAAACGATAAACGTTCGTGAACGTTCAACGCTCGTTTCTTCGTTCTAAGTTGGAATTCGGTCATTCTTGAGTCCGTAACTCTATAATGCCAAATAAGACTTGCCTCCATTGAAAACTAATGTTTCCAAGCTCAATATCAAAATTTGACTTCCATTCCGAGAATTTCACGAATTCGATGATTATCGTCTAATCGTGAAATTACGGCTTAACTTCATTTCTTATGATTTGTTCATCGTTTCAAATTGATTTTATCCAACATACTAACATCTTAACATACTTACTTCATTAACTTATGATCATGATAAGTTATTACTTGTTCTTTGTGAGTTTGTAACTTATAAAAGTATAAACTACTTATAATTTCTTTCTCGTGACTTAGGATAGATTAAGTCTTTTAACCATCATTCTCACATCTCCTTATCATACTATCTTAGTAAGGTAAACATTTGAGAAGTTCATATAGGTTCCTCATGAGTTCATAACTTATTTAGGTTTGAATTACTTATTCATGACTTATACGGCTTAAATCTATTGATTTAATCATTCTTATCATTCCTTAGCATACATGTTCTACCACTACCCACTTCTCTAACTATGGAAGAGAAAGAGAATCATGGTTCAAGATTGCTTACCCTTCGATGATCACTTGGTTTAAGCTTTGTTCTTCCTTCTTGCTTTTAAGAAAGACTAACTCCTACTTTTCTTACTTTTTCTCTCAAGCCAATAAGCTATAAGTTGTTGGGGGTTTTTGAACAAATAACAAATGAAGTCCAAGGCCCTTTATTTATAGGAAAGACAAGGTTAGGGTATAAGGGTCATTAATCCACTTCCACCTCCTTAATCACCTCTTTACTATTCATTACTTCCTAATGAAGTTAACTTGGCCACCACATTTACTTAGCCGCCAAGTCACTTGTTCACCACTTATCTTTGTCAGTAAGTTATTTTACTTTATAGTTACATTATTTGCTTAGCCATTAAGTTAACTTCCCCATTACTTATAAGCTCTTTACTTAGCCTTTAAGTTTGCTTAACTTATCATTTGCTTAACCCTTAAGTCTACTTGCTCATTACTTAAATTATCCATTGCTTAGCCCTTAAGTTTACTTGCTCCTTACTTCCTTTGCTTAATCATTAAGTTTACTTTACTTACTCATCACTTTGAATCACCCATGGGTTGCCCCATGGTTCATGCTTACCCATTGGATACTTACTTTGGGCTTTATATTTAATTACTCATGGGCTTGGTCATTAATTCACTTTGGACCTTAACCTTTAATTCCAATTGGACTTTACTATTTCCTACGCAATCCTACTAGTCCATTACATTTGGCTTAAAGACTTATAACGTATAATTTACGTAATAAGCTCGTATTCCATTCGTATAATTATTCATATACGACATACCATCATTTATACATACTCGTATAATACCTCGTATCATACTCGTATTTATTATCTCGTTCAATACCTACGTATTATACGATTATTGCTTTAATTCATTATACGCATTTAAATTCCTTCTCGTAAATCACTTTCCCTAAACGTTAGGTTTTAAGTCCACAGGCGAAAAATTGCGTTTTTCATAACTAAAATATTATTGGATATTCCATCTCTCCTCGATATTTTATCGTTATGTATTTCTCGGAAGTTCAAAAATAATTCCCGAACAGAAATGCGTGAATAGTATTTTTCAGAAAATTTCTCGAAAAGTTTTTATTTTCGTCTTAGAAATTCAAACACTTTAATTCTATCACGTAGCCAAAATACTACGACGTTCTGATAAATCTAGGTCATAGAACGACCTTCAAATAGCTTACTCCCATAAATAATCAATTAAATTCATTTAATCCACATAATCAAATAAAAATTTAATTTTCATAAAATTTGATTTTTTCTGGGGCGTTACATTCTTCCCCCCTTATAAGGATTCTGTCCCCAAAATCTCGCTAATAATACATACACCATTAAGGAAAATTTTTCCTTTATTTTAATCTCGAGTCCCCACGTTGCTTCTTCGGCATTGTGGTTCCTCACATTCACCTTCACTGAAGGTATTATCTTAATTTACATGACTTGTTACTTCCTATCAATAATTTGAGTTGGAAGTTAAACACTTACTAACATATTACACTAATTTCCTATTATTAGTTCTTCTTTTAACTCGTAATTATTTAGAACTCAAATTCCTCCTTCACAACATGATTACACTGAGTCTTCTCTTTATCTTGCATCCTCTTTTTCATTCGATTGCATTAATAGTTACCTAGTTGTACTTAATTAACTCGTTCAATTATCGTGGATTGAGTCTACATTGTGAATAACATTTCTATCCCTTCCATTCCGTAATTTAACTTCTAACTCTATCCTCGCCATCTCCGTTATTAACTCATTCTGAGTCGTTAACATCGATAGCTTTTCCTTACCCTTCCTACTTAACGCGTCATATACTACGCTTACCTTCCCTAAATGATATATCATATCATAGTCGTAATCTCTTATCTATTCTAATCACATTCTCTACTTCATATTCAACTACTTCTGTGTGGAGATATATTTCAGACTCTTAGAGTCCGTGTATATCTCACCTTTCTTCTCTGTATAAATACTATCTTCATATTTTAATTCAAAACTACCATTGCCCATTATAGATCATAAGTAGGATAGACCTTCTCATACTCCTTTAACTGGCGTGATGCATACACAATGACTTTACCTTGCTACAAGAGCACACAATCTCGTCATCTATGCAAAACATCGAGATACACTACAAAATTCCTCGTATTGTCTGATAAAGACAATACAGGTGCCTCACTTAACCTTCCTTTTTAGTTCCTGAAAACTATGTTCATCACTTCTCATTTCCAACGCACCTATTAATTTTCCATCGATAATACCCCATACACATATCTATTTTAGAAAATTCTTTGCCCCTTTCAACTGATCAAATACATAATCGATCCTGGGCCATAGGTATTTATTCTCAACCGCTAACCGAATAGTCATATATTTGACTTACGCATTGGTTTACTTAACTTTATTTCTTAGGGTTCGCGTTCTTTCAGCCTAAATTTACGCGACCTACTTTCATTACTAGCTTACGGCTTCATGACATACGGAGATGTCTTACTTAATACATTCAGCATCTTTGATGATTTACATTCTTATCTTCTTCTTATTAGTTCTCTAGGACTCGGCACACATAGCTTCTCTGCTAGTAGTCCATATGGTACTCTGAGTGGTTTTCCATAAACAAGTTCCCATCTCATCTACACTGCCATCACAATGAGTTAGATGGGTTGCCAGTTTCGTATATACCTTCGCTCTCTGAAGGAATTGTTTAGCCCAACTCCTATATGTCAACCATCAAAGGTTACGATTGTACTACAACCTAAACTTATCTTAACATCCTTCTAGATTGCGTCATGCTTAGAAAACAAGAAAGTTCCGGTGATTTATTACCGTAAATTACTACCTTGGGTTTTCTTAGAAAAACTGAAGATTCATACTTTTCTTCTAACAATTTATTAAAATTGTAACGCCCCGAAATCCGGTCTATCTTCACACCCAGATTTCGTACGTCACGAGTACATCATTACATCATTATATACTAAAATATAACAACATACACTCTCAAATCCCAGGTTCTGAAAACTTTATAACCTCTTTCATTACAAATAATGATAATACATTATTCATTTCATCTTACAAGAGTGACTTTTATCCGCCACCAAGGATACATAACAGTTCATTAAGCTAGTCTATAATTCAATTTCATCTTTCTATATTACAAGTCTTCACTTGATCTTCTCGCTCATTCACATTCTGAATGACACTTCATCTGGATACCGTCAGCTTGATCTTTACAGGATCCTTAAGTTCTTCTAACCTTGTTCGCTGAAAATGTTTTTCATTTAAAAGCAAGTGTGAGCATTCAAATGCCCAGCAAGTCATAACAGTTGAACAAACAACTTCAAGAGTTTAAATATTTCTTCAGAACTTCGATAACCGAACAAAGGTTATGAAGCAGCTTGAATAATAGGAATAGTCTCGAATCCTATCATCTTAAAACATCAGTCACTTTCATTTTGAAATACTTTCATTCCTCTACCTTTTTCATACACATCATGTCTGGCTAGAATCATTAGCACAAACTTAACAATAACGGTTCATGTATAAACAGAACATACTTGTATTGAACAGCTCAATCACAGAACAGTTCATATCATAGAAATACTGAAGTATTCAAATTATGGCACAAGGCCTCATACGTTCTACCACCTTGTACAAATATCACACATTTGCACATAGACAGAACTTCTCAAGTTCAACATCTGAGAAATTTAAGAAACTAGCATTCATATAATATGAATGAAGTTAGGAAATTTGCCTTAAGCACAGTTATAACTTACGCTGAACTGCTCATTTCCATTCCTATATAACACATAAGAAGAAAACATAAACACCAATTAGTCATATATTGGACTTACACATTGGTTTACTTAATTTTACTTCTTAGGGTTCGCGTTCTTACAAATCTCAGTTTACGCGACCTACTTTCTTTACCGATTTACGACTTTCTTGATAATTCATATCTTATTTAATATTAATACTGTCGTTATCCATTACATGAACCCCGTGTTCATTACTCGTTCTTAGTGTCGAAGCCATACCGATCATTATATGCTAAGACCGATCGTTCATCGCAACAACGTTGCGTCCACAACGTCTATACGCTTCACACTTATCTCTCATTATCATGACATAACATCGAAATGTTATTCATTACCCTCATCACTCAACTTCTAAGGAATCACAATCATAGCAATCCTTCACGTTCGTTCATCGCGACTACGGTCCCCGAATATCGGTTCCGTAACCCGTACCTAAAATCTTTATCTTTAAATCTTGTTTAATCTTTCCGTTCAACCTTTACTACATGTTTAATTCACTATATTAAGTGTTACATTAGTTGAACGTTATGTTCTTTATCTTCCCTTACGTTCCCCCAAGAGTTGAGCAACTAAAAGCTCTTCTCTGGCTTTTCCTTCACACCGGCGCTGCGGCGCAACTCTCTTCTTTATCTCTCGCGCTGTGGTGCGAGATTTTAGTACCCGGCTCCCGGTTTAGCGCTACAGCGCCACATAACAAAGCATGGTTGGCGCCGCGGTGCCAAGCCCTAATTCTTGAAAATTTCTAAGTGTTAAATCCACTTTGAGACGTTTACTTCCTGATCTCATAACTTCTTTGTTATAACTCGGAACGAGGTCGTTCCAAAGCCATTATCTTCCATATCTTACGTAATTCAATACCCCTCAGATAAAACTTTGTCCTGAATCCGTTAATATGCCATTTGATTGGCTTGACATTTACCCTTTGTTCATTTTTTATGCTTTTAACGCACTTCGTTCGCTTATCCGTAATTCGGTAATTCGAACTCGAAACTCGTTCGTTCTTGAGTCCAAGACTCACGTTTTCTATATTCTCTTACTTTCTTATGAAACCCTACACGTTTAGGTTCATTTACTAACTTTATAATTCTCGTTTGTCTTTTATGAAATTTCGCCATAACTTCGTTATAGCTACGTTTTAATCCGTTCTTCATGAACGTTTCTATCATTCCTAACCAAGCAAAACACATCTAACTTATAGGCGATGATTTTAAATTTGTCCATCAACAACAATTATACTACGATGGTTTTAAATTTGTCCATCAACAACGTTTTTCGTGTTCTTCGCGTGTTCTTCATGTTTTCGCGTGTTCTTCATTTTAATAGTTATTTTGGATTATGATATCACTTTTTATTAGAATTTGATGTTATAGAACACCATTCCTTACTTATTTCACCTACTCATTCATAATATTCATTCGGATCGCTCAAAATCCTCACGAATCTTATACTACCTTAAGAAATTTACAAACTAAACTTCTAATTCTTATTTCTTTATTTTCTTATGATTTCAACCATATGAAATCAATACTAACATCTTTTACTCCTTATTCACATTAAGTTATGTTTTAAACATATTAAACTTAAAGAAAATATTAGAAGAGACTAGGGTTCGGATTACCATTCTTCTTTAATCTTCTCCCGTCGAACAAAGTTTGTACACGGGCTAGCCTTTCCTCCTCCTCCTCCTCCTCCTCCCATCTGAACTCTCTCTCTCTCTCTCTCTTTCTTAAGTGTCTTAGGATTTTCAAAATCCCAAAATAATGAAATGAGCTTCCTATTTATAGAAAATCAAAATTAGGGATAGTTTAGTCATTTCACCCCCCTTAACCTCCTTACTATTCCACCTCCTTACTAATCCAAACTTAGCCACCAAGTTTACTTAGCCACCAAGTTTACTTAGCCTCCACACTTACTTAACCATTAAGTCTTCTTAGCCATTAAGTTTACTTAGCCCTTAAGTTTACTTAGCCCTTAAGTTTGCTTACTCATTACTTATAAGCACTTTACTTAGCCATTAAGCATAAGCACTTTACTTAGCTATTACTTAACTTATCCCTTACTTAGCCTTTAAAACTAAATCGTATTCTACGCATCTCATTCTCGTATTCTCTTCGTATATAGTTCGTACGATATTCGTATTATACGTTGTAATAATCTTCGTACTATACTCGCATAATAACTAGTATTACACTCGTATTTCTTACGCATAATAACCCTAATTATTATACGAAATTAAATTCTCGGAACTTACTTTTCCTAACCCTTAGGTTTTAAGTCCGTAGGCGAAAACTTCATTTTTTGCCATAACTAAAATATTATTGAATATTTCATCACGTCTCAGAATTATACGTAAACATTAATTTCTCGGAATTTCAAAATAAATCTCCGAGCAGAAACTGATAAATAGTGCTTATTTCGTCTTTTTCTCCAAAAATATTTTTGTTCCCGAAATTTTTTTATTTTCATCTTGAAAATTCTTATTCGATCAATCTAGCTCGCAGCCAGAATACTCCTAACTTATAATCATCCTAGGTTATAGAACGATTAATAAACACATAGCACATAATATTATTAATAACAATTCTTTTTATTAATAACTAATTCTTTAAACTTAAATTCTGGACAATCCGAATTCTCCGGGTTGTTACACTTCCCCCTTATAAAAATTACATCCTTGAAATTTCTTAAAACCACACCCTTACCCGGGTTCTCACATTCTCCCATTCTTCACAAAATTTCGTCCTCAAAATTTTAGCTTACCCTTCTTCTCATCTTCTCTTCAATGGAGTTCTTATCTTTCCATCATTCCTAACCCCCATAACCTATCAAGAATCATGAAGTAGAAGGAATAATGAGGAATATAAATTTCCTTTTTAAACGTTTCATACTTTTGCTGAGGGGTCAAATCGACCATGAACTCTCACTAGGTTAAAAAGCATTGCGCCATAAGCCCTTCTTTAACGGTCAGTTTACAATCACAAAGAAAGTAAACTCCCTCTTCCATGCTCTCCTCAGACTTGATCATTAGATTCCGCACCAAAATAATTTGGTTTGGCACAAGTTCTCAAAGAAAGCTCGATTTTCTTATAACATGACATAACATTTGTCTAGCCGAATCAAGTAGCTTAGACCATACCAATAAATTGGATATCAACGTGAAACATTCGTCTAGTCAACTCAGTTGACATCGACTACTTTTTTAAATTCTTTTCGCAATACATCAAAACGTTTTATGACATCATGATACCATCCTTTTCACAGTACATTGAGGACTTCGTCAGTTTGATACTTCGTCATTATACATCATACCATAGCGGGTTGTTGATCCTAAGATCACATCCAACACCAGGTTCAATTGCATTAATAACTCCATCTTTTTACCATCCTTGCATCAAATACACTGATGATATAAAATTCATTTTGATATTTCAAATTAATTTTTGTCTAGCCGAAGCAATTAGCATAGACATACTAAGAATAACTCTTTTAAAATACGTTGGTTTCAAAAGTTGAACCAATCCTTTCCTTTTTAAAATGTACACATCAGCACGAGTTCAATAAACTTTGAAATCTAGCATAGCTAGATGACTTGGAATATCCTAGTCTCCATCTTCCTTCATTGTCTTACTTGTGACAATACTTAAATCTTCTCTAACACCTTCAATGCTAAGTCTACTGAAAACAACTTATATTCAGTCTAAACATTCCTATATCTTAATACAGTTCATCAACTTACAACACCTTATGAGTTCAGGAACTTTTCACAATAATATGAGTTTAAGAACTGTCCAGTCAGACCATAGGCGTCCATTCGCTGAGATGTTCAAAAATATACCATATTATTATGAGTCACGAACTTACCATAAGTATGAGTTCCAGGAACTTGCACCTACCTTAACGTTCTCTACCTCTCAAGTATATATATGAGAAAAGATTCACCTTCTCGCCATATATATCTTAATAGCGCGATCAATTCCAATGATTATCACTACCAGAAGCTAAGTGATTACCAAACACAATTCCCTGCCCATATAGAAAATTGGTCAACTCAGCTAGTGACCAATATAGGAAGCTAAGCGGTTGTTACACCAAGGATAATTCTCCGCCCATACAAAGAATTGTTCAACTTAACAATTATATCACATAAGAAGCTAAGTGGTTCTAAAACCACGTACAATTTCCCCGCCCATACAAGGAATCATACAACTTAGCTGCTGATATGAGTCCTCAATTGAAATTTTTACAACTTCTAAATTTCTCTTTACTTAATACGAATTTTCTTTAATTCATATACTATCATTCATAACTTAATCTAAGTTCTTCTTCCCGAACTACTTCATAGTACCCTTCATTCATATCATTAGCTGTAAATCATTCATCGTTTAACAACTCATCTGTTACTACGAATCACTATGATCACGTGGTGATCTTCTTATCCTTCTCTCTATGATTATAGTCATAGGTACCCCTACCTAAGTTTATAACCTATCAGCTCTAATACCAACTTGTAACGCCATAAAATCTGGTCTATCTTCACACCTGGATTTTGTTTGTCACGAGTACATCATTCATCCAACATACATCATTATATACTGAAATATAACAACATACACTCTCAAATTCCAGGTTCTGGAAACCTTATAACCTCTTTCATTACAAATAATGATAATATATTATTCATTTCATCTTACAAGAGTGACTTTTATTCGCCACCAAGGATACATAACAGTTCATTAAGCTAGTCTATAATTCAATTTCATCTTTCTATATTACAAGTCTTCACTTGATCTTCTCGCTCATTCACATTCTGAATGACACTTCATCTGGATACCGTCAGCTTGATCTTTACAGGATCCTTAAGTTCTTCTAACCTTGTTCGCTAAAAATATTTTTCATTTAAAAGCAAGTGTGAGCATTCAAATGCTCAGTAAGTCATAACAGTTGAACAAACAACTTCAAGAGTTTAAACATTTCTTCAGAACTTCGATAACCAAACAAAGGTTATGAAGAAGCTTGAATAATAGAAATAGTCTCGATTCCTATCATCTTAAAACATTAGTCACTTTCATTTTGAAATAATTTCATTCCTCTACCTTTTCTTACACATCATGTCTGGCTAGAATCATTAGCACAGACTTAACAATAATGGTTCATGTATAAACATAACATACTTGTATTGAACAACTCAATCACAAAATAGTTCATATCATAGAAACACCGAAGTGTTCAAATTATGGCACAAGGCCTCATACGTTCTACCACCTTGTACAAATATCACACATTTGCACATAGACAGAACTTCTCAAGTTCAACATCTAAGAAGTTTAAGAAACTAGCATTCATATAATATGAATGAAGTTAGGAAACTTACCTTAAGCACAACTATAACTTACGCTGAACTGCTCATTCCCATTCCTATATAACACATAAGGAGAAAACATAAACACCAATTAGTCATATATTGGACTTATGCATTGGTTTACTTAATTTTACTTCTTAGGGTTCGCGTTCTTGCAAATCTCAATTTACGCGACCTACTTTCTTTACTGATTTACGGCTTTCTTGATAATTCATATCTTATTTAGTATTAATACTTTCGTTATCCATTACATGAACCCCATGTTCATTACTCGTTCTTAGTGTCGAAGCCATACCGATCATTGTATGCTAAGACTGATCGTTCATCGCAACAACATTGCGTTCATAGCGTCTATACGCTTCACACTTATCTCTCATTATCATGACATAACATCAAAATGTTATTCATTACCCTCATCACTCAACGTCTAAGGAATCACAATCATAGCAATTCCTCACGTTCGTTCATCGCGACTACGGTCCCCGAATATCAGTTCCGTAACCCGTACCTAAAATCTTTGTCTTTTAATCTTGTTTAATATTTCCGTTCAACCTTTACTACAGGTTTAATTCACTAGATTAAGTGTTACATTAGTTGAACGTTATGTTCTTTATCTTCCCTTACGTTCCCCCAAGAGTTGAGTAATTAAAAGCTCTTCTCTGGCTTTTCCTTCACACCGGCGATGCTGCGCCACTCTCTTCTTTATCTCTCACGCCGTGGCGTGAGACTTCAGTACCCGGCTCCCTGGTTTAGCGCTACAGTGCCACATAACAAACCATGGCTGGCGCCGCGGCTCCAAGCCCTAATTCTTGAAAATTTTCCTAAGTGTTAAATCCACTTTGAGACGTTTACTTCCTGATCTCATAATTTCTTCGTTATAACTCGGAATGAGGTCGTTCCAAAGCCATTATCTTCCTTATCTTACTTTATTCAATACCCCTCAGACAAAACTTTGTCCTGAATCCATTAACGTGCCATTCGATTGGCTTGATCTTTACCCTTTGTTCATTTTTTATGCTTTTAACGCTCTTCGTTCGCTCATCCGTAATTCGGTCATCCGAACTCAGAACTCGTTCGTTCTTGAGTCCAAGACTCACATTTTTTATATTCTCTTACTTTCTTATGAAACCCTACACGTTTACGTTCATTTATAAACTTTCTAATTCTTGTTTGTCTTTTACGAAATTTCACCATAACTTCGTTATAGCTACGTTTTAATCCATTCTTCATGAACGTTTCTACCATTCCTAACCATGCAAAACACATCTAACTTATACGCGATGGTTTTAAATTTGTCCATCAACAACAATTATACTACGATGGTTTTAAATTTGTCCATCAATAATATTTTTCGTGTTCTTCGCGTGTTCTTCGCGTGTTCTTCATTTTAATTGATATTTTGGATTACGATTTCACTTTTTATTAGAATTTGATGTTATAGAACACCATTCTTTACTTATTTCACCTACTCATTCATAATATTCATTCGGATCGCTCAAAATCCTCAAGAATCTTATACTTAAGAAATTTACAAACTAAACTTCTAATTCTTATTTCTTTATTTTCTTATGATTTCAACTATATGAAATCATTACTAACATCTTTTACTCCTTATTCACTTTAAGTTATGTTTTAAACATATTAAACTTAAAGAAAATATTAGAAGAGACTAGGTTCGGATTACCATTCTTCTTTAATCTTCTCCCGTCGGACAAATTTTGTACACGAGCTAGCCTTTCCTCCTCCTCCTCCCATCCGAACTCTCTCTCTCTCTCTCTAGTGTCTTAGGATTTTCAAAATCCCAAAATAATGAAATGAGCTTCCTATTTATAGAAAACCAAAGTTAGGGGTAGTTTAGTCATTTCGCCCCCCTTAGCCTCCTTACTATTCCACCTCCTTACTAATCCAAACTTAGCCACCAAGTTTACTTAGCCTCCACACTTACTTAACCATTAAGTCTTCTTAGCCATTAAGTTTGCTTAGCCCTTAAGTTTGCTTAGCCCTTAAGTTTGCTTACTTATTACTTATAAGCACTTTACTTAGCCATTAAGCATAAGCACTTTACTTAGCTATTACTTAACTTATCCTTTACTTAGCCTTTAAGACTAAATCTTATTCTACGCATCTCATTCTCGTATTCTCTTCGTATATAGTTCGTATATACGTCGTAATAATCTTCGTACTATACTCATATAATAACTAGTATTACACTCGTATTTCTTATGCATAATAACCCTAATTATTATACGAAAACATTAAATTCTCGGAACTTACTTTTCCTAACCCTTAGGTTTTAAGTCCGTAGGCGAAAACTTTATTTTTTGCCATAACTAAAATATTATTGAATATTCCATCACATCTCAGAATTATACGTAATCATTAATTTCTCGAAATTTCAAAATAAATCTCCGAGCATAAACTGATGAATAGTGCCTATTCCGTCTTTTTCCCCGAAAATATTTTTGTTCCCGAAATTTTTTTATTTTTGTCTTGAAAATTCTTATTCGATCAATCTAGCTCGCAGCCAGAATACTCCCAATTTATAATCATCCTAGGTTATAGAGCGATTAATAAACACATAGCACATAATATTATTAATAAAAATTTCTTTTATTAATAACTAATTCTTTAAACTTAAATTCTGGACAATCCGGATTCTCCGGGTTGTTACAAAAATTCTATAGTTAATTAACTCATTCATACCTAGAATTACTTAAAATTCTCTTAACTTTATCGGTACTTATCTACCGATACTTATCTTTATTATTCACGAAACCATTTCCACGAATATAATCAACGAAAGTTATTTCCTCATTTTATACCTTAACTTTTTAAGGTATTTATAATCCCTTTCAGACCAACTCCTAGATGAGTCTTTCCACATGTCTTACATGCTTCGATCCTACGCTTAGGATCCCCTTGTCTCACTCCAGTATTTTTGGAGTTAAAATTCTTTCTTTTTGGCATACTGCCACTCCCACGACACTCTCTGCCTTGGTTCCTCCCTCTCCCTTACTCTTATTCTTTCCCTCTTTGTGGTATTGAGTCAATGCCTCCCTATCATCTTCTGATATAATCGCCTTTTCCAGAATGGTCCCATAGGAAGCACTCTAGAGCACAAAAATCCTACCATAGAGCCAGGGTTTCAGGCCCTGCTCAAACCTACGAGCCTTTCTCTACTCAGTGTCCACTTGATGTGGAGCAAACCTTGCCAATTCATTGAATTTGGCCACGTACTGGGGAACCATCATGTCCCCTTGCTTAAGTTCTAAGAACTTAATCTCCATCCTCCCCTACATGCTTGTTGGGAAATAATTCTCAAAGAAAACCTTCTTGAATTATTCCCACGTTACCGCATCTATTCTAGCCCCACCCTAGTGAGTCTCCCACCAAAAGTTTGCTTTCCTTTTCGTCATGCAAGTCGCAAAAGAAATCTTTTGCGCCTCAGCTACGTTTGTAATAACAAACGTCTTCTCTATTTCTTTTACCCATGTGTGGCCTCTATTGGGTCCGTTGTTCCTTTGAACTCCGATGAACCTCCACTTTTAAATTCTTTAAAGGTAGTCGTTCTGGCTACCCTAGGTTCCGTAATTACTCCACCCTGATTTGGTTAACTGTAGCCGTTAATAAATTAACGAACTCTTGCATAGGGTTGTTCTTGTGAGGACCCCAAACTCGGATACTTGAAATCCGAACTCGGTTCTTCACGATACCATTTCTATGAGCGGAATAATACTAATAATAATAACAATAATATAAAAGATCAAATTAATTTACATAATTATCAGAGTCTAACTCCCAAGTACGTAACCTTTAAACATTCATTACAACCCATGATAGATAATATATATCATAATTGTCTTAATAACATTAAACTATTACATAACATAGTAATTCGTTCATTCAGCAACCTTCCCTTTTCCTTTGTTCTTAGCAGAGTTCTCTGGTCGTTCGCATTTAGCTGAAAATATTTAAATTTAAGCAAGGATGAGCATTTGAGTGCCCAGCAAGCAATATCAAATATATATATATAAGCTGAAAGGATTTAAATGTTTTCTTCGTACTATTTTTCTACAACAAGTCAACAGTTGTGAAGTATTCTGAACCGATAATAATAACATAACAACTCTCTTTCAAATTTTTGAAACTACATAATGACTATAACTGGGGTTATGGTGACATGCCATGAACATTATTTTCATTTTCGAAAAGGTTAAACAGAAATTCATCTGTAAACCGTCATAACTTACGGGCACGGGGGGTGATCAGCCCGTTATGCCCTGCATTGATCAATACTACATTGCTAGAACGATATTATCGTTCATCCTTTGTCCGCCGGAGCGCATAAAAATTTTCCCGTGTAGGGATGTTCATACCTGTCTGGGTTCTAAATCAAAGGTTTTATCTTGTTCAACAATAATCTATAATTCAATATATCTGTATACGGGTAATTAACAAAGGTATATCAACATGTGATTAAATACAATGATTATCCAAGTGGGGACACTTGTTTAACCACTTCTAGAAATTAACGAACAGAATATATATGTCCGAATTATCATATACTAATATGTTGATATTCAATGAGCTTATATAATATACAGTTCATAATCTGTATAATAATAATATAGTTTAGAAACATTCTTACTCACATCCATTGCATAAAGAAAATACAAAGGTTAGATACTTGCCTGAAGCGCTGCTTACAACTTGTAATTAAGATCTATCGCTTATCTCACGACCTATCATTAATAAGATAGTTCGTTCGATTAGAACAACATACTATAACACATAACACTGCTTATTGCAGTCAACACATAACCTAATCACATTAGCACCTATGTTTAATAACCATTGAATCACAAATAATCACTTATACAATTAAAATATCTAAGTCCAGATCAATTTCTGAAATATGTCGGTCTACCGACAATTTTATCGGGTAATTATCGAGTCTAAGACTCTATACTATAACTTAACATCAATACGTATCAGTCATATTATTTTTAAATGACTCAATAAAATTTTAAAACATTTATTATAATTTTTCATGAATTTTTTAACATTGGAATCATATTTAAATGATTTAAATACCAATCAATTCTATTATAATAAATATTTAATTAGTATTAAACTATTAATGAAATCATTTCCAAAATATTAAAGTTATGTATAATAACTCAAAATACTTTTAAAGTATTAATATTACCCTTAAATGATTTTTAAAACATTTAAAATCATTTTTAAATAATTATCATTAATATTAAAGTATTAATGTTCTATTTATCAAAATATTAAAAGTCATTATTCATAACTTAAAATATTTTTAATTCATTTATATCCTTTTTAAATAATTTTTAAATTAATAAAACCATTTTTAAACTATTTATTTAATATAATTATTAAATAAATTTAATATCAATAATAATAACATAATAATCATTAATATTAAATTATTAATGAAATTATCCTTTAAATATTAAAAGTTATATTTTATAACTTAAAATATTTTTAAACACTTTATTTTCATTTAATATGATTTTTAATATAATAAAATCATTTTTAATTAATTTACTTAATTCATTTAGTAAATAAATTAATTACCATTAATATTAATTTATTAATAAAATTTATCATAAAATATTAAAAGTCATTAAAAATAACTTAAAATATTTTCTTATATCATAATATAATTTTTAATGATTTTTCTAATATTAAAATCATTTTTAAATAATTTATTTAATTTTATAATTAAATAAATTAAATACTTTTAATATTTCAAAAATATTAAATATTTATGAAATATATTAAAAATAATTAAAAACTAATTTTCGGAATTTTTAATAATTTTTAATAATTTATTTTGTATTTTTAATAATTAAAAACTAATTTTTTTCTATTTAATAATTAATTTCGAAAAATATTAAATAATCTGTCGCTAAAGACCACCTATAGCGACAGAACCGTCGCTATAGGTGTTCTTCATGTTCTTGATACAAACCCAGAAAACCTTGCCAGTTACCGAGTTGCTTAGTTTGACCAAGATTAAAACCGAGTGTATTGTGTTTTTGGGTCTGTTGTTCGACAGATCATGTAGTAAACATACACGACTACATGATACAATAATAAAACACATCATAACGTGCATAACCTACAAGATCTGATTGTCCAAAGTAGCTGTCAGAGCTGTTCTTCATTTTCTGGGCTACCCAGAAATGAAGAACAGTTCGTGTAGCCATATTTGGGCTTGCACAACTTGTTGAGCTTGTAATGTTTTTGTGATCTAAAACCTGAAGTGTGTATACAACATGTATATGAAGAGATCCAGTACATAACGTCACTATAACAACAACATAAGAGCCATAAACTGTCCGGTCAAACCATGTCAGAAGCCACTGACTTGAGTTTTCTGGGTTACCCAGAAAACTCAACCCGTGAACTTCCGGCTTGGTTTGACCATCCTCTAGATCCATAATTTTTGTAATATAAGCGATCCAAAAGCATTAAACTATAGTATAACTACCATACTAAAACATGAATACAACAACAAGAACAAAACAATAACAACAAGCAAGATCTAAGCGGATGAACCTGCTGTCAGAGCGTTCTGGGCAGTTTTTGGGCTGCCCAGATTTCTTCCGGTCAATGCCGGTCAATGCTATTTGACCACGAATAACGTTCAATCTAGACCGTATCTGAGCCTGATTCTTTATCCAGATCAAAGACCACATATCAGACTACAATATCCAACACTTAAAACACAAAAATCAAACACATACAGAGATCTACAATGCCTGACATTTGGTTGTCAGAACACAAAATGAACTTTTCCAGATTTTTGAAAACTCTTATTTTAAGTATCTAGATGTTATGGATCTGCAAGATACCGACCCAGATCACTTAAATATACTACAAACAACAAGTTTTAACATAAAATCCTAACATCTAACACAGAATTTTGGACAGATTTTTCTAGGGTTCGTTTATACCTTCTTGAGAAAAATTTCTGATTCTCTGGCTTCTGTTTGTTATGGTTGATCGTGGGGCTGGTCTTGGGAACTGATATGCTAGATAAATTCGTTAGTTCTAGTGAGAGAGGGTCAAGGATGAGAGTTGGATAAAAATTAGTGTATCAAATGATTTTCTCTCTCCTTAAATCTATTTATACACTTGTTAGATGCATGAATGGCTGATGAAAGAGGCTGGTCGCTATCATTTAGAGCATGTGGAGTTGGTAAGGTTGTTCAACAACTCAAAATATAGAAAGATTTGCAAGTTATCTCAAGAAAATATCCAATGAGGGGTATTTTAGTAAACTAATAAAATAATTTAAGGGTATTCTTGTCCATGACACTTGAATCTAGATTCTAATCACTAGATTTTAAACATTAAGGTTTCCTAAATAATTTCTAGGGTTTGAACAATTATGTATAGAGTTCAATAAAAATTAAATTATAACTAAATAATTATAATTAGGGTTTTTAAATAGAAAATTAGGGTTTTAAAAATATATTTAGGGTTTTCTTGATATTATTAGGTTTCCCCAATTTATGTATTAGGTTTCCTAATTAACATAATTATTTACTAAAATAATAATTAGAGTTATGATTTTAGCAATTAGGCTTTCAAATTAGAAATTAGGGTTTCTAATTTACAATTAGGGTTTCTAGATTATAATTAGGGTTTAACCTAATTAATCACTTAATACACAACATAAAACATATAACATAGTTATATAACAGTCTTAAGCTCACAATTGATTTTCAATTTAGAGTTTCCCTAAGTAAAATTAGGGTTTAACCAATTAATACTAGGGTTTTGAAATTAAACACCATAATTGACCAATTATCATCAATACGTACATGCAGTACATATTCATAGCACTGAAAAATTAAAATATAATTAATATTATATTATTATTCTCATACCTTGGCAATAATCCAAAATTAGGGTTTGGATACCATATTTGATTTATTCTTCCTATTTAACCTTAATAATTAAGGTAAAATAATTAACTTAATAACCTGTACTAAAATTCATATAATAAAATAATTATTATAATTATTCTAAAAAAATCAGTTCATATATTATTTAGATAATATATGATTATATATTTTCATGGAAAATAATTATTAAAATATTTCTACCATAAATTGATTATTATAAGTATATACTTTTTAATAATCAATAATTTTAAAATAAATTCATTTGTAAATAATTATGTAATAAATATATTTTTACTTACCACATAAATACATATACACATAATCTTGTACAAATCCTCATCCTTAATATATAAAAAAAAAATTTATTCACAAAATTTCTGATTTATTTATATAGAAAATATCGGGTTGTTACAGTTCTGACCCCCTTAATTATCACTACGCGATTCTGCTTCCCGATTATGTTGTCTTCTCGTTGGCGTCATTATGCTGATAAAATTTTATTATTATCTATTTACTTACTTCGTTATTATTTGTCACATATAATTCATACCATAACAAAGCATATTAAATGAAAACTTCATTATATTCATATGCTTCTCATAGTTTGAAACTATTTACAATTTGTTTCTATAGCCAAAAGTTATTACATTTCTATCCCGCAATTAAACTTCACAAAAGTTAGGATTTACAAAAAGACTACCCTTTTATACAAAAGAGGATTTTACGTCAGTACACATATTTTTTTATAACAACGTCCTCGTGTTTCTCATTCGCAATCATCACTGCAGTATCAAGACTAATAGTATGACGGGTTTGTCCTGACTCAATGAAATAATAAGCAACTCTCAGCTTGAAATCCTTATGAGCATTCTTATGAATGTAAGACATCTGTGCTATCCTCCGATCCTTTTCCTCTAGGTCTTTACGAAGCTCATCGACCTCCTTCTTAAAATCCCTAGCCTTATTTATCATGAGCACCTTCTCATCATGCTCGGACTCAAAATCTGCTTCTGCAGACTCCTTCGCTACATAAAGAGTACTAATCTCTTCATTCTGATTTCGCACAACTGTACTCAGTTGCACATTCTTGTCAAGCTCTGCCAGATACAATGATCTCATTGCATCTGGAGGTGATTACTCTAGTGTAGGTACCACCGTATTAACCGATGCTACCTCCATTTCCTCCTCCACATCGTTCACCATATCTAGGTATGATGTCCAAGCAACATCTCCCTCGGAGTAGACTTCCTCAGAAAAATACTCCATCGTCTTCGACTCCTCTAGAATCACTATTGGTTCCTCCGCCACTGGCATGGGTACATGCTCTACTCTGTTCACCAACTGTTCGCTCACCATGTGTATATCTCTATACATCAAGCTATCGATCGACATCCTACAATAACACATAACATGTTGATTAGTATATAACACATAATAGTATAAGCACAAATCATATTTAATTTATTTAAGGTTACTTTCCATCTTTTAAATCTTTCGGTACTGAGTTTCCTCAATACCTTACTGACTCATTCAACTTAAGTAAAGCTCGAGTTTACTTTCTTCGGACTTCTCTTCCTTAACGAGGTTATTGGCCTAAGGTTCTTCCCCCCTTAAGTTTTATAACCTAATGCTTTGATACCAACCAGTGACGGCCCCAAATCCGGGTCTTTTCTAACCCGACATATGGTATTCCATGGTGCTACAGTTCACACAACCATTCAATTGAAATGCCGCAAAAGAACGAATATGCCTTGTGTATATTCCAAAACAATATTACCATTCACCAGGTTCTTTATAATCGTTACATTTATTCTTGTCATAATATCAAAAATAATCATTATAAACCTATACTATTACATAAGTAATCTATAGGTTCGCTTTAGCCTACCCTTTATCATTGTCGGATCCTTTGGTCTGTTCGGTCTAAGCTGCATTCATATGGTTCAAGCAGGTGTGAGCATAACAAGCTCAACAAATACAATAATTTCATTTAAAAAGCATGCTTGAAACATAGGAATCGTATATCTTCAATAATTGGATAATAGTTACGAAGTACTATCAATACTTCAAAATAGCATTTCTTTTCCTTTAAAACGTTTTACAATGATAATATTCAGTAAAACATCAATTCTGATCCAAGACCATGAACGTTTCACAATTTCTTTGAAAAGGACAACCCGGCACTAAGTCCGTAAGTCCGACATAGCTTACGAGCACTTCTAGGTGATCAACCTATAGTACTCTATGTTGATCAACACTACAATTATTAAATGTATGTACGATTAATTTGTGGCAACCTCACGTACCCATCGAATAATCGATGAAAAATACATTTATTTATTCATACTCAGGCTTGCCTTGAATCAATACCAAACAATTGGCGTAGGATAGCGCTAGCAATTCTATAGTGAAAGACTTGTAAATAAATCAATCAACTCTTCAAGATTAGTCTAGTCGAGATAAAACTGGCATCGACCCTTTAGTAAAACAATTCATGCATCTCATAACATGAATCACAGAAAACCTGGCTAACACGAAAGTTAGACAAGCATTTAGAAAAACTTGTCTTCAGCGTCTGCTATAGTAAAATTACTTTCCTTTGATTCTTTACGGTCTCTACAACATATAATCACATAACATACCACATTAGGTCATGAATGAACATACATGTTTCCTAATGAATCTTACCCTTCTTCTCAATCTAGTCATGTATTAGATTTGTTATTATTGGTTCCGGCTTGCCGTCGTTCTTTTACATCATTCTTACCAACTTCTTTCTCTTTTATGTCTTAACTGAATTTACTTCATTAATAAAGGTCAGTTCGACTTCTTAATCTTCCTTCTAGCTTACTAATGTTCTTACGTTATTAATCAAAACTCGATCGTCATTAATTCAGTACACTTATTGCATACCGTTCATGTTCACGTAACCTTTAACAACTTTTAGTTGTAATTCTAAATGTTATTGTTATCATCGAAGATATTACTTTTAGTTAATTTATTCATCATCAATTAACTATTTTTCATTTCGTATACTTAATCATACTTATTTCTTTAACAAAACTCGTTCCAAGTATTTATCAGCCTTTGCGGCTTATTATCGTTAATCGTTTTATTATTACTAACTTACGTTCAATTAATCTTTCCTTCAACCTTTAGTCATTAATCTTAAGGTCTTCAACATCTTAATTGATGTTACTTTAGGTTTAGCATTGATATGATTCACCATTATCAATTTACTTTTCCTTTACATTCATAATCTTTCCTCTCTGTGCTTCACCTAATGTTGGCGCTGCGGCGCCAACTTTTGCTCTACAACTCGCGCTGCGGCGCCGGTGTTCTGTACTTAGGACTCGGTCACAGTGCTGCGGCGCCATCTCCTTCGCTATTCATCGCGCTGCGACGCCAAACTTCATTAGCTCACAACCCTTTGTGGCACTGCGGCGTGACTTAATTTGCCTTGACTGGCACCGCGGCGCCAATACTCAGCACCAGAAAATTTTGACAGTTAACTTTTTATGTAAGATTCCCCAGCTCATAACTTCTTCATTATAAGTCCACATTGGCTCATTCAAGAGCCTACGGTTCACAAATTACATACTCTACGAGTTCATGTAAGAATTTTATAATTTTGAATCCATTAACTCAAAATTCACTTTTTAGTTCATTTTAACGAAAACGATAAACATTCGTGAACGTTCAACGCTTGTTTCTTCGTTCTAAGTCAAAATTCGGTCATTCTTGAGTGCGCAACTCTATAATGCCAAATAAGACTTGTCTCCATTGAAAACTAATGTTTCCAAGCTCAATATCAAAATTCGACTTTCATTCCGAGAATTTCACGAATTCAATGATTATCGTCTAATCGTGAAATTACGGCTTAACTTCGTTTCTTATGATTTGTTCATCGTTTCAAAATGATTTTATCCAACATACTAACATCTTAACATACTTACTTCATTAACTTATGATCATGATAAGTTATTACTTGTTCTTTGTGAGTTTGTAACTTATAAAAGTATAAACGACTTATGATTTCTTTCTCGTGACTTAGGATAGATTAATTCTTTTAACCATAATTCTCACATCTCCTTATCATACTATCTTAGTAAGGTAAACATTTGAGAAGTTCATATAGGTTCCTCATGAGTTCATAACTTATTTAGGTTTGAATTACTTCTTCATGACTTATACGGCTTAAATCCATTGATTTAATCATTCTTATCATTCCTTAGCATACATGTTCTACCACTACCCACTTCTCTAACTATGGAAGATAAAGAGAATCATGGTTCAAGATTGCTTATACTTCGATGATCACTTGGTTTAAGCTTTGTTCTTCCTTCTTTCTTTTAACAAAGGCTAACTCCTACTTTTCTTACTTTATCTCTCAAGCCAATAAGCTATAAGTTGTTGGGGTTTTTGAACAAATAACAAATGAAGTCCAAGGCCCTCTATTTATAGGAAAGCCAAGGTTAGGGGGTAAGGGTCATTAATCCACTTCCACCTCCTTAATCGCCTCCTTACTATTCATTACTTCCTAATTAAGTTAACTTGGCCACCACATTTACTTAGCCACCAAGTCACTTGCTCACCACTTATCTTAGCCATTAAGTTATTTTACTTGGTCATTACATTATTTTCTTAGCCATTAAGTTAACTTTCCCATTACTTATAAGGTCTTTACTTAGCCTTTAAGTTTGCTTAACTTATCCTTTGCTTAACCCTTAAATCTACTTGCTCATTACTTAAATTATCCATTGCTTAGCCCTTAAGTTTGCATGTTCCTTACTTCTTTTGTTTAATCATTAAGTTTACTTTACTTACTCATCACTTTGAATCACCCATGGGTTGCCCCATGGTTCATGCTTACCCATTGGATACTTTGGGCTTTATATTTAATTACACATGGGCTTGGTCATTAATTCACTTTGGACCTTAACCTTTAATTCCAATTGGACTTTACTATTTCCTACGCAATCCTACTAGTCCATTACATTTGGCTTAAATCCGTATAACGTATAATTTACGTATTAATCTCGTATTCCATTCGTATACTTATTCATATACGACATACCATCATTCATACATACTCGTATAATACCTTGTATCATACTCGTATTTATTACCTCGTACAATACCTACGTATTATACGATTATTGTTTTAATTCATTATACACATTTAAATTCCTTCTCGTAAATCACTTTCCTTAAACGTTAGGTTTTAAGTCCGCAGGCGAAAAACTGCACTTTTCATAACTGAAATATTATTGGATATTCCATCTCACCTCGATATTCTATTGTTATGTATTTCTCGGAAGTTCAAAAATAATTCCCGAACAAAAATGCGTGAATAGTATTTTTCAGAAATTTCTCGAAAAGTTTTTATTTTCGTCTTGAAAATTCAAACACTTTAATTCTATCACGTAGCCAAAATACTACGACGTCCTGATATGTCTAGGTCATAGAACGACCTTCAAATAGCTTACTCCCATAAATAATCAATTAAATTCATTTAATCCACATAATCAAATAAAAATTTAATTCTCATAAAATTTAATTTTTTCTGGGGCATTATAGATTCTAGGGCATATCCCCAGAAGGAAATTGGAAAATTGGTAAAGCTCATCATGGATCGAACCATGTACAACAATGTTCAATTTCTCCTTTCAGATACACCATTCAGCTGTGGTGTCCCTGGTGGAGTCTATTGTGAGATTATACTATTTTCTTTGAGACAATTGAGAAACTCACCGCTTAAGTGTTCACCACCTCGATCTGATCGAAGAATTTTAATACTTTTGTCAGCTTGTTTCTCTAGTTCACTTCTGAACTCTTTAAACTTTTCAAATGATTCAGATTTGTATTTCATTAAATACACATATGCAAATCTGGAGTGATCATCAGTGAAAGTTATGAAATAAGAATACCCTCCTCTTGCATTCGTTGTCATAGGTACAGATACTGTGATGCCCCCAAAACAGGTATACATCACCCATTCTGAGTCGCCAAAATATGGTACAGAAACAACTATAACTTTATTAAAACAATTGTCGTGCAAAATATGACAACACTTAAACTGTAAGTTTAAATACAAATATTGTCTTCTAGACAATATCCACACTCAAATAAGTCTTTATTACAATTATTAATACATTATTTTACAAAAATGGTGAGGACTACTAAATAACTTTCTAGAACCATCATTCCATACCCCGACTAGTACTTGCTACATTCTCGCCTCCTGAGAAGAAAAATGGAACAAAAAGGAAAAGGGTGAGCTCAACTAGCCAATAAATAACATTATGACCAAGATAATATAGAACACATTATTGTTAGTCCTCAACAGAAAAAAAATTAATAGAATACAATAGACAACAAGTTTTAAATCAATATTCGTAGTGGAAATAATAATTCATTAGAAGAGTTAAGTAGAGAATAAAATCTACTATCTTCTATTTATGAATTTAAAAGTTCATCGTCAATATTTTATCCCTGTAACATCAATCAATATATATATCTGAAATCAAATGTTCATCTTTGCACTATAGGCCAAAGATATTCATCAGTTGGTCATGTTCATCTAAACACCTGTTCATCTTTGTACTACGGGCCAAAGATATTCATCAGAACATCATTCATCTTTGCACTATATGCCAAAGATATTCAGTTATATCATCATTTAGGACTGAGGATGATGAAAAATATTTTAAAGAAAATGAATCCAGTGAAACAAAAGAACAAATATTAAGGATTCGTACTTTAAACAATCCGAGTTCAAAAATACTTCATAAATAATCATAGTGAAGTAAAATTCAAGAATAATCAAAACATGGATACAATCAAAGCTAGTATCCATAATAGATATCTTGAACAAAAAATGAAAATTTAATTTTTCTATGAATAGTGTTGTATACGTGAATAGTATCGTATACATGAATAATGTCGTATACGTGAATAGTAACTCCGACACAAAAAGTTCCAAATTTGATAAAAAGTTCAGACCAATATTTTGGCATAATGATATTAAAAGAAATAATATCATTTATAAAAAAAATAACATCCCTTACCTCGAAAAGACAGTATTTCTGACTGGAATACTAGATATAGTGCTGAAGGAACTTGCACCGTATAGCAACACTCAAAGTATCAGAATACGCTCGATAATATAGAGAGAAAAGATTTCAGTTTCTGGTGTATTTTTTAATTCTAACCTAAGTACCCTATTTATAGGTAAATGCTTAGAACACCAAAGCAGGAAATTTAATAAAATATTAATATAATTTTATAAATTTCCTACGCCCACTTTGAATACTTAATTCAGCCATATCAACAACCAGTGGGCCCCCCCAAACATAACAAAAATGTTTTTCATTTAAAAAATATTTAAAACTTCAAAAATTAATTATTCCGGAACTTCAATAATTCATAATAAATAGCTCTTTTATTAGAAAAATTCAAATCTTATGTCCTTCCATAGAAAATTCAATTCTCTATAACTTTGTAAGTTTAAGTTTTTCCAAATTCCAAACAAAAATTGACCGAAATCCACATACGAACGATTTTACAAGCTATAATAAAATTTCAGTCAAGAAATAGGGTCCACCGACACACAAAACAAGTGTTAAACATTTTTTGTAACAAAAATATTTTTTCTCCTCATTTATTCCTATATCCCACATTCATTGTAAAAATATCACTATTATTATATTATTATAATAATATATTTAAATAAATTATTTTATCAGAAAAGATAAAATATCAATTTCCAACAATTATCACATTAAAATTTTTCTCCATCTATATTCACATAAAATAAATATTTTTCTTATCATATAAATCAATAAATGATTATTCACAGATAATATTACAGAATCACAATACTGACAACTAGGCCGTTCCTAGGAAAGAGGAGGCTTTCCAATAAGGATTTCTCCTTACTGGCGCGCAATTAGGTGACCAAACCTCTCCTTAGACAGAACTTTCTAGACATTACCAATAATGTTATCTAATAATATTATTCAAATAATATGAATTATTAATCTGATAATGGAAAAACTGTGTAGTGACAATTATTGAAACAATAATAGTATAAAATATCAACGTAGCAATTATTGAATCAATAGAATAAAATATTGAACAGTAATTACTGTATTAATTATTGAGTAGTGCCTTCCTACATAAGAATTAATAATTGGTGTAATACCGTGTGCTACTGTGCAACAACGCGTATTACTGTGTTTTAACCACCGGGTATTCCAACAGTATTAACGGTAACAACTACGCCATTATTTATAAACAACTTATACTTGTCGTTTTCTTCATCCAATCGCTTTTCGCTATGGGACCCACACAAGGTTGCGCCGTCGTACGAATATTCCCCGACAGTAAGAATATTCCACGACCAAACGAATATTTCCCGACAATAATGAATATTTTATAATCACTTGCTTATTTGAACTATTTGCGCATTTTACCCATAACTAACCACATTAATCAATTCAACCCTTACTATTTCAAAATAATAAATAGAGAAATTCAATTTTATTTATAATAAGTTGGGGTCTTACAGATACATATGTGTTCACCAACGCTAACAACTCTGTAACTCAGTCTCCTTTTCCACTAAAAGGAGATTTAGTCAATTTTTTTATGAGACTAGATTCACAAGTTGGATATGATTCATAATCAAATAGCTCTAAGAGCCCATCCTTATGCAACTTAGATAATCTTGTTTCATTAATATGACCGAGTCCACAGTGTCACATATATGTTTAATTAACATCATCTCTTTTCCTTTTATTAGTTTGTTCAATTTGAAATATATTTTCATACAAGTCAATTATATAAAGTCCATTTTGCAAATTACCAACACCATATAAAATATTATTATTATAAATAGAATAACTGTTGTTCTTTATTTTAATATCAAAACCATATATATCCAATACAAAAATTGAAATAATGTTTCTAATGATATTCGGAACAAAATAATAATTATTTAAATAAATGAACTTGTCTGTAGGCAATGCTAAACAATAAATCCCTACAGCTAATGCAGCAATCTTTGCTCCATTTTTCACTCGTAGGACGACCTCATCCTTGCTCAGCTTTCTACTTCTAACCAGTCCCTGCATATTCTTACATATGTGAGAACCACAGCCGGTATCCAATACCCAAGTAGAAGATTGACTTTCAGAAAAATTAATTTCAATCATAAAAAAATCTTGATTAAGATTCGAAGCTTCTCCAAGCTTCTTCTGCTTCTGCTCCACAAGATAATCATTGCAGTTCCTCTTCCAGTGACCCAGCTTGTTACAATGGAAGCAAATTCCTTTGCTAGCTGGATCAAGTTTCTTTTGATCCTTTACTTTCGCCTTACCCTTAACCTTCTTAGATTTCTTCTTTTGAGAAGATACCTTAGGCCTCTTCCTTTTCTTGGAAGAATCATCCACCAGTAAGACATGGTCCTTCTTGGATGGAAAATGACCTTCAGCAGTTTTCAACATGTTAAGTAACTCAGGCAAGCTAACATCTAACTTATTTATGTGAAAATTCACAAAAAATTATGAGAAGGTGTCTGGGAGTAACTGCAAGACTAAATCTTGACTTAACTCCCCATCCATTACGAACCCAAGCTGTCCAAGACGTTCAATCAGATTGATTATCTTTAAGACATGAGTCTCAACAGTAGTACCCTCGGTCATCCGAGATCGAAAGAGCTCCTTAGATATTTCATATCTAGCAGTCCTAATTTGCTCACCATACAGCTTTTGCAGGTGCACTAGCATAGTACGAGCATCCATGGTTTCTTGCTAACGCTGAAGCTCGTTACTCACGGATGCGAGCATGATCCATTGAGCCACAGATGCATCATCTTGCCACTTTTTAAAAGTAGCAATCTCTTCCTCAAAGGTTGTCTCCGTAACTTTTGCAGGTACGGGCAAATTTAGGACATAAGAAATCTTTTTAGCAGTGAGAACAATTCTCAGATTTCTTAACTAGTCCGTGTAATTCGGTCCGGTTGGTTTGTTAGCATCAAGTATGCTACGCAGTGAAATTAGTGAATGTGACATTTTCAAATTCTACATGTAAAAAGACAACATTTTAGCAAACATTTATTTAATTAATTTATTTTACGAAAATAAATTATGTCATATTTTATATTGGTATCTCCCACTATTTTTCTTCAAACTATATTACACTCATCAATATAGTTCGGCAAAATCTAATTAAAGTTTTTGCTAGTGAGAATAAGGATTCCATTTCAAATGTATATAGCCATGTGGTGACAAAATAAACTATATATAAATAAATAGGTAGACAACTCCTTGTCAATTATATCATTATGTAACTCCTTATGTTTTGCCTCTTTGATTATTTTGATAAAGTGGTGGCACATTCAAATCAAAATTATCTAAGTTAAGTCTAACCTAGCAGTTCCATATATTCAAAAGACAAAAATATTGTCATTGTGGTGACACAACAAAAAAATATTGTTCTATTTTCTTTATAAGCATCAAATATGATAAATTAACATCTTAAATACTTAATACTTACCTTGTGGTGACACAACAAACTCATATTCAATACCCTATTTATTTTATCATGCTAGAAGGCGACGTTCGATATTCTAAATATCTTTGAACGCTTAAGACTTAATATATAAAAACTTTGAGGGGTTTGTTATTATTTGTCTCATCTTGTTTAGCGCATGCACACACACACACACCCACACACACCCACACACACACACACACACACACACACACACACACACACACACACACACACATATATATATATATATATATATATATATATATATATATATATATATATATATATATATATATAAAATACGCGTCATATTATTAAACATGCAAATCATGTTTGCATAATATATATAATATTAGCATGCAAATATAGAATACAATATTCTACCCGAATTGATTATGAACTTTTATTCTAGTTTAGTTTACTAAAGCCACCAAGTGAACAAAAAAGTCAAACCCTAGGGTGCAAGAATTAATATTTAAATACGGGCTCCATTACAAACGGGCCTTCAAGCGCTCCTTGCACCTTGAACTCCGGTTCTTCAAGAAATTCTAACTAATCCTATAGCATAAACTATTTAATTTAAATAGAAATCTTGATCAGCAGTCAAGGGGAAGTACATAGGAGAGAGATAAAATTTACATCAAGACGAAAACTAGAAAAGACGAGGTATGTAGACCCCATTTAATAAAAACCCATTCATTCAAGCATCTAACCAAAATAAATCTAATCATATTAGTCAATAGTCCATAATCAACTCCATTTATTATCATACATAACAATATATGTATCAATAAATAAAATATTCATCTTACGAATAATAATTCATTTATATATATATATATATATATATATATATATATATATATATATTGATATCGATTTAATAGAAAAATTTAACTAGCATCAATTTTAATTTTGATTTAAAATAAACACCTTTATTTAATCAATGTGAAATTATATTCTAAATACAAAATAAACAACTTTATTTTAATTTAGAATTTCTGAAAAAACATGAAATCCAATTTTTAGTTTAAATAAACCTTTTATTTCAATTAGAAATCAGATTTTATGAATAAATCAATTTTTATTCCTTTCTAGGTATCGGAGCAGCAGCGCCCCAAATGAACAGGGTTTGGGCGCTGCAGCGCTGGATCAGCCTATTTTCAAAAATTCGGTCCTAGCGCTGTAGCACCAGGTTAATACTACGATGTGGCGTTGCAGCACCGGTTGACCTGTTTTGAAAACCTACTCGGTACTGCGGTACCAGTTTGTAGAAACTGTTTTTCAGTTCACGAATTCTGCAGTTTTTCTCCAAAAACTGAATTATATGCTAACAATTGTGCCCAAAAAATTTGTATAAAACACACACACACACACACACACACACACACACACACACACACATATATATATATATATATATATATATATATATATATATATATATATATATATATCAAATCTAAGCAATTAATAACAACATAAAGTTTTGGCTTTGATACCACTGTTAGGTTAAATGAAAATTATAGACACAATCAAATTGCATAATATAGCGGTAGCATGACAAAATTAGATTTTAAAATTTTTATTAAACCAAATACCCGGATTATCCTTTATGCATATTATTAATTAGAACGAAGAATATGGAATTATAGAATCATACCCTTGTAGATACGAGTTTCCACAGGTACGAGTTTAATTCCTACTTCTCCGCGATCTCCTTGAATCTTCGGGTTAATTCTTTATCTTGATCAACGTTAGCCACCCAAGCGTTTGGCCTCTAGAGGTAATCCACCAAGAAAGAATATGAATCATGAAGAAGGGTGTATTGGTTAAAATCCTAGTTTTCTATCTCTGTAGAAAAAGGGGCGTAGTCTCCAACTATTAGAATCACGTATATCTGATATCAGATATAAGACTCCTCTTATAAAGATATCGGGTAACCCTATTTAATTAAAATAAGGTATTATTTATTTAATTAAACTTCTTTAATTAATCAGGCTCCCCTAATCTTATTAGAAATAATTAATTAAACTCATTTAATTAATTTTGCCTCATAATCCTATTAGGAATAAATGAGAGTACTTATATTAAAATTAATTCCTAAACTCTTTTAAAAATTAAAATAATAATAATTGTAATAATATTAATAAGACTCCTCTTATTAATTTATATTTAATATTTTTAAAATATTAAATAATAAATATTAAGCTATTTAATTTACTCTATCATCTCAGATTAAATTAAACACACTTAATATATTATTACGATTATGCCATTAATTTCTTAAATAATTTATTCTTCCTTTTATGGTGTGACCCTTTAGGTTCTCTATATTAAACCGGTTGTAAATAAATCAGTTAGAACAATTGCAATCTTATTTAAATAAATAAATTAAACTATTAATTTATTTAAATAATATTTATTCCACAATAAGGATAAGCCTCCCTAGCGATCAACGACTTTCTAGATAATATAGATTCAACATTAATCATAAAAAAACTTTTGAGTAAATAGTTACCGTACAATTCAATCCTTCCACCATACAATATCCCAATTAAATATAAGACATGAAATTACTATCAAGTCTTATTTTATTTAATTATATGTATTTCGATTCCCAAATGCACAACTCTGAATCAATGCAAATTAGTAACTACTTTCTGATTTCATTCCATGTTAGCCAATAATTTCAGGGTTGTCATTTATCGTATCACATAGGACATTTCACTTCTTTTACTAGAAGTGGTAGATTCTTTATTGATTATTCATTATCTCCATATATAACTTATTACACCTAAGCATACCCTTTGATATACCCTAAGAGTCTTAAGGAATAAATTAAAGTGTAATTCATTATATATAAGAGACTATGATGATCTCAAGTCTAAGGATCATTTGTACTACTATCACTTCCTGAATTCCTATTGACAGGCAAGTAAAACTCCATTAGGTATTCCTTAGCGAGTCACGTTCAGTGAACTTATTCTCCAATAAGCACCTACATACTTACTTTAGTGTCTCCACACAAATGATCATGAGATCAATCATTCTCATCTAATGAGCAAGTAACGTATATATCAATCTATCTAGATTCACTAATTTCCTTTTTAGTAATCTATTGATTGAGACCATTTTAGGTTTAAGCTATCTAAGAATTTAGAACTCATTAGCATGATATTATCATGATTCTAAAAGCATTGCTTAAAACTATGGGTTTATCACATATTATTAAAACATCACCATGTAAATAATAAATGCCTTTAATAAATAATTCTTTTATTAATAAATAAATAAGATTGATTACAAAGTATATATTTTATCATCATACATGATTGGCTTGTATGCATACTACTTTCAGGAATTACTGTCAGTCTTATTTTATTTAATTATATGTATTTCGATTCCTAAATGCACAACTCTGAATAAATGTAATTTAGAAACTACTTTCTAATTTCATTCCACCTTGGCCAATGATTCATGTGTTCTCATTTATCGAATCACATAGGACATATCTCTTCTTTTACTAGAAGTGGTAGATTCTTTATTGATCATTCATTATCTTCATATATAACTTATTACACCCAAGCATACCATTTGATATACCCTAAGGGTCTTAAGGAATAAGTCAAAGTATAAATTATTATATACAAGATAATATGATAATCTCAAGTCTAAGGATTACTTGTACTACTATCACTTCAGGAATTCCTATTAACAGGCAAGTAAAACTCCATTAGGTATTCCTTAGCGAGTCACGTTCAGTGAACTTATTCTCCAATAAACACCTACATAATTGCTTTAGTGTCTCCACATAAATGATCATGAGAACAATCATCTTCATCCAATAAGCAAGCAACGTATGTACCAATCTATCTGGATCCACTAATCCCTTTTTTAGTAATCCATTGATTGGGAACATTTTAGTTTTTATGGTATTTAAGAATTTAGATCTCATTAGTATGATATCATCATGATTCTAAAGCATTGATTAAAATTATGGGTTTATCACATATTATTAAAACAACATCATGTTGATAATCAAATGCCTTTAGTAAATAAATACTTTTATTAATTAATAAATTATATTGATTACAAAGTATATGCTTTATCATCATACATGATTGACTTATATGCATACTACTTTCAATCCCCCACTTGCACTATAGCCAATCGCCATGGTATCTCATACCCATCTTCTCTAAGTGACGATCGAACTTCTGTTGTGTTAATGTAAGACCCCGAATTTTATGAAATAAAAGTATTCAATTTTTCTTATAATGGTTAAATTGATAAAAGTTAAAGTTAAGGGTGATATATGATTTTTTTTCAAAATACACAAGTGGTTATAAAATATTCATTGTTGTCGGGGAATATTCGTTTGGTCGTAGAATATTCTTGCTGTCGGAGAATATTCGTAAGACGGCGCAGTCATTTGTGGGCCCCATAGCAGAATAACTGTCGAATGAAGAAAACGACAAATTTGAATTTTTATAAATAACGACGTAGTTGTTACCGTTAACACTTTTGGAATACCCGGTGGTTAAAATACAGTAATACGCGTGGTTGCACAGTAGCACACAGTTTTACACAGTATTTTTGAATTATTGATCCTTACGTAAGAAGGCACTACTCAATAATTGTTATGGTAGTTACTGTTCAATATTTTATTTTATTGATTCAATAATTGCTGCATTTATATTTTATATTATTGTTGTTTCAATAATTGTTACTGTACAGTATATCCATTATCAGATCAATAATTCATATTATTTGAATAATATTATTAGATAGCATTATTGACAATGTCTAGAAAGTTCTGTCAAGGAGAGGTTTGGTCACCTAATTGTGCGCCAGTAAGGAGAAATCCATATCGGAAAGCTCCCTCTTTCCTGGGAACTGCCTGGTTGTCATTATTGTGATTCTGTAATATTATTTGTGAATAATTAATTATTGATCTATATGATAATAAAATATTTATTTGATGTAGATATAAATGATGGATTTATTTATGTGATTATAAATGAAAGAATTAATGTTGAGGTATTTTATCAGTATTTTGTCGGATTGGAGGTATTAAAAGATCAAATTAGTGTTCTTACAGTTTTATTGTGTGAGTTATAATTTTTAACCTGGCCGTTGGATCGTTGTGATTTTTGGATATATTATACATATATAAGTTGAGTATATGTTTAAAATGAACGAATGATTTGTTATGAATTTTAAGAGGTGACTGATTCGGAAATTAGGTTTATAAATGATTTTGATGGAAAATTCTAGAATTGAGGGGGCCCCACTTGTGGTTGGTGAAGAAATGTGCTGAATTTTATTTCAAATGTGGTGGGTGGCAATAGTAGCAGGTAAAGCCATCAGGTTGCAGGTCAAGTCTGCTTCGGCGTGCTAACATTTTCCTATAAATAGAGGGCTAAGTTAGAATTGAAAATCACACCAGAAACATAAGCTTTCTCTCTTTCACTCTCTATATTATCGAGCGTATTTTGTGAGTATTTAGATACTTGATGAGTTGCTATTCATCAATGCAAGTTTTTTTCAGCGTCATATCCGATATCCAGTCAGAAGTACTGCTCTTTTGAGGTACGGGATAGTAAGGGATATTAAGGGATGCTATATTCTTTATAATGATGTTATTCTTTCAATATCATTATACTGAAATATTGATATGGATTTTATTATAGAATTTTTACCTTTTTGAATCGGGATTACTATTCACGTATACAGCACTATTCACGTGTACGTCACTATTCATGTATATGGCACTATTTACGTATATGACATTATTTACGTATACGATACTATGTACGAATACGAGTTACTATTCACGAGTTACTATTCATGGGTAATATTCACGACAAAAAATAGTTTCTTTTTCTGACCAAATTATCGTTGATTTATGATTGTTGCTCTTGAAAATAAATGCAGTTGTTGATCTTATTGTTTTTATTATCATATATAACATTTTTATAATTCTGATGTTGAATTTCTCTTTCACTTGAGTGTAAAGATGGGTAAATTATTGGTATGATCATGACTATGGGTTCTCTTTGGCCAGTAGTGCAAAGTTGAATTGTTGACTGGTATGATCATGACCATTGAATTTATAATTGAATATCTTTAGCTTAAGTGCAAAGGTGAATTGATCAACATGGTTATAATTATTGTTTATATAAATTCTGAAATGATTATATATTTCTTTGAGATATTAATATATTTGGCCTGAAGTACAAATATGAACTGTTGATGAATATATTGGGCCTGTAGTGCAAATATGAACTGTTGAGGAATATCTTTGGCCTGTAGTGCAAAGATGAATTGTTGATGAATATCTTTGGCCCGTAGTGCAAAGATGACCTGCTGTTGAATATCTTTGGCCAGTAGTGCAAAGATGAACTATTGATAAATATCTTTGGCCCGTAGTGCAAAGATGAATTTAATAGTATGATTATGAACAGGAACTGTGATTTGGTATAACCATGATCTTTGATGTTTCAGGTAAAGACATATGATGAAAATTATCTTCGTCCTGGATGCGAAGAAGAATTTAGAATTACAATTATGATTATGAGTTATTAATATAATTGTGGAAAAGAACTGTTGATTAATGTTACAGGGATAAAACATTGTTGGTGGACTTTTAACATGGAGAAGATAATAGACTTTATAGTCTATTTGACTCTTCTAATAGATTACTCGTTCCGCTGCAACTATGGTTGAAAAGTTTTATCATCTACCATATGTTCTAAATCTTTGATTTATTACTGATGAAGACTATTGATAATTTAATTATCTTTAGTCATGATATTCTTTACTGGGCTAGTTGTGCTCACCCTTTTGCTTCAAAATTCCTTTTCAGGTAATAAGAGTGTAGCTGGGTCGAGCAAGGGTAACGGGAAAATAGAACGGTGGTCTCTAGCTGTGGAGGTTCTACCTAAGCAGTATAGAAAAGTGTTGTATATATTATTTAGTAGTTATATTTGATAAATCAAATAGGGTGAGGCGAACCCAACGTTGGAAGGGTGTTTTGCCACTACCATACAAGATGTCTAATGTAATACAACCTCGTCTCATCATAAGACAGGGATGTGCTCATCCACTTGCTGAGTATATTTACGAGCAATATCTATATAATCTTGGTGTTTGTTTGAAGTATAATTCTCAATTAGAGACAGTGGAGATAATGATATGTCAAGAGAAGACTCACCATTGGGAAGAATATGATAGTAATCTTCTCATTTTTCTTTGGGGTCTATTGGGTCAACCAAGGATAATTCTGTGGCCATATGATATCTATCATAACTTAGACGCATGGTCTCCCATGTACGAAGGTTCCCTTGAGCACTTTCCAATTTTTTTTTTCTAAAACAGTTTTTGACTGTACCTTTATGTAAGGTGTCATTATGACGTGCTACCCAAGTTAGTGTCAAGAGTCACAGTTAGTATATATATTTGTATCAAAACTCACAACATATGTGTTGTTGTATTTTACACGACAATTGTTGTAATAAAGTTGTAGTTATTTTCTGTACCATGTATTTGGCGACTCAGAATAGGTTAGATGGAATGGACCTATTTTGGGGTTGTCACAGTTAATGCTTTAGTAAATGGATCTACAGTGTTGTCTTAAGAGTCCACACGCTCCAGGGTGACATCTCCTCTTTCAATAATTTCTCTAATCAAATGAAACCGCCGCAATAGGTGTTTGGATTTGTGATGAGACCTAGGTTCCTTAGCCTGCACAACATCTCCGGTGTTGTCACAGAATAAAGGTACTGGTCCTTTAATGATAGGAACCACTCCAAGTTCAGCTATGAACTTTTTCATCCAAACAGCCTCCTTTGCAACCTCACTTGCAGCTATGTACTCTGTCTCTATCGCTGAATTAGTAATTGTTTGTTGTTTGAAACTTTTCCAACTTATTGTGCCACCATTCAAGGTAAACATATACCCCAAAACGGATTTACTGTCATCTTGGTCCGTTTAAAAACTTGAGTCTGTAAAGCCCTCTAGTTTCAATTCAGACCCACCGTACACAAGAAACATATCTTTAGTTCTTTTTAAGTACTTTAGGATATTTTTTTATTGCCTTCCAGTGTTCTTCTCTTGGATTCGACTGATATCTGCTTGTTACACTAAGTGCATGAGTGACATCCGGTCTAGTACATATCATACCATACATGATAAATCCTATTGCTGAAGCATAAGGAATCTTACTCATACGGTTACTCTCCTCAGGTGTCTTTGGGGCCTGTTTCTTGGAGAGATGTATTCCATGGCTCATCGGCATGACACCTCTTTTGAAATCTTCCATCCTAAACTTCTTTAGCATCGAGTCAATATACATTCCTTGGGATAAGCCAATCATCCTTTTAGATCTATCTCTTTAGATCTTTGTCCCCAAAATATAGGATGCTTCCCCAATATCCTTCATGGAGAAGTGTTTAGATAACCAGATTTTAATCAATTATAACATAGGAATATCATTTCCTATCAGTAATATATCATCAACACATAATACAAGGAATGAAACAGTGCTCCCACTAACCTTCTTGTACATACATGGTTTATCCTCATTTTTAATAAAATCAAACTCGTTGATTGACTCATTAAAATGGATGTTCCATCTATGAGAAGCTTGTTTCAATCCATAAATGGATCGTTGTAGCTTACATACTTGATTTGTTCCAATCGTTGAAACAAATCCCTCTGGCTGTGTCATATACACATCCTCCTTAAGTTTCCCATTGAGGAAGGCCTTTTTCACGTCTATCTTCCAGATTTCGTAGTCTTGGTAAGCTGCAATGGCAAGTAAAATTTGAATGGAGTTGAGCATCGCTATTGGTGAGAAGGTTTCATCATAGTCAACTCCTTGCCTTTGTTTGAAATCTTTTGTGACCAGTCGAGCCTTATAGGTCTCTACCTTGCCGCCTGCTCTAGTCTTTCTTTTAAAAACCTATTTACACCCAATAGGCTTAATACCTTCATGTGGTGAAACCAAAGTCCATACTTGGTTTAAATCCATTGAGTCTATCTCGGATTTCATGACTTCTTGCCACTTCTCTGAGTCTTTACTACTTATAGCTTGTTCATAATTCAATGGATCATCATCATCTATGATGTGTATCTTATCGTCATCCTCTATGACGAATCCATACCTATCAACTATCTTAGGTACTCTTCCAGATTTATGAATAAGGTGTGTTACAATAGGTTCATCCATTTGGTTAGGTACCTGACTTTGATCCGTAGTATTTTATGGTTCTTGAACTTCTATAAGATATATCTTACTCTCACTGACACCTTCAAGGATAAACTACTTTTCGAAGAAGGCATCATATTTCGTAACAAACATCTTTTGATCAGTTGGATGATAGATATAATTCCCTGATGTTTCTTTAGGGTATCCCACAAATCTACACTTGTCAGATCTAGTATATGGCTTATCATTTTCAAACTTTTTGACATAAGATGAATAACCCCAAGTCTTAAAATGCTTAAAATTTGGTTTCCTCCCTGTCCATAACTCATACGAAGTCTTAGGGACAAATTTGGTAGGTACCTTATTAAGTAGATATATTGTCAATTCTAGGGCATATCCCATAAGAAAACTGGAAGATCGATAAAGCTCATCATGGACCGAACCATGTCCAACAATGTTCGATTTCTCCTTTCAGATACATCATTTAGCTGTGGCGTCCCTGGTGGAGTCCATTGTGAGATTATACCATTTTCTTTGAGACAATTAAGAAACTCACCGCTTAAGTATTCACAATCTCGATTTGATCGAATAATCTTAACAATTTTGCCAGTTTGTTTCTCTACTTCACTTCTGAACTCTTTTAACTTTTCAAATTATTTAGATTTATATTTCATTAAATACACATATTCAAATCTTGAGTGATCGTAAGTGAATGTAATAAAATAAGAATACCCTCCCCGTGCAGTCGTTGTCATAGGTCCACATACATCTGTGTGTACCAGCGCTAACAACTCTGTAACTCTTTTTTCTTTTCCACTAAAAGGAGATTTAGTCAATTTTTCCATGAGACAAGATTCACAAGTTGGATATGATTCATAATCAGATAACTCTTAGAGCCCATCCTTATGCAAATTGGATAATCTTATTTCATTAATATGATCGAGTCTATAGTGCCACATATAGGTATAATTAACATAATCTCTCTCCATTTTATTAGTTTGTTCAATTTGAAGTATATTTTCATGCAAGTCAAGTATATAAAGTCCATTTCACAAATTACCAACACCATATAAAACATTATTATTATAAATAGAATAACTGTTATTCTTTATTGTAATGTCAAAATCATCCATATCCAATACAGAAATTAAAATAATATTTCTAATGATATTCGGAACAAAATAACAATTATTTAAATTAATGAACTTGCCTGGAGACAATGCTAAACAATAAGTCCCTACAACTAATACAGCAACCTTTGCTCCATTTTCTACTCGTAGGACGACCTCATCCTTGCTCAGCTTTCTACTACTGACTAGTTCCTACATATTATTACATATGTGAGAACCACATTCGATATCCAATACCCAAGTAGAAGATTGACTTTCAAAAAAATAAATTTCAATCATAAACAAACCATGATTAGGATTCGAAGCTTCTCCAAGTTTCTTCTACTTTTGCTCCGTAAGATAATCATTGTAGTTCCTCTTCTAGTGACCTGGCTTGTTGCAATGGAAGTAAATTCCTTTGCTAGCTGGATTAGGTTTCTTTTGATCCTTCACTTTCGCCTTACCCTTAGCCTTCTTGGATTTCTTCTTTTGAGAAGATACCTTGGGCCTCTTCCTTTTCTTGGAAGAATCATCCACCATTAAGACATAACCATTCTTGGACGAGAAGTGACCTTCAGCAGTTTTCAACATGTTAAGTAATTCAGGTAAGCTGACATCTAACTTATTCATGTGAAAATTCATAACAAATTGTGAGAAGGTGTCTGGGAGTGACTCAAGACTAAATCTTGACTCAACTCCCCATCCATGACGAACCCAAGCTATCCAAGATGTTCAATTAGATTGATTATCTTTAAGACATGAGTCTCAACAGAAATACCCTCGGTCATCCGAGATCGGAAAAGCTCCTTAGATATTTTATATCTAGCAGTCATACTTTGCTCACCATACAGCTCTTGCAGGTGCAACAGCATAGTAGGAGCATCCATAGTTTCGTACTGACGCTGAAGCTCGTTACTCATGGATGCGAGCATGATGCATTGAGCCATAGATGCATCATCTTACCACTTTTTAAAAGTAGAAATCTCTTCCTCAGAGGCTGTCTCTACAACTTTTGTAAGTACGGGCGAATTTAGGACATAAAAATTTTTTTAGCAATGAGAACAATTCTCAGATTCCTTAACAAGTCCATGTAATTCGGTCCGGTTAATTTGTTAGCATCAAGTATGCTACGTAGTGAAAATAGGGAGTGTGACATTTTCAAATTTTTGCATATGAAAAATAACATTTTTAGCAGACATTCATTTAATTAATTTATTTTACCAAAATAAATTAGGTCATATTATATATTGGTATCTCTCACTATTTTCTTCAAACTATATTACCCTCGTCTATATAGTTCGGCAAAATCTAATTAAAGTTTTTGCTAGTGAGAATAAGGATCCCATTTCAAATATATATAGCCTTGTGGTGACACAACAAACTATATATAAATAAATAGGTAGACAACTCCTTATCAATTATATCATCATGTAACTCCTTATCTTTTGCCTCTTGGATTATTTTTATCAAGTGGAGGCACATCCGGATAAAAATTATGCAAGTTAAGTCCATCATAGCACTTTCATATATTCAAAAAATAAAAATATTATCCTTGTGGTAACACAACAAAACAATATTGTTCAATTTTTTTTATAAGCATCAAATGTGATAAATTAACATCTTAAATACTTAATACTTGCCTTGTGATGACACAACAAACTCATATTAAATATTTAATACTCTATTAAATTTATCATGCTAGAAGGCGACGTTCGATATTTTAAATATCTTTGAATGCTTAGGACTTAATATATAAAAACTTTAAGGGATTTGTTATTATTTATCTTATCTTGTTTAGCGTGCATGCACATATATATATAAAATATGCGTCATATTATTAAACACGTGAAGCATGTTTTCATAATATATAATATATATAATTCTAGCATGCAAATATAGAATACTATATTCTATCCGGATTGATTATGAAGTTTTATTTTAGTTTGGTTCACTAGAGCCACCAAGTAAACCAAATGGTCAAACCCTAGGGTGCAATAATTAATATTTAAATATAACTATTACATTTAAATTCGGGCTCCATTACAAATGGATTTTCAAGCGCTCCTTGCACCTTGATCTCCGGTTCTTCAAAAATTCTAACTAATCCTATTACATAAACTACTTAATTTAAATAGAAACCTTGATCAGCAGTCAAGGGGAAGTACATAGGAGAGAGATAGAATTTACATCAAGAATAAAACCAGAAAAGACGAGGTATGCAGACCCCATTTAATAAAACTCATTCATTCAAGCATCCATCCAAAATAAAATCCAAATACATTGGTCAATAGTCCATAATCAATCTCATTTATTATCATGCGTATCACCATATATATCAATAAATAAAACATTCATCTTATGAATAACAAACATTTAATATATATTGATATCGATTCAATTGGCAAATTTAATTAGCATCATTTTCATTTTTAATTTAAAATAAACACCTTTATTTAATTAATTATGAAATTATATTCTAAATACAAAATAAACAACTTTATTTTAATTTAAAATTTCTGGAAAAACATGAAATCCATTTTTTTAAATTTAAATAAACCTTTTATTTTAATTAGAAATCAGATTTTATTAATAAAATAATTTTTTATTCCTTTCTGGGTACTAGCGTTGCAGCGCCCCAAATGAACTGGGTTTGGGCGCAACAGCGCTGGATCAGCCTGTTTTCAAAAAAAAAAAAAACGGTCCTGGCGCTAAAGCGCCAGGTGAATAATGCGAAGTGGCGCTGCATCGCCGGCTAACCCATTTTGAAAATTGACCCGGCGCTGCAGCGCACCGTTTACTATGTAAACAGGCGCTGCAGCGCCAATTCGCATAAAATGTTTTCTAGTTCGCGAATTCTGTAGTTTTTCTCCAAAAACCCAATTATATGCTAACAATTATGCCCATAAAATTTGTACAAAACAAATATTAATCGTATATATCAAATCTAAACAATTAATAACAACATAAATGTTTGGCTCTGATACCACTGTTTGCTTTTGTGAAAATCATAAACGCAATCAAATTATAAAATTAGTAGAAGCATGGCAAAATCAGATTTTAATTTTTTTCATAAACTAATTACTCGGGTCATCCTTTATGCATATTATTAATTAGAATGAAGAATAAGAAGTTATAGAATCATACCATTGTAGATATGAGCTTCCACAGGTACGAGTTCAACTCCTACTTCTCCGTAATCTCCTTGAATCTCTGGGTAGATTCCTTCTTTTGATCAAAGTTAGCCATCCAAGCATTTGACCTTTAGAGGTGATCCACCAAGGAAGAACAAGAATCAAGAAGAATGATGTTTTGGCTAAAACCCTAGATTTCTATCTCTGTAAAAAAAACTTACTCTCCAACCATTGGAATCACGTCACTTGAAATCTGATATAAAACCCCTCTTATATAGATACCAGGTAACCCTATTTAATATAATTAAAATAAGGTATTATTTATTTAATTAAACTCCTTTAATGAATTAGGCTCCCTAATCTTATTAGGGATAATTAATTAAACTATTTTAATCAATTTGTCTCCTAATCTTATTAGGAATAGATGAGAGTACTTGTATTAAATTAATTCATAAACTCTTTTAGAAATTAAAATAATAATAATTGAAATAATGTTAATAAGACTCCTCTTATTAATTAATATTTAATATTTCTAAAATATTAAATAATAAATATTAACATATTTAATTTACTCTACCATAAAAGATTAAAATAAATACACTTAAAATATTATTACTATTATGTCATTAACTTCTTAAATAATTATTCTTCCTTTTATGGTGTGACCCTTTAGGTTCTCTATATTAAACCGGTTGTGAATAAATTAATTAGAACAATTCTAATCTTATTTCAATAAATAAATTAAACTATTAATTTATTTAAATAAATAATATTTATTCTACAATAGGGATAAGCCTACGTAGCGATCAATGACTTTCCAAATAATATAGATTTTAACATTAATCATAAAAGAATCTTTGACTAAACAGTTACCGTACAATTCAATCTTTTCACCATACAATATCCCAATTACATATAAGACATAGAATTACTATCATGTCTTTTTTATTTAATTATATGTATTTCGATTCCCAAATGCACAACTCCGAATAAATACAAATTAGAAGCTACTTTCTAATTTCATTCCAAATTGGTCAAGGATTCCTGGGTTGCCATTTATCGAATCACATAGGACATATATCTTCTTTTACTAGAAGTGGTCGATTCTTTTTTGATCATTCATTATATCCATATATAACTTATTATACTGAAGCATATCCTTTGATATACCCTAAGGGTATTAAGGAATAAGTCAAAGTGTAAATCATTATATACAAGATACTATGATGATCTCAAGTCTAAGGATTACTTGTACTACTATCATTTCAGGAATTCCTATTGACAGACAAGTAAAACTCAATTAGATATTCCTTAGTGAGTCATGTTCAATGAACTTAATCTCCAATAAGCACCTACATACTTGCTTTAGTGTCTCCACACAAATGATCATGAGAACAATCATCCTTATCCAATGAGCAAGCAATGCATGTACCAATCTATCCGGATTCACTAATCCCTTTTTTAGTAATTCATTGATTGGGAATATTTTAGTTTTCAAGCTATCCAAAAATTTAGATCTCATTAGCATGATCTCATCATGATTCAAAAAACATTACTTAAAACTATTGGTTTAACACATATAATTAAAACAGCATCATGTTGATAATCAAATGTCTTCAGTAAATAAATACTTTTATTAATTAATAAATAAGATTGATTACAAAGTATATGTTTTATTATAATACATGATTGACTTGTATGCATACTACTTTCATATTCATATATTTGAAATATATTAGTAGTTATCATATTATTATTTTTTTAAAAAAGTGGGCCTATTTAATTTATATTAACATGAATTGGTAGTTAACAATTATAATGTTTAATTGTTGAATTTTTATGTGAATATGCATGGATCATAGTTTACATGTTTATATGTGTTAATATGGGATATTAATATAATTATATATTTTTAAATAAATAAAAATCCTCGTTTTTATATAAATAAAAAATCAAGTGGGTGAAATAATTGTATTTTTTACGGCCTCCATTATTCGTCCATTATATTGATACATGTATCTAATCTCAAATTTTGTGAGTTCCCTTCGGAAGATACATGAATCTAGTTATATTAGATATAGATTTTCTTGTGATAAATTTATTTAAAATTGTATTATGAATTATTTCCCATCAAAATATTTGTATTAAAATTTTAAAGAAAATTTAAATGGATGGTATACACTTGACAAAACATAAATAATAACTCTCCCAGTCAGAGTGACACTTATTATTATTGTTGTGGGCTGAATTAAATAGTGAATTATTTTTATTTCATGAGATGTCAAGATATAAAAGTAATAGTAATTTCAAATTATTCTTATTTTTCCTTCCGGAAAGAGAATTATTTGAAATTAAGTTGCCATGTTTATTTTATGTTTGTGTTAAGGATTACACTTTCATATTATTTGCAAATGTTTATTTTTATTGAATGACCATTTAATTTTTGCATATTATATAATTGTACAGATTACCATGTCGTTTTTTAATCCCCTTTATGTTATCCTTAAAGAAAATAAGTTAACTGGACCAAATTATGTGGAATGGAAAAGAAATCTCGACATTGTGTTGACTACTGAGGACTACAAGTTTGTGTTGATTGAACCTTGCCCTATTCTTCCAGAAAATACTATTGTTGCATAAAAGAATAGCCATAAAAGGTGGTAAAATGCAGATGATATGGCTCGGTGCTATATATTGGCATCTTTGTCAAATATATTGGAACACCAATATCAATTTACTACCACTGCTAAAGAGATCTTGGATAGCCTTCATGAAATGTTTGCTGACTAGAGTTGTGCTGCACAACAGACTGTGACGAAAACACTTATGAATTCCAAGATGTCCGAGGGATCTTCAGTTCGAGATCATTATTTAAAAATCATTTCTTAATTAAATGAATTGGAAATACTGGGAGCAACAGTTGATGGGGGAAACCCTGGTTGACATGTTGCTAGAGACCTTGTTTGTTTCCTTCAATAAGTTCAAACTTAATTACATTATGATGTTTTTATCCTTATCTGAACTGATGAGGGAACTCCAAGCAGCAGAGGGTATTCTTTGTGCAAGAGGAAGCATTAATATTGCAGAAACTGGTACTTCTAAGGGAAAGCCTAAGGGCAAGAACCGAGAAAAGAATAACGGTAAGAAAGCTGTAAATGGAAACCTACCTCCATCTGGAGGGGTTGAGAAGAAAAGGACAAAAGCAAAACCTCAAGGGAAATGTTTTCACTATAGGGAGAAAGGTCACTGGAAAAGGAATTGTTCTACTTACCTAGCCAAGATAAAAAATCAAGGTATGATTGATTGTCTAATTGATCGGTTTGGCAAGATAGGTAAATATCAATCTTTCGTTCATGAAACATGTTTTGTGGACAATTCTATTGAATCCTGGTGTGTAGATTTGGGAACCAATAATCATGTCTGAAATTCTTTGCATGGGTTTCAAGAAACCTAAAAAATTGAATGAACGAGAGATTTTTCTACACCTTGATTCTAATGAAAATGTTGCAGCTATTGTAGTGGGAGTTGTTGTTGGGTGTAAATCTAATTATGCACTGCACGCAAGTATACGTGATCAACAAGTAATATAATGATAAGTTAAGTATCGTTCCCACAAAGACAAGTATTAATTTTAATCAAATAATTAACAGCTTTATATTATTTTAATTTTATTAAACTAATCGAATTTATGATTGAAAATAATAAAAACTAATAAACTGGAAATCAAAACAAATCAATTCAACTCGCTACCACAAATTTTAATTAGATAATGGAGAATTAAGCCTAGAACTTCACTTTAAGCTTCACTCAGATTATCAGACTTTTCTCCAATTCAATTAACTATCTCAGTTCATTAATCAAGAACACAAAAGTAGAATTAGCCATCTCTCAATGCACTAACACCATATTAACTTAAATCCGCAATTGATAGAATTAAGTCAAACACCCTAATTAACTAATTCACTATATCTCTATGTGAATTATAATCAAAGAAGGTTTATATTCCAAGTTCTTACACGATTACATGCGATGTTAGGTATATCTCTATCCTAAACATACATCAAGAATTCCATCAAAATGCAGAAATTATGAACACATGCTATTATGACTAAGTCTAGATTCATATATCATCTCTCGAGTACATACAAATCCACAAGAATTGGTGATCAAAAAATTCATAAATTAAGCACAAATCACAATAGATGAACTGAAAAGATAGCTTTATTAAACTGAATTCAAAGTATAATAATCATCGTTCCACATTAAAGATTCATTGCAAGCTTAATAAGAAATTTAGTTCATAACTAACGAATTAAAAACTGAATAGATAAAAGAATTCATCATCCCAATTACAAAAACTGAATTAAAAGTACAAGAATAGTATAAAACCACCCTTCTTTGCACTAAGTTCTGAAATCTTCGTGATTCTAGCTCCTTCTGCTTAACTCCTCCAAGATTCTTCAGGAATTAGGGTTTCAAAGTTGTAATTGATAAGTTGATTGATTGAATGATGAATTCCACAGCCTAAGTCTCTGTAATAATTGATAAAAACGACCAAAATCCAGTCCCAATTGAAACCAAACTAGTTCTGTAACAACTCGATATTTTCTATATAAATAAATAAGAAATTTTGCGAATAATTTTTTTTTATGTATATTAAGGATGAGGATTTGTACAAGATTATGCGTATAAGTATTTTTGTGGTAAGTAAAAATATATTTATTACATAATTATTTACAAATGAATTTATTTTAGAATTATTCATTTTTATAAAGTATATTCTTATAATAATTAATTTTAAGGTAGAAATATTTTTATTAATTATTTTCCATGAAAATATAATCATATATTATTTAAATAATATATGAAGTGATTTTTTATTTTATTATATGAATTTTAGTATGGATTATTAAAGTAAATATTTTGCCTTAATTATTAAGGTTAAATATGAAGAATAAATCAGATATGGAATCCAAACCCTAATTTTGGATTATTGTCAAGGTATGAGAATAATAATATAATATTAATTATATTTTGATTTTTCAGTGCTATGAATATATACTGTATGTACGTGTTGATGATGATTGGTCAATTATGGTGTTTATTTTCAAAATCCTAAATTACTGTGGGAAACCCTAGTTTGAAAATCAGTTGTGAGCTTAAGATTGTTATATGACCATGTTATATGTTTTATGGTGAGTATTATATAATGATTGGATTAATTAGGTAAACCCTAATTATAATCTAGAAACCCTAATTATTAATTTTTGAAAAACCCTAATTAATATATTTAAAAACCCTAATTTTGGAAGTGAGAAACCCTAATTTAAAATTTAAATTAGAATTCGAGATTGGTTGTAATTGTGTTAATGTGATTAATTAGCAAGTATTATAATCCCAATTACTAACTTTGGAAATCCTAAAATTTTAAATCCTAATTTGATAATTAGAAAACCTAATTATATTTTAGTAACTCTAATTACCAAAATTGTAAACCCTAATTGCTAAATTAGCAAGGTCAATGATAATTATATGATATTAAACCATAATGTTCCTGTATAAAGTAATTAGAAGATTAATCATAATTAAAAAATCCTAATTTCAAAATTTTAGAAACTAAAATTTATTTAATCTTTATTTAATTTTATTTTTGGAGTAAACCCTAAAATGGAAATCCTAGATTTTTGCTAAAATGGTCCAAACCCTAACCCAAACCCTAAATCCTAAGGGTTTGGCAAATTACTTGGTTGACATTAAAATGATTTACCAATTTACCATTTTGCCCCTAATGCATTATTTGGCTAACAAATAGGTTTTGACAATAGGTTGAGTGGTTGGACCACTTCAACCACCCCATGTGCTCAAAATAACAACAACAAGTCACCTACACCAGCCAAATACATTGCATTCAAGTTGTATAAATAGGATTGAAGAAAGAGAAATTCATTTTGTTACTTACATTTTGTCCAACACTCAAACTTTTTCTCTCAAGCCCCAAACCTCTAAATTTCAGTAGCATATCAGTCCCATAATCAAGCCCCACGTTTATCTGAACCAAATCAGAAACATAGAATCAAGAATTGCTCAGTTAAAGGTATAAACAAACCCTCAAATTTCTGTCCAAAATCTGATTTTTGATGTTATGATTAAGTGTTAGAATATGTTGTTTATAGTGTCTAATGATGATCTGGGTTGCTAGATATTAGATCCATAACATCTAGAGGCTCGGATTTGAAGATTTGAAAAATTTAAAAAAAAAACTTGGTTCTGTGGTCTGACAGCGAATGTCAGAGGCCACAGATCCTTGCTCGATTATGTTTTGTGTTGTTTTTAAATTGTTAGTAGTAACCTGCAATGTTGTCTCTAATCTGCAAAAAGAATCAAAGTCATATCTGTTATAGATTAAAAGTTATTTAAGGTCAAAGTGGGTTGACCGGCATTGACCGGTTGTTTTTGAAACCCAGAATTTGCCCAGAAAGTTTGACAAGAAATGTCAGACCTTATATCTCTATGATTTTTAATGTGTTTTGTATTTTGAAAGTTGGTAATTGTAGTACAGTATGTGATCTTAGATCTGGGCTTGGAATCAGGCTTAGATCGTATGTATATTGCAAGATATGAAAGGTCAAATTGCATTGACCGACCAATACTTGCAAGGTTTCTGGGTAGCCCAGATCAGGCCCAGAAGCGTCTGACAAGATGTTCTTGGGCTCTGATCTGTCAGGTTGTTGATGTTTTAGTCATGATGTTGTAATAAGTTTATAGTTTGTTACATGAACTACATGATTATGCTCTTATATCACTTAAAATGTAAACCGATTGGATTTGGATTAAGGTCAAACCAAGCATAAAGCTCACGGTTTGTGTTTTCTGGGTAACCCAGAAAACACAATAGCATGATGTCTGACATGGTTTGACCGAACTTTTTACGTTTGATCTGTTGTTGTTTTAGTGATATAATGTATTATAGCTCTTCCTTGTCATGTTGGGTATACACTGAATGCATTATATCACAGAAACATTTCATATCATACAAGTTGTGGAAGCCCAAAGTAGGCCTCATGAACTGTTATTCATTTCTGGGTAACCCAGAAATGAAGAACAGCTCTGACAGCTACTTTGGACGATTAGATCTCTTTGGTTGTGTGATGTATGAACATGTTGGTCGTTTGATCTTGTAGTCTTGCACTAGTTCTACATGATCTGCTCAATAGAATTCCTAGAATCACAGCACACACTGAATCATTGTTGGTCAAACGTGGTACCTGGCAAACTGACTATGCATTTCTGGGTTTGGCCAAGAACATGAAGAACACCTATAGCGACGGTTCTGTCGCTATAAGTGGTCTTTAGCGACAGATTATTTAATATTTTTCAGAAATTAATTATTAATAGAAAAAATTAGTTTTTAATTATTAAAAATACAAAATAAATTATTAAAAATTATCAAAAATTCCAAAAATTAGTTTATACTTATTTTTATTATATTTCATAAATTTTTAATATTTTTGGAATATTAAAAGTATTTAATTTATTTAATTATAATATTAAATAAATTATTTAAAAATGATTTTAATATTTGAAAAATTATTTAAAATTATATTATGATATAATAAAATATTTTAAGTTATTTTTAATGACTTTTAATATTTTATGATAAATTTCATTAATAAATTAATATTAATGATAATTGAGTTATTTACTAAATGAATTAAATAAATTAATTAAAAATAATTTTATGATATTAAAAATCATTTTAAATAATAATATGGTATTTAAAAGTATTTTAAGTTATAAAATATAACTTTTAAAATTTAAAGGTAAATTTCATGAATTGATCATTATTAATGATATTAAAGTTATTTAATAATTAGATTAAATAATTTAGTTTAAAAATGATTTTAATATTATAATAACCATTTTAAATGAAAATAAAGTGTTTAAAGATATTTTAAGTTATAAAACATACCTTTTAATATTTAGAGAATAATTTAATTATTAATTAAATATTAATGATTATTAAGTTATTATGAATGATATTAAATTTATTTAATAATTATATTAAATAAATAGTTTAAAAATAGTTTTATTAATTTAAAAATCATTTAAGAAGGATATAAATGAATTAAAAATATTTTAAGTTATACTTAATGACTTTTAATATTTTGATAAATGAAACATTAATACTTTAATATTAATGTTAATTATTTAAAAATGATTTTAGATGTTTTAAAAAAATTATTTAAGGATAATATTAATACTTTAAAAGTAAATTGAGTTATTATACATAACTTTAATATTTTGAAAATGATTTCATTAATAGTTTAATAGTAATTAAATATTAATGATAATAGAGTTGATTAGTATTTAAATCATTTAAATGTGATTCCGGCGTTTGAAAATTTACGATAAACTATAATAAATGTTTAAAAGTTATATTAAGTCATTTAAAAATAATATGACTGACATTTACGGATATTGAGTTATAGTATAGAGTCTTAGACTCGATAATTACCCGATAAAGTTGTCGGTACACCGACATGTTTCAGAAATTAATCTGGACTTAGATAATGTGATTAGATAAGTGATTATTTGTGATTCAATGGTTGTTAAATCTATGTGCTAATGTGATTAGGGTATGTGCTGACTGCAATAAGCAGTGTTATGTGTTATAGTGTGTTGTTCTAATCGAACGAACGATCTTATTAATGTTAGGTCGTGAGATAAGCGATAGATCTTAATTACAAGTTGTAAGCAGCGCTTCAGGCAAGTATCTTACCTTTGCATTTTCTTTATGCAATGGACATGAGTAAGAATGTTTCTAAACTATATTATTACTGTACAGATTATTAACCTTATATTATATATGCTCATTGCTTATCAACATGTTAGTATGTGGTAATTCAGATATATATATTCTGTTCGTTAATTTCTAGAAATGGTTAAACAAGTGTCCCCACTTGGATAATCATTGTATTTAATCACATGTTGATATACCTTTGTCAATTATCCGTATATATATATGTTGAATTATAGATTATTGTTGAAACAAGATAAAACCTTCGATTTGGAACTCAGACAAGTATGAACATCCCTACACGGGAAAATTTTTATGCACCCAAGGTGGAACAGAGTGAACGATCCTATCGTTCTTGTAATGTAGTATTGATCAATGCAGGGCATAACGAGCTGATCACCCCCCGTGCCCGTAAGTTATGTCGGTTTACGGATGAATTTCTGTTTAACCTTTTCGAAAATGAAAATAATGTTCATGGCATGTCACCATAACCCCAGTTATAGTCATTATGTAGTTTCAAAAGTTTGAAAGAGAGTTGTTATGTTATTATTATCAGTTCAGAATACTTCACAACTATTGACTGGTTGTAGAAGAATAGTACAAAGAAAACATTTAAATCATTTCAGCTTATATATATATAATTGTTATTACTTACTGGGCACTCAAATGCTCATCCTTGCTTAAATTTAAATGTTTTCAGCTAAGTGCGAACGACTAGAGAGCTCTGCTAAGGACAAAGGAAAAAGGGAATATTGCTGAATGAATGAATTACTATGTTATGTAATAGTTTGATAATAATAAGACAAGTATGATATATATTATCTATCATGGGTTGTAAAGAATGTTTAAAGGTTACGTACTTGGGAGCTAGACTCTGATAATTATGTAAATTAAGTTGACTTTTATATTATTGTTATTATTATTAGTATTATTCCGCTCATAGAAATGGTATCGTGAAGAACCGAGTTCGAATTTCAAGTACCTGGATTTGGGGTCCTCATAGGTTGGTATCAGAGCTTAGGGGTTAAAAACCTTAGGTGGGCTAGACCTTAGGCTATAACCTTAGAACAGAGGGAAACGTTAAAAATATAAATAACTCATATAGAGTTTAAAAAAAAGGTGAATTGAATAAATTCATCGTCAAACAAAATAAAAGATAACTTATATAAAACTCTTATTTGTTGTGTGTATATACTATATGTTAATCAGGATAATTTATATGTGTAGATGTCCGGTGAAAAAGGATTAGGATACCCTTAAATCGTAAAGAAGAAGTCAACCTCCATAACCGAGCCAATATCAAAGCCAATAGCTGAAATAGAGACTCACATTGAAAGCTACCTCCATGAGGTGGTTATTTTGGAAAGTATAGTACCAGATCCTAGAATAATAGAATGACTGATAGAAAAAAAATATGTGGTCTATGTCGAGTTCCTAAACTCGTATGTTTGTGATGAGTTCTTAAGCTCGTAATGTATGGTAAGTTGGACGAACTAGATGTAGTTAGGTGTAAATGGATTACTGAGGATAAGGGGAATAGACAGATACTAAGCAATTGATCCTTATTGGATTCGTAAGAAATAAGTAGTACTAGTATTAATTGAATAGACATGATTTTATGTTATGTATATGATAGGTATGTTTGTATAAGATAATAATTTTCAAATTTTGTATAAGTTATGGCAGCGATTCTCGACTTTTAAGTCACAGTGGGATAGCAAATGATTAAAGCAAAAGGTGCTATGATATGTCAAGTGATATGCATATGAGTTTATGGGATTAATGAAATAAGTTGGTAAAAAGATAAAAGTTAATTATATGAGTATTGATTAATTCAGTAAATCAGGTTTTCAAAATCTAATATTTTGAGTACATGATTATTTGAGTAAAATCTTTTGTGTTATATGCTAAACGTATACGGCTTAGAATGTAAGTTAATAAAGAATAATTTAATTAGATAATGCCGCCAAGACGAAAATGAAATCACAGGACAGAAGAACCTGCCGACAAAGCTGGAGGACAATCAGACCCAACGCAGAATTTGACGAATATAGACGATCAAGCTATACAGAATGGATTACCAGTCGCTGGGAATCAACCGGATAATCGCTTAGCGAATTTCAAAGATTTCAAAGCAGTAGGACCACCAGAATTTAAAGGTACAACTGACCCTGTTGAAGCCCAAACTTGGGTTAAGAAAATCGAAAAAGCGTTTGTGGTAGCTAGGGTAGATGAAGGGCAGAAGACTGCTTTTGTCACTTATATGATGAAGGGCGAGGCAAATTTCTGGTGGGAGGCAAATCAGGCGAGGGCAGGAGAAGGTGTGATAACATGGGACAGGTTTAAAACACTGTTTTTCGAAAATTATTTTTCATCGAGTATGCAGGCGAGGATGGAGGTTAAGTTTTTAGAGTTGAAGCATAAGAATATGACGGTGTCTGAATATGCCACCAAATTCAATGAGTTAGCTAGGTTTGCTCCGCATCAAGTTGATACGGAGGCTAGGAAAGCTAGAAGGTTTGAGCTGGGATTGAAACCATGGCTCTATAACAAGGTGGCGGTGTTGCAGATTCCTACATTTGCAGCACTCATGGAGAAGGCGATCATAGCTGAGGAAGGAAGTGAGGCCATGAGCCTTTACAACAAGGAAAAGAAGAATAAGGGTAAGATAGAAGGAGCTAGGAAGGTGGAAATTAATAGTGGGAGCAGGAGTGGAGATAGTAAGAGGAAGGTGAGCAGTTTTGGGAGTGTGCAGGTGAAGCAAGAAGGTATGAAGAAACAGAATGTACCGTGTAAGACATGTGAAAAGAACCATTCAGGGGAGTGCCTGAAAGGGAAGTTTGTATGCTACAAGTGCGGGCAGGAGGGCCATATCTCTCCTAACTACCCAAATCCTAGAATAAATAGTGGTTATTTTATATGCGGATCGACTGAGCACAGGGTGAAGGATTGTCCAAAGAGAAGGGTGGAGGTAGGTAGTGCAAACACAGGTACTGGAAGCGGGATGTTAGAAATTACCGGACCGACTTCGTCAAGCAAACCGACAAAGTCGACAGCAAGGGTCTACAACATGACAGTCCAGGACACGGCAGCAGCTGGCAATGCAACTCAAGGTAGTATTCGTATAACTTTTATTTTATTATGCTTGCTTTTCCAATATATAGTAAATTATTTTATAAAGAAATTTTGAGGAGGAATTTGAGTTCTTTTAGAAACAAATTTTTTCGTTTAATCAGAAAGACAAGCTTCATGTGAATAGTTAAAGATCAGTTCGATCAAAGTTGATCGAGATCTAATTGCAATGATTATGTATGCTATGTGCCGTGTATGTATAGGTTTTAAAACGGTGATTTCGGGGACGGAATCTTTATAAGGGAGGGTGAATGTAACAACTCGATATTTTCTATATAAATAAATAAGAAATTTTGTGAATAAATTTTTTTTTATGTATATTAAGGATGAGGATTTGTACAAGATTATGCGTATAAGTATTTTTGTGGTAAGTAAAAATATATTTATTACATAATTATTTACAAATGAATTTATTTTAGAATTATTCATTTTTATAAAGTATATTCTTATAATAATTAATTTTAAGGTAGAAATGTTTTTATTAATTATTTTCCATGAAAATATAATCATATATTATTTAAATAATATATGAAGTGATTTTTTATTTTATTATATGAATTTTAGTATGGATTATTAAAGTAAATATTTTGCCTTAATTATTAAGGTTAAATATGAAGAATAAATCAGATATGGAATCCAAACCCTAATTTTGGATTATTGTCAAGGTATGAGAATAATAATATAATATTAATTATATTTTAATTTTTCAGTGCTATGAATATGTACTGTATGTACGTGTTGATGATGATTGGTTAATTATGGTGTTTATTTTCAAAATCCTAAATTACTGTGGGAAACCCTAGTTTGAAAATCAGTTGTGAGCTTAAGATTGTTATATGACCGTGTTATATGTTTTATTGGGAGTATTATATAATGATTGGATTAATTAGGTAAACCCTAATTATAATCTAGAAACCCTAATTATTAATTTTTAAAAAACCCTAATTAATATATTTAAAAACCCTAATTTTGGAAGTGAGAAACCCTAATTTAAAATTTAAATTAGAATTCGAGATTGGTTGTAATTGTGTTAATGTGATTAATTAGCAAGTATTATAATCCCAATTACTAACTTTGGAAATCCTAAAATTTTAAATCCTAATTTGATAATTAGAAAACCTAATTATATTTTAGTAACTCTAATTACCAAAATTGTAAACCCTAATTGCTAAATTAGCAAGGTCAATGATAATTATATGATATTAAACCATAATGTTCCTGTATAAAGTAATTAGAAGATTAATCATAATTAAAAAATCCTAATTTCAAAATTTTAGAAACTAAAATTTATTTAATCTTTATTTAATTTTATTTTTGGAGTAAACCCTAAAATGGAAATCCTAGATTTTTGCTAAAATGGTCCAAACCCTAACCCAAACCCTAAACCCTAAGGGTTTGGCAAATTACTTAGTTGCCATTAAAATGATTTACCAATTTACCATTTTACCCCTAATGCATTATTTGGCTAACAAATAGGTTTTGACAATAGGTTGAGTGGTTGAACCACTTCTGTAATAACCGTGAATTTTAAGTCACTATATATGTATGTACATTATTAATATTTAAAACTTTGTGTTATACAGTGATTTAATATGTGACAACATATGTGAAATGGTGCATGGGTCAATTAACATGTATGTTATAGTTATGGTTATATACATTTATAGGTTTCATTAAAAATGAAAGCCTCGTAACCTAATTATAAATTAGGTGAGACAATTAAATAATCTAAGGGTTATGGTAATAAGAAGATGTTAGTATTTAATATGTATACTAACTTAAGTGGATAATCTTATTATTTCAAGTGACTAATAATTTTAAACCTAATTCTTGTGAACCTAATTAGGTTATGAGCTAAAGTCACATGTATAGGTAATTAAATTTCATAAGATTAGGAATGGAAACCCTAAATAATTAAATTGGGTAACATATATTAAAATTGTTAGACTATGTTTATTACATAGCCCAAAACAATTAAAGGAGAAGCCCAAAAGAAATAAAATGCAAGCCCAAACTTAGCCCACTTGATTAAGGGTATTTTAGACATTTGATTTATCTAATTTATGCATTAAAATAAAAGCTAAATGAAGGAGTTAGTGGGCATAAATATGGCTGGCCACATTAGCCTTTTAAGGCAACTAATTAAATTAAGCAAGGTCCATTTGTAGTAACTCTTACACAAAAGGACATGGTTGTCAAGCTCCCATTGGTTGCCACTTTATTAAGCATTCTTAATCATGATTAGACTAATTAAAGTGATAAGGCAAAGCTTCTATCCATGGGTTAAAGAAAGTATGGGGGATAATAGCTAGATACACTAAGTGTATCTATATTTTTTGTAAGTATCCTTTTACTTCATCTTTTCATTTCATTTCATTTCTCTCATTCTTCCTCTTATAATTTCTCCCAAGCTAGCCACTTCTAGAGAGAGAAAGGAGAGAGAGGTTTGGCCATATATATATAGAGAGAGGAGTGCTAGTTTGTTAATGCATCCAAAGTTCATCACTTACTTTGGTAAATCAAGGAAGGTTGCCATTAAATCAAGGTATAACCTAACCTTCATCTTCTTCTTCTACTTTGTTTTTTTTTTCTTTAGCTTGAGTTTTGTTGGGGTTATGAACAAATACTCAAGATACCCTAGTCCTACATATCATCATGTATAGAACTAAGTATCTTGAGTGTTAGATCAAAGGCTTAGAGGAAGAATATGACCATATGTTCTCCAAGGGTGAAAACTCTTGTTTTCTTCCACTAAATCTTGTGTAACTCAAGTTTTCCAACTTAGATTTGTGATCCGTCGAAGGGGGGTGCTAGATACATGAGTTATCTAGTAAACCCAAGTGATAGAAAATAAATCTAGCAAATTTTGAATCCTTTGGAGCTGATTTCCCCAAAACAGCCCACTTGGAATGTTAAAGGTTCAAAAACCCTAAAATAGTTTCTGTCCTATTTTTCTTGGGTCTGTTTCGGATAGTTTCATGTCCCTTAAAAATCTGGAAAAATTCACAGAGGTACCTTGAGAAGTTATCTACGTGTAGGAAAAAGAACGGACACGTTTCGAGTTATAGATTGTGCGTAATGACTATTTCCGTAAAGGACTCCTAAAACTTTACCATCGAATATCTCACTGTGTATACACTGGAAAATTCTAAAATTTTTACAGTAGGTTCATATATGTTAAGAGAACATACCCTGAAAATTTTAGATTTTTCTGAGCAAAACTCAATTTATTAAAAATGAAGCAAGATCCGAGTGTTTTGGAAACTTTAAAAATAGTAGATCATTTTCTAAAATTCCAGAAAAATTTGGATCCTTGTAGGTTCATATTGTGTCAAAATACAGAAGCTGAGAATTTTTGGAGTAAGTTTACTATTTTTCCTAAAAATGGTTAAGTTATGAATAAAAGGAAATAAATAGTTAAATAATGTCTTTAATAAAAAAAAGGTGATTTTTATGCTTGAATACTCATAATATATCGTATCATGACTATCTTAGAGCACTTTGGTAATTTATGATGATAAATATTATTTATGACCTTTTATGGATATTAAATAAGAGGTTTAATAAATGATGAACAATTAGAATAAATTATTTATTAATCCAATAAATTATTAAAATATTATTATGATATTAATAATATTAGAATATGATATTGATAAGTAAATAAAAATATTAAGAATAAAATTTCTTTAAAATATTATTAAATGGTTAATAATATTTGATTTAAGCATTGATAAATGATTAAAGTATTATTAAATAATTAATAATATTAGTAATAGAATAAGATATTATTAAATGATTAATAATATTAATAAATGAATAAAATATTATTAAATGATTAATAATATTAAATGATTAATGATACTAAAGCATAAGTAAGATATTATTAAAGTAATAATATTAATTAAAATATTATTAAGAGGATTAATAATATTAGTAAGGTATTAAAATATTATTAAGATGTTAATAATATTAGTAAGCAAATGAAAATATTATTAGGGAACTAATAATACTAAGAGGTGAATTAAATATTATCAAGATCAATAATATTATGTGGTTATAGTAACATTATCAAGACATGATAATGTTTATAAGAACTAAATATAATGCATAATATTTATGTGATTGCATAATCTAATGTTATACTATGACTAATTGAAAGATTAACTATAGGTCTCTCAAAGGAAGATAATTTAACTGCATAGTGGATATAAATTAATTACGTAGCCGTAATCTACAGACGAGACAAGTGTCCTAACTCAAATTCGAGTTATTATTTTCAAAGCATGTTAGTGAATAATTATTGATGATTATTCACATCTATATTGATTATTGAAATTCGCACTTTGTGCAATTGAATTCATGTTCTATTATTATTGAACTGTGAATTAAATTAAAGTTCTTTCATTTATGAACTGTTTATGAGATAGATCTATGCTAATTGTATCAGCTAGATCAAGCATGTTTAAATTTGTTAAATCAAATGTATTTTAAAAAGCTGTTCTTATTAAATTGATATGATAAGAACTCTTGACTGAGAAAAGGACGAATTTGATTAAGGCATGATATCGATGCCGGAATATTAAGTGTTTATGCATAAATCACGGGGTATGAAAGGCTGATCCCCTTGAATACTAAAACTTATTAAGAGGTCCAGTTTAAATTACTGTGAACCTTGGCAAATGTTCATGGTTATCTCAAAACCACTCAGTTCATATTATTCAATTATTCGAATATTCAATTGTTGATTATTAATTCATGTTCCTTCACAACCTTATATTATTGTTGAACATTGAAAGCAAAACTTCTTTCTAGTCATGATATATCTCCCTTGTATATAAACTTGCTAAGCAAATTAGTTGCTTATCCTTGCTATATCATGACATTTATTTCAGCTAAGCCTGAAGGATCCAATACGAAGGACAAAGGCAAGGGCAAGATCCAGGAATAGTTTGGAATGAATATTAATTATTATTATCTAATGGAAGTTCTTATGTAAACCTTTTGTAATATGAATGGTGTGTTCAAGTTAAGGTTAAGAAGACCTTGGGACCATGCTATGAAAACTTTATTATAATGAACAATGTATGTTTATTATTTCGTAATAGTTATAGAATGCTTATGATGATGATAGATCGTGAGCACCGAATCTGAGGTTAGAGAACCTGGATTTGGGGGCGCCACAGGTTGGTATCAAAGCTGTAGGTTATATACATTAGGAATGCGAAACCTAGGTTATAACCTTTGTAGAAAACTCTTATAGAGTATGTTAGGAGATGGATTGTGAAAATTTATCGAGTTTGTGTTGTACTTAATAAAATATTATTTCATTTTATCAATGAATATATTTTATTGTAGTACTGATGTTGGTTTTATTTATGGTGATTGTAGGATGTCTGACGAGCGCCAGGACAGTCACTCAGTAGATCAGGAGCTCATTGAGCGTGAGGTTACGGAAGAAGCCCCTCAGGGTCCTCTTATAGGGGATTTGTTGAGGAGAATCAATCAATTGGAAGGCAGGGTGGGAGAACTGGAGGTTGAAAACCACACACTTCAGTTCACAGAAGGTCAATACAAGGAGGCGGCTTATCAAGCCCATATGGAGGTAGTCGAGCAGAAGGGAAAGTTGGATGAGTCCCAGTTGCAAGTTGAGATGCTGAGGGTACAGCTAGAGCATGAAAAGGCAAAGTTCGGAGAGCTGAGCATAGAGCATCTGGCGATGCGGGGCGAGTTTGACATGGAGATTGCAGACAAGATTCGCGTGGAGGAGGCATTTTTTGAGTCAGCCCAGCGGGTGGACCAATTGGAGTTAGCACTGCAGGCCATGAAGGGCAGGGCCGAGACTTTAGGACTGGCGCTAGACGCAGCGTATGAGGGCCAGCGCAGTGGGACTAGGAGGGCGCAGTTTGAGATAGGAGAGTCAAGTCGATCCGTTCGACGTAGAGCTATGGAGGGGTGGTTTCCCCCGGAGCCTGTTCAGGTGACCCAGCAGGGCCACCAGTGATGATTATGCTATGGACTAGTTGTAGATAGAGGCATTAGTACCCCTTTTGTGTAATAGGGTTTTATGTTGATGTAAACCTCAGCAGGTGTGAGGTAGTAGGTAGTTAGGTAGTATCCCTATTTGTGTTTGTAGGGAAGTATCATTTTGAGTTAATCCCATCTTTTGTGTTTAAAATGGGATAGTAGTATTTATAAGAATATACCTGTATTAATCATGTGAGACACTAAAGATTGGTATATGAATATAAATGCATTATTATTATGATATGTGTTGGAAAATTTTAAATAGTAAATTGTCTATTTAATGTTATGTGAGTCTAGTAGACTGATTTGGAAAATTTTCTTTAAAAACAAACTTAACCCACTAATTAGGGAGAAAGACTTCCAAAATCTTGGTAATTTAAAACTCTCCCATAATGATCATATGATTGTTGAATACAGTAGCGTGTTACATGCTAAGTACTTATATGATAATAAAACCCGAGTAACGTGTTAGAATTTTGTTCCACTAGATAATGCCGCCCAGACGTGTACTAAGGAACCAAGAGATCGAAGAGTCAGTTAATAATGCAGCGGGAGCTCAACCAAACCCAATGCAAGACTTTATCAATATGATGACTGAAGCTATGAGGAATCAAGCTCAACCTGCAGGAAATCAGGCGGGAAACCAATTAGCCAACTTTAAGGACTTCAAGGCCGTAGGACCACCGGAGTTTAGAGGAACAGCAGACCCGTTAGAGGCCCAGACGTGGATGAAGGAGATTGAGAAGGCCTTCATTATTGCTAGAGTAGCAGAAGAACAGAAAATAATTTTTGCTACCTACTTAATGAAGGGTGAGGCTAACTATTGGTGGGAGGCCAACCAGAACAAAGCCGGGACTGGAATCATGACTTGGGAAGCGTTCAAGAAGTTGTTCTTTGAGAACTACTTCCCTGAGAGTACACAAGCGAGAATGGAGATCAAATTTTTAGAATTGAAGCAGGAGAATATGTCAGTGTCAGAGTACGCTGCAAAGTTTAATGAATTGGCCAGATTCGCTCCACATTAGGTAGACACGGAGGTGAGGAAAGCAAGAAGGTTCGAAAATGGACTAAAGCCGTGGATTTATAGTAAGGTAGCGGTTCTACAAATCACGTCATTCTCAACTCTGTTGGAGAAAGCTCTCATAGCAGAAGGTGGAAGCGAAGCAGTCTCAAAGTACAATCGGGAGAAGAACAAGAAGAAAGTAGAAGGTGGGAATCAGAATGTTAGCGGTGGCGGTAGCAACAACAAGAAGCAGAAATGGAGCAGTGGGGGTAGTAATTTGGAGATTCAGCAAGGAAGTGTCCACAAAAGAAGTCAGTGTGTGGAAACTGTGGAAAGGGTCACTCGGGAGAGTGCTTGAAAGGAAAAACGGTATGTTATACCTGTGGACAAGAAGGGCATACCTCACCCAATTGTTCTAAGGTGAAGAAGGGAGGTTGTTTTAACTGTGGTGAATTGGGACATCGGATCAAGGATTGCCCAAAGAAGAAAAGCACATATGGCGGAAACGGCAATAGGGGCAATAACACTAAGACAACCTGTGGAGGACCAACCCAGCCAAACAAGCCGACAGCGAGGACATTCAATATGACAGTGCAAGATGTCGTGGCATCCAGGGAGGTGGTGTCAGGTATAATTCCGATCAACGATATAAATGCCTATGTGTTATTCGATTCGGGAGCTTCATGTTCTTTTGTATCTGATGAATTTGCTCAAAGATTAAGTTTACCTCGTGAACTATTAGAACACCCAATGAATGTAGAAGTAGCAAACAAAGAAATTATTCCTGTAGACTACATACATAGGAACTGTTGTGCTGATGTACGAGGGTTTAAGCTTAACGTGGATTTGATACCGATTCGTCTTGGAGAGTTTGATGTAATCCTCGGGATGGATTGGTTATCAAGTCACAGAGCGGTCATTGACTGTAAGAAAAAGTGCGTACACCTAAAGACTCCGAATAAGTCAAAGGTGGTATTTTATGGCAGTAAATCGTCGAGACAATCTTGTTGTCTGACGATGATGCAAGCAAAGAAGTTGCTTAGAAAAGGTTGTATATGTTATTTGGCTCACGTTGTGGATACCCGCAGAGTCGAGGGTGAACTGGGTCAGATACCTATTGTAAGGGAATTCGTTGACGTCTTCCCAGATGAGATTTCGGGATTGCCACCAGATAGAGAGATAGAGTTTGTTATCGATTTGGCACCAGTGACATCACCGGTATACAAAGCGCTGTATCGTATGGCTCCGGTAGAAATGAAGGAACTGATGATTCAACTACAAGAATTGTTAGATAAGGGATACATTCGACCGAGCGTATCACCGTGGGGAGCACCAGTCTTATTCGTAAAGAAGAAGGATGGGTCATTAAGGCTTTGTATCGACTACCGGGAGTTGAGCAAGGATTTGTTTGATCAGTTGAAGGGGGCGAAATATTTTTCAAAAATCGACTTGAGGACCGGTTATCACCAACTGAAGGTGAGGCAGGAGGATGTTCCAAAGACGGCATTCAGAACTCGGTATGGACACTTTGAGTTTCTGGTAATGTCTTTTGGGTTGACGAATGCGCCAGCAGCATTCATGGACTTAATGAACAGAGTGTTTAAACAATATTTAGATAAGTTTGTTGTCGTGTTCATCGATGACATTCTGGTATATTCAGAGACAGAGGAAGAGCACGCTGAACATCTAAGGATAGTGTTGGAGACGTTAAGGAGGGAGAAGTTGTATGCAAAGTTCTCTAAGTGTGAGTTTTGGTTGCGGAGAGTGCAGTTTTTGGGTCACGTTATCGACACGGATAGTGTTTCGGTGGATCCAGTAAAGGTAGAAGCGGTTATCAACTGGGAACAGCCAAAGACGCCGACAGAAATTAGGAGTTTCTTGGGATTAGTAGGATACTATCGGAGATTCATCCAAGCTTTTTCAAAGATAGCATCACCGTTGACCAACCTTACCAGAAAGACAGTGAAGTTCATTTGGACGGAGAAATGTGAAGAGAGTTTCATGGAATTGAAGAAGAGGCTCAGTCAGGCACCTGTGTTGACTTTACCAGACAACACGGGAGGATTTGTAGTGTATAGTGATGCGTCACACAAGGGTCTTGGTTGTGTACTGATGCAGCACGGCAAGGTCATTGCGTACGCTTCACATCAGCTGAAGGACTATGAGAAGGGTTATCCGACTCATGACCTGGAATTAGCAGCAGTAGTTTTTGCCTTGAAGATTTGGAGGCACTATTTGTATGGCGAGAAGTGTGAGATATATACATATCACAAGAGTCTGAAGTATATCTTCACGCAGAAAGAGCTAAATATGAAGCAGCGCCGATGGCTAGAATTGATCAAGGATTATGATTGTGAGATTTTGTACCATCCAAGAAAAGCAAATGTAGTGGCAGATGCCCTGAGCAGAAAAGGCAGAGAGAAGTTACTGAAGTTGACCATTCAAGAGGAATTGGTGAAAGATTTCGAACGACTTGACTTAGAAGTTAAGTATTCGATGGAGGCCAACGACAAATTATTTACAGTAGCAGCGAGCCTGACTTTATTAGATAAGGTTAAAGAGGCTCAAGAGAAGGACGAAGATTGCGACAACATCAAGAAGCGGTTAGTTGAAGGGGATGAATTGAAATACAAGATTGATGGCACCGGACTGCTGAGATTCGAAGGGCGAATTTGGGTACCGCTAGTACCAGAACTAAGAGAAGAGATTTTGCGAGAAGTGCACAGTACGAGGTACTCGATACACCCAGGAAGTACAAAAATGTATCAAGACTTGCGTCAACACTTTTGGTGGCCAAACATGAAGAGAGAGGTTGCAGAATGCGTCAGCAGATGTCTAACTTGTCAGAGAGTCAAGGCAGAGCATCAACGACCGAGTGGATTACTACAGCCTTTAGAGATTCCAGAGTGGAAGTGGGAGCACATCACGATGGATTTTGTGGTGGGACTTCCAGCAACGCAAAAAGGACACGACGCCATATGGGTGATTATAGATCGTCTTACGAAGTCAGCTCACTTTTTGCCGATCAAGATCAGGTATAATTTGGACCAGCTAGCCAAATTGTATATCAAAGAAATTATCTCAAGGCATGGCGTACCAGTATCTATTGTGTCGGATAGAGATCCGCGATTCACGTCAAACTTCTGGAAGAGCCTTCATGAAAGAATGGGGACGATACTACGGATGAGCACTGCGTATCATCCGCAGACCGATGGGCAAAGCGAGAGAACAATTCAAACACTTGAAGACATGCTCAGAGCTTGTGTGATGGACTTCAAGGGTAGCTGGGAGGATCATCTTCCATTAGTAGAGTTCGCATACAACAATAGTTATCACGCCAGCATCGGAATGCCGCCGTACGAAGCACTGTATGGAAGGAAATATAGAACACCCTTATGCTGGGATGAAGTGGGTGAACGTCGATTGTTGGGACCAGAACTGGTACAGCAAGCTATAGAGATCATCAAGGTGATAAGAGCCCGATTGGTAGCAGCTCAAGATTGTCAGAAGAAGTATGTAGACTTACATCGCCAGAAGAGAGATTTTGAGGTGGGAAGCCATGCATTTTTGAAAGTATCTCCCTGGAAAGGGAAGATAAGGTTTGGAAAGAAATGTAAACTGAGTTCGAGATTTATTAGACCTTTTGAGATCTTAAGAAAGATAGGAGAAGTGGCGTACGAGGTAGCTCTACCTCCTGAACTTGAACATATTCATAATGTGTTTCATGTGTCAGTGCTACGACCATACAAGCCTGATTACAAGCACGTGATATCGTACGAGCCAATTCAGGTCGAAAAGGATTTGTCTTACGAGGAAATTCTAGTTGAAATTTTAGATAGAAAAGAACAGAAATTACGAAATAAGGTTATACATTCTGTAAAGGTTCTTTGGAGGAACCACAATGCTGAAGAAGCTACGTGGGAACTCGAAGAAAGGATGAGGGAAAGTTATCCACATATTTTTGAGTAAACCTGTAAGTAATTCCGGGGACGGAATTCTTATAAGGGGGGAGGATGTAATAACCGTGAATTTTAAGTCACTATATATGTATGTACATTATTAATATTTAAAACTTTGTGTTATACAGTGATTTAATATGTGACAACATATGTGAAATGGTGCATGGGTCAATTAACATGTATGCTATAGTTATGGATATATACATTTATAGGTTTCATTAAAAATGAAAGCCTCGTAACCTAATTATAAATTAGGTGAGACAATTAAATAATCTAAGGGTTATGGTAATAAGGAGATGTTAGTATTTAATATGTATACTAACTTAAGTAGATAATCTTATTATTTCAAGTGACTAATAATTTTAAACCTAATTCTTGTGAACCTAATTAGGTTATGAGCTAAAGTCACATGTATAGGTAATTAAATTTCATAAGATTAGGAATGGAAACCCTTAATAATTAAATTGGATAACATATATTAAAATTGTTAGACTATGTTTATTACATAGCCCAAAACAATTAAAGGAGAAGCCCAAAAGAAATAAAATGCAAGCCCAAACTTAGCCCACTTGATTAAGGGTATTTTAGACATTTGATTTATCTAATTTATGCATTAAAATAAAAGCTAAATGAAGGAGTTAGTGGGCATAAATATGGCTGGCCACATTAGCCTTTTAAGGCAACTAATTAAACTAAGCAAGGTCCATTTGTAGTAACTCTTACACAAAAGGACATGGTTGTCAAGCTCCCATTGGTTGACACTTTATTAAGCATCCTTAATCATGATTAGACTAATTAAAGTGATAAGGCAAAGCTTCTATCCATGGGTTAAAGAAAGTATGGGGGATAATAGCTAGATACACTAAGTGTATCTATATTTTTTGTAAGTATCCTTTTACTTCATCTTTTCATTTCATTTCATTTCTCTCATTCTTCCTCTTATAATTTCTCCCAAGCTAGCCACTTCTAGAGAGAGAAAGGAGAGAGAGGTTTGGCCATATATATATAGAGAGAGGAGTGCTAGTTTGTTAATGCATCCAAAGTTCATCACTTACTTTGGTAAATCAAGGAAGGTTGCCATTAAATCAAGGTATAACCTAACCTTCATCTTCTTCTTCTACTTTGTTTTTTTTTCTTTAGCTTGAGTTTTGTTGGGGTTATGAACAAATACTCAAGATACCCTAGTCCTACATATCATCATGTATAGAACTAAGTATCTTGAGTGTTAGATCAAAGGCTTAGAGGAAGAATATGACCATATGTTCTCCAAGGGTGAAAACTCTTGTTTTCTTCCACTAAATCTTGTGTAACTCAAGTTTTCCAACTTAGATTTGTGATCCGTCGAAGGGGGGTGCTAGATACATGAGTTATCTAGTAAACCCAAGTGATAGAACACAAATCTAGCAAGTTTTGAATCCTTTGGAGTTGATTTCCCCAAAACAGCCCACTTGGAATGTTAAGGGTTCAAAAACTCTAAAATAGTTTCTATCCTATTTTTCTTGGGTCTGTTTCGGACAGTTTCATGTCCCTTAAAAATCTGGGAAAATTCACAGAGGTACCTTGAGAAGTTATCTACGTGTAGGAAAAAGAACGGACATGTTTCGAGTTATAGATTGTGCGTAATGACTATTTCCGTAAAGGACTCCTAACACTTTACCATCGAATATCTCACTGTGTATACACTGGAAAATTCTAAAATTTTTACAGTAGGTTCATATATGTTAAGAGAACATACCCTGAAAATTTTAGATTTTTCTGAGCAAAACTCAATTTATTAAAAATGAAGCAAGATCCGAGTGTTTTGGGAACTTTAAAAATAGTAGATCATTTTCTAAAATTCCAGAAAAATTTGGGGATCCTTGTAGGTTCATATTGTGTCAAAATACAGAAGCTGAGAATTTTTGGAGTAAGTTTACTATTTTTCCTAAAAATGGTTAAGTTATGAATAAAAGGAAATAAATAGTTAAATGATGTCTTTAATAAAAAAAAAGGTGATTTTTATGCTTGAATACTCATAATATATCATACCATGACTATCTTAAAGCACTTTGGTAATTTATGATAATAAATATTATTTATGACCTTTTATGGATATTAAATAAGAGGTTTAATAAATGATGAACAATTAGAATAAATTATTTATTAATCCAATAAATTATTAAAATATTATTATGATATTAATAATATTAGAATATGATATTGATAAGTAAATAAAAATATTAAGAATAAAATTTCTTTAAAATATTATTAAATGGTTAATAATATTTGATTTAAGCATTGATAAATGATTAAAGTATTATTAAATAATTAATAATATTAGTAATAGAATAAGATATTATTAAATGATTAATAATATTAGTAAATGAATAAAATATTATTAAATGATTAATAATATTAAATGATTAATGATACTAAAGCATAAGTAAGATATTATTAAAGTAATAATATTAATTAAAATATTATTAAGAGGATTAATAATATTAGTAAGGTATTAAAATATTATTAAGATGTTAATAATATTAGTAAGCAAATGAAAATATTATTAGGGAACTAATAATACTAAGAGGTGAATTAAATATTATCAAGATCAATAATATTATGTGGTTATAGTAACATTATCAAGACATGATAATGTTTATAAGAACTAAATGTAATGCATAATATTTATGTGATTACATAATCTAATGTTATACTATGATTAATTGAAAGATTAACTATAGGTCTCTCAAAGGAAGATAATTTAACTGCATAGTAGATATAAATTAATTGCGTAGCCGTAATCTACAGACGAGGCAAGTGTCCTAACTCAAATTCGAGTTATTATTTTCAAAGCATGTTAGTGAATAATTATTGATGATTATTTACATCTATATTGATTATTGAAATTCGCACTTTGTGCAATTGAATTCATGTTCTATTATTATTGAACTGTGAATTAAATTAAAGTTCTTTCATTTATGAACTGTTTATGAGATAGATCTATGCTAATTGTATCAGCTAGATCAATCATGTTTAAATTTGTTAAATCAAATGTGTTTTAAAAAGCTGTTCTTATTAAATTGATATGATAAGAACTCTTGACTGAGAAAAGGACGAATTTGATTAAGGCATGATATCGATGCCGGAATATTAAGTGTTTATGCATAAATCACGGGGTATGAAAGGCTGATCCCCTTGAATACTAAAACTTATTAAGAGGTCCAGTTTAAATTACTGTGAACCTTGGCAAATATTCATGGTTATCTAAAAACCACTCAGTTCATATTATTCAATTATTCGAATATTCAATTGTTGATTATTAATTCATGTTCCTTCACAACCTTATATTATTGTTGAACATTGAAAGCAAAACTTCTTTCTAGTCATGATATATCTTCCTTGTATATAAACTTGCTAAGCAAATTAGTTGCTTATCCTTGCTATATCATGACATTTATTTCAGCTAAGCCTGAAGGATCCAATACGAAGGACAAAGGCAAGGGCAAGATCCAGGAATAGTTTGGAATGAATATTAATTATTATTATCTAATGGAAGTTCTTATGTAAACCTTTTGTAATATGAATGGTGTGTCAAGTTAAGGTAAGAAGACCTTGGGACCATGCTATGGAAACTTTATTATAATGAACAATGTATGTTTATTATTTCGTAAAAGTTATAGAATGCTTATGATGATGATAGATCGTGAGCACCGAATCTGAGGTTAGAGAACCTGGATTTGGGGGCGTCACAACTTCAACCACCCCATGTGCTCAAAATAACAACAACAAGTCACCTACACCAGCCAAATACATTGCATTCAAGTTGTATAAATAGGATTGAAGAGGGAGAAATTCATTTTGTTACTTACATTTTGTCCAAAACTCAAACTTTTTCTCTCAAGCCCCAAACCTCTGAATTTCAGTAGCATATCAGTACCATAATCAAGCCCCACGTTTATCTGAACCAAATCAGAAACATTGAATCAAGAATTGCTCAGTTAAAGGTATAAACAAACCCTCGAATTTCTGTCCAAAATCTGATTTTTGATGTTATGATTAAGTGTTAGAATATGTTGTTTATAGTGTCTAATGATGATCTGGGTTGCTAGATGTTAGATCCATAACATCTAGAGGCTCGGATTTGAAGATTTGAAAATTTTGAAAAAAAACTTGGTTCTGTGGTCTGACAGCGAATGTCAGAGGCCACAGATCCTTGCTCGATTATGTTTTATATTGTTTTTACGTTGTTAGTAGTAGCCTGCAATGTTGTCTCTAATCTGCAAAAAGAATCAAAGTCATATCTATTATAGAAGCGTCTGACAAGATGTTCTTGGGCTCTGATCTGCTAGGTTGTTGATGTTTTAGTCATGATGTTGCAATAAGTTTATAGTTTGTTACATGAACTACATGATTATGCTCTTATATCACTTAAAATGTAAACCGATTGGATTTGGATTAAGGTCAAACCAAGCATAAAGCTCACAGTTTGTGTTTTCTGGGTAACCCAGAAAACACAATAGCATGATGTCTGACATGGTTTGACCGGACTTTTTACGTTTGATCTGTTGTTGTTTTAGTGATATAATGTATTATAACTCTTTCTTGTCATGTTGGGTATACACTGAATGCATTATATCACAGAAACATTTCATATCATACAAGTTGTGGAAGCCCAAAGTAGGCCTCATGAACTGTTCTTCATTTTTGGGTAACCCAGAAATGAAGAACAGCTCTGACAGTTACTTTGGACGATTAGATCAATTTGGTTGTGTGATGTATGAACATGTTGGTCGTTTGATCTTGTAGTCTTGCACTAGTTCTACATGATCTGCTCAATAGAATTCCTAGAATCACAACACCCACTAAATCATTGTTGGTTAAACGTGGTACCTGGCAAACTGACTATGCATTTCTGGGTTTGGCCAAGAACATGAAGAACACCTATAGCGACGGTTCTGTCGCTATAGGTGGTCTTTAGCGACAGATTATTTAATATTTTTCAGAAATTAATTATTAAATAGAAAAAATTAGTTTTTAATTATTAAAAATACAAAATAAATTATTAAAAATTATCAAAAATTCTGAAAATTAGTTTTTAATTATTTTTATTATATTTCATAAATATTTAATATTTTTGGAATATTAAAAGTATTTAATTTATTTAATTATAATATTAAATAAATTATTTAAAAATGATTTTAATATTTGAAAAATCATTTAAAATTATATTATGATATAATAAAATATTTTAAGTTATTTTTAATGACTTTTAATATTTTGTGATAAATTTCATTTATAAATTAATATTAATGATAATTGAGTTATTTACTAAATGAATTAAATAAATTAATTAAAAATGATTTTATGATATTAAAAATTATTTTAAATAATAATAAGGTATTTAAAAGTATTTTAAGTTATAAAATATAACTTTTAAAATTTAAAGGTAAATTTCATGAATTGATCATTATTAATGATATTAAAGTTATTTAATAATTAGATTAAATAATTTAGTTTAAAAATGATTTTAATATTATAATAATTATTTTAAATGAAAATAAAGTGTTTAAAGATATTTTAAGTTATAAAACATAACTTTTAATATTTAAAGAATAATTTCATTATTAATTAAATATTAATGATTATTAAGTTATTATGAATGATATTAAATTTATTTAATAAGTATATTAAATAAATAGTTTAAAAATAGTTTTATTAATTTAAAAATCATTTAAGAAGGATATAAATGAATTAAAAATATTTTAAGTTATACTTAATGACTTTTAATATTTTGATAAATGAAACATTAATACTTTAATATTAATGTTAATTATTTAAAAATGATTTTAGATGTTTTAAAAAAATCATTTAAGGATAATATTAATACTTTAAAAGTAAATTGAGTTATTATACATAACCTTAATATTTTGAAAATGATTTCATTAATAGTTTAATACTAATTAAATATTAATGATAATAGAGTTGATTAGTATTTAAATCATTTAAATATGATTCCGGTGTTTAAAAATTTATGATAAACTATAATAAATGTTTAAAAGTTATATTAAGTCATTTAAAAATAATATGACTGACATTTACGGATATTGAGTTATAGTATAGAGTCTTAGACTCGATAATTACCCGATAAAGTTGTCGGTACACCGACATGTTTCAGAAATTGATCTGGACTTAGATAATGTGATTAGATAAGTGATTATTTGTGATTCAATGGTTGTTAAATCTATGTGCTAATGTGATTAGGGTATGTGCTGACTGTAATAAGCTGTGTTATGTGTTATAGTGTGTTGTTCTAATCGAACGAACGATCTTATTAATGTTAGGTCGTGAGATAAGCGATAGATCTTAATTACAAGTTGTAAGCAGCGCTTCAGGCAAGTATCTTACCTTCGTATTTTCTTTATGCAATGGACATGAGTAAGAATATTTCTAAACTATATTATTACTGTACAGATTATTAACCTTATATTATATACGCTCATTGCTTATCAACATGTTAGTATGTGGTAATTCAGATATATATATTCTGTTCGTTAATTTCTAGAAATGGTTAAACAAGTGTCCCCACTTGGATAATCATTCTATTTAATCACATGTTGATATACCTTTGTCAATTACCCGTATATATATATGTTGAATTATAGATTATTGTTGAAACAAGATAAAACCTTCGATTTGGAACTCAGACAAGTATGAACATCCCTACACGGGAAAATTTTTATGCACCCAAGATGGAACAGAGTGAACGATCCTATCGTTCTTGTAATGTAGTATTGATCAATACAGGGCATAACGGGCTGATCACCCCCCGTGCCCGTAAGTTATGTCGGTTTACAGATGAATTTCTGTTTAACCTTTTCGAAAATGAAAACAATGTTCATGGCATGTCACCATAACTCCAGTTATAGTCATTATGTAGTTTCAAAAGTTTGAAAGAGAGTTGTTATGTTATTATTATCAGTTCAGAATACTTCACAACTATTGACTGGTTGTAGAAGAATAGTACAAAGAAAACATTTAAATCATTTCAGCTTATATATATATATAATTGTTATTACTTACTGGGCACTCAAATGCTCATCCTTGCTTAAATTTAAATGTTTTCAGCTAAGTGCGAACGACTAGAGAGCTCTGCTAAGGACAAAGGAAAAAGGGAAGATTGCTGAATGAACGAATTACTATGTTATGTAATAGTTTGATAATATTAAGACACGTATGATATATATTATCTATCATGGGTTGTAATGAATGTTTAAAGGTTACGTACTTGGGATCTAGACTCTGATAATTATGTAAATTAAGTTGACTTTTATATTATTGTTATTATTATTAGTATTATTCCGCTCATAGAAATGGTATCGTGAATAACCGAGTTCGGGTTTCAAGTACCTGAATTTGGGGTCCACACAAGTTCAGTTCACGCCACAATAGTATTCAAATCGCATCAAAACTCTCCTTCTGTCCGCGCACCCCCGCCCCGGCATTTAGCCTTGAGAATGCCCGCCACGGTGGGGTGCTAAACTCTTGTTGCCACGTACACCCCCGCCCCAGCGAGGTATCTCCTTTATAAATTGCCCACCCCGGCGGGGTACCAAGCTACTGAACTGATTTCCTTGCTTTTACATGTTGTTTCCCACCACATCGCCACCAATGTACCAAAGCTAACACGCAGTGAAACCTACAAACAAAAAAAACACAAAACACATAAAATTGTTCTAAAATAAACGGAATAAACATTGTTTAAGCCCAAATAGGAACCCGATTCGTAGGTATGAAACCCACTCATCAGTTATACACTTCCAATTTTAATAATGATAGGACTTTAGAATTAGTATATTGTCTTTATGTTTTAGACATTCGTAGAAATTTAATTTCAGTTCTTTCTTATTTAAATATGGATATTCAGTTAACTTTGATTCCAAAATTGTTATTCGCAATAATGGAAATTTCATTTATTTTAGTTCATTGGTAGATAATTTATATATTCTTACTCTAAATTATTATTCATTAATGCAAACTGAATGTATTTAGCATATACCATTAAAAAGAAAAGTTTCATCATTTAATCAAACTAATCTCTGGCATCTACGATTAGGTCATATTAATCTAAATAGGATTCAAAGACTAGTTAAAGATGGTCCTCTAAGCTCCTTAGAAGTTGAAAATCTTCAAGTTTGCGAATCTTATATAAAAGGGAAAATGAACAAAGGGCCTTTCAAAGCAAAGAAACATAGAGCAAATGAAAAGTTAGAATTAATTCAAACAAATGTATGTGGTCCTATGAATATCTGAGCACGAGGAGGGTTTGAGTATTTATGAAAGTAGTATGCACATAAGCCGATCACGTTGATGATAAAGCATATACTTTGTAAAAATATTATTCATTTATTAATAAAAGTATTCATTTACTAAAGGCTTTAATTTATCTACACGGTATTGTTTTAATAATATGTGATAAACTCATAGTTTTAAGAAATACTTTTAGAATCATGATGAGATCTAAATTCTTAGATAACTTAAAAACAAAAATGTTCCCACTTGTTGGATTACTAAAAAAGGGATTAGTGAATCCAGATATATTGGTACAAACGTTACTTACTCATTGGATGAGGATGATTGATCTCGTGATCATTTATGTGAAGACACTAAAGCAAGTATGTAGGTGCTTATTGGAGAATAAGTTCACTGAACGTGGCTCGCTAAGAAATACTTAATGGAGTTTTACTTACCTGTCAATAGGAATTCCTTAAGTGATAGTAGTACAAGTGATCCTTAGACTTGAGATTATCATAATATCTTGTGTATAATGAATTATACTTTGCCTTATTCTTTATGACTCTTAGGGTATATCAAAGGGTATGTTTGGGTATAATAAGTTATATATAGAGATAATAAATGATCAATAAAGAATCTACCGCTTCTAGTAAAGGAAGAAAAATGTCCTATGTGATTCGATAAATGACAACACAGTAGTCCTTGGCCAAGGTAGAATGAAATTAGAAAGGAGTTTCTAATTTGTATTATTTGGTGTTGTGCATTTAAGAATCGAAATACATATAATTAAATAAAATAAGACTTGACAGTAATTCCATGTCTATATTTCATTGGGACATTTTATAGTAGAATGATTGAATTGTATGGTAACTATTTACTCAAAGGTTCTTTTATGATTAATGTTGAAATCTATATTATTTGAAAAGTCGTTAATCGACAGGGAGGCTTATCCCTATTGTAGAATAAATATTATTTATTTAAATAAATTAATAGTTTAATTTATTTATTTAAATAAGATTAGAATTGTTCTAATTGATTTATTCACAATCGATTTAATATGGAGAACTTAAAGGGTTACACCGCAAAATGAAAAATGTTTATTTAAGAAGTAAATGACATAATCATAATAATAAGTTAAGTATATTTAATTTAATCTATGGTTATAGAATAAATTAAATAGCTTAATATTTATTATTTAATATTTTAGAAATATTAAAAATAAATTAATAAGAGGAGTCTTATTATTATTAGTATTAATATTATTATTATTTAATTCTTAAACGAGTTTGGGAATTAATTAATAAAAGTACTCTCATATATTCCTAATAAGATTAGGAGGCTAATTAATTAAAATAGTTTAATTAATTATTGTTAATAAGATTGGGAGCTTAATTAATTAAAAGAATTTAATTAATTAAAATAAAACCCAATTTCTTAATTGTTAACGAGGGTTGCCTACATCTATAAATAAGAGGAGTCTTATTATGGGTGAAGGTTGATTTTTTTCACAACATGTGAGTAATTTTTTAAGAGTTGGGAGAGTACTAACATATTCCTTGGAGGGAAAAAATTAGGATTTTGTCAAACACCCATCTTCTTGAATATTTGTTCTTCCTTGGTGGATCACCTCTAGAGGCCAAACACTTGGGTGGCTAACGTTGATCAAATGAAGGAATCAAACCATTTGGATTTAAGTTGAACGCGAAAAGGATTGGAGGTGAACTCGTACCTGAGAAAGCTAGTTTCTACAAGGGTATGAATCTGTTCTCCATTTCTTTTCTATTGATTGATAATTATGCACATAAAATGATCTTGGTGATGGATTTGTATGAAAATTTTATATTCCTATTTTATCGCGCTTCCGCACCTTTTGTGTAATTTGATTACATGTTCGCGCTATATACAAACCCAATAGTGGTATCAAATCCAAACTTTGTGCTAATTATCGATCTTGATGATTTCATGTATGTATGATATGTGATTTGATCGAATTTTTTGGACATTTTTTTCCCATTCTGTATGTGACGCGGCGCAGCTGCGCCATCTCGAATTCATTCTGGAGCGCAGCTGCGCCATAACTGAAAAAGGTTTTCTGGGCTAGCAGCGCAACTGCGCTATATCCCAGTGTATTCTAGGCGCAGCTGCTCCCGACACTAGATTCTGAAAGTTTTTATTTTAGTGTTTATTTCAATTAAGATAAAAATGTTTATTTTGAATTGGAATATGATTAAAATAAAAGTTGTATATTAACTTGGAATTGGATTCTACGTTCGTTTGAATAAAAGAGTTTATTCAAAAGATGTATATTTACTTGGAATTGGATTCCACATTTATTTGAATGAAAGAGTTTATTCAAAAGTTTTATATTAACTTAGAATTGGATTCCACGTTCGTTTGAATAAAAGAGTTTATTCAAGAGTTTTATATTAATTTGGAATTGGATTCCACGTTCGTTAAAATAAAAGAGTTTATTCACATATGAAATAGGATTCCATGTTTCTTGAAATTAAAGATGTTTAATTTTGATAAGGAATATGATTCAACATATTTTATTTTTTCAACAATTTTAAGTTAAAATAAAGGACTTTATTTTGTACTTGAAATTGGATTTCTTATTAATTAAAATAAATGAGTTTATTTTGATTTAGAATTTGATTAAAAATAAAGTAGTTTATTTTTATTCAAAATTGGATAAAATAAAATAAAGAAATTTATTATGATTTAAATTTTGATTAAATTAAAGGAGTTTATTTTATTTCAAAATTGGATTTTAATAAATTTGAAATTGCTCATTAAATTGATTTCGATGCATATATGGAATGGATTTATTATTCATGAGATGAATGTTATTTATTGATGCATATGGTGATATATATGAAAATAAAAGGGGTTGGTCATGGACTATTGACCAATGTGATTAGATTTTATTTTAGTTGGATGCATAAATATATGAGTTTTATTAAATGGGGTTTGCGTACCTCGTCTTCTCTAATTTTTCTTAATGTAAATTTTATCTCCCTCCTATATACTTTCCCTTGACTGCAGATCAAGATTTCTATTTATTTTAAATAATTTTGTAATATGAATAGTTAGAACTAATTTTGAAGAATTAGAGATTATGGAGCAAGGAACGCTTGAAGACCCGTTTGTAATGGAGCCCGAAATTTAAATGTAACAATTATATTTAAATTTAATTCTTGTACCCTAAGTTTGACCTCTTGGTTCAATTGGTGACTCTAATGAACTAAACTAGAATAAAGTCCATAATCAATTCGGGTAGAATATTGTATTCTATATGTGCATGCTTATACTGTAATACCCGAGATTTTTATAAATTAGAAATAAAAGTGTTTGAATATTTATTTTGAACACATATATATTTTGGTGGGTCATGAAAGGTGAAAATGAAAATTTAAATGAATCATATTTGAAAGGATTAAGAAATTTATTGATAATATTGATAAGCTTGGTTACGATTGATTAAGCTTAAGTGTAAAGTCTTTTGTGGTGTAATTAAATTCTTAATGAGATTAATTGATGGATAACTTAATGAAGTGTTGGATCTAGGATAAATCCAAGCCCAACATTATTATTGTAACATACTTGCATAGTTGGGAGTTTAGCCCAAGAATTTGAATTGGTAGACTAATGTTTAACCCAATGTGTATAAGTGTTTGTACCTAGCCCAATTCAAATATTAATTTGGACAAACCCAATGTACATGGATTATATAAATACATATATAAGATAAGTATACTTATATATATAGGATATATATATATATAGGTGTAGAGATGTATGTGTAAAGGTAGCAATAAGCTAGCACATGGTACAAATGATGCAATGAAAGTGCAACATATGGAATGCTACCCCTCATGGCCAAAATTTTGGCCCTATTAAGCCTAAGTGATGATTTTTGTTGCACAAAAAAATTCTTACAAGCAATCCCATGTGGGCTCATGATGAAGAAGGACATAGTTGGTGAAGGAGTTGGTAATTCTTTTTACCTAATCACCTTTTAACCATGGTTAATACCTAGTTGGGTGTACATATACAAGTATTATACCAAGTATTAGTACATGTATTGTATACATAGAACTTGCCTATAAATATAACCCATCCTAGTTCATTGCTTCATTTACTTGAAATTTCATAAGTGTTAGTAGTATAATAAGAGCTAGAGAGAAATTGAGGGAAGTAGAAGGATTCTAGAGGAACTCTTGCACTTTGGTGGTTCAAGAGGAGTTCAAGAAGGAGAAGCAAAGGTGGAGAACTACTTAAGGTTCCTAGCCAAGAGGAAGAAAGCCTACAAGAAGTAAGATTCATAATCTAGCTTTATTTTTGGCAAGCTAAGTTAGTATGTGTAGATATTAGTAAGAATGCATGCTTGATTGTGGGAAGTTTATGTGTTGTGTGATCATGATGGATATAAAAGTATAATGATGAGTATTGGAAGGAGAATATGTGATTTATATGGCTTGGTATGTGATCTAAGTTAAAATGAATCATGTAAAAGCATGTGAGCATGAAACCTAGCTTAGTATGCTTGAACGTTTGATAATCGTGATTAACATATGTAAGAGATATGTGTAATTCTAAAATGTTATATTAAGCATATATGAAATACGATCATAACACAAGTTGAATCATCAAATTCGGTCATAAAACGAACTCGTAGCAAAATAATTGGTAAGACAAGCTAGCATGAGAACCTTTGCTTGGAAAAGTAAATAATTTGATTAAATAAATATTTTGAAAAATTGTTCAAGATATCGCATATTGAAGATATGTAAGTTTATGAGATAATGGAAGTGGTTTGAACTCATTTGGATATGAAATGAGCAAGTTATGAAAGATTGAATCAAAAAGGGTCAAAACTGAAAATGTTGAAAAAAATCGGATTTTTGCTTCTGCAGGGGAGCGCCTAGGCGCTCAACCCAGGCTTATTTCAAGCGCCTAGGCGCTAGGCCATTTTCAGTGTTGAGTCAGTTTGGTTCGGGTCGGGTCAAACGGGTCAAGACTTGTTTTTTTGGATATAATAAGATAAAATAAGATTAATAACAAGATAAAAATATAATATTAATACTAAGTAAGGTAAGAATACTTTATTTATGTAATGAGACATGGATAAATAAAACCAAGTGAACAATTGATTAAACAAGTAAAATGATAGAAGGTGTCTTCGGGTTCGGAGATGAAGTCTTCGACTTCGTAAGATGTCTTCGGGTTCGAACGTGGCGGGATGTCTTCGGATTTGGAAACAACATTGTGACATTGGGAAAGGCGGGATTAATTGATAAATATTATCAAATTGATATATGTTACCCACGCATGAACTAAACTAAAATTTTAAGTAGAGGGTTATACTAGCTGCGTCCGAATAAACTTAATTTAAAAGTTTCTTGGCACGTATGTGTGAACGACGTAATATAGAATGCGTAACTCAAGTAATGTTTCACGTATACAAACATGAAATGAGTATATGAGACTTAAATTTGCTAAAATGTTGTTAAGGTTTTTAAAAGTAAGAACAATCTAAATTATACATCTATGAGTTCTAAGGTGTATGGATAGATATATGTGTAATAATTGCATGTTGAGATTTATGTCAGGATGTGTGGCTAATGAGTACCTATACATACATAAATAGGATGATATAGTTCGTTGAGGTGATTTTATGCTATAAGTGGTAATCAACGCTTAAGGCAAGTTCCCTAACTTACTCTCTTTTATATTGAGCAAGTATCCGAACTCTACTCTTATTGTGCAAGTATAATTGCATTCTTTATTCGACGAATACCGTAAACTTATTTCTTTGAATACAAGTTATATTACTTTCTCGTGCAAATGAGTTAATATTCTTAAACCCTTGTGAGAACTATTATTCATGATAAACCTAGTATTGATCTTGAATATTGTGAAAAAGTCGATGCCATTTGATTCGGCTAGACTATATGCATGTTTATAATAAAACTGTCCAAACGAATTGATTGGTGCGGAAATCTTGAAAACTGAGTTGAACAACCCTTTTGGTAAGGGGAGTGTATGTTGTTGGAAACCCCAACACATGAATAAATATTATTGTGGTGTTATGCATAACGTGAAGTATTGTAGACTGATCATCTATAGTACTTGATATCTTTGGTTATCAATTTAATATTGGTAACTCTAGTGAAAGTTCAATGGTCTTTAGTGACTGCTCAGTATAAAGTGATTATCCAGTTGGATACATTGTTAGCCGTTGAATTCGTATACATCTGTTGAATTATATTGAATTGTCATATCCCTTATTCATGATGTTATCCTGACACTTTGAACTATCTTAGAAATAACCCTTCGATATTTCAAATCTTGTGATATTATATCCTACACCCTTGTTGTATATTACTTGCTGGGCAATTTGTGCTCATCCTTGCTTATTTAAAACCTTTCAGCTAAGGCGGAACAGGGAGGTGTCTCTGGGAAAGACAAGGGCAAGGGCAAGGCTACTGACTAGCTTGTCCCTTTTATGTTTAAATCTATCATGTTGTAATAAGACTATTTGCAAACTATGTTTAAACTTAAGTAGGATTATGTAATAAGTCTTTATTCGATATTATTATGTAATCTATTTAGTAATGTAGGTTGCGAGACTTGGGGGAATAATTATAATAAATCATTGTATATTATTCTAAATTAGATCTTTCGCTGTGAATGAGTGATTTTAGTTATTATGGTCATATCTTGAGAACGTGACGAACCGAATTCGGGTGACCAAGTGGTGGTCAGAATTTGGGGGCGTCACAGGTTGGTATCAGAGCTATAGTTATAAAACTTAGGAAACGAGAATCCTTATACTATAACTTAAGAAAACTTAGAAGTTAGGAAGAGGGATAAAACTCATGTAGAGTTTTCCTGAGAGACTCAGGGTGTCATGAAATGTAACTTCATTCTATACAATGAACTTATGTTTATTTAACATTCTGATGTAGTTGTTGTTTGTTTTGTCTTATGTTGGTGATTGTAGGATGACTGACATGGGAGGACCTAGCCGAGTAGTAGAGGAAGAGCCGCGTGATATCCACGTAGTCTATGAGGCACCCTTGATAGCGGAGCCTATATCGGTTGTTGCCCCTATTTATGACGATGATGAGGAGGAGGAGATGGTGCCTCTACCGGAGGAATCTGATCCTGAGGAGGAGCCTATGGAGGAGGAACCCGTGGAAGAGGAACCTGAGCCCATGGAGGACTCCGACGGGACTACCTTTGAGGATCGGATGCTAGGAGAGTATGAGGAGCGGATTTTGGAGTTAGGGAGTAGAGTCGAAGAGTTAGAAACTGAGACTCTTGAGAGGCAGCTAGTAATGCAGGAGATGGAAGTAGAAATTGCTCACCGTAAGGAGGCAGGGATCCAGATGGGTGCCTTGTTTCACCGATCGGTGGCAAGGAATGTCGAGTTGGCAGGGAAATTAGAAGAATTGGAACAGAGGGCGTTGAGTGAGAAGGCGGAGAAGGAGGCTCTCCGAACTCAGTTAGAGATGGAAGTGATGGATCGGATCCACTTCGAGGAGAAGTGGGAGGATTCTAATGACAGAGTAGGTGATCTTGAAGATGAGGTACGATGCAAGAGGAGGAAGATGAACAAGATGGGCTATGCTCTACGCACGGCCATGGAGAGATTGATCGATGGGGTAAATCACTACCCCGCTGAGCAAGGACAGACCCGACATACCATAAGTCGGGATATGGTGGCACACATCACACAAAAGGAGTATGCAAGCGCCATGGAGCGTGGGATGTTAGATTGAGTCTAGAGGAAAAAGTTTAGTAGTGTAGTATTCTAAATTATGTGTTGTTAAAATATTGTTGAAATCTCAGTCTTTTGTGTAAGATGTGAGATAGTGGTAAACCCCGAACTTTTGGAAAATATTAGAGGGGTAGTAAGTTAGTGTTGTCCCCGTCTTTTGTGATATTAGGGGGTATGTGCTTTCATTTATAGCAGTATGCTAGAAAAGAGCATGTATTGTAACCATTTGGCATATGAATATGAATGATCTTATTTCAAAAACGTGTTGTACACTTTTAGATCTTTTTAATTGAGAAATGTCTGAACATGATAGTTGGATAATAAGATGAAATTTTGTGATGCAGAAAATGCCGCCCAGACGTAGAATACCTATTCCAGATGAGTCAGTTAACGATGAGAGAGGTCCAATAGATCCGATACAGCGACTGGTAGATTTATTGGGAGAAGCTTTGAGGGGAAGAAACGAACCTATACCACCCGTTCCCCGAACTGTCCCAGTAACAACCTTCAAAGACTTTAAGAGTGTAGGACCCCCAGAGTTCACGGGAACTACTGACCCGATAGTTGCGCAAACTTGGATCAAGGAGATCGAGAAGGCCTTCACTATTGCACACGTGGGTGAAGACCAGAAGACTGTATTTGCCACATACATGATGAGGGGCGAAGTAAACTATTGGTGGGAAACTAACCAGCAGAGAGCGGGGGACGAAACGATAACTTGGGAGAGGTTTACTACGTTGTTCTTCGAGAACTATTTCCCGAAGAGTATGAAGAGTAGGATGGAAGTAAAATTCCTAGAATTAAAACAAGGTGATATGACAGTGGCGCAGTACGCAGCTAAGTTCAATGAACTAGCGCGGTTTGCAGAACACCAAGTTATGGATGAGGAGAGGAAGGCGAGACGTTTTGAGCAAGGGTTGAAGCCGTGGTTGTATAATAAGGTATCAGTCTTTCAGATTGATTCCTTTACGACTCTGTTGGAGAAGGCAGTCATTGCGGAAGGTGGCAATGAGGCCTTAAGTCTATATCACAAGGAGAAGAAGAATAAGAACACTGGTAGCGAGCATCGTGGAGGAAGCAGCAGCGGAGGATGTAATTCGGGAAAAAGGAAATGGGAAAACAACAACAACAACCACAACAGCAACAACCGAAACAATAACCAAGGTGGGAGTCACCAGGGAAACTTCAAGAAAAGGAACGAAGCCTGCAATAAATGTGGAAGAAACCATCAGGGAGAATGCTGGAAAGGAAAGACCACTTGCTATAATTGCGGCCAAGAGGGGCACATCTCGCCAAATTGCCCAAAGCCAAAGAAGATCTGAGGATGTTTTGCTTGTGGATCAACAGAGCATCAGATCAAGGATTACCCGAAGAAAGGAAGCAGTGGAGCTAGCGGAGGCCAGGGAGGAGGGAGCAAGTTAATGATTGGTGGACCTGCACAACCCAACCGATCGACCGCTCAAACCTTTAACATGACTGTCCAGGACGCAGTGGCTGCGAAGGACGTGGTGTCAGGTATAATCCCAATCAATAATATAAAGGCTTATGTATTATTTGATTCGGGTGCCACCTGTTCTTTTGTATCTGAAGAATTCGCTAGTAAATTGAGTACACCCCGAGAACGTTTAGAAGATTCCTTGAACATAGAGGTTGCAAATAAGGAAATAATCCCTGTAGAATACGTTTATCGAAATTGTCGCGCAAACATTAGAGAACATGAACTGAGCGTAGACTTGATTCCTATTAGACTGGGAGAATTTGACGTAATACTAGGAATGGATTGGTTATATAACCATGCAGCGATAATTGACTGTCAGAATAAGTGTGTGAACCTTCAGACTCCGAGTAAGTCTAAGGTAGTGTTTCATGGTAGCTCATCGCTTAAGCAATCATGTTGTGTTACGATGATGCAGGCCAAGAAGTTGTTAAGGAAAGGATGTGTAGGTTATTTAGCTTACATCATAAATACTCAGAAAAAGGGAGTAGAGATTAAAGATATACCCGTAGTGAATGAATTTCAAGACGTGTTTCCAGACGATCTGCCTGGTCTTCCGCCAGACAGAGAAATCGAATTCGTAATAGACTTAGCACCGGGAACGGCACCGATTTCGAAAGCTCTATATCGTATGGCGCCAGTAGAAATGAAGGAATTGATGATACAACTTCAAGAGTTATTAGATAAGGGTTACATACGACCGAGTGTGTCTCCTTGGGGAGCACCAGTGTTATTCGTGAAGAAAAAGGACGGATCAATGAGGCTCTGTATTGATTATCGAGAATTGAACAGAGTAACGATCAAGAATCGATATCCATTACCGAGGATAGACGACTTGTTTGATCAACTGAAAGGAGCAAAATGTTTCTCAAAAATCGACTTACGAACAGGATATCATCAACTGAAAGTGCGAGATGAGGACATACCAAAGACTGCGTTTCGAACCCGTTATGGACATTACGAGTTTTTGGTAATGTCATTCGGTTTAACTAATGCTCCGGCAGCATTCATGGACTTGATGAATCGAGTTTTTAAGCCATACTTGGATAAATTCGTTGTAGTTTTCATCGACGACATTTTGATTTACTCAAAAACAGAGGAAGAACACGCCGAATATCTGAAGATTGTTTTAGAGGCACTGCAAAGGGAGGAGATGTATGCGAAGTTTTCAAAATGCGAATTTTGGATGAAGAAGGTTCAATTCTTAGGCCACGTGGTGGATGAGAATGGAATCTCAGTAGACCCCGAAAAGGTTGAAGCAGTAAGTAGTTGGGAACAACCGAAAACACCGACGGAAGTAAGGAGTTTCCTAGGGTTAGCAGGGTACTATCGAAGATTCATCCAAGATTTTTCTAAGATAGCGACCCCGTTGACTAATCTGACGAGGAAGACAGTGAAATTTGTATGGACCGACATATGTGAAGAGAGTTTTCAAGAGTTGAAGAAGAGATTAAGCGAAGCACCTGTATTATCCCTACCAGATGATACGGGAGGATTCGTGGTGTATAGTGATGCATCGCATAGAGGACTGGGTTGTGTGCTAATGCAGCATGGCAAGGTCATTGCATATGCGTCACGGCAATTAAAGGATTACGAAAAACGATACCCTACCCATGATTTAGAGTTAGCGGCAGTAGTTTTTGCGTTAAAGATCTGGAGACATTATTTGTACGGAGAGAAATGTGAGATATACACGGACCACAAAAGTCTAAAATATATCTTCACACAGAAGGAGTTGAATATGCGTCAGAGGAGGTGGTTAGAACTAATCAAAGATTATGACTGTGAGATTCTTTATCACCCGGAGAAGGCAAACGTAGTTGCCGACGCTCTGAGCAGGAAAGGAAGGGAGAAATTGTTTCAACTAACAACTCAGGAGGAGTTAATAAGAGATATGGAGAAGTTGGAAATAGAAGTAAAGGGACCCGAGAGGTCTGAAGAGAAGTTATTTGCAATGGAAGCTCGTCCGACATTGTTGGATAGAGTAAAGGAAACACAGGAAAATGATGGAGAGTGTGAGAAGATCAGGAAGAGGATTGCGGAAAATGAGGAAGAAAAATTTCGAATAGATAAAGATGGTATTTTAAGATTTGAAGAGAGAGTGTGGGTACCGGCGGTAACCGAGTTAAGAGAAGAGATTCTACAAGAGGCACATAATACGGCATATTCCGTTCATCCGGGAGGCACTAAGATGTATCGAGACTTGAAACAACATTTTTGGTGGCCCAATTTGAAACGGGAAGTCGCAGAGTGCGTTGGTAGATGTTTGACTTGTCAACGCGTAAAAGCAGAGCATCAGCGGCCGAGTGGGTTACTTCAACCGTTAGAAATACCAGAGTGGAAATGGGAGCATATTACGATGGATTTCGTGGTAGGACTTCCGGTCACGCAGAAAGGTTTGGATGCCATTTGGGTTATCGTGGATCGACTTACAAAGACCGCACATTTTCTACCGATCAAGATCCGCTACAGTTTGAATCAGTTAGCAAGTCTGTACGTAAAGGAAATTGTTTCAAGACATGGAGTGCCGGTATCGATTGTTTCTGACCGAGACCTGCGTTTCACGTCAAAGTTTTGGAAAAGCTTGCAAGAGAGGATGGGAACACAGTTGAGGATGAGTACAGCTTATCATCCTCAGACAGATGGACAGAGTGAGCGGACAATTCAAACGCTAGAGGACATGCTTAGAACTTGCGTGATGGACTTCAAGGGAAATTGGGACGACCACCTACCCTTAGTCGAATTTGCATATAATAATAGTTACCATGCGAGTATCGGCATGCCACCGTACGAAGCTCTTTACGGAAGGAAGTGCAGGACGCCATTATGTTGGGATGAAGTCTGTGAACGACGAATACTCGGACCAGAGTTAGTACAACAAACCGCGGATGTGGTGACAGTAATAAGGGCTAGACTTGTGGCAGCTCAAGATCGCCAGAAAAAGTATGCAGATTTGCATCGGCAAGACCGCGATTTTGAAATCGGTAGTTTTGTATTTTTGAAGGTATCTCCATGGAAGGGAAAGATCCGTTTCGGCAAGAAAGGGAAACTGAGTCCAAGATTCATAGGACCGTTCGAGGTACTCAAGCGAGTGGGCGAAGTAGCATACAAAGTTGCACTACCACCCGAGTTGGAGCGTATCCATAACGTATCCGTGTTGCGTCCGTACAAGCCAGACTACAAGCACGTGATTTCTTATGAACCCATTCAGGTGGAGAAGAACTTAGCATATGAAGAAATTCTTGTCCAAATTCTGGATAAGAAAGAGCAAACTTTAAGGAACAAAGTCATTTCTTCTATAAAAGTACTTTGGCGTAACCATGATGTCGAGGAGGCAACATGGGAGTTAGAAGATAAGATGAGGATGGACTATCCCAATCTATTTGTGTAACCTTGCAGCAATTCCGGGACGGAATTTTTATATGTAATACCCATAAAAGTGTGAATTGGTAGACTTTATTTTGAACACATATATATTTTGGTGGGTCATGAAAGGTGAAAATGAAAATTTAATTGAATCATATTTGAAAGGATTAAGAAATTTATTGATAATATTGATAAGCTTGGTTACGATTGATTAAGCTTAAGTGTAAAGTCTTTTGTGGTGTAATTAAATTCTTAATGAGATTAATTGATGGATAACTTAATGAAGTGTTGGATCTAGGATAAATCCAAGCCCAACATTATTATTGTAACATACTTGCATAGTTGGGAGTTTAGCCCAAGAATTTGAATTGGTAGACTAATGTTTAACCCAATGTGTATAAGTGTTTGTACCTAGCCCAATTCAAATATTAATTTGGACAAACCCAATGTACATGGATTATATAAATACATATATAAGATAAGTATACTTATATATATAGGAATATATATATATATAGGTGTAGAGATGTATGTGTAAAGGTAGCAATAAGCTAGCACATGGTACAAATGATGCAATGAAAGTGCAACATATGGAATGCTACCCCTCATGGCCAAAATTTTGGCCCTATTAAGCCTAAGTGATGATTTTTGTTGCACAAAAAAATTCTTACAAGCAATCCCATGTGGGCTCATGATGAAGAAGGACATAGTTGGTGAAGGAGTTGGTAATTCTTTTTACCTAATCACCTTTTAACCATGGTTAATACCTAGTTGGGTGTACATATACAAGTATTATACCAAGTATTAGTACATGTATTGTATACATAGAACTTGCCTATAAATATAACCCATCCTAGTTCATTGCTTCATTTACTTGAAATTTCATAAGTGTTAGTAGTATAATAAGAGCTAGAGAGAAATTGAGGGAAGTAGAAGGATTCTAGAGGAACTCTTGCACTTTGGTGGTTTAAGAGGAGTTCAAGAAGGAGAAGCAAAGGTGGAGAACTACTTAAGGTTCCTAGCCAAGAGGAAGAAAGCCTACAAGAAGTAAGATTCATAATCTAGCTTTATTTTTGGCAAGCTAAGTTAGTATGTGTAGATATTAGTAAGAATGCATGCTTGATTGTGGGAAGTTTATGTGTTGTGTGATCATGATGGATATAAAAGTATAATGATGAGTATTGGAAGGAGAATATGTGATTTATATGGCTTGGTATGTGATCTAAGTTAAAATGAATCATGTAAAAGCATGTGAGCATGAAACCTAGCTTAGTATGCTTGAACGTTTGATAATCGTGATTAACATATGTAAGAGATATGTGTAATTCTAAAATGTTATATTAAGCATATATGAAATACGATCATAACACAAGTTGAATCATCAAATTCGGTCATAAAACGAACTCGTAGCAAAATAATTGGTAAGACAAGCTAGCATGAGAACCTTTGCTTGGAAAAGTAAATAATTTGATTAAATAAATATTTTGAAAAATTGTTCAAGATATCGCATATTGAAGATATGTAAGTTTATGAGATAATGGAAGTGGTTTGAACTCATTTGGATATGAAATGAGCAAGTTATGAAAGATTGAATCAAAAAGGGTCAAAACTGAAAATGTTGAAAAAAATCGGATTTTTGCTTCTGCAGGGGAGCGCCTAGGCACTCAACCCAGGCTTATTTCAAGCGCCTAGGCGCTAGGCCATTTTCAGTGTTGAGTCAGTTTGGTTCGGGTCGGGTCAAACGGGTCAAGACTTATTTTTTTTGGATATAATAAGATAAAATAAGATTAATAACAAGATAAAAATATAATATTAATACTAAGTAAGGTAAGAATACTTTATTTATGTAATGAGACATGGATAAATAAAACCAAGTGAACAATTGATTAAACAAGTAAAATGATAGAAGGTGTCTTCGGGTTCGGAGATGAAGTCTTCGACTTCGTAAGATGTCTTCGGGTTCGAACGTGGCGGGATGTCTTCGGATTTGGAAACAACATTGTGACATTGGGAAAGGCGGGATTAATTGATAAATATTATCAAATTGATATATGTTACCCACGCATGAACTAAACTAAAATTTTAAGTAGAGGGTTATACTAGCTGCGTCCGAATAAACTTAATTTAAAAGTTTCTTGGCACGTATGTGTGAACGACGTAATATAGAATGCGTAACTCAAGTAATGTTTCACGTATACAAACATGAAATGAGTATATGAGACTTAAATTTGCTAAAATGTTGTTAAGGTTTTTAAAAGTAAGAACAATCTAAATTATACATCTATGAGTTCTAAGGTGTATGGATAGATATATGTGTAATAATTGCATGTTGAGATTTATGTCAGGATGTGTGGCTAATGAGTACCTATACATACATAAATAGGATGATATAGTTCGTTGAGGTGATTTTATGCTATAAGTGGTAATCAACGCTTAAGGCAAGTTCCCTAACTTACTCTCTTTTATATTGAGCAAGTATCCGAACTCTACTCTTATTGTGCAAGTATAATTGCATTCTTTATTCGACGAATACCGTAAACTTATTTCTTTGAATACAAGTTATATTACTTTCTCGTGCAAATGAGTTAATATTCTTAAACCCTTGTGAGAACTATTATTCATGATAAACCTAGTATTGATCTTGAATATTGTGAAAAAGTCGATGCCATTTGATTCGGCTAGACTATATGCATGTTTATAATAAAACTGTCCAAACGAATTGATTGGTGCGGAAATCTTGAAAACTGAGTTGAACAACCCTTTTGGTAAGGGGAGTGTATGTTGTTGGAAACCCCAACACATGAATAAATATTATTGTGGTGTTATGCATAACGTGAAGTATTGTAGACTGATCATCTATAGTACTTGATATCTTTGGTTATCAATTTAATATTGGTAACTCTAGTGAAAGTTCAATGGTCTTTAGTGACTGCTCAGTATAAAGTGATTATCCAGTTGGATACATTGTTAGCCGTTGAATTCGTATACATCTGTTGAATTATATTGAATTGTCATATCCCTTATTCATGATGTTATCCTGACACTTTAAACTATCTTAGAAATAACCCTTCGATATTTCAAATCTTGTGATATTATATCCTACACCCTTGTTGTATATTACTTGCTGGGCAATTTGTGCTCATCCTTGCTTATTTAAAACCTTTCAGCTAAGGCGGAACAGGGAGGTGTCTCTGGGAAAGACAAGGGCAAGGGCAAGGCTACTGACTAGCTTGTCCCTTTTATGTTTAAATCTATCATGTTGTAATAAGACTATTTGCAAACTATGTTTAAACTTAAGTAGGATTATGTAATAAGTCTTTATTCGATATTATTATGTAATCTATTTAATAATGTAGGTTGCGAGACTTGGGGGAATAATTATAATAAATCATTGTATATTATTCTAAATTAGATCTTTCGCTGTGAATGAGTGATTTTAGTTATTATGGTCATATCTTGAGAACGTGACGAACCGAATTCGGGTGACCAAGTGGTGGTCAGAATTTGGGGGCGTCACATATACTATATATATTATGGAAACATGATTCGCATGTTAATTAATATGACACGTATTTTGTGTGTGTATATATATATATATATGTGTGTGTGTGTGTGTGTGTGTGTGTGTGTGTGTGTGTGCGCGCGTGTGCGCTAAACAAGAAGAGACAAATTAATAACTTGCAAACCCCTCAAATTTTTTATATTAAGTCCTAAGCGTTTAAAGATATTTAGAATATCGAACGTCACCTTCTAGCATGATTAAAATAATAGAGTATCAATTAATTATTATAAGTTTGTTGTGTCACCACAAGGCTTAACTTAATTTTTTGAGATGTTAATTTTATCACATTTGATGCTTATAAAAGAAAATTGAAAAATGTTATTTGGTTGTGTCACTACAAGGATAATATTTTTCTTTTTTGAATATATAGAAGTGCTAGGTTGGACTTAACTTAGATAATTTTGTTTCGGATGTGCCACTACTTGATCAAAATAATTTAAGAGGCAAAATAAAATGAGTTATATGATGATGCAATTGACAAGAGTTGTCTACCTATTTATTTATATATAGTTTGTTGTGTCACCACAAGGCTATATACATTTGAAATGGGATCCTTATTCTCACTAGCATATCTTTAATTAGATATTGTCGAACTATATATATTGAGGGTAATATAATTTGATAAAAATAGTGAGAGAAACCAATTTAAAACAAGACCTAAATTATTTTTGTAATTAATAAAAGAATGTATGCTAAAATGTAGTTAATTAAAAATTCATTTATAGAATTTTACAATGTCTAAGTTACTATCGCTGCAGAGCATATTAGATGCGAATTAACCAGACCAAATTAAACAGATTGGTTAAGGAATTTGATAATAGTTCTCACGGTTGAAAAGCTATCTTATGTCCTTAATACGCCTATCCCTGCAATGGTTGCAGACAATGCCTCCAAGGAAGAGATTGCTACTTTTAGACAATGACAGGATGATGCACAGTTGGCTCAATGCATCATACTCACATCCATGAGTTACGAGCTTCAGCATCAGAATGAAACTATGGATGCTCTTATTATACTCCTGCACATCAAGTAGTTGATGGTGAGAAAAGTAAGACTAATAGATATCAGATATTTAAGGAGCTCTTCCGATCTAGAATGACCAACGGCACTACAGTACAGACACGTGTCCCAAATATTATCAATTTGATTGAACAATTAGGACAACATATTTTATCATGGAGGGAGAGTTGAGCCAAGATTTGATCTTGCACTCACTCCCGGACTCCTTTCACAATTGTTGTGAATTTTTTATATGAACAAGCTAGATATCAGCCTCGCTGATTTTCTTAACATGTTGAAAAATATTAAGAGTCACTTTCCAACTAAGAAAGACCAAGGCTTACTGGTCGGACCAAAGGATCTTCTTAAAAGAATAAAGATTCAAAGGAGGTAAATAGAAAGGCAAAAATAAAGGATAATAAGAACAAAATTGATACGGGTAGAAAAGGAGTTTGCTTCCACTACAATAAGCCTTGACACTGAAAAGGAAACTACGAGAAGCATCTTGTAGAGGCTAACCAGAAAAAACTTAGTGAAGCTTCGGTTACAAAATAATTTTGTTCATGATTAAAATAAATCTTTTGGTAAGTAAAGTTACTACTTGGGTATTGGATACCAGTTTTGGTTTTCATAAATATAGTTTTATGAAGGAACCAAGCAGAAGTAGAAAGCTAAACAAAGATATGTAATCATATGTGGGGGAAATGAAGCAAAGGTTGTTGCATTAGCAATATGAACTTCTAGTTTAGCATAGCTTACAGGCAAGTCTATTAAGTCAATAAGTTGTTATTGTATTCTAGGTCTCGTTAGAAACATTATTTACAGTTTATTGTTGGACAATAAAATCTTTGGTATTATATTTAAGAACAATTGTTGTTTTACTTATAATAATAATATTTTGTATAAAACTGAAATATTACTTAATAGATTTTGTATACTTGACTTACGTGAAAATAATTTTGCATATTAAACAAATTAGTATAATAAAAGGAGATGATCATTCAAAGAGTTGAATGTGTGTATTTATTGAAATACAAGTCTAAATTATTTGAAAGGTTCAAAGAGTTCAGAGGTGAAAAAAATAAGTAAAGTATTAGGATTCTTTGATCAGATCAAGGAAGTAATACTTGTGCAATGAGTTTCTAGATCATCTCAAATGGTTCTCTCATAATGGACACTTACTGACACGCAATAATTGATTGATGTATCTGAAAAGAAAAAATTGTACCTTGTTGGGCATGGTGAGGCCCAAAATAATTTTTACCGACATTTCAGTATCCTTCTAGGGTAATATCCTAGAAATAGATGCATATCTATCAAAAGGTAACCTCAAAATCCGGCGCCTAGACTCCATAAAAGATATGAACAAGGAAAATTTCTAATCTTAATTATGTTAAGATAAGCGGTTGTCCAGCTTATGTGAAAAAAGTTTCAAAAGATAAGTTTTGGACAAGATTTGACAAGTGCAGATTTGTGGGACATCCTAAAGTTAGTTTAGGGTAAAATATTCTATAATCCTACTGAGCAAAAGATGTTTGTTACAAAATACGTTGCCTTCTAAGATAAAAATGTTTATCATTGAAACGGCTAGTGGGAGGATAATAGAATCTTGAAGAGTTCAAGAACCACAAAACACTGTAAGTTAAATAAGAGGAACCTGTAGATAGACCTATTGTACCACAACCGAATTGTAAATCTGAAATAGTACCGATGATACCTGGGAGGTATAGATTCATCATGGATGATAATGACGAGGTACACATGTGAGACCCCAAATTTTATGAATAAAGATTTAATTTTCTCGAAATATTTTTTTTTAATATTATGGTGTGGATTTGAGATAGTGTTATAGTTGTGGGTAGTATTTATAAATTTTACAAAGTATACAAGTTGTTATATAATATTCGTTTGGTCGGAGAATATTCTTTTTGTCGAAAAATATCCGTACGTTGGCATAATCATTGGTGGACCCCACAACAGAAGTATTGTCGTAGTAAGAAAATAACAGAATTATCTTTTTATAAAAATAACGGTAAAAATGTACTAGTACAAAACTATAAAAAGACAACACTTAAAAGATAACGTTTTTATAAAAAATGTTGTAGTATTTTTTTTTATAACGTTTTTTAATAAAACGTTGTATATATATATATAAAAATGTTATGTATTTATAAAGGTAATTTTTTAATTTTAAATAGATAACGTTTAAAAAAAAAACTTTGTGTATGTAAAAAACACGGAGCTTTTCAAAAATTCTCAAACCCTTCTTTAAAAAACACGCAGACCTGAGAGTCGGGAAAGGAAAAAAAATTGGGTTCCTTTGTTCCCTTCCCATTTTCAAAATCCTCAAACCCTAAGGATCACTCACATTCACTGCATGCAGTCCAAAAATTTTTCAAAAACCCCACTGTACACACTTTCCTCTATTCTGAGCCTGTAAAGAGAAAACCCATCTCTCCTCTATACCACTCTTTCTTCTTATTCAGTACTGAGGAGCAGAATTTCTCTTAATTTGCTTCAGATTTCGGTTTTAGCAAGGTAATTGGGGAAAACCACTTTGGTAAATTTCTTTGGTATATTTCTTCAATTGTTTGTTAGAAATACTGACTTTGGGTCTGTTTTGGCCAAAAATATTTGTTTCTCCCTGTAATTTGTTGGGTACTGTTACGTATTCGTCAGTACCAGCAGATGGACTTCATGATTTTCTGCTACGCCGGCGAGTAAGATGAAGGAGAAGCTCTTGTTTGTCCTCCGCAGAGTCCAAGAAACTTCTTAGGTTTCGGTTTTCAAAGCTATTCTTCTCGCAAATCAGTTCTCCGACGACGTATTGAAGTCCGATCGTCCAGTTCTGGTTGAATTCGTCGCTTCGTGGTGCGGTTCTTGTCGTTTGATTTCTCCCGTCATTGAATGGGCTGCTCAGGTTCCAACTCTCTCTCTCTCTCTCTCTCTCTCTTCCCTTATCATTTGATATCCAGATTTTGATCTCCAAATTTAAAAATAAGAAGATTAAGTTAATTTCTTTGAATTTTATAATTTCAATGTTTGTGTTGGCTTGAAGGAATATCATTTTCATATATAGTTTTTACAAGTAAAACACTTTCTGTGCAAGTGAAATTACTCCCATCTATTCTTAAAAACTTTGAGCTCTACTAGTGGTCAGAGCTATATTTTTTAGGCTTTCTGTTGAAGCCAGATAACCTGCTTTTGTGACCAAATAAGCTCTTGTGTTTGCTCAAGTGTGTTTAACCTTCGAAAGTCTTTTTATTGACCAATTAATATTGTTTTAAATAATTAAGAGATTCACCAACTTTAAAAGTATATTACCACATGTGATACTAATGGATTCTCTGTAAGAAATATCTACTTGCAAGCAATAATGAGGAGCAATATTTTATGATGCAGGTCTTCCCATTCGTTAAGATCTCGCAATTGTTTCAGTGTCAATTTCTTGTTGAAAGAGATTTGCTATTTGTATTTGATCAATTGGTTGATAATGATTAGTTGACCAGTATATATAGTTTTTGGGAAGATTTATCTATCTTTTCTAGTGATTGCACTGTTGGGATGATACTTGGACTTACCATTGGTTCCATCTCTAATATCGAAACATTAAATAATAGCTTTCACTTTGGTATAAACTATTTCAATTTGATATTGAGATTATTTACTGAACCTACATAACTGTTTACTGTACAAAATATAACATCCCACATGTGTGAGTGATTCAATTGTATAGCTCATGCCTATTGTATTTGCTAATAAGCATAACGTCAATTGTTGTTTTAAGTATTAATTAGTGCTTTGAGTTCAAGAAGTTGGCTTACGTTCTATTATTAGTGTTTTATAGGTTTGATTACTGGAACTTCCCAGGCAGACTGTGTTGTGCTTATCATTGACTCCACCACATTGCTGTCAAGTTTGCTGAACTTTTAACCAAAATAGATAGGCGGTCTGGCAAGGAGCTTGAGAAGGAGCCTAAGTATCTAGTCTCAGTGTTGGTCTAACTGCACTCGTGCTGGCATCAACTTGCCTCTTGCACTGACTTGGTTACCTTCAGATGGAACTACAAATTGAGGGCTGGGTTGAGGCTTAAGAACTGCTGTCTGTGACAGCAGTGGCTGCCACAACACACAGATAAAAAGAATCTAGGATGCTTGGAATTAAAAGTAAAAAGAGCCAGTTAAGTTCCTGCCCTTTTGGTTATTTACTGCACTTGATGTAATATGATAGTGTGATGAAGAGTCTAATACCGCACTTGCCCTTTTGGTTATTTTCTTTCACTTCTAAAGGATGAATTTCCTGATGTACACCTCAATATTATTAGCAAGCTTGATCAAGTCAATCAGGTGTGTGCATTTTTAGGTTGAACACATTCTGTTATGCATTTACTTGTTATGTATACTCATTTATACATCTTGCATTTTCTGTAAATAATTGAATATTGTATCTCAGGTGGGTGAGGATGAATTCGGGTACATGCTAGTTAACATTTTGAAACAAAACAAGGTCAACAACTCTGGCATGCGATTTGACCCAGCTGAGGACAGCACTGGCATTTGTTACACTCAGGTCTGATGGTGAGCGAGAATTTATGTTTTTTTGTAATCCTAGTGCAGATATGCTTCTTCGTGAATCAGAACTAGATATAAATCTGATCAAGCAGGTCTGTTTTCCTTGTCTTTTTTCTCATCAATTATGCAGCACTTGATTTATTGCTCTTAGCACTAGTGTTAATTCGGTTGAACTATATCTAAAGCAGGCTACAATCTTTCACTATGGTTCAATTAGTTTGATTGAAGAACCATGTAGGTCTACTCAGCTTGCTGCAATGACTATAGCTAAAAAATCTGGAAGCATCCTCTCTTATGATCCAAATCTGAGATTGCCATTATGGCCATCAGCAGATGCTGCTCGAGAGGGTATTATGTCAATGAACGACTGTGCTGTGTAGCACTTACTGGGACTCTCATGATTCATGAACTACTGTATATAATTGATGCAGTTTTACTACTGTTATATAATGTCTTAGCTTTTAGAATAAAAACAATGAAAAATATTGTCTCTGGTCCTGTTGTTGCAATGGTTTGGCACTATCCATGGTGATTTTGCTATTGATATTGGCAGGTAGCATAATATGACGGAAATACAGTTGCCTTGGTTGGCTTGGATCATCAGTTCATCACTAAAAATGCTACTCTGACGAATGAGAAAGAAGTTGATGCCCATCCAATTAAAGCTATGAAGTTTTCTGTGTCACCTGTTGTGCATGTTGCGGTGCAGTGAAATACTTGTGCGTGTTGCGGTGCAGTGAAATACTTGTTGGGCCGTCATGACTGTGGTGGTGGTGCTTGAATTCACTGCTGGTAAGTAAATATTTTGAGCATGAATTCCTGTATGTATGGTATAAATGTGTTTTGAGTATTTGTTTAGTTTATTTTACTTTTCGATATGACAGGGGCTACTTTGTGCAAAGGGCTGAATAGAGGATTGGGGACACTGGCAGCTGGATCATTGGCATTTTTAATAAAGTTTATTGCTACAGAATATGGGAGGGTGTTTCGTGTTATTTTCATAGGTGCTGCGGTTTTTGTGATTCGTAAGTTTCCTTTTGTCTAAAATCGTTTTCAGAAAAGATTTTGAGTAAAATATTGGTTCCATTGAATTTCTCTATGACTTTGCTGAATAGTCTGATTGTCCATTGTTATAGTTTATCATAGGTTTTATTTTATAGTACATCCTACCATGAAAATCATTACTTGTTGAATTATGTTGATTTTGCTGCCTGCTAATGAAATTTGACAGCTGCAGCAGCTACATATATGAGATTTTTTCCGTATATAAAGAAGAATTATGACTATGGTGTAGTGATATTCCTCTTGACCTTTAATCTGATTACCGTTTCAAGCTACCGTGTTGATAACGTATTAAAGATTGCACATGACCGCTTCTACACTATAGCCATTGGTTGTGGTATATGCCTTCTCATGAGCCTCCTGGTCTTTCCAAACTGGTCAGGAGAAGACCTCCATAATTCCACTGTATCCAAACTTGAAGGATTGGCCAAGTCAATTGAAGGTATATATATAATCTGTTGTGCGTATTGCGGTGCAGTTGGTTAGTTTAGTTATATGTGTTGTAAATAATCTGTATTAAGATTCATGGGTGTCAAGATAACATGCGATTCATACTTCTAGCCTGCTTATGAAACTCTTGGAACTGAATGCAGGATAATTAGTGCTTTGTATAGTCTCCATTTATAGCTTAGTTTTGCATTTGACTTCTACATCATTTCAGACTTCTGGCACTTTGGCTGCTAATTAGGTTGGCCTAAAAATAATGATATCTATCAGGTGCAGATAAATTCATTTTATTTGTTTAACCATATCCTGTACATTTGTTTGCAGATCATTTATGGAAACTAAGTTGCAGAGTGGAATAACTCTCATTGTTGATCGCATATTATCTCACACAGCAGGTTTTCATTTGTTTGACCCTCAATAAGTATTTGGTGGCTGTTGATGATTCTTTTATTGGGTCTGCATCTATTGTTTGTGCAGGTTACGTCTCGTGGTGGCATCGACCAGGTATGATGGAAAATGGATGGACGCTGCACTGAACTATCATGATGTATAATGCACTGCGTTTGGTAAGGAGCCTAGGCGTACAATGAATGCTAGTGAGTGCGTTGCTAAAGGTTGTGCTCTAGAATGTGCTATTCTCTAGAGTCATCCACGCATCAATGAGCTGCTTGAGAACATATTTACTGTAGGTGCTAGTGCATTTAATTTTGAGGATTCTTTTCATGTGTATTTTTTTTTATTTTACAAGTTATCAACACGATGTTGCTAAACCACTCAATATTATGTCTGAATATAATACTACACTATTGATGTTATATTTTGTGGATGTAGTAATTTGAAACGATAAACGAATGATATTATTGGGATGTATTTTGAATGGTTGATATATTTTGGCTTTAAATTTAAATGAGAATTTAGACTTTTTAGCTTTATATCATGACATTAACACATTGCAGGTGTTGGTAATATAGGTAAATCACAACTTTTTTTTCTTTTTTTTTATCTTCAACATTTTATAAACGTTGTGGAATATTAACGATGTCTAGAAGTTCTACCAAGGAGAGGTTTGGTTATTTAATTACGCGTCAATTGGGAGAAATTTTTATTGGAAAGTCCCTTTTTCTTGGGAACGATCTGATCGATTAATATTGTGAATTATAATAAAGGTGATAAGTTTTTTTTTTTTATTATTATGAGTAATAAAACAGAATTTTTTTTTTATATAAAACGGAATACTTTTATAAAGTTATTTATTTTATTAGACTATAAATAGAATATATGATACTCCCTCCATTCTATAATAACTGACGTTTAAGGATTTTTTGCAACAATTAAGAAAAATTAAACATGACTCTTTTGCCCTTAACAAATAAATTATCCAAATAAGAATTAATTACTCCACCACATTAAAATCTTATCAGTTTTGTTTGTTGCCATAATTATTGATAGAAACAAGGAAGAAGATGGAACGCTAATGGCTCATCCAAATTTTTTTGCCGCTAAATTTTTGCTTCAATTTTCTTTTTCGCTCTAATTGTTGATACCAGCATAAAGAACAAAGCTTGAAGACATCAATTTTTTCCCTGTATTTGGTGAAGACTTCTGCTACTCACTTAGGAATCCATGGAGATGAACAATTGGCTTCCTAATCATAGCAAGGAGGCATTAGGAGACAGAGTTTGAAAAACAATCAAATTCAGCCCCAACCACATGAACTACACAGAAACTAAGAAACCTGTAACCAAATTCCAAACGACAAAGTCATTTTTCTAGCAACCAAATCCTCTCAAATTGAAGTTTGTCATTCTCTCAAATTGAATAGATTGGGGCAAGTGATATGAGTCCGAGACATAAAGGTCGAATTCCCTTGGGTGAAATAGATTTAAACATTGAATTGATTGATGTTAGAGATACAGAGGATGCACAAGGTCGATTACCGGATATTAACGATGATGTAGATGAAGATGATGCGATTCTTGATTATAATTTCAGTCTGAATTCTCAACCAATTGATGTACCTTTAACAAATTTGAACTTTCTATTGGACCTAAACAACGAACCAGTTCTTTCAGATGATTCTGACATGGGTATGTTTTTCTTTTTATTGGATTGATAATTTCTCTGATTATTTCGTCTTGGTCATAATGAGCTCATATCTTTGATTACTTATTAAACACATAAAAATTCTACAATTGTTGAGAGAATTTTGATGATATGTATTTGCAATAATGTGTTCATCCATTCTCACTAAAGATAGTATTACTACAAGAATGATTATGATAGTTGAATTAAACGGGTTAAAAAAATTGCTCTCTTTACATGTTTTTAATGAGATTTTAACATATGGATGTGTTCTATATGGAAGTTATAATGCCCGACTTCAGATTTCAAATTCTGTTTTAGCATAGATTTTAACTTCAGATTTCAAACTTTGTTTTATCATATATTTTAACTTATGGATTATTAGGACTAATTTGTGTCTTAATGTTATGTTGCAGATATCGAATTGCAATTAGAACAAAATACATTGAGAAAGAACAGAAATTTATCAAACGATGAACGTAGAGCTATATATGATATGCTACTCCAAAAGAGTGTCGATGGAAAACTAAAAAAAGGGACGACTCAATTGGTAGCATCATTTTTTTCAATTGGTATTCGCACAATCCAACGTATTTGGAAACAAGCAGCAACCAATGATGCATATGTTGATGTTTCTCATAGGAGGACAAAGAATTGCGGTCGTAAGCAAATTCATGTTGATTTGGATCGATTACGTGATATTCCTTTGCATCAACGTACGACTATCTGCTCTTTATCTCATTCGATAAACATGAAAAAGAGTACATTGTTTAGACGTCTACAAGAAGGAGAGATTCGACGACATTCCAATGCTATAAAGCCTTTTCTTAAGGAAGACAATATGAGATCTCGGCTGCGATTTTGCAAATCAATGCTTGAACAAAGAAGCATACCACATGATCCTATTTTTATGGGCATGTATAATATCATTCACATGATGAGAAGTGGTTCTACATGACAAAGCAAAATGAGAAATTCTACTTGGCACACGACGAAGAAGATCCGTATCGCATTTGTAAAAGCAAAAATTTTATCGAAAAAGTGATGTTTTTGGTTGCCATAGCACGTCCAAGGTTTGATGCTCAAGGAAGTGAACTTTTCTCTGGAAAAATTGGCATATTTCCTTTGGTTACACAAGAGCCGGCTAGGAGGAGGAGTGTTAATAGAGCTGCCGGGACATTGGAGACAAAACCTATAACTTCAGTAACAAGAGAAGTTATAAGATCTTATATGATTGAAAAAGTACTTCCTGCCATTAAGGAAAAATGGCCAAGAGAGGACTCGAGATATCCTATATTTATTCAGCAAGACAATGCAAGAACTCATATTGCTTTGAATGATAAGGAATTTTGTCAAGCTGCTGCACAAGATGGGTTTAATATTTGTTTGATGTGTCAACCTGCAAATTCTCCAGATTTGAATGTTTTGGATCTCAGATTTTTCCATGCCATTCAATCATTACAACAGAAAGAGCCTATTAAAAATATTGATGAGCTGGTAAATGCTGTGGTGAAGGCTTTCAACGATTATCCTACATTGAAGTCTAACCGTGTATTTTTGTCATTACAACTGTGTATGATAGAAATAATGAAGGCCAAAGGTTCGAACAAGTACAAGATACCACATATCAAAAAAGCATTGTTGGGAAGAGAGGGCAGCCTACCGACTCAAATAAAATGTGATTCTGAATTGGTACAAGAAGTTATGAATTATCTAACTCCATTTGATGTAGGTATGACTTGAATTTTTGTATACTAATATCTGTAATTGTCCTTAACTAAGTGTTGGTTGATTTAATTGGTTCTCACTTTGTTCTACAGACTAACTCAAGTGGTTTCCAGTTTTAAGTTAGAGGCCTTTTGTATGCAGTTGCCAAGGGCTTCTTAATTTTGATACTACAGACAAGCTCAAGTGCTTAATGTTGGTGTTTTTATGTTGAAAATGTTATTAAGACTGCTTAATTTGGTTTTAACAATGTTGCTTAATTTTGGTTTATTCTGGTGGATGCATTCTCTTCAATCTACTGTCTTGATCATTGTGTTCTTATATTGAAGTTAAAATTCTGCTGGAGTAAGAAATCTGCTGGTGTATTTTGCTGAAAACTTCTGCTGATGTATGAATTTTGCTGAAAACTTCTTTTACAAATAATGCATGATTCTAAGGGAATTTTAAGTTATAAATGTATTTACAATCTATAGTAGATTTGCTAATGAATAGGCAGTTGCCAACCGACCTGGTGCATTCACTTCTTATCAGTCCCAAACTTCACAAGAAATACATTATAGATAGTACAATTTTTTGCTTTGGATGTCATTACTAATTTCATTATGCGGAATTTAGTTGTATTTCCACTAATTCAATGATTTTTCACTCGGTATACAGGATGCATGTTGAGAATGTAATTTTATGGCAATCTGGCTATACCATAAAAATAATTCCATGAAGCCTTACATTTCAAGGTTACACACACCAGGATTCAAAACCACAAGAATGCAAAACACACGCCGAAGCACAGAAAAATACAACAGCAGATGGATGAAAACAATATCTACTGTATCTTCCTTCACGTTCCATTTTCAGGAAGCAACTTTAGATGGGGGCATGACTAAAGCATTGCAATGCATGACTAGAGCTACAAATAGATTTTACTGTATAAAATTATTATATAAATATTAGACTCATTCTGATGGATTCCTATGCTTTCTAAGCTTCATTTTCTTTGTGCTACTGTTCGAGATAATAATTTTGGTAAGCTTAAATAGCATCCTCAAGCTTCACTTGAACATGAAGCCATTAGCAATAAGATAGTCAAAGACCATTAAAGATATGGCTAGAAAAAATCCCCAAACTCATCCTCCAACTTAGTACCCTTCAAATGCTAAGTTGCTTACTTGAGATAACAGTAATTCTTCACATTAACCTAAAAGAAAATTGAAAATCATGACATGAAAGAGGAATATGACAAGGTCAAGGCTAAGCTTTCAAACAAACACATAATACGATCTCCGAATACAGGCCATGCAAGCATTTGATAATATACTCTGTTTTTTTTTCATTCACTAAATGATGATTTTCAACAAACAGAGAGTTCATTCAAAAATTTAACATTACAACTGACATGGTTAATAAAATTTTGAAAGATACACTTCATCTTCATCTTCAATTTGGGTTTACAATATACTCTGTTTTTTTTCATTCTCTCTCTCTAAAATCCCTGTTCTACAAAATGCTCCATGTTGTTCTCGAAACTCTCTTCCTGCCAGGAAAGTAAATAGATATGATTAATAAAAATTATGGAGATAGATCTTCAACATATCCATGACAACATCTTGAAATTTTTTTTCACAAACTTCTTCGGCTACATTTGAAAACTTGTTCAAATCGAATTCGAGATCCGCAGGTTGATTCAAATCAAAGTTTCGTGGAACTTTGATATTTTCAAAATCAAAATCCATAGGTTGATTCAAATCAAAATTCACGAAATCTCCATTTTCTTGCATTTTCAATCTATGGAGTACTGTGTTTTAAGAGAAGAATTGCAGGTATGATTTCTTAGTTCCATACAGGTCAGGCAATCAATCCACTCTTGGAAACCAACGAAAATGTCAAGAGTTTTTTTTCTTTTTTGAACCAGAACCAGAAGACGCTAATATTAAGAAGAAAGGGTAGTATTGGAAAAAAAGTGACAATTTAGTTTTGGACTTCTAAAACGTCTATTATTTTGGGAAAAATAAAAACTCCTTAAACGTCAGTTATTATGGGATGGAGGGAGTATTCTATTATGCAAAGTATTTGCATAGTGTCTACATAGTGTTTGCATAGTAAAATCTTTTTATATAAAACATAATACTTTTATAAAGTTATTTATTTTATTAGACTATAAATATAATATATAATATTCTATTATGCATAGTATTTACATAGAGCCTGCATAGTGTTTGCATAGTAAAATCTTTTTATATAAAAAAGAATACTTTTATAAAGTTATTCGTTTTATTAGATTATAAATAGAATATATTATATTTTATTTAAAAGATTTTGTTTTATTAGAATATTTTATTAATACTGCATAGTAAATCAATATGGACCGTCTGTTTAAAAGTAAATCAATCTGGATCGTTCATGAATTAGTTACTATTCAGTCCATTCTCCTATAAATAGAAGCTCATTCCTTCATTATTTCTTACGAATTCACTGAAACTCTAGAGAGAGAAACTATAGAGAGAGAAACTATAGAGAGAAAGAAGAAAAGTATTCTGCTACTTTACTACTCCTATATCCAGTTTCTTCTAAGGTAAGGGATATTATTTGTTGTACTCGTAAGGGGTATTATTTCTTTCGTATTCATGAAGAGAACTTATGTTATTCTATTCTTTATTATTATGTTGGAATAACCTGTATACGTTGACTACCCTATACTTGGTGAAATTCTTCTGTTATTCCATTCTTTATTATTATGTTGGAATAACCTGTATATGCGAAGTACCGCATACATGGTGAAATTCTTATGTTATTCCATTCCTTATTATTATGTTGGAATAACCTGTCTATGCGAAGTACCGCATACATGGTGAAATTCTGTTGTTATTCAATTATTTAATATTCTGTTGGAAAATCATGTCTGTGCATTTACGCATGAACTGATTCCATTCTTTATTATTCTGTCGAAATATCCTGTCTGTGCATTTACGCATGACTTGGTTCCATTCTTTATTATTCTTTACACATGACCTGGTTCCATTCTTTATTATTCTGTCGGAATATCCTGTCTGTGCTTTTACGCATGACCTGGTTTCATTATTTATTATTCTGTTGGAATAACCTGTCTGTGCGGTCTATCGCATGCATGGTGAATTCTTATGTTATTCCATTCTTTATTATTCTGTTGGAATAACCTGTCCATATGGATTATCACATGCATGGTGAATGATCATTCGTATTCATTCCTTATTAAATTGTGGAAATGATCTGTCTATGTGGATTACCGCATGGCGGACGAAAATCTATTTGCAGTTTCATATATTCTATTATACTCAGTTGGTTAAAGCTTTGGCTTCTATACTCCATGAAATTAGTAGAATATCCTGGATATTTGCGCTTCATCTAGTATCTTTTCATGAAAATATTCTTCTGAGCATTGTTAAATTTTACTCCATAAAGCAGTATCATGTTGACAATTTGGACGTTATTGATTCCTGGATAAATTAATTCTTGAACTTATTTTATTGAGTTCTTATATCATTGTCATCATCCTCATATTTATATTATGTTGAAAGTCATCTGTGGCCTGTAGTGCATAGATGGACTTGGTATGATTATGACTAGGGGTAATTCAGTATAATCATGACCGTAATGTTACAAATAATGTGGTCAAAGTGTTCATTGGTCCGTAGTGCATTGATGAACAGTTGTTGGCATGATCATGACCATTGATGAATACACGAATATCCTTGACCCGTAGTGCATGGATAATTTGTAGTTGTGATACTAATGAATATCCTTGGCCGTAGTACATGGATGATGTGGATTATTTATGAAGCTGAGTCCTAGCGATAAAAGTGATGAAAAACCTTTTTAAATCATATAAGATAGTAGATTTTATTCTCTACTTGACTCTTTTAATGGATTGCTTGTTCCGCTGCAGTTAAACTTGATGTTTGTTATATTGTATCAGTTTAACACTGTTGAAGGCTAACGATAATTTATTCTGCATTATCTTAGTCATAATATTTCTTACTGGGCTAGTTGAGCTCACCCTTTTACTTTCATTATTCTCTTCAAGAAATGAGAACGTAGCGGGGACTAGTCGGGGAACGGAGTGACGGTCCAGATGATAGAATTAGTAGTCCTCACTATTCTATGAAATAGTGTGATAATAAATATATTGAGGACTTATTTTGAGTTTGAATACTGTCTAGAAGACAATATTTATATTAAAACTCACAGTTCATGTTGTATATTTAAGATTGTATTTGTATTTTGTACCATATATTTGGTGACTCAGAATAGGTGATGTATACCTATTTTAGGGGCGTCACAACACATCATAAAGATGATGATCTAATTACATACGATGAGGTAAGAGTTGCAGACACTCAGAGAAATAGATTGCAACAAGCTTCTAAAAAATGGAACATTCGATTTGATGAGATAATCAAAAGAGTTTGATTTTATCAAAAACAAGAAAGAACCTAGTGTGTACAAAAGGGTCAGTGAGAGCGTTGTGACATTCCTAATATTATATTTTGATATACTACAGATAAGGAATGACATACTAATGCTACAATCAATAAAGATAAAGTTGTATAAACATTCCTCCATGAATGATTTGGGAAGAGTGTCTTAATTGGGGATACAAATCTATATAGATAGATTTAAAAGGATACTCGGCATAACCCAAGAAATGTATATTCATTTGATGCTAAAGTCATTTAGCATGGCAAACTCCAAGAAATATCTCATGTTGATGAGCCATGGAGTGTATCTCTCTTAATAGTCCACATAGACTCCTATAAGAGAGATCACATGAGTAATTATTATGTATGCAATGAAATGTACGAGATCTGATGTTGATCAATCATATTCTGGAGAAGATCACTGTCAGACTGAAAAATATCTTAAAGTACTTAATCAGCACTAATGATATGATCATATTCATGATGTGTCTGAATTAAAACTAGAAGGCTTAACAGACTCAAGTTTTTCAGATTGAGCAAGACAACAACAAATCCACTTTAGGGTAAAACGTTACCTTGAACGGTGGTGCAGTGAATTAGAAAGGTTCCAAACAGCAAATAGTTGATGGTTTAGTGATAAAGACAAAATATATAGCCGTAAATGAAGTTGTAAGTTAATTATTTGGATGAAAAGTTCATTGCAGAACTAGGAATAGTTCCTAAGTTTCGTCTTGGATCTAAACATGTGTTGCGTCACTTTCATTTGATTAAAGAATCATTGAAAGATGAGAAGTCACTATAGAGATAGTGGACTCTAAAGAACAACATTGGATATCCATTTACTGAAGCATATCCAACAGTAGGATGATCGCCACTTAGGGAATAAGGGTATGAGATACCAAGACGATTGACTTTAGTGTAAGTGGGAGATTGAAAGGAGTATACACACAAGCCAATCATGTTGATGATAAAGCATATACTTTATAACAATCTTATTCGTTTATTAATAAAAGTATTCATTTACTAAAGGTTTTAATTTATCTATATGGTGTTGTTTTAATAATATGTGATAAATCCATAGTTTTAAGCAATGCTTTTAAAATCTAGATGAGATCATGCTAATGAGATCTAAATTCTTAGATAGCTTAAAAACTAAAATATTCCCAATCGTTGGATTACTAAAAAGGAGATTAATGAATCTTGATAGATTGACACATACGTTACTTGCTCATTAGATGAGGATGATTGATATCATGATCATTTGTGTGGAGACACTAAAGCAAGTATGTAGGTGCTTATTGGAGAATAAGTTCACTGAACGTGGCTCGCTAAGGAATACCTAATGGAGTTTTACTTACCTATCAATAGAAATTCCTAAAGTGATAGTAGTACAAGTGATCCTTAGACTTGAGATCATCATAGTATCTTGTGTATAATGAATTATACTTTGACTTATTCCTTATGACCCTTAGAGTATATCAAAGGGTATGCTTGGTTATAATTAGTTATATATGAAGATAATGAATGATCAATAAAGAATCTACCGCTTCTAGTAAAAGAAGAGAAATGACATATGTGATTCGATAAATGACCACCTAGTAGTCCTTGGCCAAGGCAGAATGAAATTAGAAATGAGTTTTTAATTTGTATTATTTGGTGTTGTGCATTTAAGAATCGAAATACATATAATTAAATAAAATAAGACTTGACATTAATTCTATGTCTTATATTTAATTAGGACATTGTATGGTGGAAGGATTGAATTATACGGTAACTATTTACTCAAAGGTTCTTTTATGATTAATGTTAAAATTTATATTATCTGAAAAGTTGTTAATTGCTAGGGAGGCTTATCCCTATTGTAGAATATATATTATTTATTTAAATTAATTAATAGTTTAATTTATTTATTTAAATAAGATTAGAATTGTTCTAATTGATTTATTCACATCCGGTTTAATATGAAGAACCTAAAGGGACACACCGCAAAAGAAAAAATATTTATTTAAGAAGCAAATGGCATAATCGTAATAATAAGTTAAGTGTATTTAATTTAATCTACGGTGATAGAATAAATTAAATAGCTTAATATTTATTATTTAATATTTTGGAAATATTAAAAATAACTTAATAAGAGGAGTTTTATTATTATTATTACTATTATTATTATTTAATTCCTAAAGGAGTTTGGAAATTAATTAATAAAAGTACTCTCCTATATTCCTAACAAGATTAGGAGGCTAATTAATTATAAGAGTTTAATTAATTATTTCTAATAAGATTGGGAGCCTAATTAATTAAAGGAGTTTAATTAATTAAAATAAAACCCAATTTTTTAATTGTTAAGGAGGGTTGCCTACATCTATAAATAAGTGGAGTCTTATTATGGGTGAAGGTTGATGTTGTAACATCCCGATATTTTCTATGTAATTAAATAAGAAATTTTGCGTATAAATTTTTATTTTATTTTAAAGATGAGGATTTGTACAAGATAAAGCGTATGTAATTATGTAATAAGTAAAAATATATTTATTACATGAATGTTTATAAATAATTTTATTTTAGAATTATTGATTATTATAAAGTATATTCTTATAATAATTAATTTGATAGTAGAAATATTTTTATTAATTATTTTCCATGAAAATATAGTTATATATTATTTAAATAATATGTGAAATGATTTTTAGAATTATTATAATAATTATTTATTTTATTATATGAATTTATGCTAGATTAATTAAGTTGATTATTTTAACTTAATTAATAATGTTAAATGTGAAAGATAAATCAGATATGGAATCCAAACCCTAATTTTAGATTTTTATCAAGGAATGAGAATAATAATATAATAATATTATAGTTTGATTTTTTAGCGCTATAGATATGTACTGTATGTATGTATTGATAATGGTTGGTCAATTATGGTATATAATGTCAAAATCTTAGCACTAATTTGTTTAATCTTATTTTGAAACTCAATTGGGAGATCCAAGAATGAGTAATGGTTTGTGATATGATTTATGTCACGTAATATAGAATTAAGGTTAATTAGGAAAAACCTAATTATAATTAGGAACCCTAATTAATTAGAAACCCTAATTTCTAAAAGTTAAAAAACTCTAATTATAAATTAAAACCCTAATTTGAAACTCAATTATGAGTTCGAGATTATTATCTAACAGTGTTATATGATTTTATGATTTATTAGGTAAACCCTAATTAACATTTTGAAATATTAATTTATAGAAACCCTAATTTTTATAATTAGTAACCCTAATTAGAAATTACAAAACTTAATTACTAATTGTAAACCATAATTACTAAATTATCAAGGTTAATTATAATTAGTGATATTAAACCCTAATGTTCCCGTATAAAGTAATTAGAAAACTAATTTAATTAAGGAAACCCTAATTTCAAATTTTTAGAAACTAAAATTTTATATTTTTGCAAACCCTAATCGTTAAATCCTACACATGCTATGTACTAAACCTTAGGGTTAAACCCTAAGGGTCAAACCCTAAGGGTTTGCCAAATGACAAGAATGCCATTAAATTAGAAAGCTAATTGACCATTTTGCCCTTTTGTGAATTATTGAAGCTAGTTTGTAGATTTTGACTATAGGTGAGTTGGTGACCAAATCCAACCACCCCATGTGCCATAAATCAACACATATCAGCCACTTATATCAGCCATTCATGCATCCACCACTTATATATATAGATCAAGAGAGAGAGAAAGTCCCATTTTAGCTTATTTTTGCACAAACACATATCCCAGAGCTTCTCTCTCTAAGACCCACGAAATTTGGTAGCATATCAGTCACATAAACAAGCCCCACGAACACTATAACCAAATCAGTGGCCTAGAATCGAAACTTGTTCATAAAAGGTATAAACCCTAACTTGAAAATTTGACCATTGATCTGTTGTCAGATGTTAAAATTTTTATGTGAAACATGTTATAAATAGTGTATAATGATGATCTGGGTTGCTAGATGTTAGATCCATAACATCTAGAAGCTCAGATTTGAAGATTTACAAAATCTGGAAATTTTATTTTTGATGTCTGATAACCAAATGTCAGGCCTTGTAGTTCTATTTCTATGTTTGGTTTTTGTGTTTTGAAGGTTGATACTTGTTGTATGTCATGTGATCTGTATTCTAGAACTTCTAGCTAGCTCAGATTGTGCACAGAATGAAAGTTATGGGCGGTCAAACCTCATTGACCGACCATAATTTTCAATTTCTGAAAAACCCAGATCGTACCCAGAAGGCTCTGACAAGTTCTTCGTGGGCTCAGATCTGACTGTGTTATGATGATATGTAATGATCTTTGCATCTAAGTTATAGTCTGTTGTTTGGACTACAATACTATAACACTGGATCACTAAAACCTTAAACAGGTAGATCGTAGTGGGCGGTCAAACTAAGCCGGACGTTCATGAAATGCATTTTCTGGGTAACCTAGAAAACGCATGATCATGACGTCTGACAGGGTTTGACCAATATTTATTTAGTGATTCTGTTGATCGCATATGGGTTTTATATAATGCATCTCTTCCCTGTTATGTTGGGTACACACTACAGTTTTTAAATCACAAAAATAGCACAAGATTAGAAAGTTGTTGAAGCCCAAAGTGGACAGGTCGAACTGTTCTTCATTTATGGGTAACCCAGAAAATGAAGAACAACTCTGACAGCCACTTTAAAGGCTCAGATCTCGTTGGTTATGCATATTATGATCATGCTTGTTGCTGAGTCATGTAGTCCTACACTAGCACTACACGATCTGACCAACAACATGCCCAGAAACACAACACTAGATTATGTTTGGTCAAACTAGCTTGCTCGTTTCCGGACACGAAGGTTCTGGGTTTCATGAAGAACACGAAGAATACCTATAGCGACAGACAGTGTAATTTTAATTAATTTAATTTCTAAAAATTATTTAAAAATAGTAATTAATTTCCGAAACACATATAAAAATAATTTTAAAAATTATTTTTAAGTTATAAAAATTTACTTTTACTAATTTAAAATATTTTTCATAAATATTAGTATTTATTTAAATATTATTGATATTTAATTTATTTAATAAATGCATTAAATAAATTAATTAAAAATAATTTTATTATATTAAAAATCATTTTAAATGATAATAAGTTATTTAAAAATATTTTAAGTTATAAAATATAACTTTTAATATTTTAAAGCAAATTTCATTAATTATTTACTATTAATGATATTAAAGTTATTTAATAATTATATTAAATAAATTAGTTTAAAAATAATTTTAATATTAGAAAAATTATTTTAAATGAAAATAAAGAGTTTATTAATATTTTAGGTTATATAATATAACTTTTAATATTTAAAGGATAATTTCATTAATAACTTAATATTAATGATATTAATTTAATACTAATGATATTAAATTTTTATAATAACTATATTACATAAATAGTTTAAAAATAGTTTTATTAATTTAAAAATTATTTAAAAAGGATATAAATGAATTAAAAATATTTTAAGTTATAATTAATGACTTTTAATATTTTGATAAATAATACATTAATACTTTAATATTAATGGTAATTATTTAAAAATTATTTTAAATGTTTCAAAAATCATTTAAGGGTAATATTAATACTTTAAAAGTATTTTGAGTTATTATAAATAACTTTAATATTTTGGCAATGGTTTCATTAATAGTTTAATATTAATTAAATATTAATGATAATAGAATTGTTTAATATTTAAATCATTTAATAATGATTCCGATGTTTGAAAATTCATGATAAATGTTTAAAAATTATTATAAGTCATTTAAAAATAATATGACTGATACTTATAGATATTAAGCTACAGAATAGAGTCTTAGACTGGATAATTACTTGATAAAGCCGTCGGTACACCGACATATTTCAGAAATTGATCTGGACTTAGATAAGTTGATTAGATATGTGTTTATTTGTGATTCAATGGTTGTTAAACTTATGTGCCAATGTGATTAGGTTATGTGAAGACTGCAATAAGCAGTGTTATGTGTTATGATATGTTATTTTAATCAGTAAAATAATTTTATTAATAATAGGTGGTTATATAAAAGATAAAAACTAAGTTGCGTATTGTAAGCAGCAGACCAGGCAAGTATCATACCTTTGCATTTTCTTTATGCAATGGACATTAGTAAGAATGTTTCAGAATTATATTATTACTGTACAGATTATTAACCCTATTGTTATATATATTATATACGCTCATTGATTATCAACATGTTAGTATATGGTAATTCAGATATATATTCTGTTCGTTAATTTTTGTAAATGGTTATACAAGTGTCCCCACTTGGATAATGATTGTATTTAATCACATGTTGATACACCTTTGTTAATTACCCGTATATATATATATATATATATATATATATATATATATATATATATATATATATATATATGTTGAATTATAGATTATTGTTGAACAAGATAAAACCTTTGGTTTGGAACCCCGACAATTATGAACATCCCGTACCCAAAAAAACTTTTTATGCACCCAAGGTGGACAGAGTGAACGATAACATCGTTCTTGCATGTAGTATTGATCAATACAGGGCATAACAGGCTGATCACCCCGTGCCCGTAAGTTATGACGGTTTGCGGATGAAGTTCTGCTAAACCTATTCAAAAATTAAAAATAATATTCATAGTATGTCACCTTAACCCTATTTATAGTCAGTACGTAGTTTCAAAAATTTGATAGAGAGTTGTTATTTTATTATTATCGGTTCAGATTATTTCACAACTATTGACTTGTTGTTGAAGGATAGTACAAAGGAAACAATTAATCCTTTCAGCTAATATTTATAATTGTTATTACTTGCTGGGCACTCAATGCTCATCCTTGCTTAATTTAAATATTTTCAGCTAAGTGTGAACAACCAGAGGGCTCTGCTAAGAACAAGGGAAAAGGAAATGTTGCTGAATGAATGCAATGTTATCTTATGTAATAGTTTGTTATTATTAAGATAATGATATATATTATCTATCATGTTATGTAAGGAATATATTAAAGGTTACGTACTTGGGAGCTAGAGTCTGATGAATGTGTAAATTAAGTTTAATATTTATATTATTGTTATTATTATTAGTATTATTCCGCTTATAGAAATGGTATCGTGAAGTAACGAGTTCGGGTTTCAAGTACCTGAATTTGGGGGCTTTACATATGTTTTTTCACAACACTTGAGTAATTTTTCAAGAGTTAGGATAGTACTGATATATTCTCTGGAGAGAGAAAACTAGGGTTTTGCAAAACACCCACCTTCTTGAATATTTGTTCTTCCTCGGTGGATCACCTCTAGAGGCCAAACATCTGGGTGACTAACGTTGATCAAAGGAAGGAAACAAACCCGGTGGATTCAAGTTGAACGCGAAAAGGATTGGAGGTGAACTCGTACTCGAGGAAGATAGTTTCTACAAGGGTATGAATCTGTTCTCCATCTCTTTTCTATTGATTGATAATTATGCACATAGTATGATCTTGGTGATGGGTTTGTATGAAAATTTTAAATTTCTATTTTATCGCGCTTTCGCACCTTTTGTGTAATTTGATTGCATGTTCGCGCTATATACAAACACAACAATTTCATCACCTTTACTGATGATTACTCAAGATTTGTTATGTGTACCTTATGTATCGAAAGTCTGAAGCATTTGAAAAATTCAAAAAATTTCAAGCTGAAGTAGAAAGGCAATCTGGTAAACACATAAAGGCCTTTCGATCGGATCGAGGAGGTGAATACCTCCTTGGGGAATTCAAAGATTACTTATCTGATATAGGAATTATATATGAATTGACTGCACTGGGTACACCCCTATAAAATGGTGTGGCAGAAAGAAGAAACAAGACTCTTTTGGATATAGTTAGGTCTATGATGAGTTTTTCTACTTTTCCTATTTCGTTTTGGGGTTATGCATTAGAAACGACAATGTACTTATTGAATCTTGTACCATCAAAGTCTGTTCCTTTAACACCTAGAGAATTATGGAATGGGTGAAAGCCTGTATTGCACCATATTCATATATGGGGCACACCTGCACATGTATGAAAAGGAAAGACAAACTTAGATAAATTTGGTTCAATAACAGAAGTATGTTTGTTTGTAGGATATCCAAAAGGAACTAGAGGTGGTCTATTTTATAGTCCTTTAGACCAGAAAGTATTAGTTAGTACAAATGCAGTTTTTATGGAAAATGACTACATAATCGATCATAAGTTGAGTAGTAAAATTTTCTTAGAAGAAATGTCAAGTACATCAATTATTCAATCAATTAATCCACCACAAGACTTGGATTAATTTCCACAAACTAACCAACCTGATTCTTCTAATACACTGGAGGTTCGTCGTAGTGGGAGGAGTATTAGGCCTCCTTTGAGATTTTCACTTCTTGGAGAAACTTATGATGTCATTCCGGAAGAAGTAGAGTTGGATCCCTCTAACTACCATGAAGCTATTAATGATGTAGATGCATCCAACTGGCACATAGCTATGAAACAAGAAATGGATTCCATGTACTCAAATAAAGTATGGTAACTTGTAGAAGCACCTAATGGGGTCAAACCTATAGGGTGTAAGTGGGTCTACAAAAGAAAAAGAGGGGTAGATGGAAAGGTGGAAACCTTTTGTTAGGAATAAGCATGAGAATGCTATTCCTATTTATATAAGATTTGATTATGATCTTAATGAATGAATATGCAAATATGTCTGCATTAAAATAAGCTGTAAAGTCCTTGAATATATAATAGGAATATATATACAAGGACTTAGACTGAAATGATCAAATATGTTAGGTTGATTCTACATGAACAAAACAACTTTGTAAAGTCCTTTAAAAGAACATAATGTACATGGACTAGATATAGAAAGATCAATCTTGTTAGGTTTATCTTATATGATGTAATAGATAGGCCTGTCTTATCGTCGAGCACTGCATCAGCCTTCGAAGTCTGCTAGGAGAGACAATGAACTTGGAGACTATCAAGACAGAATCGTAGTCTATCGAGCGAGCTGAGGGATTGCAGAAGCCAAGTCAGAATCGTAGTGTGACGCCCCCAAAATAGGTATACATCACCCATTCTGAGTCGCCAAATACATGGTAAATAAACAAATACAACTTCATTAATACAATTATCGTGCAAAATACGACAACACATATACTGTGAGTTTAAAAATAAATATTGTATAATAGACAGTATTCAAACTGTGACAACCCGATAATTTAGAAAATTTTAAAAAAAAAATCTTAAATGATGGATTTAAGGTTAAATGATAAACCTAGACAGAAAATGAGTGTATGTGTTTGATATTTTTGGGAAGAAATTTTGAAGATTTTAAAATTTTGTAAATGATTTAGGTGAATTATTCAGGATTAAGTGTATATGTGAATATGTTCTGTGTATATGGTTATATATGTGTTCAGAATGTGGTTAAGGGTCAAGGGTTGACCAGATAAATTTATATCAGTGTTAAACCCCAAGTATATATTAAGAACGACAACGTTCAGTTAGAAAATCCTAATGACTGATAAGAAACCCTAAAACCGATTCTGAAACCCTAATTTCAATTCCGGGAATTCCAAACCCTAATTCAAAAATTGAAAACCCTAATATGAGAATTTAAAGGATAATTATAATGCTTAAGTGATATTAATTATAATATTAATTAGCGTAAAGCTTAATTAATTAGCAAACCCTAATTTTAAATTTTTAAACCCTAATTGTTTCGTTAGAAACCCTAATGTAAAATTATGGACTTAATTGCTAAATTAGCAATTTAAATTGGGATAAAATAATCCTAATTAACAAGATTGATTTATGAATGGGAAAGTTTAATTTAATTCGAGAATCCTAATTATAATTTAAAAATATTAATTTTTTATTTTTGAAAACCCTAAGGGTTAATAACCGTGAATTTTAAGTCACTATATATGTATGTATATTATTGATATTTAAAACTTTATATTATATAGTGATTTAATGTGTGACAACATATGTGAAGTGGTGCATGGATCAATAAACATATATACTATAGTTATTAAAATATACATTTATAGATTTCATTAAAAAATGAAAGCTTCATAACCTAATTATGCATTAGGTGAGACAATTAAATAACCTAAGGGTTATGATAATAAGGAAAGGTTAGTATTTAATATGTATACTAACTTAAGTGGATAATCTTGTTATTTCAAATGACTAATAATTTTAAACCTATTTCTTGTAAACCTAATTAGGTTATGAGCTAAAGTCACATGTAAAAGTAATTAAATTTCATAAGATTGGGAATGGAAACCCTAAATAAACAATTTAGGTAACATATATTAAAATTGTTAGACAATGTTCATTACATGGCCTAAAACAATTAAGGAAGAAGCCCAAAGGAAATAAAATGCAAGCCCAAACTTAGTCCACTTGATTAAGGGTATTTTAGACCTTTGATTTATCTAATTCATGCATTAAAATAAAGGCTAAATGATGGAATTAGTGGGCATTTATATAGCTGACCCCATTAGGCCTTTTAAGGCAACAAATTATGCTAATCAATGTCCATAAGTAGAAGTCTTACACACAAGTACTTGTGTGTCAATCTCCCATTGGGTGCAAATCTATTAAGCATCCTTAATCACATGATTAGGCTAATTGAAGAGATAAGGTGTAGTCTTTTATCCATGGGACAATAAAAATATTTGGGATAATAGTTATATCACTCATTCATTTGCTAGACATTCATTTTCTCTCATTCTTCTTCTTCTAATTTTTTTCTCTCCCAAGCTCGTAGCATTCAAGAGAGAAAAGTAAGAGAGGGAGTTCGGTTTTTGTGAGAGTGAGAGAGAGGTGTGCTAGTTTATTTGATGCATCCTAAATTCATTACTTACTTTGGTAAATCAAGGAAGGTTGCCACTAAATCAAGGTATAACCTAATCTTCATCTTCTTCTTCTACTTTGTATTATAGCTTGAGTTTTGTTGGGGTTATGAAATAATACTCAAGATACCCTAGTTCTACATATTATCATGTATGGAACTAAGTGTTTTGAGTGTTAGATCAAAGGCTTAGAGGAAGAAAATGAGCATATGTTCTCCAAGGGGTGAAACCCTTGTTTTTCTTCTACTAAATCTTGTATAACTCAAGTTTTACAACTTGGATTTGTGATCCGTCGAAGGGGGGGGGGTTCTAGATACATGATTTATCTAGTAAACCCAAGTGGTAGAATACAAATCTAACAAGTATTGAAGCCATGGGGACTGTTTTCCCCAAAACAGTCCACATAGTATATTGAGGCTTTGAAACCCTAAAATAGCTATAGTTCCCATTTTTCTTGAGGCTGTTTCGGTTAGTTGTAAGTCTTTTAAAAATTTGGGAAACATCACAGAGGTACCTTAAGAAGTTATCTACGTGTACGAAAAAGAACGGACGCGTTTCGATTTATAGGTTGTGCATAATAGCTATTTCCGTAAAGGACTCCTAAATATTAACACTCAAATTTCTCACTGTGTATACACTGGAAAATTCTAAAATTTTTACAGTAGGTTTATATATGTTATGAGAGTATACCTTGAAAATTTCAAATTTTTCTGAGCAAAACACGATTTATGAAAAATGAAGCAAGATCCGAGTATTTTGGGCACTTTAAAATTAGTAAATCATTTTCTAAAATTCTAGAAAAATTTGGGGATCATTGTTGGGTCATATACTGTCCAAATCTAGAAAATGAGAATTTTTGGAATCAGTTTACTATTTTTCCTAAAAATGATTAAGTTATAAATAAAAGAAAATAATTAGTTAAATGATGTCTTAAAAAAGAAAAATATGATTTTGATGCTTGAATACTCCTAATATATAATATTATGACTATTTTAGGGCATTTTGGTAATTTATAATAAGAAATATTATTTATGACCTTTTATGGATATTAAATAAGAGGTTTAATAAAGGGTGAACAATTAGAATAAATTGTTTATTAATCTAATAAATTATTAAAATATTATTATGATATTAATAATATTAGAATATGATATTATTAAGTAAATAAAAATATTAAGATTAAAACTTCATTAAAATATTATTAAATGGTTATTAGTATTTGATTTATGCATTAATAAATGATTAAAGTACTATTAAATGATTAATAATATTAGATTAAAATATTAATCTTAGATTAAAATATTATTAAAAGAATAATAATATTAAATTATGTATTATTGGATGATTAAAATATTATTAAGAGGATTAATAATATTAGTAATGTATTGAAATATTATTAAGATTAGTAAGCGAATAAAAGTATTATTAATGAACTAATAATACTAAGAGGTGAATTAAATATTATCAAGATTAATAATATTAAGTGAATTAAATGTAGTTGTTATCTGAAAATTATTGCAAGTCTATTAAAAAAATATGTATATATTTTGACTGATAATAAATTATTTAAGATAATTGTTAAGTGTTCAGGCAGAATTTAATTAAACTTAGACTCGAGAAAAGTCCGACTAGACCGTCGGGATGTTAGAATTGTACCGAACTCAACTCGGACTGTAATAGTTTTACTTGAGGCTAGGTGTTATGTGTTGTATAGACTGATAGGGTTATGTGTTGTAGAGACTGATAGGGTTATGTGTTATGTATTTAGGTTATTTTTAAATACTGTGATGATATTATTCTAATTTAGAAATACATATTATTAATAATAGGTCTTTAGACAAGCTTATTAAATTGCATAGCGGTAATCAACGGTTCAGGCAAGTTTTACTTAACTCTACTAAGAGTTGTTTTATTTAGATATACTTATGGTTAATCATTGCTGATTACCATATAGAATTGTACTCTGTAGATATTGCATGTATAAGTCTGATATGAAAGGCTGATCACCTTCATTACCAGTTGGTCCAGATATATTTGTTCATGTTCAATACTTGTTCAGTCAAAAGTTTATTCGTGCTAGTTCTCAATTATATTGATGAATTATAGCTAGCCTATTATTCAGACTCTTTCAATCATGATATATCCTTAAATTGTATTTAAACTTGCTAGGGAACTTTCATGCTCACCCTTGTTATATCATGATAAACATTGCAGATAAGGTAAATGCATTCGGATACAGGAAAAAGGATAATGCCAAGTTCTGCTTGGGATAACTAATTTGTAATAGTAAAGTTTGATAATAATGTTAGGTGTTAGATAGTTTATGAATTGTGTATAAGTTAAGGTTACTCGATTTTGGGGAATAGTGTGTAAAGTGTATTGTATAAACAATTTATGTTTATATCTTCCGTAAATAGTTATAGAATGATTGTACCGGATTCGTGGTGATTCGGGACCTGGATTTGGGGCTCTCACACAAACTCAAAAGGAGTCCTCATTATAATTATTGATACACTATTTTACAAAATAGTGAGGACTACTAAAGTAATTATCCTGAACCATCACTTCATACCCCGGTTAGTTCCTGCTATGTTCTCACCTCCTGAAAAGAAAAATGAAACAAAAAGGAAAAGGGTGAGCTCAACTAGCCCAGTAAAGAATATTATGACTAAGATAATGAACAATAAATTATCATTAGCCTTCAACAAATCAGATAAAATATAATAGACAAAAAGGTTTAGATCAATATTCGCAGTGGAAATAACAATTCATTAGAATAATTAAGTAGAGAATGAAATTTACTATCATCTATGAATTTAAAAGTCCATCATCAATGTTTTATCCGTGTAACATCAATCAATATACATCTTGAATCAAATATTCATCTTTGCACTACAAGCCAAAGATATTCATTTGTATCACCAGTTGGTCATGTTCATCTCAACACCTGTTCATCTTTGCACTACGGGCGAAATATATTCATCAGTTAATCATTCATCTTTGCACTACAGACCAAAGATATTCAGTAATATCATCATTTAGGACTGAGGATGATGAAAAATATCTTAAGAAAAATGAATCTAGTAAGAAAAAAGGATAAATATTAGGGATTCGTACTACAATTTATCCATGTTCAAAAATACTCCTTAATAATCAATTGTAGAGCAGAATTCACAAATAAAGATCAAAATATGGATACAATCAAAGATAGTAACCACAATAGATATCTTGGACAAAGAAAAAAAAATTTATTTTTCTGTGAATAGTGTCGTATTCATGAATATACGTGAATAGTATCGTATACGTGAATAGTAATCCCAACATGAAAAAGGTAGAAATTTCACAATAAAATTCATACCAATATTTCGGTATAATTAATGATATTGAAAGAATAACATAATTTATGAAGAAAATAACATCCCTTACGTCAAAAGAACAGTACTTCTGACTGGAATATCTGATGTAATGCCGAAGGAAACTTGCACTGAATAGTAACTCTCAAAGTATCTAAATACTCACAAAATACGCTCGATAATATAGAGAGAGAAAGCTCATGATTCTGGTGTGATTTTCAATTCTAACTAAGCACACTATTTATAGGAAAATGCTTAGAACGCCAAAGTAGACTAACCAGCTACCTAATGGATTTACCTGCTACTATTCACGCTCACCACTTTTAAATTTTTTTAGCACATTTCTCACCAACCAAAAGTGGAGCCCACCCATGTTTTTAATAAAAAAATATTTATTTCTAAAACTTCAATAATTCATAATAAATATTTCTTTTATCAGAAAAATTTGAATCTCTTGTCTATTCCATAGGAAATTTAATTCTCTACAACTTTGTAGAAGAAAGTTTTTCCAAATTCTAATCAGAAAATGTCTGAAATCTACATACGGATGATTTTTAACACCTCTATTTCGACAAAATACTGATAAAATACCTCAACATTAATTCCTTCATTTATATCCACATAAAAATAAATATTTCCTTATCATATAAATTAATAATTAATTATTTACAAATAATATTACAGAATCACAATTATGACAACCATGTCGTTCCCAGGAAAGAGGGGGCTTTCCAATAAGAATTTCTCCTTATTGGCGCGCAATTAGGTGACCATACCCCTTTTCTAGACAGAACTTTCTTAGACATTGCCAATAATGCTATCTAATAATATTATTCAAATAATATGAATTATTGATCTAATAATAGAAAATACTGTGCAGTGACAATTAATGAAACAACAATAATATAAAATATCAACGTAGCAATTATTGAATCAATAAAATAAAATATTGAACAGTAATTACTGTAACAATTATTGAGTAGTGCATTCTTATGTAAGAATCAATAATTCTAAAATATTATGCAATACCGTATGCTACTGTGCAACTACGCGTATTACTGTATTTTAACCACCAGGTATTCCAACAGTGTTAACGATAATAACTACGCTATTATTTATAAAAACTCAAACTTGTCATTTTTTTATCCGACCGTTTTCCGTTATGGGGCCCACAAATGGCTGCGCAGTCGTACGAATATTCCCCGACAGCAAGAATATTTCACGACCAAACGAATATTTTCCGACAACAATGAATATTTTATAACCACTTGCTTATTTTACAAAATTTGCACATTTTACCCATAACCAAAGTATTATATCAAATTAACACCTTATTATTCAAAATATTAATTAGAGAAAATTTAATTTTATTTATAAAAAGTTGGGGTCTTACAACCTCCCCTCCTTAGAAAAGTTCGTCCTCGAAATTGACGTACGTACCTGGTATTTCAAAAAGGTGAGGGTACCTCTCTTTCATTTTCGATTCCAACTCCCAGGTCATTTCTTCAATAGCATAGTTCCTCCACAAAATCTTAACTTGTGGTATCACCTTGGTGCATAGGACATGCTCCTTCCTATCCAAGATCTTGATAGGTACCTCCTCGTACGTTAAATCTTTGGCTATCTCGTCTGATTCTAACTCAATAATGTGGTTCGGGTCTTTCATATATTTACGAAGCATAGATATGAGAAAAACATTATGAACACGAGACATGCTTGGAGGTAATGCGAGTCTATAGGCCACATTTTCTATTCGGTCAAGAATCTCAAATGGACCAACAAATCATGAATTAAGCTTTTCTCTCTCCCCAAATCTTGTAACTCCCTTCCATGGAGCAATACGTAACAATACATAATCGTCAATATTAAATTCCACTTCCTTACGATGAAGATCCGCATATCTCTTTTGTTAATCCTGTGTCGTTTATATACGTTGTCAGATCATTTAGATTTTCTCTGTAGTCATACGTACCAACTCTGGTTCCAACAATGTTGCTTCTCCCATCTCATCCCAACATACTGGAGAGCGACACTTTCGTCCATACAATGCTTCGAATGGAGCCACACCTATACTTGCTTGATAACTGTTGTTGTAGGAGAATTCCACCAATGGTAGGTACTTATCCCAACTCCCTTTGAAATCTAGGACACAAATTCTTAATAGATCTTCAAGAGTTTGAATAGTCCTTTCTGATTGCCTGTCCGTTTGAGGATGATATGCCGAACTGAATCGTAAATCCGTGCCCATAGCTTTCTACAAGCTAACCAAAAATCGTGAAGTGAATCTTGGGTCACGATTCGAAACTATGGATATTGGCATACCATACAATCTCACAATCTCATTCACGTACATACGAGCAAGACGTTCAAGGGAATAAGTCTCCCGTATAGGCAGGAAATGGGCACACTTGGTTAATCTATCAACAATAACCCAAATCGCATCTATGCCTTGAGAAACCTTGGGAAGACCCGTAACGAAATCTATTGTAATGTGTTCCCACTTCCATTTCAGAATCTTAAGTGGTTGCAATAGACCCTTTGGCACTTGATGCTCCGCCTTTACACGTTGACAAGTTAAACACATCAATATAAACTCTGCGATCTCTCTCTTCATATTGCTCCACCAAAATGTATGTCGAAGATCGTGATACATTTTAGTACTCCTAAGATGGATTGCAAACGGTGTGTTGTGTGACTCCATCATGATTCTATGCTTCAAGTCAGAATCGTTAAGAACACAAAGTCTGGAGTTGACTCGAAGAATTCCTTCTTCATCGATTCTTGCTTCTGGAATAACACCTTCTTGCACTTTTTTCTTCATACGTATCAGCTCCAGTTCCGTAGCTTGAGCAACTTTAACTTTATCGATTAAAGTCGGTTCTACTCGTATGTTTGATATCATCACGTGGGTAGTTGGAACCTTTACCTCTATCTCCATCCTTTGCAAGTCATACAAAATGGGCCTTTGTGTTAACAACATCGCACTCGTGCCCGCATATGATCTTCTACTCAATGCGTCAGCTACCACGTTTACTTTTCCAGGATGATATTGGATGGTATGATCGTAATCTTTCAACAGCTCGAGCCAATGTCGTTGTCGCATGTTAAGTTCCTTTTGGGTGAAGAAATATTTAAGGCTTTTATGATCTGTATAGATCTCCACTTTTTCCCCATACAGGTAGTGTCTCCAGATCTTCACCGCGAAAACGACTGCTGCTAACTCCAGATCGTGAGTAGGATAATTCCTCTCATATTCTTTGAGTTGTCGCGATACATAGGCTATGACTTTCCCATGTTGTATGAGAACACATCCTAACCCTTTGTCGGAAGCATTGCTGTAGATAACAAATTCATCCGAACTAGATGGTATTGTCAGAGCAGGTGCCGAAATGAGTCTCCTCTTGAGCTCTTGGAAACTCTTCTTGCATTCCTCGCTCCATATGAATTTTGTATCTTTTCGAGTCAGCTGAGTTAACGGAGTAGCGATTCGAGAAAATCCTTCCACGAATCTTCGATAATGACCAGCTAAGCCTAGAAAGCTACGTACTTCAGTCACCGACTTCGGTTGCTCCCAACTTTGTACTGCTTCAATCTTCGCCGGGTCAACAGATACTCCATGTTTTTATACCACGTGCCCAATGAATGCTACTTCCTCAAGCCAGAACTCACATTTCTTTATTTTGGCATATAGCTTGTTATCACGAAGCCTTTGAAGTACTAGCTTCAAATGGCGCTAATGATCTTCACGACTTTTTGAATAGATGAGGATGGCATCAATAAAGACAATAACGAACTGATCCAAATATTCCTTGAACACACAGTTCATCATATTCATGAAAGCAACATGAGCATTAGTCAGTCCAAAAGACATAACTAAGAATTTATAATGCCCGTACCAAGTTCTGAAAGCAGTCTTCGGAATATCCTCAGTTTTAATCTTCAGCTGATGATATCCAGAACGAAGATCGATCTTTGAAAAGAATTGTGCTCCTTGCAACTGGTCGAACAGGTCATTAATACGAGGTAGCGGATACCTATTCTTGATGGTGACATGGTTCAATTTCCGGTAGTCAATACAAAGTCGCATACTCCCGTCTTTCTTCTTTACGAATAAAATAGGAGGACCCCAAGGAGATGTACTAGGACGAATGAAATTGATATCTAACAACTCCTGTAGTTGGACCTTTAACTCCTGAAGTTCAATAGGAGCCATTCGATATGGAGTTTTAGAAATGGGTTTTGTACCGGGTTCAAGGTCAATAAAGAATTCAACTTCACGTTCTGGGGGTAGACCGGGAAGTTCTTCAGGAAATACGTCAGGAAATTCACTGACAACAGAAATATTATTCAAATCTGACGTATTTTTGTTCAACTCCGTGACATGGGCTAAGAAAGCTTGACATCCGTTTCTCAATAAACGAATAGCTTTATGGCTTGATATGACAGTGATTGACTTTAGTGGTTTGGTTGCTTGAATTCGCATAACAGGTTGGTTAGGAATATGAAAACTAACAACCTTACAAAAATAATCAATTTTGGCATGATGAATAGTTAACCAATCAATCCCTCAAATTACATCAAATGCAAGTATTTTCAAAGAAATAAGATCGATAGGTAATGTGATGGTTCGAACTTGAATCAAGCAAGATTTATAAACAGTAGATGTAATGAAAGTTTCTCCTAACGGAGTCTCAACAGATAAGTCAAAGTCAAATTTCTTCGGAGTCAAGTTCAAACGTTGACCAAAAGTAGTAAAGATAAAAGAATGGGTAGAATCGGTATCTAATAAGGTATAAACTTCACAAGAGTTTATGATTAGCTTACCCGTGATCACGTCGTTCGGGTTCCTTACGTTTTGGGCAGTCACGACAAACGCCCTTCCAGGAACCACCGACTTTAACTTGTCCGGGATAGCCTTTGGAGTCACCATCCCCGTTTGACTTGGTTTCACTACTGGACAATCTCTAGCTATATGACGTTCCTTTTCATAGTTATAACACACCTTGAATTATTGTGGGCATTTTGGGCTAATGTGTCCCTCTTTCCCGCATTTATAACAAATGACCGGTGATCGATCTCCTCCCCTAGAAACAGTTGATGTTGATACTGACGTATCCACATTATCATTATTGTACCTTCTCTTTTTTAAACCTCTTCCCAACTTGCTTCTTCTATTATCATGGCCACGATTACCACCCGAGTGGTTACCATTTTTGTCCGTATTCTTTCCTCCACATTGGTTATCATTGCTCTGATGGTTGCTGCCACCTGTATGACCCTTGTTGTGGTCCCTCGGTTGAACATACTCAATCTCGCTCTAATAATTGAGCCATGTTGACAACATCTGAATATAGAGAAAATTTGTGAGAAATAAGATATTGTCGAATCTCGGGTTTCAGACCTCTTAAAAACATCCGTGTCATACGTTCCTAATTCTCTACCAAATGAAGTGCAAACCTGGATAACTCCGCGAACTTTGCCTCGTACTGGGACACCATCATGTTGTTTTGTTTCAGTCTAATAAACTCTACCTCCTTCATATGACAAATACTTTCAGGAAAGTACTTGTCATTAAACAATTTCTGAAACGTTTCCCAAGACATGTTGAGTGCGACAATCTGGGTACGCTTCACAGATTCCCACCAGTAGTCTGCCTCCCCACGGAACATAAAGGTGGCGAATGGAACCTTCTATTCCTCCGTGCATCCCAAGACATCAAATATCTTGCTAATTTGTTTAACCCACATTTTCGCCTTGATCGGATCCAGCTTTCCCATAAATTCTGGTGGTCCCAACTCTTTGAATTGCTTGGCTATGATAAGCCACGCATTGCTATCATTTCCACCCATATTTTGTACACGAGTCTCCCTCGTCTGATTATGCATGAACTGTAAAAAGTTTTTGAACATTCCATCATTCATCATTTATTCGGTAGTATTATTTTAAGGAGGAATATTGTCTTCCTGTTGCACGTTCCCCTGGTTGGTGATTAAAGGTGTCTCCTGATAAGTGGATTTTATATACACGAATCGATATTCATTTTAAGTTTAAATTAGTATTTATTTTCATATTTTGTGTTCGTTTTTACTTGTTTCATGTTATTTTATGTGTAGGGTGGTCATGGATGCAATTGGTATGAAAATGCGGTCTTTTTGGAGCAAAAGTGAAAAAAATTGGAACTTAAGGATTTTTGAAGTCAGTGCACTAGCCCGCCGGGGCGGGCCTGTTTTACACTATACCCCCCGCCGGGGCGGGGGTCTTGTTTCCTGAACTGTCCTGTTCTGTTTTGACTTCTGCTAGGGCGCGGTTTGTGGGCTTGGCTGGTGCGTTTTGGACTCTAATAAAAGGAAAATTCGTCCAGAAGTCAGGAGAGCTGGCTACCACTTAGAAAAACAACAATCCTATAACACAAAGGCAAGATTTTCAGCGCGAATTCAAGGAATTGAAGAGCGAGCATTGGAGGAGTAATTTTCAGAGATTGTCACGATAGTTGCAAATCGAGGCTACATGTAGGGGTTTTTCTATAATTCTTCTTCTCTTCCGTTTGTTTGTAATTGGGATGATGTTTTCAACAAATTATTCAGTTTTTAATTCATTCGTTATGAACTAATTTATTTATTAGACTTGTGATGGATCTTTGAGCGTAACGATGATTCTATAACTTTGATTTCTAATTCAATAAGATATTTTCAGTTTATTTATGTTAATTTGTGCGTGAATTTATGAATTGCTTGATCAACAGTTCTTTGTGGATTTGAAAGGAATCGAGAGAGGAGATTCGAATCTAGACCTAGTTAATACAGCATGTGTCATAAATTATGTCGATAGCATATTTGTGATTATTGTTAAGGTAGAGATACACTTGACATCTCATGTAATCGTATAGAGAGCTTAAGCTTCAACCTTTTTGATTGCAGTTCACATAGAGATATAGTGAGTTGGTTAAATTAGGTGTTTAACGGATTTCTATCTTAATTGTGGATTGATGTTAATATGGTATTAGTGCATCGAGAGGTGGCTCTTACTACGTTCATGTTCTTGATTAATAAACTGGAATATTGAGTTGAGTTGGAATAAAGGTTTGAAAATCAGAGTGAGGCTTAGGGTGAAATCATAAGTCTAATTCTCCATTAATTGTTTGAAAAATTCTGGATTTCGTTATTGGTGATTGTTTTTGTGATAATTTAATTATTCATTAATTTAGTTGCTTTTAATTAGTTACTTTGAAAACCATTGAATTGATTAGTTTAATAAAATTAGGGTTAATATAAAATTGATAATTGTGAAGTTAAGATTCTTGGTATTTTGTCCTCGTGGGAGCGATATTTTATTCATTACTATATTTCTTGTTGACCACGTACACTTGCGTGTTTTATGCGTATTAATTTTACCCAACAAGTTTTTGGCGCCGTTGCCGGGGACAATTTAGCCTAGATTTTAATATTTGTTTTAACAATATCAGTTTAATTAGTCCTGTTTTTACTTAAACAATATTTTTGTTTTCTCTATTTCAGGTTTTCGACATCGGTTTATGCAAACAAGGTCTAAACATCCAGACTTGCTACCTTTTGAGGACGACATTGAGAAACGCTTTCAAAAGTTGAGTAAGTGGATTGAGGAAACGTGAATCGAATTTGAAAATTCTGATAAGGAAGGAACGATGGCTGCCGAAGACCAGAAAGCGTTGAGGGATTTTTCCACACCTAAGGTGACTGATCTGCAGTCAAGCATTACTAGGCCTGCAATTGCTGCGAACACTTTTGAAATAAAGCCTGGGACTATTTAGATGATGCAGAATTCATGTCAGTTTGGGGGAATGGCACACGACGATCCAAATGAGCACTTGCTCAGTTTTCTGGAAATGTGCGACATGTTCAAGTACAACGGGGTGTCGGACGAGGCAGTAAGACTTCGCTTGTTCCCATTTACCTTACGGGACAAGGCGAAGAGTTGGTTACACTCTTTACCGCCAGGTTCGATCACTACGTGGGAGGATTTGGCTCAAAAATTTCTTGCCAAATTTTTCCCACCGGTAAAGACTGCAAAAATGAGAAGTGACATCACATTATTTGAGCAACAGAGTGGAGAGTCACTATATGAGTCATGGGAGAGATACAAGGAATTACTCAGGAAGTGCCCACATCATGGTTTGCCCAAGTGGCTACAAATGAACACCTTCTATAACGGGCTACATGGAAATATCAGAGCAAGTATTGATGCGACATCGGGGGGTGCATTCTTGGCTAAGAGTTACGAGGATGCTTACAATTTGATAGAAACAATGTCGGCAAATAACTACCAGTGGCCCACATCAAGAATGACACAGGCAAAGGCGGCTGGGATCTTGGAAATAGATGGATTAACATCTATACACGCAACCATTTCTACACTATCAATGAAGTTTGATAAGATTAATGAGACGGTGAAGACGTTAGCAGGGGCTCAAACTCAACAAGTTCAGCAGGTAATGGCAGTATGTGAATTATGTGCGGGGGATCATCTGACAGAGCAGTGTGCAATAAATCCAGCATCCGTTCAGTACATAGGCAACTACAACAGAAATCCACAAAATACATACCAAAATACCTACAACCAGGGGAATAGGAACCACCCAAACCTCTTGTGGAGCAATAATCAGCAAAATCAAGCTCCACGACCATCATATCCCCCTGGATTTCATAGTCATCCACAACAGATTCAACAGCAGGACATGAAATCTGATGATGAGGAATCCTGGGCAAGGTACAGAACTAGCACCGATTTGGCTTTGAAGAATCAAGCTATTGCTATCAAGAATATAGAGAATCAGATAGGGCAAATTGCGTTGGCATTGAATAGTAGACCACAAGGAACATTACCTAGCGACACTGAAAGAAATCCAAAGGGTAACCATGAGCAATGTTAGGCAGTTATGTTGAGAAGCGGAAAACACCTCGGTGGGATTAGTGCAGAAAATTCAGCAACACCGGAGGAAAAAGTCGACGACAGTAATGCAGTAGAGGGGAACAAATCAGAGGAACCAAAGCTAAACAGTAAGCCGATTGTTCATCCTTCACCGCCATTTCAGCAGAGAGTCCAAAAACAGAAGTCCGATAACCAGTTCACGAAATTTTTAGATGTGTTCAAGAAACTCCAGATTAACATTCCATTTGCAGAGGCCCTGGAGTAAATGCCGAGTTACGCGAAGTTTATGAAGGGAATTCTGTCAAGGAAGAAGAAATGGGAAGACTTTGAAACAGTGGCACTAACAGAGGAGTGCAGTGCAGTGTTACAGAAAAAGCTTCCACCTAAACTTAAAGACCCGGGAAGCTTTACTATCCCGTGCACGATCGGGAAGATGTCATTCAACAAATGCCTATGTGATTTGGGAGCAAGCATAAATCTGATGCCATTATCAGTATATTCAGAATTGGGTTTGCCCGCGCCAAAGGCTACGAATATTTCATTACAGTTGGCGGATAGGTCAGTCACATATCCGAGAGGCATTGTAGAGGACATTTTGGTAAAAGTGGATAAGTTTATATTTCCTGCGGACTTTATCATACTGGATTTCGAGGAAGATAAGAGCATCCCGATCATCCTAGGAAGACCTTTCTTGGCCACAAGAGGGACACTCATAGATGTGCAAAAAGGAGAACTTATAATGAGGGTCCAAGATCAAGAAGTAAAATTCAATGTGTTTAAGGCCATGAAATTTCCTACGGACGAGGAAGAGTGTAATCGAATGGACTTAATTGAGCAGATTACCAGCGAAGATATGAACAAGAGTTTAAGCAATGATCCATTAGAAACAACTTTACTGGGAGATGAGGAAAAAGACGACCCGAAATTTGTGGACTTATTACAGATGCTAGACTCATTGCCACGAGTTAGCTGATTCAGAGCACCGGTTGAACCTCTGCACACCGAGGATACAGTTGCAGAAAAATTGAAACCATCATTGGAGGAGCCACCGACATTGGAACTTAAGCCACTCCCTAAACATCTCAAGTATGTGTATTTAGGCGATTTAAATTCTTTACCGGTAATTATTTCTGCTGCACTTAACGAATTGCAGGTAGAAAAGTTGTTGAGGGTGCTTCGGGATCACAAATCAACAATTGGATGGACGATTGCGGATATAAAAGGCATTAGCCCGTCATTTTACATGCACAAGATTCTGATGGAGGGTAATGCAAGCCCATCGGTGGAGCATTAACGTCGACTTAACCCAATCATGAAGGAAGTGATCAAGAAGGAAATTTTGAAATTATTGGATGCCGGAGTCATATATCCAATTTTTGACAGTCAATGGGTAAGTCCGATTCATTGTGTGCCGAAGAAAGGGGGAATGACAGTAATTCAGAATGAGGATAATGAGTTAATTCCAACAAGGTCAGTAACAGGTTGGAGGGTGTGCATTGATTATAGGAGATTGAATAAGGCAACCCGGAAGGACCATTTCCCCCTACCTTTTATCGATCAAATGTTAGACAGGTTAGCGGGACATGAGTTTTACTGCTTATTGGATGGATATTCGGGATATAATCAGATTGCTATCGCTCCTGAGGATCAAGAAAAGACAACATTCACTTGGCCCTACGACACCTTTGCATTCAGGAGGATGTCATTCGGACTGTGTAATGCACCGTCAACTTTCCAGCGGTGTATGATGGCTATTTTTTCGGACATGGTGGAGAAAAATGTTGAAGTATTCATGGACGATTTCTCGGTCTATGGAAGCACTTTTGACACTTGCTTAGAGAATCTGGTCATGGTATTGCAGCGTTGTAAGGACACCAACCTCATACTAAATTGGGAAAAATGCCACTTCATGGTTGAAGAGGGCATAATATTGGGACATAAGGTGTCGGCTCAAGGATTGGAGGTGGACAAGGCAAAGTTGGACACGATCGAGAAACTACCTCCACCGAGCTCAGTTAAGGGTATTCGCAGTTTTCTGGGGCATGCTGGATTCTACCGGAGGTTCATAAAGGACTTCTCTAAGATTGCAAAACCTCTATGCAGTCTTTTAGAGAAGGATGCGACTATTAGCTTTACTGCGGAATGCAAATCCGCGTTTGAATTATTGAAGAAGAAGTTAACTACACCCCCCGTGATAATCGCACCGGACTGGAAAATGCCATTTGAACTCATGTGTGAGGCAAGAGACTATGCGGTTGGGGCTGTTTTGGGCCAAAGACGAGACAAGGTATTTCACGCCATATACTATGCAAGCAAAACACTAACTGAAACTCAAATGAACTACACTACTACGGAAAAGGAATTGCTTGCAGTAGTATACGCGTTCGACAAATTCTGGGCATATTTGATCGGGACTAAGGTAATAGTCTACACAGACCACTCGGCGATTCAGTACTTAATAGCGAAAAAAGACGCTAAGCCACGCTTTATCCGATGGATTCTCCTACTTCAAGAGTTTGATTTAGAAATTAAAGATAGAAAGGGGACGGAGAATCAAGTTGCCGACCATTTATCAAGACTGGAAAATCCGGAGAAAACGAATGAAGATAGAGGCGTGATTAATGAGACATTCCCGGATGAGCGGTTATTTGGGGTGCATGCAGAATTTTCGTGGTATACAGACTTCGCGAATTATGTGGTAAGCAAGATTCTTCCCCCAGATCTCACACGACAACAGAAAAAGAAGTTTCTTCACGACGTCAAGTGGTACATGTGGGATGAGCCGTATCTGTTTAAACAATGCGCCGATAAGATGATAAGACGATGTATTCCATACAGTGAAATCCAAACCATACTATAAGAATGCCATTCATCGACGTACGGTGGACATTACGAAATTGAGCGCACTGCAGTGAAAGTTCTTCAATCCCGGTTTTATTGGCCTACGTTGTTCAAAGACGCCCACCAATTTGTGAAAACATGTGATAGATGCCAAAGGGTGGGAAACATATCGAAACGGAATGAGATGCCCCTACAAATAATTCTGGAAGTGGAATTCTTTGATGTATGGGGCATCGATTTCATGGGACCATTTCCGTCGTCTTTGAGCAATCAGTATATTCTACTCGCGGTGGATTACGTATCTAAATGGGTTGAAGCTGCAGCATTGCCATCTAATGATGCCAAGGTGGTCCTCAAGTTTCTACAGAAAAATATTTTCACGAGGTTTGGCACGCCAAGAGCAATAATTAGTGATGAAGGAAGTCACTTCTGCAATAAGTCGTTTACAGCTCTTTTGGCTAAGTATAGGGTCAATCACAAAGTGGATACATCGTATCACCCTCAAACTAATGGGCAAGCCGAGGAATCGAACAGAGAAGTTAAGAAAATTCCGGAGAAAGTCGTAAATCCGAGTCGAAAAGATTGGTCACTTCGATTGGACGACGCATTATGGGCATACCGGATTGCATACAAAACACCAATCGGGATGTCACTTTATCAACTCTTGTACGAAAAGGCATGTCACTTACCGGTAGAGCTACAGCACAAGGCTTATTGGGCAATACAGAAATTAAATTTCGATCAAGCCGCAGTGGGAGAAAAGAGGCTACTCCAACTTAATGAGCTCAACAAATTCTGCCTCCAAGCTTACGAGAATGCCAAGCTTTACAAAGAAAAAGTTAAAAAATGGCACGACCAAAAAATTATGCAACGAACATTCGAGCCGGGTCAAGTAGTCCTCTTGTTCAATTCGCGGCTGCGTTTGTTCCCCAGAAAGCTTAAGTCAAGATGGTCGGGACTGTTTACTATAAAACGAGTATTTCCTCATGGCGCCATTGAACTCTACAGTCGCAATCCGCTAGAAACGTTCAAAGTCAATGGTCAACGGATAAAACACTACTGGGGTGGCGAGTCGAATTGGGACGCCGACAACATCATCCTCGCCGATACTCAGTAAAACAGGGAGTAGTCAGGCTGAACGACTTAAAATCAAGCGCTAATTGGGAGGCAACCCAATATTTCTTTATATTTCATATTTCACGTTTAATTTGTTAGGATATAGTTATGAAGTAGTAGTTAGGACTTGTCAATTATTAAGTTTGTTAAAATTCTCTGAAAAATACAAAAAATCTATCAAAACTCCAAGTCATCATTAATTTAACGTATTGCTTGTTTTTCGTTTCAGGAGAGGTCAAACACGACTCAGAGCAACAAGGCCTACGCAATGGAGGGAAATTGGAAAATTTTTCATCTCCAAAATTTTGGACCAAAAATTTTAAGAGGGGACTAGCCCGCCGGGGCGGGCCTGTTTGGCCTAGCACCCCCCACCGGGGCGGGGGTCCTGATTTCTAGGCAGACAAGTACTTTAAAACCGCACGTCCCAACCACTTTCCCCTCACTTAACAACTATTGCTACTTCAGTTTTTTTCTCTCCTCACCATAACCCACAATCCTAACCTACTACCACCACCATTACCACCACCTAAATCATTCTACCCACCTTCTACCCCATATCCTCCACACTATGTCAATCACATTCACCACCTTCTCCACCCTATATCACTCTATATAAACCCTAACTTCTATTTCCAATATACCAATTCCATTACACCCGAATTCTTCAAGAAATTGGGCTACACACACTTAAGGGTAAGTTACATAGCATTAACACCAAGCTTTCATCTTTTCTCTCCTGACAGTCCATAGAAATAATCTAAGTTTGGGGGGATCCGAACGAGCTGTGCACGCCAAGTGTTTGATAGATTGACTGAAACAAGTTTTCGGGAGAGGAGGTGGTTATTAGCAAGAGTTCACTGCTAACACCCAATGGCATCTCAACCAACACCCAAACGCCAACGGGGGGCGAGTTCAAGTTCCGCTTCACCGACACGAATTTATGACCGCCAAAAATTCAGAAGTGCCGCCGCCTCCGACCGGTACGATTATATGGTTACCAAGGCTCTTACACCGGAGTAGGGGCTGGCTCCCGAGGGGAATGATGGGGAGATGATGCAACAAATTTATCAGCAAGGGTGGTTACAGTTAACGGCGGAGCCCGAGCCCGCCGTTGTGAATGTCGTCAAGGAATTCTTTGCGAACGCCGAGGACAAGGCACCATTCAAGGCCTTCGTGCAGGATCGCACGGTCCCATTCAGTGCTGATGCAATCAATACATATTATCAGCTGAGGGTGCCCCACCAGTGCCAGTATGCCTATATACAGGATTTTGACCCCGACTTTGAGGAGGTTATTCAAAACATGACTAAGCCAGGTACTACTTAGATAAAGGTTAGAAAGGGAGGCACAGTGTTTCACAGCAAGGACTTAAGTCGGTATGGAAAAATCTGGTATGCCTTCCTCTGTGCTAAATTGCTACCGTCCACGCACACCTCGGATGTGACCAAGGAAAAGGCACTTCTCCTGTATGCCATCGTGCAAGACTTCCTCATCGACATCGGGGCAATTATCAGTTTTTCTATTCGACGATGTCTCTGGGGCAACTTTTCTGGCGGCTTACCACACCCATCTCTCATATGTGGGTTGTGTCGTCAAGCTGGAGTGCGTTGGTCCGATGATAAACCTACTCTGATGCTGCTGTAGCTCTTAGATACTCGGATGATAGCGCGGTACTCAGTATGGCCTGGCGGCGAATCGCATCCTAGAGGTCTAGAATTTGTTTTTCCATCAGCTTCGGAGGATGAGGCGGAAGCTGAAGATACTTCGGAGGACGAGGATGACACAATGGGTGGTCAAGGAACCGAGTAGGATCCGCAGCCTGAGGCATTTTCTAGTACTCAGTTCCTTGAGTTACAGCACCAAATGACTGCACAGCATAGGGTGACACATCGGGAAATGCAGCGATTGGCGATGCGCCAAGACCATATGTTTGATGCCTTGAACGCATCTTTCGCCTCATTGAATACAACACTCCAAAGTTTCAACCCGGCGGCTCAATTTCCATATGAACAACCCGGTCCATTACCTCGATTTCCTCCTAGTGATTCTGATGAGGATACGCACCAACCACCGCCTCAGACTTAAACAGTTTCAGGGAAGTCCTCGTGCCTTATATTTTTATCCAATGAGGGCATTGTCTTATTTAAGTTTGGGGGAGTTATATTTGTTTAGTTGCATGCATGCTGTTTTATAAATTTTATTTTGCATATTAGTTAGGAGTTTGCATTGTTTTCATATGTTTTAAATTTTTTTTTTTTTGCATATATCCAATGGTGTCGCATTCTACAGGTTATTCTGGCCAATGATGAGATTGTGAACAAGTTAACCAATATAGTATAGATTATTAGAACTGTGATATAATTACTATTATGAATCGATTCTTGGATTTGTTTGAAACTGTTATTAAAAGGGTAGCACTAATAACATCTTTGTTGACCGGTTAGTTCAAATTGATACATAAAGGGTTTCTAAAGGATAGTGCTAGCGTGAACCAGGAAATGACAAGGATAGGTAGTGAAGGCTGGAATTAGGAAATAACCTAAGTTTGGGGGAATATATGTGGGATATATAAGCTTTGAAAAAAAAATTGTAAAAAAAAAAGAATGCAATATGTTGAGTCTTGTGGTGGGTTGAGGTGAAGTACTCCCCATAAACACAAGCGTGAGATGGAGCGTAAAACGCACTCACCAACCATCTATGAAAAAAAAGAGATAAGAAAAAACGGGAAAAGTAAAGTAAAAAAAAAAGCCCCTTATGAAAAGAAATTCAAGAAATTCAAGAAAAAGGAAGTATAAGTATCCTGCATGTACCCTTGAATTTGGTTAAGTTTAATTTTAGTTGAATTGTGCCTATTTTTGAGATTTTTAAGTTTGCACTGTATAATTCCTTCTAAGAAGTTGTTTATGTATTGAATTTGGGTCAATATCAGTTATCTTAGATGTTGATCACACACGCACGCTATACCAGTGATAATTGTTCAAGAATTGAGAATTAATATGTAAGCATGAATTGGTTTTGATAATTTGTATTGTAAAGTTGCTTGTTTTCTCTGAGGCTGATGGGATAAATCAGTTTATGCGATGTTGTTGGATTTTATTTGATTTTAGGCATTTAGATTGTTATTGCATTTTATTGCATTGCATGTAGTTTGTTTGTGCTCGTGGACTAACACGGATTAAGTTTGGGGGATTTTGATAAGTGAATTTTATATATACGAATCGATATTCATTTCAAGTTTAAATTAGTATTTATTTTCATATTTTGTGTTCGTTTTTACTTGTTTCATGTTATTTTATGTGTAGGGTGGTCATGGATGCAATTGGTATGAAAAGGCGGTCTTTTTGGAGCAAAAGTGAAAAAAATTGGAACTTAAGGATTTTTGAAGTCAGTGCACTAGCCCGCCGGGGCGGGCCTGTTTTACACTATACCCCCCGCCGGGGCGGGGGTCCTGTTTTCTGAACTGTCCTGTTCTGTTTCGACTTCTACTAGGGCGCGGTTTGTGGGCTTGGCTGGTGCGTTTTGGACTCTAATAAAAGGAAAATTCGTCCAGAAGTCAGGAGAGCTGGCTACCACTTTGAAAAACAACAATCCTATAACACAAAGACAAGATTTTCAGCGCGAATTCAAGGAATTGAAGAGCGAGCATTGGAGGAGTAATTTTCAGAGATTGTCACGATAGTTGCAAATCGAGGCTACGTGAAGGGGTTTTTCTATAATTCTTCTTCTCTTCCATTTGTTTGTAATTGGGATGATGTTTTCAACAAATTATTCAGTTTTTAATTCATTCGTTATGAACTAATTTATTTATTAGACTTGTGATGGATCTTTGAGCGTAACGATGATTCTATAACTTTGATTTCTAATTCAATAAGATATTTTTAGTTTATCTATGTTAATTTGTGCGTGAATTTATGAATTGCTTGATCAACAGTTCTTTGTGGATTTGAAAGGAATCGAGAGAGGAAATTCGAATCTAGACCTAGTTAATATAGCATGTGTCATAAATTATGTCGATAGCATATTTGTGATTATTGTTAAGGTAGAGATACACTTGACATCTCATGTAATCGTATAGAGAGCTTAAGCTTCAACCTTTTTGATTGCAGTTCACATAGAGATATAATGAGTTGGTTAAATTAGGTGTTTAACGGATTTCTATCTTAATTGTGGATTGATGTTAATATGGTATTAGTGCATCAAGAGGTGGCTCTTACTACGTTCGTGTTCTTGATTAATAAACTGGAATATTGAGTTGAGTTGGAATAAAGGTTTGAAAATCAGAGTGAGGCTTAGGGTGAAATCATAAGTCTAATTCTCCATTAATTGTTTGAAAAAATCTGGATTTCGTTATTGGTGATTGTTTTTGTGATAATTTAATTATTCATTAATTTAGTTGCTTTTAATTAGTTACTTTGAAAACCATTGAATTGATTAGTTTAATAAAATTAGGGTTAATATAAAATTGATAATTGTGAAGGTAAGATTCTTGGTATTTTGTCCTCGTGGGAACGATATTTTATTCATTACTATATTACTTGTTGACCACGTACACTTGTGTGTTTTGTGTGTATTAATTTTACCCAACATCTCCACGGTCTCATTCACTCCATTGTTAACATTCTCAGCTGCCATTCGCAAATACTGCTATAAAACAAGGGTTAGTTAAATAAATTAACATGCCACATATTATCCCTATATTCTGACTGATCAATTAAATACCAAATAAGCTTAGGTAGGACACACTAGCAAAGGATTTACTCATCTCTCTCATCCTAGTTCTATTCCCCGATCTCCGCAAGAGACCATATCCCTAAGCTCTGATACCAACTGTGACGCCCCTAAAATAGGTATACATCACCCATTCTGAGTCGCCAAATACATGGTACGGAAACAAATACAACTATATTAATACAATTATCGAGTAAAATACGACAACATATATATTGTGAGTTTAAATACAAATATTGTCTAATAGACAGTATTCAAACTCAAAAGGAGTCCTCATTATAATTATTGATACAATATTTTACAAAATAGTAAGGACTACTAAAACAACTATCCTGAACCATCACTCCATACCCCGGCTAGTTCCTGCTATGTTCTCACCTCCTGAGAACAAAAATGAAACAAAAAGGAAAAGGGTGAGCTCAACTAGCCCAGTAAAGAATATTATGACAAAGATAATGAACAATAAATTATCGTTAGCCTTCAACAAATCAGATAAAATATAATGGAAAACAAGTTTTAGATCAATATTCGTAGCGAAAATAACAATTCATTAGAAGAATTAAGTAGAGAATGAAATCTACTATCAACTATGAATTTAAAAGTCCATCATCAATATTTTATCCCTGTAACATCAATCAATATACATCTTGAATCAAATATTCATCTTTTCACTATAGGCCAAAGATATTCATTTGTATCACCGGTTGGTCATGTTCAGCTCAACACCTGTTCATCTTTGCACTACGGGCTAAAGATATTTATCAGTTAATCATTCAACTTTACACTACAGGCCAAAGATATTCAGTAATATTATTATTTAGGACTGAGGATAATGAAAAATATCTTAAAGAAAATGAATCCAATGAGACAAAAGGACAAATATTAGGGATTCGTACTACAGTTTATCCAAGTTTAAAAATACTCCATAATAATCAATTGTGGAGCAGAATTCAAAAATAAAGATCAAAACATGGATACAATCAAAGATAATAACCACAATAGACAACTTGGACAAAGAAAGACAAATTTATTTTTCTATGAATAGTGTCGTATTCGTGAATAGTGCCATATACGTGAATAGTAACTCTGACATGAAAAAGGTAGATATTCTACAATAAAATTCATACCAATATTTCGGTATAATTAATGATACTGAAAGAATAACATCATTTACGAAGAAAATGTGACGCCCCCAAAATAGGTATACATCACCCATCTTGGGTCGCCAAATACATGGTATAGAATACAAATACAAACTTAATTATACAACTAGAGCTGAGATTTTTTACACGAATATTGTCTCATAGACAGTATCCAAACTCAAATTCAATCCTCATTACATTTATTATCACACTAAATAGTGAGGATTACAAAAATAGTCATCTCGGACCATCACTCCGTTCCTCGACTAGTCCCGGCTATGTTCTCATATCCTGAAGAGAATAATGAAAGCAAAAGGGTGAGCTCAACTAGCCTAGTAAGAAATATTATGACTAAGATAATGCAGAATAAGTTATCGTTAGCCTTCAACAATGTTAAACTGATAGAATATAATTGACAACAAGTTTAACTGCAGCGGAACAAGCAATCCATTAGAAGAGTCAAGTAGAGCATGATATCTACTATCTTTTATGATTTAAAAAGTTCATCATTAACTTTATTGCTGGGACTCAACTTAATAAATAGATCACATCATCGAATCATCCCTACACTACGGGCCAGGGATATTCATTAGTATCACGTCCACAAATTATTCTTGCACTACGGGCCAAGAATTATTCGTGTAATCATCAATGGTCATGACTATACCGAATTATCCCTGGTCATAATCATACCAATCAGCAGTCCATCTATGCACATTGTGACACCCCCAAATTCGGGTACTTCATTTCCACCGAATTTGGTGCTCACTATAAAATTAATTACATCTAACTACCCATGATAAAGGATAAAGACATAATTTAAATAACTTCAACGGTAATCTCTCCCATTAAAGGGTTACATCAACATCTCAAAAACAATCCCAGGTAATCTAACCTTAAAATTATTACATCAGTTGCGGAATACATTAAAATAGAAAACAAGTCTTATAACATCATGCATTTAGATAAGTTCTAAAATAATTCTTCATCACTTGGATATCTTGCCCTTTCCTTTGCTAGTAGATGGCTCATCAACTCTTTCGACTTTAGCTGCATTGCTAATTGCAAGAGTGAGCAAACAAATGCTCACTGAGATAGAAGATAGGAATAACAACATGAGAATGAACAACGAATGCTAAACAACATTGAACTTGTTCTACGAATCAGAAATAGAAAACAAGTTCGAGCTTAATATATGAGGGTCTTATGACCACGAACTTTGTCCACAAACTTTGTCCACGGTGTATAGGTATTATTACCGTAACCTTAATAATCATTTAGACTATACAGACTTTTCTTAACGTACTTAGGGGGATCAGCCCTTTGTACCATGTATTGTGCACAAACATCTAAACGTTACACGTATAAAATCCCCTATGTTAAGGTTGTTCGTCTCAGTTTGAATTTAGAATTTCTGCACTAAAGAAAGTTTAGTTTGGAACTAACTTATCAGTGCCTCTAGAATTTTAGAACACTATTTAGTTTACATCAATAAAGGTTTAATATAAGAATGTATAACTGAACAAGGCTATCAAAGTTAAAGATCGGATATCGACAATATATAATTAAATAAACATGATATACACGCAAGGTACCATATTCATAGAGTTAGAACAATCGCCTTTGAATCAATGTGTTAGAACAATATGTGTTTTGAATTATAACAATTGAGAATGTGAAATTCATTCGATGTAACAAATTAGGATACAAGAGCTTATTCAACCATACAGAAGGATAAAATCAATAGTATTGCTCAATAACAGTTTAGGAACTTGCATTCATTAATAAAAGAATGAAGTTAGAAAGCTTGCTCAGTGTAAAGAGTTTAAGGTTCAGAAACTTGCACAGTTATTATAAGAGTAGAGTTAAAGAACTTACCTTGATTGTAAGCTACACAAATGTAATATAATTTGCAATTACCCTACATACATCATTGAAATCGCAGCCATAATTAGTTATATAAATATTAGCTTTAGGGTTTAAACCATCATTTAGGTCATAACCCTAACTTAACACCTAACCATATAGATTAACATACTTAACGAATCTGAAATCTCATTACGATCCAACATAACTTAATTGATCCTCTCTAACTTTAAAAACACCACATTTGGTGTCATTTTATAACTTATTTAAATAATTATTAAAAATCTTTTACACTTTGTATTACAACATATGACAATATGTTTTAGTAGTTTATGTTATGCCCCGACATCATTAACATGCATGATAACCTAACCCAAGTCCGTTACGCATGACCTGCAATTAAGCAGACTTCACTGTCTGTGACTGGCTACTCGCGCAGCCGCGCGAGTAATACATTGGACTATCGCGCGCCCGCGCCCAAATGCTGTGTGCCCTCATGACAACTGCGTGCCAGACAGCGCGCCCGCGCGACGGCTCAGTTCCAATTTTTACAGACGCAAACTAACACTCTGTTATAGGCCAAAAATCCCAATTCTACAGAGCTGCTCCCAAATTCAACATCTAAAACTTTGGAATAACATAGCTACACATGCTATTCATCATTCTACATACAAAAACATTATATAATCATCATTTTGAAGAATCAAAACTATATATTTTCCAAATGTCTTCATTTTATACTTTTAACGAATTTGATCGCTACGAACTCGTTTCTTAATCAATTTTCATTATTCGAACTACATTGATTTCGTTTCATAACCTATTAACATAATCCAATAACAAATTTCAAATTACAACACATATAAAACATCAATTTTCGTACTTTCTAAAGCAATACTATATGAACATAACACTGCTATTTCAATTTTTTTCCTACACACCAATTTTAACGAATTTGATAACAAATAACAAGTATACATGATGATTAACAGAGTTTTGCAAACCTACAATAACATATATACATATCACAATTCACGTGATTTCCAATCACATAGAATATGTATACATATATACCGAAACTAAAAGTTAGAATGGGGCTAGTTTATACCTTGACTCTTGGATGGTATGATAGCCAAATTAAGAGAAATCCTTTCAGCAAAGCCCTTCTTCTTTAACCCTCCAATATCACTGAGTTCTCTTCTTTCAAGCTCTCTCACAACACTCTGCTCTTTAGTCTTAGTAGAAAAATAAGACGCGAAGTATGAAATAACCCAACTGATAATCGTGGTTATCAATTAAAAAAACCAATGGGCGTACGTTAAAATAAGCCAAAGGCCACAAGGCCATGTTTGGATAACCAAGAATTTCCCCCCCAAAATTAATTATTTATATTATGTAATTTTCATGTGTCACACTAGTTAAAAACTTTAGCTTAATTAATTTAAATTAATAATAATTAAAATCTTATTATCATTATTATACTTATAATTAATAAATAATTATATATCTAATTTAATTAATAAATTAGAAACATCACTTTATTTAATTTATTTATTTCCATTAAATTAAACAATTCATTTAATTTAATTATCTTCTTAAATATTAAACAATTGATTTAATTTAATTATCTTCTTAAATATTAAACAATTGATTTAATTTAATTATCTTCTTAAATTAAATCATTCAGATAAAATTATCAACACTCAATTTAATTAACATTAATTAATTTAGTTACTAAATTAATTCACCACAATTCATCAATTATTTATTTTTCTCAATAAATAAATTATTTAAAATATTTATTTAATTCCATAAATATTTTAATTAAATTACAAATTTCTCGATCGTTACATCCTTCCCTTCTTAAAAGGATTCTATCCCCAAAAGTATAACTCGAAAAATTTATTCATTAGATTCTTCCCTCCTTAACAAGATTTTGTCCCCAGAATTGCTATATAAAATCAAGCAAACAGCTAAGGATAATTCTTCATCATAACGCTTTCAAGCTCCCACGTAGCTTCCTCAGCATTGTGGTTCCTCCAGATTACCTTAACAGAAGGTATCACCTTATTCCTCAGTACTTGCTCTTTTTTGTCAACAATTTGAACAGGGACTTCCTCATATGTTAAGTCTTTCTCAAATTGTAAGGGCTCATATTCTATTACATGTTTATAATCAGGCTTATATGGCCCCAATACTGATACATGGAAAATATTATGAATATGCTCCAACTTCGGAGGTAAAGCTACCTCGTACGCTACTTCACCAACTCATCAAAGTACTTCAAAAGGTCCTATAAACCTAGGGCTTAGTTTCCCTTTCTTGCCAAATCGAATTTTCCCCTTCCAGGGAGATACTTTCAAGAATACATAACTACCAACATCAAATTCCCGATTTTGTCTGTGTTGATCGGCATATTTCTTCTGTCTATCCTGTGCAGCTAACAATCTCGCTCGAGTCACCTTGATGATTTTGACTATTTGTTGTACTAACTCTGGACCTAATAATTGATGTTCACCTTCCTCATCCCAGCATAACGGAGTTCTACATTTCCTATCGTATAACGCTTCGTATGGTGACATGCAAATACTGTAATAACCGTGAATTTTAAGTCACTATATATGTATGTACATTATTGATATTTAAAACTTTGTGTTATACAGTGATTTAATATGTGACAACATATGTGAAGTGGTGTATGGGTCAATTAACATGTATGCTATAGTTATGGATATATACATTTATAGATTTCATTAAAAATGGAAAGTTTCGTAACCTAATTATACATTAGGTGAGACAATTAAATAACTTAGGGTTATGGTGTTAATGAGAGGTTAGTATTTAATATGTATACTAACTTAAGTGGATAATCTTATTTTTCAAGTGACTAATAATTTTAAACCTAATTCTTGTGAAACTAATTATGTTATGAGCTAAAGTAACATGTATAGGTAATTAAATTTCATAAGATTAGGACTGGAAACCATAAATAAATAATTTGGATAACATGTATTAAAATTGTTAGACTATGTTTATTGCATGGCCCAAAACAATTATAGGAGAAGCCCAAAAGAAATAAATTGTAAGCCCAAACTTAGCCCACTTGATTAAGGGTATTTTAGACCTTTGATTTATCTAATTTATGCATTAAAATAAAAGCTAAATGAAGGAATTAGTGGGCATATATATGGCTGGCCACATTACCCTTTTAAGGTAACTAATTAAGCTAAGCAAGGTCCATTTGTAGTAACTCTTACACAAAAGGACATGGTTGTCAAGCTCCTATTGGTTGCCACTTTATTAAGCATCCTTAATCATGATTAGACTAATTAAAGTGATAAGTCAAAGCTTCTATCCATGGGTTAAAGAAAGTATGGGGGATAATAGCTAGATACACTAAGTGTATCTATATTTTTTGTAAGTATCCTTTTACTTCATCTTTTCATTTCATTTCATTTCTTCTCTCATTCTTCCTCTTATAATTTCTCCCAAGCTAGCCACTTCTAGAGAGAGAAAAGAGAGAGAGGTTTGGCCATATATATATAGAGAGAGAGGAGTGATAGTTTGTTAATGCATCCAAAGTTCATCACTTACTTTGGTAAATCAAGGAAGGTTGCCATTAAATCAAGGTATAACCTAACCTTCATCTTCTTCTTCTACTTTGTTTTTTTCTTTAGCTTGAGTTTTGTTGGGGTAATGAACAAATACTCAAGATACTCTAGTCCTACATATCATCATGTATAGAACTAAGTATCTTGAGTGTTAGATCAAAGGCTTAGAGGAAGAATATGAGCATATGTTCTCCAAGGGTGAAAACTCTTATTTTCTTCCACTAAATCTTGTGTAACTCAAGTTTTCCAACTTAGATTTGTGATCCGTCGAAGGGGAGTGCTATATACATGAGTTATCTAGTAAACCCAAGTGATAGAACACAAATCTAACAAGTCTTAAATCATTTGGAGCTGATTTCCCCAAAACAGCCCACTTGGAATGTTAAGGGTTCAAAAATCCTAAAATAGTTTCTGTCCTATTTTTCTTGGGTCTGTTTCGGACAGTTTCATATCCCTTAAAAATATGGGAAAATTCACAGAGGTACCTTGAGAAGTTATCTACGTGTAGGAAAAAGAACGGACACGTTTTGAGTTATAGATTGTGCGTAATCACTATTTCCGTAAAGGACTCCTAAAACTTTACCGTCGAATTCATATATGCTAGCACAGCATACCCTGAAAATTTCAGATTTTTCTGATTAAATCTCAATTTATTAAAAATAAAACAAGATCCGAGTGTTTTGGAAACTTTAAAAATAGTAGATCATTTTCTAAAATTCCAGAAAAATTTGAGGATCCTTGTAGGTTCATATTGTGTCAAAGTATAGAAGCTGAGAAATTTTTGAGTAAGTTTACTATTTTTCCTAAAAATGGTTAAGTTATGAATAAAAAGAAATAAATAGTTAAATGATGTCTTTATTAAGAAAAAGGTGATTTTTATGCTTGAATACTCATAATATATCATATCATGACTATCTTAGAGCACTTTGGTAATTTATGATAATAAATATTATTTATGACCTTTTATGGATATTAAATAAGAGGTTTAATAAATGATGAACAATTAGAATAAATTATTTATTAATCCAATAAATTATTAAAATATTATTATGATATTAATAATATTAGAATATGTTATTGATAAGTAAATAAAAATATTAAGATTAAATTTTTTTTAAAATATTATTAAATGGTTAATAATATTTGATTTAAGCATTGATAAATGATTAAAGTATTGTTAAATGATTAATAATATTAGTAATGGAATAAGATATTATTAAATAATTAATAATATTAGTAAATAAATAAAATATTATTAAATAATTAATAATATTAGTAAATGATTAAAATATTATTAAATAATCAATAATATTAGTAAATGAATAAAATATTAGTAAATGATTAAAAGTATTAATAAATGAATAATGATACTAAAGCATAAGTAAGATATTATTAAGGTAATAATATTAATGCATAATTAAAATATTATTAAGAGGATTAATAATATTAGTAAGGTCTTAAAATATTAAGATGTTAATAATATTAGTGAGTAAATGAATGTATTATTAGGGAACTAATAATACTAAGAGGTGAATTAAATATTATCAAGATTAATAATATTATGTTGTTATTTAATAGTAACATTATCAAGATAGGATAATGTTTATAAGAACTAAATGTAATGTATAATATTTATGTGATTACATAATCTAATGTTATACTATAACTAATTGAAAGATTAACTATAGGTCTCTCAAAGGAAGATAATTTAACTGCATAGTGGATATAAATTAATTGCGTAGCCGTAATCTACAGACGAGGCAAGTTTCCTAACTCAAACTCGAGTTATTATTTTCAAAGCATATTAGTGAATAATTATTGATGATTATTTACATCTATAACGATTATTGAAATTCGCATTTTGTGCAATTGAATTCCTGTTCTACTATTATTGAACTGTGAATTAAATTAAAGTTCTTCATTCTGAACTGTTTATGAGATAGATCTATGCTAATTGTATCAGCTAGATCAAGCATGTTTAAATTTGTTAAATCAAATGTATTTTAAAAAGCTGTTCTTATTAAATTGATATGATAAGAACTCTTGACTGAGAAGGGCGAATTTGATTAAGGCATGATATTAATGCCGGAGTATTAAGTGTTTATGCATAAATCACGGGGTATAAAAGGCTGATCCCCTTGAATACTAAAACTTATTAAGAGGTCCAGTTTAAATGAGTGAGAACCTTGGAAAATGTTCATGGTTATTTCAAAACCACTCAGTTCATGTTTTTCAATTATTCGAATATTCAATTGTTGATTATTAATTCATGTTCCTTCACAATCTTATATTATTGTTGAACATTGAAAGCAAAACTTCTTTCCAGTCATGATATATCTCCCTTGTATATAAATTTGCTAAGCAAATTAGTTGCTTACCCTTGGTATATCATGACATTTATTTCAGCTAAGCCCGAAGGATCCAATACGAAGACAAAGGCAAGGGCAAGATCCAGGAATAGTTTAGAATGAATAATAATTATTATTACCTAATAGGATTTCTTATGTAAACCTTTTGTAATATGAATGGTGCGTTTAAGTTAAGGTTAAGAAGACCTTGGGACCATGTTATAAAGCTTTATTATAATGAACAATGTATGTTTATTATTTCCGTAATACTTATAGAATGCTTATGATGATGATAGATCGTGAGCACCAAATCTGAGGATAGAGAACTTGGATTTGGGGGCATCACAAATACTCGCGTGGTAACTATTATTATAGGCAAATTCTACCAATGGTAGATGGTCATCCTAATTTCCCTTGAAATCTATAATACATGCTCTGAGCATATCTTTTAGTGTTTGGATAGTTCTCTCACTTTGTTCGTCTGTTTGAGGATGGTACGTTGTGCTCATTCTCAGCTGTGTCCCCAAACATTCTTGTAATCTCCTCCAAAAATTTGATGTGAAACGTGGATCTCTGTCCAACACAATGGACACAGGTTCACCGTTTCTTGAAATAATTTCCTTCACGTACAGTTTTACCAATCGATCCAGGTTAAATCTAATCTTGATTTGTAAAAAGTGTGCCGACTTCGTTAGTCGATCGACAATCACCCAAATGGCATCGTAACCTCGTTGAGTCATTGAAAGACCTACCAAAAAATCCATTGTGATATGCTCCCACTTCCACTCTGGTATCTCCAACGGTTGCAATAATCCGCTTGGCCTTTGATGTTCAGCTTTAACTTTCTGACACGTTAAACATTTTGCCACGCACTCGGCCACATCCTTTTTCATATTCGGCCACCAAAAATGATGTCTAAGATCCTGGTATATTTTCGTACTCCCAGGGTGAATCGAATATCTTGAGTTGTGAGCTTCACTCAGAATCTCCTCTTTAACTTCCGGCACTGGCGGAACCCAAATTCTCCCTTTGGATCGAAGTAGCCCTTCCGAGTCGATTTTAAATTTTCTTTCCTCCCCTTCAGATACTTTTTGTTTTATCTTTTCATAGTCTTCATCTTAAAGTTGTGCATTCTTCACTTTATCTACCAACTTTGAACCGTTTCCTATCTGGAATAATTTTTCGTTGGATTCTGTCAAATATTTAATTTCCAACTCCATGTTAGCCATTTTCGATACTAACTTCTCCTGAGCTGTCAACATCATTAACTTATCTCGTCCCTTCCTGCTTAAAGCATCAACAACAACATTCGCCTTTCCGGGATGATAGAAAATCTCGCAGTCATAGTCTTTGATCAGCTCCAACCATCTTCTTTGTCGTATATTCAAGTCTTTTTGTGTAAAGATATACTTCAAACTTTTATGGTCGGTATATATCTCACACCTCTCTCCATAAAGATAATGTATCTAGATCTTCAGGGTAAACACCACCGCAGACAACTCTAAGTCATGAGTCGGATACCCTTTCTCATAATCTTTCAATTGTCGTGATGCATACGTAATAACTCCGTCGTTCTACATAAACACACAGCCTAGTCCTTTGTGCAATGCGTCACTATACACCCCAAAATTTCCTGTATCATCAGGCAATGACAACACAGGTACTGAACTCAACTTCTTCTTTAATTTTTGAAAACTTTTCTCACACTTCTCTATCCAAACAAACATAACCGCTTTCCTAGTTAAATTCGTCAACGGAGTCGCAATCTTGGAAAAGTCTTGAATAAAACGCCTATAGTAACCTGCTAATCCTAAGAAACTCCTTATCTTTGATGGTGTCTTCGGCTGATCCCAGTTTACTACAGCTTCAACTTTTGATGGATCTACCGAAATTCCGTCTTTATCAATAACGTGCCCGAGAAACTGTACACGTTCTAACCAAAATTCATATTTTGAGAACTTATCGTACAACTTCTCTTTTCTCAACGTTTCCAACGTCACTTTTAAGTGTTCAACATGTTCCTCCTTGGTTTTGGAATATGTGACAACCCCAAAATAGGTCCATTCCATCCAACCTATTCTGAGTCGCCAAATACATGGTATAGAAAATAACTACAACTTTATTACAACAATTGTCGTGCAAAATACAACAGCACATATGTTGTGAGTTTGGATACAAATATATACCAAATGTGACTAATGTCCCAACCGTGGACAGCACCTCACAATGACACCTTACATAAAGGTATAGTCAAAAACTGTTTTAGAAATTAGAATCTTTGGGAAGTGCTCAAGGAAACCTTCGTACATGGGAGGCCATGCTTCTAGGTTATGATAGATATCATATGGCCACAGAATTATCCTTGGTTGACCCAATAGACCCTAAAGAAAAACGAGAAGATTACTATCATATTCTTCCCAATGGGGAGTCTTCTCTTGACATATCATTATCTCCACTGTCTCTAATTGAGAATTATACTTCAAACAAACACCAAGATTATAAAGGTAGTGCTCGTAAATATACTCAGCAAGTGGATGAGCACATCCCTGTCTTATAATGACACAAGGTTGTATATTATTAGACATATTGTATGATAGTGGCAAAACACCCTTTCAACGTTGGGTTCGCCTCACCCTATTTGATTCACCAAATATAACTACTAAATGATATATACAACACTTTTCTATATTGCTTAGGGGGAACCTCCACTGCTAGAGACCACCGTTCTATTTTTCCATTACCCTCGCTCGACCCAGCTACACTCTTATTACCTAAAAGAAATTGTGAAACAAAAGGGTGAGCACAACTAGCCCAGTAAAGAATATCATGACTAAAGATAAATAATTTATCAATAGCCTTTAATAGTAATAAATCAGAGATTTAGAACATATGGTAGATGATAAAAATTTTCAACAATAGTTGCAACCGAACGAGCAATCCATTAGAGGAGTCAAATAGACCATAAAGTCAATTATCTTCTCCTTGTTAAAAATCCATCAACAATGTTTTATCCCTGTAACACCACTCAACAGTTCCTTTCCACAATCATATGAATAACTCATAATCATAATTGTGATTCTAAATTTTTCTTCGCACCCAGGACAAAGAATATTTTCATCACCTGTCTTTACCTGAAACATCAAAGATCATGGTTATAGCAAATCACAGTTCCTGTTCATAATCATGCTAATAAATCCATCTTTGCACTATGGCCAAAGATATTCATCAACAAACCATCTTTGCACTACAGGCCAAAGATATTCAACAACAGTTCATCTTCGCACTACAGGCCAAAGATATTCATCAATAATTCATCTTTGCACTACAGGCCAAATATATTAATATCTCAAAGAAATATATAATCATTTTAAAATTTATATAAACAATAATTATAACTATGTTGATCATTTCACTTTTGCACGTAAGCTAAAGATATTCAATTATAAATTCAATGGTCATGATCATACCAGTCAATAATTCAACTTTGCACTACTGGCCAAAGGGAACCCATACTCATGATCATACCAAAAATTTACCTATCTTTACACTTAAGTCAAAAAAAAATTTCTTCACCAGGATTATAAAAATGTCATATATAATAGTAAAGTCAATATAATCAAAACATCTAGATTTAATCTTAAGAGTAATATTCATAAATCAACTATAATTTGGTTAGAAAAAGAAACTAATTTTATCGTAAATAGTAACTCGTGAAAAGTAACTCATAAATATTAACTCGTGAATAGTAACTCATGAATAGTAAATTCGACACAAAAAGGTAGAAATTCTACAATAAAATACATACTAATATTTTGGTATAATGATATTGAAAGAATAATATTTCTTAAGTTTATAAACAATTTATTTTAATTGTTTACACTTTACTAAATAATACATTTAATCATCCTAAATATATCAAACTCATAAGATTTTATTACCAATAACCAAAACCCTCATAAAAAATGTGCATATACCTCATATAGGATTCTCAAGCCATAAAATCATATTTTTCAATTTTCTTACTTCACATAACATATTTAATTCATTTACTCATAACTAGTCTATTTTTATGAAAAATACCAAATCAGTTCCAAAAATATTTTTTTTTGGAATTTAGCAGAATATAGTCCCATATTGAACATATATTTTTTCCAGAATTTTTAAAACTCATTTACTATTTTTCATATGGCCAAAACAGCCGAATATTTAGACATTTATCATAAATTGTAATTTTATCCAAAAATTCCAAAATTCACAGAGTACACTGATATTATATAGATATAATTCCAATAAAAATTTCATCAATTTTGGAGTTAACCACAAAGAGTTATAAGCGGTTACTTTTAAAATGGTCTTTCCCCGTAAAATTCATAACTCTTAATCTATACATCTAAAAATTACCATTTTTGGACACAATCAATAAAACTCATCAAAATATTATTTTAAATTTTTTCAAAATTTTCTGAAGGTCAGAAGAATTACGAACTGAAAAACATAATAACCCTTAAAATCCCTTACCTCAAAAGAGCAGTATTTCTGACTTGAATATCGGATATAACGCTGAGCAACACTCAAGATATCTAAATACTCATAAAAATATGTTTGATAATATAGAGAGAAGGAAAACTTATTTCTGGTGTGATTTTTAATTCTAACCAACGCGTATTACTGTATTTTAACCACCGGGTATTCCAACAGTGTTAACGGTAATAACTACGCCGTTAATTATAAAAACTCAATTTTTGTCATTATCTTCATCTGACCGTTTTTCGTTATGGGACCCACAAATAGCTGCGCCGTCGTACGAATATTCCCCGACAGAAAGAATATTCCACGACCAACGAATATTCCCCGACAACAATGATTATTTTATAACCTCTTGTTTATTTTGAAAAATTTTCATATTTCACCCATAACTTTAACTTTTTATCAATTTTACCATTTACTGGATTGTAATTATAAGAAAAATTGAATACTTTTATTTCATAAAATTCGGGGTCTTACAATCTTTCCTCCTTATGAAATTTCGTCCCCGAAATTTACGTACCTGGTATTTCGAAGAGTTGAGAATACCTTACTTTCATTTCAGATTCTATCTCTCAGATCATCATGATTTCTTCATGGCTCATCTCCCATGATAGCTTCATTTGGGTTCCTCATTTGTTGGGAAGTCATGACAACAGCCATCCCTCGAACTACCCGGCTTTGACTTATCTGGGGCAGCATTTGGCGTCATCACTACCGTAGGAATATACTTTTCTATATGACATATTCCTCCCTCAACTGCCTCGTCGTACTCCTGATTTATGATTCGAATCGTCAATCTTCGATCCATATCGAATTCAGGTTGACCGCTTTGTACAGGGTAATTCAAAACTCGATGTTGGGTTCTCCCAATTGCTTTCCAAAAAGAGAAATTCATATCATCTATTTTAGCCTTCTTAGATCGGACATCTATTTCCACAATATCCACGTGTCGTGCGGCTTTTGCCCATGCATCACTTATTCTCACTCGTTCAGTTTTTTCTTCTTTCAGCTCAGATTCCATCTTTATCATCTTATACTCTGCCAAAGAATGCTTCTGTTCAAGCATCACATATCGGGTAACACAAGCTTGAATTGTTGCATCCTTTTGCTCTACGACCGCCTATCGTTCTTCAGCCTGCTCTTCTAACTCATGAATACGATTTTGCAATTCTACATTTTGATCATATAATACCTTTAACAAACTCTCCTCAGGTACCTCTTCTTCTTCTTCCTCACTCTCAGCTGTTACCTCTGCGACCATTTCGGGTACAACAATCAATTCTTCACTCACCACATGAATTTCTCTAATTCCTTCTTCATCTGACATCACATTATCATGGTTAGTGATTAGAGGTATCCCCACAGTCTCATTCACTCCATTGTTAGCATTCTCAGCTGCCATTCTCAAATACTGCCATAAAACAAGGGTTAATTATGCAAATTAACGTATCACATAATATCCATATATGATGACCAACCAACAATTAAGCTTAGGTAGGACACACTAGCAAATGATTTACTCATCTCTCCCCTCCTAGTTATATTCCCCGATCTCCGCCAGAGACCATATCCCTAAGCTCTGATACCAACTGTGACAACCCCAAAATAGGTCCATTCCATCCAACCTATTCTGAGTCGCCAAATACATGGTACAGAAAATAACTACAACTTTATTACAACAATTGTCGTGCAAAATACAACAACACATATACTGTGAGTTTGGATACAAATATATACCAAATGTGACTCATGTCCCAACCGTGGACAGCACCTCACAATGACACCTTACATAAAGGTTTAGTCAAAAACTGTTTTAAAAATTAAAATCTTTGGGAAGTGCTCAAGGAAACCTTCGTACATGGGAGGCCATGCTTCTAGGTTATGATAGATATCATATGACCACATAATTATCCTTGGTTGACCCAATAGACCCTAAAGAAAAACGAGAAGATTACTATCATATTCTTCCCAATGGGGAGTCTTCACTTGACATATCATTATCTCCACTCTCTCTAATTGAGAATTATACTTCAAACAAACACCAAGATTATAAAAGTAGTGCTCGTAAATATACTCAGCAAGTGGATGAACACATCCCTATCTTATGATGACACGAGGTTGTATATCATTAAACATCTTGTATGATAGTGGCAAAACACCCTTCCAATGTTGGGTTCGCCTCACCCTATTTGATTCACCAAATATAACTACTAAGTGATGTATACAACACTTTTCTATACTTCTTAGGGGGAACCTCCACAGCTAGAGACTACCGTTCTATTTTCCCATTACCCTCGCTCGACCCAGCTACACTCTTATTGCCTGAAAGAAATTGTGAAACAAAAGGGTGAGCACAACTAGCCCAGTAAAGAATATCATGACTAAAGATAAATAATTTATCAATAGCCTTTAATAGTAATAAATCAGAGATTTAGAACATATAGTAGATGATAAAAATTTTCAACCATAGTTACAGCGGAACGAGCAATCCATTAGAAGAGTCAAATAGACCATAAAGTCTATTATCTTCTCCATATTAAAAATCCACCAATAATATTTTATCCTTGTAACATCACTCAACAGTTCCTTTCCATAATCATATGAATAACTCATAATCATAATTGTGATTCTAAATTTTTCTTCGCACCCAGGACGAAGATTATTTTCATCACCTGTCTTTACCTGAAACATCAAAGATCATGGTTATAGCAAATCACAGTTCATGTTCATAATCATGCTAATAAATCCATCTTTGCACTACGGCCAAAGTTATTCATCAACAAACCATTTTTGCACTACAGGCCAAAGATATTCAACAACAGTTCATCTTCGCACTACAGGCCAAAGATATTCATCAATAATTCATCTTTGCACTACAGGCCAAAGATATTCATTAACAGTTCATCTTTGCACTACAGGCCAAAGATATTCATCAATAATTAATCTTTGCACTACAGGCCAAAGATATTAATATCTCAAAGAAATATATAATCATTTCAAAATTTATATAAACAATAATTATAACTATGTTCATCATTTCACTTTTGCACGTAAGCTAAAGATATTCAATTATAAATTCAATGGTCATGATCATACCAGTCAATAATTCAACTTTGCACTACTGGCCAAAGGAAACCCATACTCATGATCATACCAAAAATTTACCCATCTTTACACTTAAGTCAAAAAAAAATTTCTTCACCAGGATTATAAAAATGTCATATATAATAGTAAAGTCAATATAATCAAAACATCTAGATTTAATCTTAAGAGTAATATTCATAAATCAACTATAATTTGGTTAGAAAAAGAAACTAATTTTATCGTAAATAGTAACTCGTGAAAAGTAACTCATAAATATTAACTCGTGAATAGTAACTCATGAATAGTAAATTCGACACAAAAAGGTAGAAATTCTACAATAAAATACATACTAATATTTTGGTATAATGATATTGAAAAAATAATATTTCTTAAGTTTATAAACAATTTATTTTAATTGTTTACACTTTACTAAATAATACATTTAATCATCCTAAAATATCAAACTCATAAGATTTTATTACCAATAACCAAAACCCTCATAAAAAATGTGCATATACCTCATATAGGATTCTCAAGCCATAAAATCATATTTTTCAATTTTCTTACTTCACATAACATATTTAATTCATTTACTCATAACTAGTCTATTTTTATGAAAAATACCAAATCAGTTCCAAAAATATTTTTTTTTTAGAATTTAGCAAAATATAGTCCCATATTGAACATATATTTTTCTCAGAATTTTTAAAACTGATTTACTATTTTTCATATGGCCAAAGCAGCCTAATATTTAGACATTTATCATAAATTGTAATTTTGTCCAAAAATTCCGAAATTCACAGAGTACACTGATATTATATAGATATAATTTCAATAAAAATTTCATCAATTTTGGAGTTAACCACAAGGAGTTATAAGCGATTACTTTTAAAATAGTCTTTCCCCGTAAAATTCATAACTCTTAATATATACATCCAAAAATTACCATTTTTGGACACAATCAATAAAACTCATCAAAATATCATTTTAAATTTTTCCAGAATTTTCTGAAGGTCAGAAGAATTACGAACTGAAAAATATAATAACCCTTAAAATCTCTTACCTCAAAAGAGCAGTACTTCTGACTTGAATATCAGATATAACACTAAGCAACACTCAAGATATCTAAATACTCACAAAAATATGCTTGATAATATAGAGAGAAAGAAAACTTGTTTCTGGTGTAATTTTCAATTCTAACATAAGCACCTATTTATAGGAAAATGCTAGAACGTCAAAGGAGACTAAATTAATAAAATAATATATTAATTATTTCTCATTTCCTACGCACTAGCCATTTAAGACCAGCCCACCACACTTGAATCTCAATTCAGCACATGCATTCAACACCAACTAAAAAGTGGGTCCCACCTAATATTTAATAAAAACTATTTTATTTTCCGAAACTTCAATAATTCATAGAAAATAGCCCTTTTATCAGAAAATTCGAATCTCCTGATTTTTTATAGAAAATTCAATTCTCTACAACTTTGCAGAAGAAAATTTTTCCAAATTCCAAACAGAAATTGACCGAAATTCATAAACGGACGATTTTACAGGCTATAATCAAATTTTAGTCAAGAAATGGGGTCCACCGACACACAAAACATGTGTTAATCATTTAATACAACAAAAATACTCTTCCTCCTTATATACTCATATATCCCACATTCATTATAAAACTATCACCATTATTATATTATTAAATATAATAATAAATTATTTTATCAGAAAAGATAAAATATTATTTTTTAACAATTGTCACTTTAAAAATTTTCTCCATCTATATCCACATAAAATTAATATTTTTCTCATCATATAAATCAATAATTAATTATTCACAAATAATATTACAGAATCACAGTACCGGCAATCAGGCCGTTCTTAGGAAAGAGGGGGCTTTCCAATAAGGATTTTTCCTTATTGGCGCGCAATTAGATGACCAAACCTCTCCTTAGACAGAACTTTCTAGACATTGCCAATAATGCTATCTAATAATATTATTCAAATAATATGAATTATTAATCTGATAATGGAGATGATGTGCAGTAACAATTATTGAAACAACAATAATATAAAATATCAACGCAGCAATTATTGAATCAATAAAATAAAATATTGAACAGTAATTACTGTGACAATTATTCAGTAGTGCCTTCTTATGTAAGAATCAATAATTTCAAAAATAATGTGCAATACTGTGTGCTACTGTGCAATAACGCGTATTACTGTATTTTAACCACCGGGTATTCCAACAGTATTAACGGTAACAACTACGTCGTTAATTATAAAAACTTAATTTTTGTCGTTATCTTCATCCGACCGTTTTCCGTTATGGGGCCCACAAATAGCTGCGTCGTCGTACGAATATTCTCCGACAGAAAGAATATTCCACGACCAACAAATATTCACTGACAACAATGATTATTTTATAACCACTTGTTTATTTTGAAAAATTTTCACATTTCACCCATAACTTTAACTTTTTATCAATTTTACCATTTACTGAATTGTAATTATAAGAAAAATTGAATACTTTTATTTCATAAAATTCGGGGTCTTACAGAATATACCAATATATCATCAATAAACACCACCGCAAATTTATCTAAGAATGGTTTAAATACCCTATTCATCAAATCCATGAACGCTGCAGGTGCATTAGTTAAACCAAATGACATAACCAGAAACTTGTAATGACCATACCGAGTTCTGAATGTCGTTTTTGGTACGTCTTCTTGCCTCACCTTCAGCTGATGATAACCACTCCTCAAGTCTATGTTTGAAAAATACCTCGCACCCTTCAGTTGATCAAACAGGTCGTCGATTTTTGGTAACAGATACTTATTTTTAATCGTGACCTTATTCAATTCTCTATAATCAATGTAGAGCCGCATCGATTCATCTTTCTTCTTAACAAATAACACTGGCGCTCCCCACGACGATACACTCGGCTGAATATACTTCTTGTCGAGCAATTCTTGCAGTTGCACCATCAGCTCTTTCATCTCTACCGGGGCCATTCTGTATGGTGCTTTAGATATCGGGCCTATTCCTGGTACAAAATCAATTACGAACTCAATTTGTCGATCCGGCGGAAGACCCGACAAATCGTCTGGAAATACATTTGCAAAATCGCTTATGATCGGTATTTCTTCTAACTTCGCACTCTTCTTCTATGTATCGACTATGTAGGCTAAGTATCCTACACATCCTTGTCTCAACAATTTCATGGCTTGCATCACCGTCAGACAACTTGCTTGTCGAGGTGACTTGCTGCCAAAGAACACAACCTTTGACGGAGTTATAAGGTTAACACATTTTCTTTGGCAATCAATTACTGCTCCGTAATTGAATAACCAATCCATTCCCAGTATAACATCAAACTCTCCAAGTTTAATTGGTATCAAGTCTACCCTCAACTCTTGACCCTTTATAACCACTCTACAATTCTTATATATAAACCTAACAGGAATCACTTCCTTATTGGCAATCTCTATGCTCAAAGGATAATCTAATTCTTCCTGAGGCAATTCTAAGTTCTTAGCAAATTCATTGGATATAAATGAACAAGTAGTACCCGAATCAAATAGTACATAAGCATTAATACCATTAATCGGAATGATACCTGACACCACATCCTTAGACTGAACCGCATCCTGCACGGTCATATTGAAAGTTCTCGCAGTAGGTCGGCTTGTCTGAGCTAGTCCAGTGATAGTCAATGCACCACCACCGTTGTTGTGATCCTTCGAACCATGTGATCCTCTACTTGCACTTCCCGCTGGCTTTTTAGGACAATCACGAGCCATGTGATCCTTCGAACCGCATGTAAAACATGCTCCTTTCTTTGGGCTAAAACAGTTCGGTGCAATGTGTCCCTCCTGACCACAGTTGAAACACACCTGCTTTCCCTTCAAACATACTCCAGTATGGTTCTTCCCGCACGTCGCACAAGTTTCAAACTTTTTCTTCTGCTGACTTCCTTGCTGTCCTCCCGCAGTCGAATTCTCATTCCACTTCCTCTTCTGATTGTTACTTCCACTAGCCTTATTTTCATTATCATTCTTCCTCTTCTTCTGTTCTTGGTTATACTTGGTCAAAGCATCGCTTCCACCTTCTGCGATAATTGCCTTTTCCAGTACAGCTATAAATGTATCCAGCTAGAACATTGAAACCTTGTTGTAAAGCCAGGGCTTCAATCCTTGTTTAAACCTTCTCGCTTTACGTTTGTCTGTATTGACTTGATAAGTGGCAAACCTTGCCAACTCATTAAACTTCGCAGCATATTCTGGCACCATCATAGTTCCTTGCTTCAACTCCAGAAATTGCACCTCCAACTGATTCTGAGAACTCGCTGGAAAGTACATTTCAAAAAATATCTCCTTAAATCTATCCCACGCTATCACTCCTTGTCCCCCATGAACCTTATTTGCCTGCTACAGTAGCTAGCTTCAGACTTCAGCATAAATGTTGCGAATGCAGTCTTCTGATCTTCGTTAACTCTAGCAATGTCAAACACCTTCTCCATTTCCATGATCCAGGTTTGGGCTTCCACTGGATTAATAGGCCCTTGAAATTTTGGTGGTCCAACCGCTTTGAATTCCTTGAAAGTCGTAGCTTGAGCTTGCGGTTGATTCGCAAGTGCACCCGTCAACAGAGCTACCAACTGCTGAACTGAATTAGTGTTGGCTTCGTTGTTATTATTAGTATACCCCTCAGGAGGTGGTTGTTAGCGTGGTTATCTTCTTCTAGGAGACATTCTCTGTTAGAATATATACTTATTAGTTCATCACTCAACTTCTTGAGTATTTGAAGTTTAACATAAACATTTGAAGATTAAAGCTATAACACATAACATTTCAAGCAACTCTAATATTTTATTCATGCATAACGTTTTAGAACATACTAAAGATAGCATAACCGCTATAAACATCCACTTTCCTGAACAAAACAAGTTTCAGGATTACATACTTATACTATCCCTTTATTCATCTCAAAATAAGGGATTTAAAAACTTTACTTATTCACATAAATAACCACACATTATTACCACTCTTATTTTCTATATCTACGCATATTAAGACGTCGTAAGGCTTCTCGACATCCCTCCTCCATAATTCGATACGTTGTTCTACGATCCATCACGAACCACGACGAGTCTTCAAACTGAGGTGGGTAATAATGGACTCGATCCTGGGCCCTATCAATCGCATAATTAAAAGCATAATCCATCTCTTTCATCTTGGCTTTCTTCACTTGGATCTTATCCTCTACACGGTCCGCACGTTGAGTCGCCTTCCTCCAAGTATCCTCTGCTCTTGCACGCTTAATGGATTCCTCTTTGAAGTCACCTGTTATCTTCTCCATGTCCGTCTTCATTTTCTCGTTCACTGCCAACAGATCTTCATGCTGACCCTTAGTATGAACTAGGTCCCACTCTATGTTTCCAAGTTTTGAGTTAAGTTTTTGAATCTCTGCATCCTTTTGCTCCATCGAAGCGTGATGCATCTTAACCATCTCCTTCAGTTCCTCTACATTATCATGTAACTCTATGTTACGGTCGTACAAAACATCATACATCTCAGCCGGTACGGAGTTTGGTGGAAACTCCTCAGGATCCTCTTCCTCATCATCCTCTAAACTATCCTCCTCGGGATCGGTCACAGGCTCATCCTCCTGGATCAACTGTTCCCGCACTACATGAATATCCCGGGGTTTATCGTCTCTAGGTAACTGAGGAATCACCTCCTTAGCTGGACTAGATCCTCCTTCGTTAGACACCCTGTCAACAAAATATTTTAAGTTTTACTTAACATTATCGAAACTCGCGAGCACATAAGTTATTCACACATAGCACATAATGTCTTTTATTATTTAACTTCAATGGATACCTTAATCCATTTCTTAAACTCGATAAGAGTTAAACACCTCTATATTTTCTGTTTCCTTAAAGGCTACTTCCTAGGGTTTTCTCCACCTAAGATTCATAACTTGGCTTTGATACCAACCTGTGACACCCTCAAATCCGGGTACTTCATTTCCACCGAATTTGGTGCTCACTATCAAAATAATTACATCTAACTACCCATGATAAAGGATAAAGACATAATTTAAATAAGTTCAACGGTAATCTCTCCCATTAAAGGGTTACATCAACATCTCAAAAACAATCCCAGGTAATCTAACCTTAAAATTATTGCATCAGTTGCGGAATACATTAAAATAAAAAACAAGTCTTATAACATCATGCATTTAGATAAGTTCTAAAATAATTCTTCATCACTAGGACATCTTGCCCTTCATTTGCTAGTAGATGGCTCATCAACTCTTTGGACTTTAGCTGCATTGTTAATTGCAAGAGTGAGCAAACAAATGCTCACTGAGATAGAAGATAGTAATAACAACATGAGAATGAACAACGAATGCTAAACAACATTGAACTTGTTCTACGAATCAGAAATAGAAAACAAGTTCGAGCTTAATATCTGAGGGTCTTATGACCACGAACTTTGTCCATGGTATATATGTATTATTACCGTAACCTTAACAGTCATTTAGACTATACAAACTATTCTTAACGTACTTAGGGGGATCAGCCCTTTGTACCATGTATTGTGCACAAACATCTAAACGTTACACGTACAAAATCCCCTATGTTAGGGTTGTTCGTCTCAGTTTGAATTTAGAATTTTTGCACTAAAGAAAGTTTAGTTTGGAACTAGCTTATCAGTGCCTCTAGAATTTTAGAACACTATTTAGTTTCCATCAATAAAGGTTTAATACAAGAATGTATAACTGAACAAGACTATCAAAGTCAAAGATCGGATATCGACAATATATAATTGAATAAACATGATATACACGCAAGGTACCATATTCAAAGAGTTAGAACAATCGCCTTTGAATCAATGTGTTAGAACAATATTTGTTTTGAATTATAACAATTGAGAATGTGAAACTCATTCGATGTAACGAATTGGGTTACAATAGCTTATTCAACCATACATAAGGATAGAATCAATAGTATTGCTCAATAACAGTTTAGGAACTTGCATTCATTAATAAAAGAATGAAGTTAGAAAGCTTGCTCAATGTAAAGAGTTTAAGATTCAGAAACTTGCACAGTTATTACAAGAGTAGAGTTAAAGAACTTGCCTTGATTGTAAGCTACACAAATGTAATATAATCTGCAATTACCCTACATACATCATTGAAATCGCAGCCACAATTAGTTGTATAAACATTAGCTTTAGGGTTTAAACCATCATTTAGGTCATAACCCTAACCTAACACCTAACCATGTAGATTAACATACTTAACGAATCTGAAATCTCATTACGATCCAACATAACTTAATCGTTCCTCTCTAACTTTAAAAACACCACATTTGGTTTCATTTTATAACTTATTTAAATAATTATTAAAAATCTTTTACACTTTGTATTACAACACATGACAATAAGTTTTAGTAGTTTATGTTATGCCCCGACATCATTAACATGCATGATAAACTAACCCAAGTCCGTTACGCATGACCTGCAATTAAGCAGACTTTACTGTCTGTGACTGGCTACTCGCGCGGCCGCACGAGTAATACACTGGACTATCGCGCGCTCGCACCCAAATGCTGCGCGCCCGCCAGACAGCGCGCCCTCACGACGGCTCAGTTCCAGTTTTTATCGACGCGAACTAACACTCTATTATAGGTCAAAAATCCCAATTCTACAGAACTGCTCCTAAATTCAACATCTAAAACTTTGGAATAACATTGCTACACATGCTATTCATCATTCTACATACAAAAACATTATATAATCATCATTTTGAAGAATCAAAACTATATATTTTCCAAATTTCTTTATTTTGTACTTTTAACGAATTTGATCGCTACGAACTCGTTTCTTAATCAATTTTCATGATTCGAACTACATTGCTTTCGTTTCTTAACATATTAACATAATCCAATAACAAATTTCAAATTACAGCACATATAAAACATCAATTTTCGTACTTTCTAAAGCCATACTATATGAGCATAACACTGTTATTTCAATTTCTTTTCTATGCACCAATTTTAACGAATTTGATAACAAATAACAAGTATACATGATGATTAACAGAGTTTTGCAAACCTACAAGAACATATATACATACCACAATTCACGTGATTTCTAATCACATAGAATATGTATACATATATACCGAAACTAAAAGTTAGAATGGGGCTAGTTTATACCTTGTTTCTTTGTTGGTATGATAGCCAAATTAAGAGAAATCCTTTCACCAAAGCCCTTCTTCTCTAACCCTCCAATATCACTAAGTTCTCTTCTTTCAAGCTCTCTCTCAACACTCTGCTCTTCAGTCTTAGTAGAAAAATAAGACGCGAAGTATGAAATAACCCAACTGATAATCGTGGTTATCAGTTAAAAAAACCAATGGGCGTACTTTAAAATAAGCCAAAGGCCACAAGGCCATGTTTGGCTAACCAAGAATTCCCCCCCCCCCAAACTAAATTATTTATATTATGTAGTTTTCATGTGTCACACTAGTTAAAAACTGTAGCTTAATTAATTTAAATTAATAATAATAAAAATCTTATTATCATTATTATACTTATATTTAATAAATAATTATATATCTAATTTAATTAATAAATTAGAAACATCACTTTATTTAATTTATTTATTTCCATTAAATTAAACAATTTATTTAATTTAATTATCTTCTTAAATATTAAACAATTGATTTAATTTAATTATCTTCTTAAATTAAATCCTTCAAATAAAATTATCAACACTCAATTTAATTAACATTAATTAATTTAGTTACTAAATTAATTCACCACAATTCATTAATTATTTATTTTTCTCAATAAATAAATTATTTAAAATATTTATTTAATTACATAAATATTTAAATTAAATTACAAATTTCTCGATCGTTACACACATAAGCCAAAGATAACTTTCATCACAATATAAGCATGGTGATGATAACAATGATATAAGAATTCAATCAAAAGAAAGTAAATGATAAATTTTTAAAGATTTATAATTTAATTTATCCAGAATTTAATAATGTCCAAATTGTCAACATGATACTGCTTTGTTCAGTAAAATTCAAGAATAATATCCATGTAATAAAAATATTTTGGACAGAAAAGAAATTAATTTTTTGTGTGAATAGTAACCAGGTGAATAGTACTCCGTGAATAGTACTTCGTGAATAGCAACCCGACATGAAAAGTATCCCAAATACCCGAGTGATTAATGTTTGAGTGAATAGTAATTAGGTGAATAGTAACATGTGAATAGTAACTCGTGAATAGTATCATGGCATAAAAAATGCCCCGAATACCCGAGTAAATAATATTATAGTCAATAGTAATCGGCTGAATAGTAACCCGTGAATAGTACCCCGGGTGAAAATATTGAAATTTAATAAGAAAGTTCAGATCAATATTCTAATGAAACGATACTGGATGAAGCGCAAAACTCAAGGATATTCCACTAATTTCAAGGATTATAAAAGCAATACTTACCATAGTAAGTTTAGATTTAAGAATATGAAAAGAAATAACATACGAAACTGTAAATGGATTTTCACCTGTCATACGATACGTAATCCGCGTAGACAGGTTATTCCGACATATTAAAGGATGAATATAAAAAATAGTATTCCTTATGAATATGAAAGAAATAATACCCCTTACCTTAGTAGAAAGCTGGATACTGCAAAAGTGAAGTAGCAGAATACTCTTCTTCTTGCTCTCTATAGTTTCTCTCTCTATAGTGTCTCTTGTGAATCCCAGTGAATTGGTGACAATGAAAGAAGAATTAAGCTTCTATTTATAGGAGAATGGACTAAATAGTAACTAATTCACGAACGGTCCAGATTGATTCACTATTAAAATGGACGGTTCATATTGATTACTATTAAAACCACCACCGACAGTCCAGATTGATTTACTTTTAAAACCACCACCGACGGTCCCGATTGATTTACTTTTAAAACCACCACCGACGGTCTAGATTGATTTACTTTTAAAAACACCATCAATGGTCCAGATTGATTTACTATTAAAACCACCATCAATGGTCCAGATTGATTTACTATTTAAAACCACCATCAATGGTCCAAATTGATTTTCTATTAAAACTACCACCAATGGTCTAGATTAATTTAACTTATTACACTTTAGTACCCCTAAAGTTTTCCAAGTTTGCATTATTCCCCTTTAACTTTTGTAATTCACTTATCTTCAATAAACACATTCTTAATACTTTAACAATTATTCATCATTAATATTATAACTCACAATATTTAACAACTAGATCATTCCCAAGAAAGATGGGGCTTTCCAATAAGGATTTCTCCCTATTGGCGCGCAATTAGGTGACCAAACCTTTCCTCGATAGAACTTTCTAGACATTGTCAATATTGCAAATAAAAATATGAATAACTTTGTTGTCTCAATTATTGATTTAATAATATAAAATATTATGCAGATGATAATGTGATAATAATTGAATCAAATAATATGAGATACTATGCAACAATTACTATAACAATAATTGAGTAAACTGAGTGGCTTCTTACGTAAACATCAATAATCAATACCATGTGTTACTATGCAACCCCGTGTATTACTGTACTTTTACCACCGGGTAGTTCAACAGTTTTAACGATAAAACTTTCGCTGTTATTTTTATAAAAAGATATTTATGTCGTTTTCTAACTCCGACAATAATTTTGTTGTGGGGTCCACCAATGATTGTGATGTCATACGAATACTTTCTGTTTAAAACGAATATTCCCCGACCAATCGAATATTTTATAACAACTTGCATATTTTGCAAAATTTATAAATATTACTCACAACTATAACATTATATCAAAACCACACCATAATATTCAAAAATATATTTCGAGAAAAATTAATCTTTATTTATGAAAGTTGGGGTCTTACAACCTCCCCTTCTTATGAAATTTCATCCTCAAAGTTAGGGTACGTACCTGATATGTCCAAGAGGTGAGGATACTTTAATTTCATTTCAGATTCTAACTCCCAGGTCATTTCCTCAACATCGTGGTCACAAAACTTTGACTTGAGGTATAACCTTAGAGCGTAGAATATGTTCCTTCTTATCCAAGATTTTAATAGGTACCTCTTCATACGTTAAATCTTCTACTATGTCATCTGGTTCTAATTTAATAATATGGTTCGGGTCTTCCACATATTTACGTAACATAGATATGTGAAAAATATTATGAACACGAGATATACTTGGAGGTAAGGCGAGTCTATAAGCCACAGTTCCTACTCAATTGAGGATTTTGAATGGCCCAATGAATCGAGGATTGAGCTTTTCTTTCTTTCCAAATCTTGTAACTCCTTTCCATGGCACGAAACAACACATGTTCTCCAACATTGAATTTCACATCCTTCCGAAGAAGATCAACATAACTCTTTTGTTGATCTTGTGAGATTTTTATACGTTGTCGGATCGTTTGAATCTTTTTCGTAGTCATACGTACCAACTTCAGTCCCAACAACGTTGCTTCACCTACCTCATCCCAGTATACTGGAGAACGACACTTTCTTCCATACAACGCCTCAAATGGAGCCATGTCAATACTTGTTTGATAACTGTTGTTGTAGAAAAACTCCACCAATGGTAAGAACTTCTCCCAACTTTCTTTGAAGTCAAGGACACAGAGTCTTAATAAATTCTCAAGAGTTTGAATAGTCCTCTCTGATTGTCGGTCCGTTTGAGGATGATACGCCGAACTAAATCATAAATTCGTGCTCATAGCTTTTTGTAAACTAACCCAAAATCTTGAAGTGAATCTTGGGTCTCGATCAGAAACTATGGATACTGGCATACCATGGAATCTTACAATCTTGTTTATGTATATACGAGCAAGACGTTCAAGTGTATAAGTTTCTCGTATCGGTAAGAAATGAGCAGACTTGGTCAATATATCAACAATGACCCAAATTGCATCTATGTCTTGAGAAACATTGGGAAGACCAATAACGAAATCCATGGTAATGTGGTCCCACTTCCATTCTGGAATTTCAAGTGGTTACAATGGACCTTTTGACACTTGATGCTCCGCCTTTACTCGTTGATAAGTTAGACACCTTGAGATAAACCTCGCTATCTCTCTCTTCATATTGCTCTACCAAAATGTATGTCAAAGATCACGATACATTTTGGTACTCCCAGGATGGATTACAAACGGTTTGTTGTGCGCCTCCATTATAATTTTATACTTCAAGTCAGAATCGTTAGGAATACAAATTCTGGAGTTAACTCGAAGTATTCCTTCTTTATCGATTCTTGCTTTCTGAATAGCACCTTCTTGCACTTTTTTCTTCATACGCATTAGCTCCAGGTCTGTAGATTGAGCAACTTTAACTTTATCGATTAAAGTCGATTCTACTCATATATTCGCCATCATCACATGGGTCCCTGGAGTCTACATAATGGGCCTTTGCGTTGACAATATCGCACTCGTACCCGCATATGATCTTCTACTCAATGCATCAGCTACTACGTTTGCTTTTCCAGGATGGTATTGAATGGTATGATCATAATCTTTCAACAGCTCAAGCCATTGTCTTTGCCGCATGTTGAGTTCCTTTTGAGTGAAGAAATATTTGAGGCTTTTATGATCCGTATAAATCTTCACCTTATCTCCATACAGGTAATGCCTCCAAATCTTAAGCGCAAAAACGACAACTGCCAACTCTAGATCATGAGTAGTATAATTTCTCTTATTTTCTTTGAGTTGTCGTGAGGCATAGGCTATGACTTTCCCATGTTACATGAGAACACATCCTAAACTTTTGCCTAAAGCATCACTGTAGATGACAAATCCCTCCGAACTAGATGGTATTGTCAGAACAGGTGCTAAAATGAGTCTCCTCTTGAGTTCTTGAAAACTATCCTCACATTCTTCGCTCTAACCAAATTTTGTATCTTTTCGAGTCAGCGGAGTTAATGGAGTAGCGATTCGAGAAAACCCTTCTACGAATCTCCGATAATAACCAGCTAAGCCGAGAAAGCTACGTACTTCGGTCACTGACTTGGGTTTCTTCCATCTTTGAATTGCTTCAATCTTTGATGGGTCAACAGATATTCCATGATTTGATATCACGTAACCAAGGAATGCTACCTCCTCAAGCCAAAACTCACACTTCTTCAACTTGGCATAAAGCTTGTTTTCACGAAGCTTTTGGAGTATCAGCCTCAAGTGTTGCTGATGATCTTCACAGCTTTTGGAATATATGAGGATGTCATTAATAAAGACGACTACAAAATGATCCAAATATTCCTTGAATACTTAGTTCATCATATCCATGAAGGCATCAGGAGCATTAGTCAATCCAAAAGACATTACTAGAAATTCATAATGCCCGTACCGAGTTCTGAAAGTAGTCTTTGGGATGTCATCGGTTTTAATCTTTAACTGATGATATCCAGAACGAAGATCGATCTTTGAAAAGATTTTGGCGCCTTACAACTGGTCAAACAGGTCATCAATGCATGGCAACGGGTACCTATTTTTGATGGTAACATGATTCAACTCCCGATAATCAATACAAAGTCGCATACTTTTATCTTTCTTCTTTACGAAGAGAACAGGAACACCCCAAGGAGATGTACTAGGACGAATGAAACCAATGTCTAACAATTCCTACAGTTGAGTCTTTAAATCCTGAAGTTGAACAGGAGCCATTCGATATGGGGTTTTAGAAATGGGTTTTATACCGGGTTCAAGGTCGATACAAAATTCAATTTCACGCTCTGGGGGTAGGCCAGAAAGTTCTCCAGGGAATACGTCAGGAAATTTATTAACAATAGAAATATCATTCAAATCTGACGTATTTTGATTTAAATCTGTGACATGGGCTAAGAAAGCTTTTCATCTATTTTTCAATAAATGAATAACTTTATGACTTGAGTTGACAGTAATTGACTTTAATGGTTTAGTTGCTTGAATTTGCATAATAGGTTGGTTAGGAATATGAAAGCTAACAACCTTACGAAAATAATCAATTTTTACATGATGAGTAGTTAACCAATCAATCCCTAAAATTACATCAAACGTAAGTATTTTTAAGGTAATAAGATCGACATGTAATGTGAGGGTACCGATTTGAACCAAACAAGACTTATAAACAGTGGATGTTATGAAGGTTTCTCCCAATGGAGTTCAACAGATAAATTAAAGTCTAATTTTTTCGGAGTCAAATTTAAATGTTGAGCGCAAGTAGGAGAAATAAAAGAATGGGTAGAACCTGTATCAAATAAGGTATAAGCTTCGCAAGAGTTTATGATTAGCTTACCCGTGATCACCTCGTTCGGATTCTTCACTTTTTGGGAGGTTACGACAAACGCTCTCCCTTGAATTATCGATTTTGTCTTGTCTGGGACGGCCTTTGATGCCTCCATCCCAGCAGGACTTGACTTTGGTGCATGACAAAATCGGGCTAGGTGACCTTCTCTTCCACAATTGTAATATGCTTTGAACTGGTGCGTATAGTTTGAACTGATGTGTCCCTCTCCTCCGCATTTGTAACATACGACTGGTGGTCGTTCTCCTTCCTTAACAACAGGTGTTGGTGCTGACATTTTTCCATCATTATTGAATCTCCTCTTCATGAAATTTCCACTTCTATTATCTTGGTCATGATTACCACTGAAGTGGTTACCATTTCTTACATGTTGATTTCCTCCACGTTTGTTGTCACTGCTTCTATGACCGCTACCACTGGTTGTATCGCTTTGCTGGCTACTATCTCTTGGTTGGATTGACTCATTATCACGTTCCAATAACTGAGCCCTATTTACAACATCTGAATACAAACACAGTTTGTGAGAAATTAAGTATTAACGTATCTCGGGTTTCAAACCTCTTAGAAACATCCGTGTCATTTTTTCTTCATTATCAACCAAGTGGGGCGCAAACCGGGATAACTCAGCAAACTTAGCTTCGTACTGTGACACGGTCATATTGTTTTTGTCTCCAACCTCCTTCATGTGACGAATACTCTCAGGAAAGTATTTGTCGTTGAACAGCTCTTGGAACTTCTCCCAAGACATCTTGAGTGCGATATGTTGGGTACGTTTTACTGATTCCCACCAGTAATTTGCTTCTCCTCTCAACATGAAGGTGGCAAAGGGAACCTTTTGCTCCTCGGAGCATCCCAAGACATCAAATATCTTGGTGATCTGCTTTATCTACGTCTCCGCCTTAAGTTATTTTGGCTCTCCCCAAAACTCCAATGGTCCCAACTCCCTGAATTGTTTAGCGGTGACCATCTGTGAGTTGCCAGTGCGTCCACCTGTATTTTAAACAGGAGCCGCTCTCGCCTGATGTTGCATGAATTGTATAAAGCCTCTAAACATCCCATCGTTCATCATTTGATCGGTGTTGTTGTTTACCTGAGGATTATTATCTTCCTGTTGCACATTATCCTGGGTATTGATCGTTAGTGACTCAACGGTCTCATGTGCTTCATTGCTTATCTCGATATTTTAAGATGTCATTTTCAAATACTGCCACAAAACAAGGGTTAATTGACATGCCACATATTATCCCTATACTCTAACCGACCAATTAAATACCAAATAAACTTAGGTAGGTCATACTAGCGAAAGAATTCTCCGTCTCTCCCCTCCTAGTTCTTGTCTTACATCTCAGCCAGGGATCATATTCCTAAGCTCTGATACCAACTGTGACGTCCCCAAAATAGGTATACATCACCCATCTTGGGTCGCTAAATACATGGTACAGAATACAAATACAAACTTAATTATATAACCAGAGCTAAGAGTTTTTACACGAATATTGTCTTATATACAGTATCCAAACTTAAATTCAATCCTCATTACATTTATTATCACACTAAATAGTGAGGATTACTAAAACAACCATCTTGGACCATCACTCCGTTCCCCGACTAGTCCCGGCTATGTTCTCATTTCCTGAAGAGAATAATGAAAGCAAAAGGGTGAGCTCAACTATCCCAGTAAGAAATATTATGACTAAGATAATGCAGAATAAGTTATCGTTAGCCTTCAACAATGTTAAATTGATAGAATATAATAGACAACAAGTTTAACTGCAGCGAAACAAGCAATCCATTATAAGAGTCAAGTAGAGCATGATATCTACTATCTTCTATCATTTAAAAAGTTCATCATTAACTTTATTGCTGGGACTCAGCTTAATAAATAGATCACATCATCGAATCATCCCTACACTACGGGCCAAAGATATTCATTAGTATCACGTCCACAAATTATTCTTGCACTATGGGCCAAGAATTATTCGTGTAATCATCAATGGTCATGACTATACCGAATTATTCCTGGTCATAATCATACCAATCAACAGTCCATCTATGCACATAAGCCAAATATGACTTTCATCATAATATAAGCATGAGGATGATGACAATGATATAAGAATTCAATCAAAAGAAAGTAAAGGATAAATTTGTAAAGATTTATAATTTAATTTATCCAGAATTTAATAATGTCCAAATTGTCAACATGATACTAATTTGTGGAGTAAAATTCAAGAATAATATCCATGTATTAAAAATATTTTTGACAGAAAAGAAATCAATTTTTCGGGTGGATAGTAATCGGGTGAATAGTATCCCGTGAATAGTAACTCGACATGAAAAGTATCCTAAATACCCGAGCGATTAATATTTGAGTGAATAGTAATTGGGTGAATAGTAACCCGTGAATAGTACTCCAGCATAAAAAGTGTCCCGAATATCCGAGTAAATAATATTATAGTCAATAGTAATCGGGTGAACCCGTGAATAATACCCCAAGTGAAAATATTGATATTTAATAAGAAAGTTCAGATCAATATTCTAATGAAACGATACTGGATGAAGCGTAAAACTCAAGGATATTCCACTAATTTCAATGATTATAAAAGCAATACTTACCATAGTAAGTTTAGATTTAAGAATATAAAAAAGAAATAACATACGAAATTGCAAATAGATTTTCACCTATCATATGGTACGTAATCCGCGTAGACAGGTTATTCCGACATATTAAAGGATGAATATGAAAAATAGTATTCCTTATGAATACAAAAGAAATAATACCCCTTACCTTAGTAGAAAGCTGGATATTGCAAAAGTGAAGTAGCAGAATACTCTTCTTCTTGCTCTCTATAGTTTCTCTCTATAGTGTCTCTTGTGAATCTCAGTGAATTGGTGAGAATGAAAGAAGAATTTAGCTTCTATTTATAGGAGAATTGACTAAATAGTAACTAATTCACAAACGGTCCAGATTGATTACTATTAAAACCACCACCGACGGTCCAGATTGATTTACTTTTAAAACTACCACCGACGGTCCAGATTGATTTACTTTTAAAACCACCACCGACGGTCTAAATTGATTTACTTTTAAAAATACCATCAATGGTCCAGATTGATTTACTATTAAAACAACCATCAATGGTCCAGATTGATTTACTATTTAAAACCACCATCAATGGTCCAGATTGATTTACTATTAAAACCACCACCAATGGTCTAGATTAATTTAACTTATTACACTTTAGTACCCCTAAAGTTTTCCAAGTTTGCATTATTCCCCTCTAACTTTTGTAATTCACTTATCTTCAATAAACACATTCTTAATACTTTAACAATTATTCATCACTAATATTATAACTCACAATATTTAACAACCAGATTGTTCCCAGGAAAGAGGGGGCTTTCCAATAAGGATTTCTCCCTATTGGCGCTCAATTAGGTGACCAAACCTCTCCTCGATAGAACTTTTTAGACATTGTCAATATTACAAATAAAAATATGAATAACTTTGTTGTCTCAATTATTGATTTAATAATATAAAATATTATGCAGATGATAATGTGACAATAATTGAATCAAATAACGTGAGATACTATGCAATAATTACTATAACAATAATTGAGTAAATTGAGTGGCTTCTTACGTAAGCATCAATAATCAATACTGTGTGCTACTATTCAACCACGCGTATTACTGTACTTTTACCAACGGGTAGTTCAACAGTTTTAACGATAAAACTTCCGCTGTTATTTTTATAAAAAGATATTTTTGTCATTTTCTAACTCCGACAATAATTTTATTGTGGGGTCCACCAATGATTGTGTCGTCGTACGAATACTTTTTGTTGAAAACGAATATTTTCCGACCAATCGAATATTTTATAACAACTTGCATACTTTGCAAAATTTATAAATATTACCCACAACTATAACATTATATCAAAACCACACCATAATATTCAGAAATATATTTCGAGAAAAATTAATCTTTATTGATGAAAGTTAGGGTCTTACAGAAAATAACATCCCTTACCTCAAAAGAACAGTACTTCTGACTGGAATATCGGATGTAATGTCGAAGGAAACTTGCACTAAATAGCAACTCTCAAAGTATCTAAATAATCACTAAATACGCTCGACAATGTAGAGAGAGAAAGCTTATGATTCTGGTGTGATTTTCAATTCTAACTAAGCACCGTATTTAAAGGAAAACGCTTAGAACGCCAAAGCAGACTAACCTGCTACCTGATGGCTTTACCTGCTACTATTCACGCCCACCACTTTTGAAATAAAATTTCAGCACATTTCTCACCGACTAATAGTGGGGCCCACCCATGTTTTTAATGAAAAAATATTTATTTCTGAAACTTCAATAATTCATAATAAATAGTTTTTTTATCAGAAAAATTTGAATCTCATGTCTATCTCATAGGAAATTTAATTCTCTACAACTTTGTAGAAGAAAGTTTTTGCAAATTCCAGTTAGAAAATGTCCGAAATCCACATACACATAATTTTTAACACCTCTATTCCGACAAAATACTGATAAAACACCTCAACATTAATTCCTTCATTTATACCCACATAAAAATAAATATGTTCTTATCATATAAATTAATAATTAATTATTTACAAATAATATTACAAAATCACAATTATGACAACCAGGTCGTTCCCAAGAAAGAGGGGGCTTTCCGATAAGGATTTCTCCTTATTAGCGCGCAATTAGGTGACCAAATCCCTTTTCTAGACAGAACTTCCTTAGACATTGCCAATAATGCTATCTAATAATATTATTTAAATAATATAAATTATTGATCTGATAATGGGAAATACTGTGCAGTGATAATTATTGAAACAACAATAATATAAAATATCAACGTAGCAATTATTGAATCAATAAAATAAAATATTGAACAGTAATTACTATAACAATTATTAAGTAGTGTCTTCTTACGTAAGAATCAATAATTCAAAAATACTGTGCAATACAGTGTGCTAATGTGTAACCATGCGTATTACTGTATTTTAACCACCGGGTATTCCAACAGTGTTAACGGTAACAACTACGTCGTTATTTATAAAAACTCAAACTTATCATTTTCTTCATCCGACCATTTTTTATTATGGGGCCCGCAAATGGCTGCGCCGTTGTACGAATATTCCCCGACAGCAAGAATATTCCACAACTAAACGAATATTCCCCGACAACAATGAATATTTTATAACCACTTCTTATTTTGTAAAATTTGGACATTTCACCCATAACCAAGGTATTATATCAAATTAACACCTTATTATTCAAAATAATAATTAGAGAAAATTCAATTTTATTTATAAAAAGTTGGGGTCTTACACGTAGAGTATCAAGAAAGTTGCTATAGAATTGTAGTCTACTTTAGAAGGCCTCACTCAGAATCCTAGAGTTGGTCCAAGCACCTGTCGAGCCAAGTCAAGAATCATTGACCACACTTGAAGTCGTGGAGTCTACTGATTATATCAGAGGCAGAAATCGTAGTCTTCAATAAAGTCTATAAGTGCTCGCAACGCCAAGGAAGAATCTTAGTGATAACACGATTCTCAACACATGAGCACTTCCAAAGCATCCAAAGAATGTAGCCTCTGGGTAGAACCGTAAAGATGCAATCTACTTGAAGGAAGGCAGAGAGCACTCACAAAATGGCTTGCAAGCAAACAGAAGATCGAAGCACCAATTCTATCAGCATCCTGGTTGAGAAGTGAAGCCATTCAAGGGAAGTCTTCCACAAGCAATAGTAAGAAGACTTCAGATAATGTGACTGACAAAAGGAAGTCAAAAATGCAGTAGCTGTCAAGATAAATAAAAGATGACCATCTTGGGCGTGACTATGATCGTAGTGCTTACCAGATGAGAAGCCAAAACTGAAGCGGTTTATATAGAGATACTGGCCAACATATAACGAATAGATAAAGAAGATTAAGCATGGGTCAGACTATTGATGATATGTGAACGGGAGATCACAAGGAGAAAGAGAGTTGAGCATGACCAATCAGATGAGTCTTGAAATTCAGGAACGCCAGAGCATTCAAATAAGTTGTCAGTGCTTAATGCAAGTCAAGGCAAACAGAAGTGTTGAAGCACTGCACGAGGGAAGGAAGAGAGATTCTACATTGCAAATCCAAATAACACTATCAGAATCGTAGTGTTATCTCAATCAGTCAACAAGCAATATTCAACAAACTTACTATGATCAAGTTCAAGGTTACCTACATCAGAATCGTATAGTTCAGTCACTTGAGTATTAAAGCCTTGGCAATGTCTCAATAGAAAGACTAACATTCGAACGTTGTTGATTGAAAGCATCGATGCAGAAGGACAACTCCTGATGTTCTGATTGAGGATTCAGAAAGAAGAAATAAAGGTGATTACCAGCTTGACGTGTTAAAGTGACATCTCGGATGTGGTAGGTGAAATAGCAGACTGCAGTGTCAAAGAATCAAAAAGGGGCTGTCACGTCACATCAGCAGTCTGCACCAAATAACTCAGGATCTGCGAATCAATTCAAATAGCTTCCAATGACTTTAGTCTAATGGGAAGCTTATGGAAGGATATTTAATTGTTGAAGCTTGAATGTAGAAAAGTAGTTGGCGTTGATAAGTTGTTGACTCTACGAGTTCTATAAAGCAAAAAAAAATATGTCTCAGTGGCAGTGAGACTACGAAAGTAGAAGTAAAGCAAGATTAGAGAAGAGCTTTAACATAAAAAAGCTTCACTCAACAACAATGAGAATACCAATCATAATGGCAGCTAAGCTAAAAGCCGAGAAGGCTAAGAAGATAGCATTTAGAAAAGTGGCAGACCAGAAAGAAGATTCAAAGAGCCATTCTACGAATCACCATGAACCACTAAGAGTTGAAGAAGAACAGATACAGAACCAAATATGTATACAAGTCAATCAAGGTTCAAGGGATGCTAAATGCCAGATGGAGTCTACCAAAAGTTCAAAGAATTAGTAAACCTCAAGTGGTGAAGGTGTGCAAGCTGAGATCAGATTAAGATTAGCACCAACCACAAGATCAGCTGCACCAAAGAAAAAGTGACAAATTGCTAATTACTCAAAGAGATCGAGCTTCATGAACAACTTAGCATAATCCAAAGAGGATCACATCAAGCTGCTAAGTATCAAGGGATGAACAAGCTTCAAGTCATCTTAGCATCTCAGCACCAACAACAACATCAATAAGAAGCCAGGGCCTGAGGGGTCCTTGTTCTAAGGACTAAACTAAGTTCAAAGTCTGCTGGACTTGAAGAGTTCTTAGTGAACTAAAGATCCAAGTCTGCTGGACTTCAAGAGTTCTTAGTGAACTAAAGTTTCAAGACTACTGACCTTGAAGGAATCTTAGTGATTCAAAGATGTAAAGACTTCCTTAGTGGAATCCCTGATTGTTGAAGTAGAAGAGTGGATTAGGAGCTTGAGTCTCTGAACCACTTAAAATCCCTTATGTCTTTTACATACTATCATTTACATTATGAACCTATAATTGCTATGAATATAATAACCACTTACATCTAAACTAACTCTAGAAAAATAGTCAACAAAATATCTATGAAGGGGAACCTTAACTTATTTCGCTGTGTTTGAAATAATTCTTAAGTTTGTTATCTGCTAATTACTTAGCAATATAAACTAAAATGGAAAAGATTTTTGAAAATGAAAAGGATCTATTCAACCCCCCTTCTAGATCTATTGTGTGCTCTCTAGGAACTAACAATTAGTATTAGAGCAGGTTCTCTAGGAACCAAATATGATCTATTGTGGTTGATATATCACGAAGTTCAGTTTTCTGGGTTCCCCAGAAAACTCAAGAACAGGATGAGCCGGCTACTTTGACCAGCCTTTTAATCACTTTTTGATTGTTGTTTTAATAACTTTTTTGTAATAAATTAATACCTTGATATACATAGTACTTATCTATGACCTTAAATTGGTTAAACAGTTCATAGGATTACTGGAATTAATGGTCAAAAGTCACTGACCGAGCTTGACCAAGTTTTCTGGGTTACCCAGAAAACTGATGAACATAAAGAACAACCTTTGGTTGTACTTTGACCAACATAGATCGAGACCTTAGAATTATGTTTTGTCCAAACCAGTGTTATATATATATATACCTTGACATATATACTACCTATTACAACAAACACAACACAAATCTATTACACAGATTCATAGATATACAAAGCTACAAAATCGTTGACCAACCATGACCACTGTTATAGGTTACCCGGAAACTCAAGAACAACTCTGACAGTGTCTTTGAGCCTCTATAACTTCTTGTTATATGCAGGTTATAGCACGAAATTTGTCTGATGTTGTACTACTGTATAAGTACTATAACATCCATACTTGTCCAAACCCAGAATCATTAACAGTAACAAAGTAGATCATGGTTAAAGTGGTCCCTAGGCCATGATCGACTGAAACCCAGAAACTCAAAAACACCTATAGCGACACTTCCTGTCACTATAGGGCTTTAGCGACAAACAGTAATTGTTTTTTTAGAAATTAATTAATAAAAATTAGAAATAATTAATAAATAAATATAAAAATAATATTAAAAATAATATTAAATTATTATAATTAACTTTTGATATTTTCACATAAATTTAATAAATATTTTTTTTATTTGGATATTATTAATAATTAAATTAATAATAAAGTAATTAGAATAATTTCTTAAAAATAATAAATAATTATTAAAAAATAATATTAATGATTTAAAAATCATAATAAATTGTTATAAACAATTTAAAAATAGTAAGCAAGGTTTTTATAAAATTCTAAGTTAATATTAATTATTTAAAAATATAAATAAATTATTTAAAAATCATTTAAGGGATAAATAAATACTTAAAAATTATTATAAGATTCTAGAAATTATTATAATAGATATTTAAATTATCTAAGAATATAATAAAGCTTATAAATAGAATTTCGTCGATTTATCATCTTAATTAGTTTTCAGTAAAGTCTTTGGACACCGAAACCATATCAAAATTAACCCGAACATATGTAGATTTTGTATTTGAGCATTATTATCAATACTAATGTGTTAGATTTATATAAATGAACATCTTAGGTGTTTATTAATGAATCAAATAGCATTGCTTGACTGATCTTTGCTCAGGCAAGTTTCCTTAACCATAATTACTTACGCAAATTTCTCAAACCCTGTTTATTCATTGAATAAGATTTCAATCTTAAATTACTATTGATATGATATACCAAACCTAAACTTGAATTACCACTTATTGTAATGTTATTGTTATAGCTTCAACGTAACTAAGAAATGAATTGTTTATTCCTATGATATTGGTTATTGAGCATAAACTGTTGTGTCAAACTAAATTATTTTGGTAAAACATCCTATTTTGAAGTTGTGTATCCCGTAAGGGATCGAGATTTGGTTAATAATATATTGACATTTAGGTGCATTTGAGCACTAGTAGGATGAGATATATACTCCTAGGATATTGAGTAGGCTGATCCCCTATCTCATTGTCGACGTTAGGACTTTTATTTGTCCCTTTTCTGTTCTTGTTCTTTTGTGTTCTCATATTAGGTGAGATTTGTTTGAAAAAATAAGTGAAAAAGGTCCGACATTTATATGTCGACGATTTGACTGTAAGAGTCGCCAATTAGTTTTTTAACTGGTTGTACCAACACAATCGAGAAAAAGTTTGTACATTGACCTAGTGATGTGACACTGCTAAACGGGTCTGTGAACTGAGATTCATTAGGGTTCGGGGACTTGCTTATGCGGAGGGAAGGTGTTAGGCACCCCCCCGACATCGGTGTTGCCACGGTGACTGCTAATTTTTAAGAAATTATTATACGAATATGTGTGTGTGTGCGCGTATGTGTGTGCGTGTCAATGTGTTATTATTTGGAAGTAGTGCCATGCCTCGTTTCCATCTATATACAAAGGGTTTGAATTTGTGTAAAAATTCAATTTTAAACAAGATATAGCAGTGATGTTTTATAAAAATGGTTTTTTCAAACCCTTGTGCTCAATAGTAATTGAGGCCTTTGATACTTCCATTTTATTAAATGTTCAGCTTGATTGCTTTTATTTTTGAGATGCGAAGCATCTTCGAGAAAATAATGTACAAATCAGTGTCAAACTCCTCGTGGGCATGAAAACCATCTAAGAAAATCCAAACACCGTGAATAAATTTACAAGCTGCTTATAGCTGAAAATGTCTATCACGGGAACCGAATCTAGATTCAGTAGACTGAATCTGTGATCACATGATTTCTAAGCTCACATGAAACCGCAGTTTATATGAAAACTGTAAGCAGTTATATAGAAAAGCTGTAGAAGTATATATACAAACTTGATCAACTACCACGAAGCACCTCCATGGGGGATCAAAAATATAAATATATATAAAAGCGGTAAATATATAGAGAGACATAATCAACCACCACGAAGCACGTCCATGGGGGATCAGAAATGTAAATAAAACTGTAAAAGCTATCAACCGCCATGAAGTAAACTCCAGGCGGGATGAAATGTAAAGAAAGCAATAAAAACGGTCAACCGCCACGAAGTAAACTCCAGGAGGGATGATATATATATATATATATATATATATATATATATATATATATATATATGAAAACGGTAAAATGCTCCAGACGTAAGTGTATACGTAAGTGTATATATATATATATATATATATATATATATATATTTTACCGTTTTATATATATATATGTATATATATATATATATATATATATATATATATATATATATATATATATATATATATATATATATATATAAGTGTCTGTATATATAATTGCTTTATATATATATATATATATATATATATATATATATATATATATATATACACACACACAAATTGAAATGAAATTACGGACCGAAGTTCGGGCCTACACATGCAACACGACTCTCAATGGGAAGAATGTTGTGTGCTAAGATGAAGAGAAAGGCTTTAAAGTGTGTAAGAAGGCTTACAGTGGGCTGCCAAAGAAGACTTCAATAACTTGAAGTGGATGAACACTCGGCTCCCGCTGGTAAAAAGTAGCTATATATGAGCTTACAAGTATTTAAAATAAGAAAACACTCAGCTTAAGGTGTGTACAGAGCAAATTGGACAGGGCTTCCTCGCCTTTTTCTCTTTACAAATGGCCACCCCAAGCCCTCTATTTATAGAGGGGGGAGCCGCAGATGTACCTGCAGCTACCCGGGGTGCCCCGGGCTCTGGGAGTCCTGTCGTCTCAAAGTACGTACACACATACAAAGTGATGTCCGCTCGAACTTTCAGAACTTCAATCTGGGCATCCGATTGAGGTGTATAAGACCTATTTTGGACCATCATTGTCGATAGTTACACAATGACATGGGATTAGAGATTGTACGAAGTCAGGAAGATGGGACCATGCCCTCCGGTCTTCAAGCTTCAAATTTTATCTGTTGTCCTATGCAATAGTCACTCAGGATTGGACTTCCTTGGTTCTTGTGGGACATTGCTGTGTAGAAATGTATGTATGAGATGTTAAGATAGTGCGATGTGCTGTCAAGGTGGCAAAATGATGACTTTGACCCTAACTGGCGTTATCTTCAGTTTGGGATGATAAAGCAGACGTTGCTCAGGGTTATCTCTGAGATTAGACTGCTACAAGTGTGAAAGGTCCTTAGTGTCATCTCTGAGGTGTGCCTTTCTTCTCGAGGTTACCTCCGGGTCTTGTATTGAGTGCCTCGGTGTGAGTGCCGAGGTTGAAACTAATTGCTTGCATTTAAAATAAGCATTTCCGGGGTTATCTCCTGAACTGCAATTACACTCATTGGGGTTATCTCTAAGGTTAGTGCTACTATTCCCTGTGTCGGGACTGAGATTGAATATCTTGGGGTTATCTTCGGGATGAATCGGTCTTTTCTGGTGAAATTTCTAGTATTTGAACTGCATGCCTTGGGGTTATCTCCGAGGTTAGAACTGATACTCCTGGTATGTGTTCTAGGGTTGAGACTAAACTTTTGATAGTATCCAGACTGAATATGAGATGTCTTCCAGGGTTATCTCTTAAGATGAATCTACCCTCCTATAATGTCAGTGACAGGTGCGTAGAAAATTTTGAATGTCTACAGATGCCCCTCTTTATCATATTCATGCAATGTAATGGCATGGATAGTATAAAGAATCATAGACACTTAAAATGCCATAAGGTAAACATGATGCTATGTGGAGAAACATGATGCAAGTGTATGATGGATACGTTTTGTTAGATTGCTCTCCATCATGGTGGGAAGATTACCGGCTCCCTGTTGCTTCTACCGGGGATGGCAATAAATAAGCAGCCTGGTGAACTGTCATGGACGTGCGATCCACATCTGACAGGAATCTCTAGGATTGTCAACATTGGGGTTATCACTAAAGTCCTGAATCCTTGATACAGACTTTATTTCGAAGATGTGTCTCTCGTGTATAAAAGATATGTGGGGATAAAGCTTTTATCTGCTTGAGGATGTGTATAACATATTCCATCATCGATCCTCCCCGATGATGTTGATCCTTCCTGGTTTGTATCGCCAGGACATATCAATGTTCTGTTGGATTTACTGCCAACAACATGTGTTGTCAGGGTTGCCCGACCTTCGTTGACGTGTGAACAAATGAATGACCACGCATTGTAACCCCCACCGGGGATCTACTTGATCATTACTGACGTGTGCATCAACGAATGAAATCCCTACTAGGGATAAATGCCAAGCCTGCTTGACCTTTATTGAGGTGTGTATCAACTGATGCAATCATCGGATGGCTTTCGACGCTTCATTGGGTTTACTTGCCAACGACGACATTGATGTCACGTTTGCTTGACCTTCGTTGACATGTGCATCAACGGATGACCATGCGTTGTAACCCCCGCTGGGGATCTACTTGATCTTCGTTGATGTGTGAACCAACAGATCACGCGTTATAACCCCCGTCGGGGATCTACTTGATCTTTGATGACGTGTGCATCAATGGATGAAATCCCTGGTAAGGATAAATGCCAAGGCTACTTAACCTTTGTTGAGGTGTGTATCAACTGATGCAATCATCGGATGGCTTCCGACGCTTCGTTGGATTTACTTGCCAACTGCGGCATTGATGTCAAGATTGCTTGACCTTCGTTGACATGTGCATCAACGGATGACCATGCGTTGTAATCCCCATTGGGGATCTACTTGATCTTCGTTGATGTGTGAACCAACGGACCACGCGTTGTAACCTCCGTCGGGGATATACTTGAGAATGATGACCCCAAACTGGCGGTATTGGACCTTTGTACAGTATTGCCGAATATGATATGCAACTTCTTAGATCATCGGTATAGTATACCCTGTGTTTTGGATGAATACCAATGAATGATATGAAAGCCACAGTCGGGCCTAGGAAAACCTAGATTTTAGGCTATTCTGCTCAATCGCGTAACGTTTTTATCCCTGATTTGGCCTTTTTAGCTTGTAAGAACTCATTTGCAACTCGAACTGGACCGAGTCGGAGGGGTGGGTCCTATATAAGGGTACCACAGGTACACTTACAGCAACCAAAGGTGGACCTGCGGCCAGTTGTGGCTACTAAATGCTTGCAGATTATTTTCATAAGTCATTTTCAAGTTACGCTGCGAAGGAAATCCGAGAGCTCTTCTTCAGATCTGCTGAGTTCGGGGGACTTTCTGTAAATTCTGTCACCGTACAAGTGTTCTACATTGTCTTGGTAACGTATGCATGTCTTCTTTTCCAATTTTTATCCGTTGGAAAATGACTTTTTATATGAAATGCATCTAAACGCATAGTAGTGAATATGCATGCTCAAATGACTTGATTTAAAAAAATTTAACATAGTAGATGTTAGTATTAAACCATTCGGAACATAATAATGTGAAAAAATTTAACTTTTGAAACAGTCAAATTGGCACCTTTTTCTGCTATTTCTTATCCTATTCGAGGACAAATGAGCAAAAGGTAAAAATGCAAAGTAATCCTGGTAATTAGGCTACCCTTATGGATTGATGACTTTGACATTTAAATGCATATAGTATGTATATGACTGTGGGCAGGTGTGTTACTAAATGGCCACATAGTCATGCCTATGTGCGTGTGGATAGTCCTATTTACAAAGGGGACTATGACAAAATTTTCCAAAATGTAGGCATTGAGTAGTCATGCATTTTTAACTCTACTGTAGACATATGTTAAAATAATGCATACATGAATGTAGTCATAAAATGCATTTTGAAAAGAAAGCTCCAGGTTTCAGGTTTGCCACACCCTTTCTTAAGTGATTTGGAGACTTATTGTCCAGATATTATGGATCCGGATCAGCTCAGTAGTTCCTGTAGGACCACTTCTGGTGTACGGAGGAGGGCTTCTGAAGTACCTCGATCCCGTTCTATTAGACAGCCTCGTCTTCTAGTGGAGGCGGTGATATGTCTAGTCCAGGTTGATGTGCCAAACGTCGAGAACAAGGAGGAGGATGCTCCGGTTGTGTACCCCGTTCCTGCTGTGCATATTCCCCGTAGGGACCTCTAGAGTATTCAGGTGGCAAACCCAGAGTTTCTGGGTGACTTGAGTCGATATGCCTCGATGTATTTGCACGCTAACGAGGTATCAAGTTAAATCTTAGTCTTCCTTCTTTCCTATTTATGAGGAGTAAATGATTTTGATGTCGATTTATATTTTATGTAGTTTCCCAACTTTACACAGCCTCGAGAGAACTGGTTCAGCATTCACTCCATGTACCAGTCTCTACATCTTGACTATAGAGCGATTATGCATGATTGGGGATTTGGGGCGTTCTTTTCCATCCTTCCCCGTCGCTATCCCTGGGGTTACCTCAGGGTATTGTCTGAGTGCTGGTTTCACTAGACTCAGTCACTCCATTTGCTGGACTGTGAGGTGATGATGACGCCGATGGATTGGCGATTTATCACAGGTATGAAGTTTGGAGGGGCACCAGTGCCTTGTATGGCGGATATTACCACGACTACCGTCAGGTCCTTGCTAGGAGTTCTAGACGGGGCGCTCAAGGGCAGGACATTCCATACGGGTCCTTTGAGCGTGGATGCTATGAATGGGTTGTTGAGTGAGCCCATACCAGCTGATGTCAGAGTCAAGGATCGCATTCTTCGGCGATTATTCCTGATGATCATTAGGGGCCGCTTCATAGCAGATAACTCTTCCACGGTGTCGTTCTCTTTGATCAGTGCCACGCGACATGTGGATCGTATAGGAGAGTATGATTGGGGTTCATACACCTTTGCCTATTTCCTCAAGGGGATGCGCATGAGTTCGCAGGGCTTGACTGAGGCTTGGTTAGGATTTTACCCATTTCTGCTGGTGAGTATTTCTCTTGTAATTTACCATGTACAAGTTAAGAGTGTTTACTAACAGTAAATGTTTGCCTTTGTATTGGTAGTTTTGGGCCTATGAGAGGCTCTTATGATTACGTTATGTGAGTGTATTAGGGTTAGGTACCTATCCACGAGGACAACGATGGCATTATTCCATACTGGCAGAGGTCCCTGTAGCTGAGGGTTTTACTCATTGTCGCCTACAGCTGGAGTTATTGACAACGGATGTCATCACATGGATTCCCTATCTTGGGGAGCACTTGGCCACTGGATTTGAGGATGGGTACCCGACTGGTGTCGAGTACGTGATTTCCACCCATAGGGTTCCTCTCTTTACTGATGGAGGATGGGAGCTCTATTTAGGAGAGCGTGCTATTAGGAGCACCACAAGAGAGATCTGTATACTGATCTTGCCTCCTGCCAAGCGTTATTAGCCTATGTCGCAGTCACCCGTCACTGATATCCCATTGTTGGGTGTTAACGGTTTTGCATTGTTAGAGGGTCCCTACACTCAGGAGATATTCCAGCATTGGTGGTCCCCTCGTACCATTAGAGCCCAGACCCGCGCCACTTAGTTCATGGGGGATATGGTTCCAGGATCCGTGATGATGACGGATTAGCTAGCCTATGTCCGAGATCCGACTCATGTGACACAGATTGACAGTTTGACCCAGCGATTGGACCGGGCACATTTCTTTATCCGGCATTTGGGCAGTGATCCGGCAGAGGCAGATTCGTTTGATCCTTCCAACGTAGGAGCTGGCCCCTCAGATGACCCATTTGGCTTTGCCAGCGTAGATCCTCCCTTGTATAGGCCTGACATCCCTGTTGATAGAGATCCAGTGACTTAGGAGGAGTTACATCAGGTGGACAAGATTGATAATATAGATATTGACACCATTATCTTCTTCTAATGTGTATTCTCGTTATCTCTTCTGATAGGCCTCTTATTAGATATTGGATGGTTGTGCCCCATTCTCGATATATCTTTTGATAGGCCTCGGTTAGTAGTAGGGCATATGTGCCCCCATTTTCCTGTATTTTTAGCTGTACAGAGATTATGTATATAGATGATGATGTATTTAGGAATGTATATACTATCTTCTATTCCCTACATCATATTGCCATCTATTATCTGTTATGTATGTATTATGTTATGCATAAGTATGTATGTCCAGAGATATTTAGAATTAACCCCTGAATGGTATTATGATACGACCCATACAGATGTCTTCTTCAACAATCAGCCGCATAGATCACACCCCACCATTATTGGTGGTATCCCGTCTGAGATCCTGTTATGATAGTATGTCACCCCCAGATAAGGTGACCGTAGATCAGCTGTTGAAGCATCTTTTGATGTTTCAGGTTCCTGCAGGATTTGTGGAGGGTATGCTAGAGTACTAGGTACCAGAGAGGCAGGTAATCCAGCTTGGGACCCAGGAGTTGACTCCGACTTTGGAGGAGTATGCACATTTGACGATGTTGCCACTTAACAGACCTTATGTGCATGTGGCCATTGGTGACATGAGCCGGTTTATGACTCTCACCGGGCTGAGGCGAAGAGTTGTGCAGGATGAGATCACATGCGGCCACGTGATATCCCAGTATTTTTAGATTGACAGATTTGGCTATGAGGACAACTATGCTCAGTATTCTGGGGATTTAACCATACTAGAGGATCAGTGGCATTTGGCCAGAGTAGATGTATTGTTGTTGTCTGTATTATCATACGTGTACATGCCACGATACATGGATGAGTTAGACATTGGCGTCATCATGGCAGTGAGAGCTCTCAGGGAAGGTCGTACCATTATTCTGATGATCATGGCAGAGATGCTGAGATCGGCCACGTTCTATAGTATTTACCCTGCAGGGGTATTCACAGGCAGTTCGGTCATGCTGTGCGTGTGGTTTATGTCACACCTATGATCAATTGGCACATTTAGACGACATGGGTATTGTTTCACCCATGAGATAGCTATGTCGTATTCCTTCCAGCTACGGAGTGTACAGATCCTGCCTCTTGGTCCATTTTCTTGGCTGTGATCGGAGATCCGTTTGCTATCTTGTCGTGTACAGGGCTCAGTTCGCCCTACAGTTTTATTACTCATGCTCCGAACATGGATTATCTCCCTTTGGCAGGTTTGAGGGGCTTGACTACTTACCACCCACTGGTCGTGATGTCACAGTTTGACCAGTTCTAGGATTTCCATCCTTTTGAGGGGGCATTAGGTTAGCGTTTAGCTTCTCATCACTTGTCAGCAGAGGATTGATCCCGAGTGTATGCTTATTGGGATCAGCGTGAGATAGCTTCCTTTTTTGTTAGCCATCTGGGTTATTCGTCAGAGTATCTTACGTGGATGGAGGCAGATACTTCATCGGCTACGACAGTATCCACAGTACCGGGTAGTGATTTAGAGGATGGGGAGCCCATAGAGGACATTGATTCTCGCATCGAGGAGGAGCCATTTACTGGGTTGCCAGCAGTTCTCTTAGATTCTCCCAATACTAGCACTATCATGATCCAGTAATCAGCACAATACTTGGAGCAGAGTCTTCATCTGATGACCTTTGAGAGGGATCAGGCTAGATCCTTGATGTTGATAGCCCTTGATGGGAGAGACGCAGCTCTGTTAGAGAGAGACGAGGCATTAGTCCGTAGAGATACTGCTGTTATTGAGCGAAATGAGGCCATATTAGACAGAAATGCAGTGATCATTGAGTGGGATGCTGCCCTATCTGATAGGGATGTAGCTGTTGCAGATAGTACTTCAGTGAGATCCCTGATCACTGGTATGCTTGCCGAGATGAGTGCATATATTGATGAGCATCATGTCACCATGCAAATGGCCTCAGACTTGCTGTCTCGTGTGGATACCCTTATTCAGGAGACCACAGCATTACCTCCTTCATCGGATAGAGATGCTATGTTAGATCTGCTAGCTCGCATGCATACCAATTTGTAGATAACCTTATATTTTCCTGCACAGACTAGCTTAGCCATTTTGACATGTACAGTTTACATTGTGTATATTAAACAGTATTATATCAGGCAGGGAAATATATTTTTGATCACTTCCCTTTTAGATATGCCCGAATACTTACTTGATATTTGCCTGCTTCTTCAGGACTTGTGATCTTGATGTGTTCTGAATTCCTCCTTGATGGATGGAAATTAAGTTGTCTCTAGACAATTCAGAATGGATCCTTGATCTGTGTGTATCCCTACTATCTTTGGTGTCTTCGGACTGATTTCTGTATAGAAATATGGAGAGGAAATGTGGCTTTCCTCTCTGAGGTTAACCGCCCCACAAATGGTCGCCAGTAATCCTATTTAGGAGGAGCCTAGTTAATTCCATCTCTTATGGATTGGTATTGTTCTTCAAGGTACAACCGCAGCTTAGATGGTCGCCGAGTCTCCCGTTTACATGGGGAGGTCAGGTAATTCCATCCCTTTGGTTTGAAGCCAATGAAACGTGGTGGATTGAAGTTTGATCCCAGTACCATTGACAAGTGTTTGTGTTTTGGTAGGGGGTTAGACCGAACCATAAATGGCTGCCTACGTACTCTTATTGAAGAGGAGATCAGGTTTGCGTAGTTCGAACCTGGTGTAAGGGGTTCAACGTTGTTTGTGGCAGAAAGGGGTGTAGGAATGTTTTTGTTGTTTTTGTTTTTGTAATGAGAAGGGTGTAGAAATATTTTTCTTATTTTAATTTTATTAGGAGAAGGGTGTAGAAGTGTTTTTGTTTTTTTTATTGCGACTGGGCCATATAAAATATGGTTGCCTACGTACTTCCGTGTATTAAGGAGATTAGGTCGACGTAGTTCGCCCCTTAGGACAATTTTGTAGCCGACAAAAAGTTTGTTCCTATGTGGAGAACAAACTATGAGGGAGGGGAGAAAGTTTAATCCTAAGTTCAGGATAAACTGCATGTGTGAAAAGTTTAATCCCATGTTTGGGGACAAACTGCAAGTGTGAAAGGTTCAATCCCTAGTGGGATAACCAAAGTTGAGTAAGGGTTAAAAAACCAAGTAGAGAGGAAAGGAACTGGCGATCTGAAAACTAGGCTGCTGACTTGAAAAGTGTGTTTCCTTGAGGGTCGCATTGTGGAAAAGAGTTGTATATAGTGAAGGGTTAAAGAATAGGAATGATTGGTGATCTGATGATCCAACACCAGGATATTTGCTTGATGGTAACTTCAGACGTAGTATCGTTTCACGGTGTCCGAGTTGATGAGTTGCGGAAATTCATCGCTCTCCATTTCTTGAAATCTGAGAGCACCTCTTGTCAATACCTCCTTGACAATAAACGGGCCTTCCCAGTTAGGGGCAAATTTTCTCTTAGACTGATCTTGGTTGTCGATGATCTTCTTCAAAACCAAGTCATGTTGTTTAAACTGCCGTAGCCAGATTTTTCTGTTGTAGGATCGGGCAATCCTTTGTTGATATAACTGACCATGGAAGATAGCCGCGGTTTACCTTTCATTTATTAGAGACAATTGGTGATACCTGTCTTTTACCCATTGGTCTTCATCCAGTTGAGTGTCTATCAACACTCTGAGGGATTCTATTTCCACTTCTATGGGGAGCACTGCTTCCATCCCATACGTTAATGGTAGGGAATTACCCCAGTTGAAGTACGCATTGATGTTATGTAGGCTAACAGGGTAAGAGGCAATAAGTCAGGCCATCCTTTGTGGTTAGCGGACATCTTTTGCATGATCTTCTTGATGTTTTTGTTAGCTACTTCAACAATAACATTCATCTTTGGACGGTAGATGACGGAGTTAAGATGTTTGATGTGGAATTTACTGCACAACTCCTCCATCATTTTGTTGTTGAAGTTCTTTGCATTGTCTGACAATTACCTCTGGTTGTTCATATCGACAAATGACATTGTTTCTGATGAAAGCAATGATGACTTCTTTGGTAACCCTGGGGAAGGAAGCTGCTTCTACCCACTTGGTGAAGTAGTCAATTATGGTGAAGATAAACTGATATCCATTACTGGCTTTGGGCTTGATGGACCCAACCACGTCCATTTCCCACATTAAGAAGGGCCAGGGCGAACTCAAATTGAGAAGCTCCCTCGGAGGGGGGCGTGGATAGCATTCCCATGAATTTGGCATTGATAATATCTCCTGACATGGTCATTGCAGTCATCTTTGAGAGAGATCTAGTAATGTCCTGTTCTGAGGATCTTCTTTACAAGTAGAGGGCCGCTCATGTGCGGAGACTCCACCATGGACCTCATCTATGAGCTTCTGAGCTTGGTCTTTGTCCAGACATCTGAGGAGACCTAATCATGCATCTCTTTTGTAGAGTGCATCTTCGCTCAGGTAGAATTTCATAGCAAGTCAATGGATTCGCCTTTTCTCAGTCAAGCTCGCCTCAGCGGGTGTATATCCGTCTCGTAAGTACTCCTTGATGTGCTGATACCAAGGATGCTGGATGGGAGGTAGCTCATCCAATACTTCTCCAACATAGTTCCTATAGGCTGGTGCCTTTTGAAGGGCCAATGTGACACTTGGCATGTGTTCCTTGTCAGGTATGTGAATCAAGGAGGCCAAAATTGCTAGCGCGTCTAAAAAATCATTCCTATTACGAGGAATGTGTAGAAAAGAGATCTCTTCGAACTCCAAAGCCATTTGTAAAACTTATCGATGGTAAGGCAGCAAATGTAGCTCTTTAGTTTGATAGATTCCCATGGATTATTTGACTACCAACTCCGAATCCCCAAAGATAGTTAACCGCCTGATGCCCATTGAACGGGAAAGTTTTAGCCCCATGATATAGCCTTCATACTCAACTGTGTTGTTGGTGCTGACAAACTGCAATTTAACGGCGATGGGATACTACTCCCCCGTACCGGATACTAGAACTGCTCCAGCTCCATAACCTTCCATATTAACAGCTCCATCGAAATACATGTTACATGTTTGGCGTGCATCGTACTGATGGTGTTGTTGAATTGCCATTACCCCTTCATCAGGGAAGTATGTTTCCAAGGGTTTGAAATCCCCTGAAGGAGCGGCGGCCAGTTGATCCACGATTCATTGACCTTTAATGGACTTTTGCATCACATAGACAATGTCAAATTATTACAGAATCAACTGCCATCTGGACAACCGACAATTCAGTATGGGCTTGCTAAACACATACTTGAGGGGATCCATGCTGGATCTGAGATGGATTGTGTGCCCGTGGAGGTAATGTTGTAACCTCATGGAAGCCCATGCTAAAGCACAACAAGTCTTCTCAATCAGAGTGTACTTGTGTTCACTGCTACTGAATCTTTTACTGAAGTAGTAGATAGCTCGTTCTTGGCTTCTATCGTCTTTCTGACCAAGCATACAGCCCATGGCATTGTCATTTATGGACAGGTACATGAATAGGGGAACATCATCCCTGGGCGGTACCAAGACAGGAGCTTTGACTAGCTGCTCTTTGATTGTAAGGAAGGCCTTCTGACACTTATCATTCCATTTCATGGAGGTGTTCTTCCTTAACAGCTTGAAGATGGGCTCACAGGTTGTTGTGAGTTGAGAAATAAACCTACTAATGAAGTTGATTCTTCCCAAAAATTCTCGTATTTTCTTCTCTGTCTAAGGAATGGGCATTTCAGTGATGGCCTAGATTTTGGTGGGATCCAGCTCAATCCCTTTGTGGCTGACTAGGAATCCTAGCAACTTGCCTAATTTAATACCAAAGGCGTACTTGGCTGGATTCAACTTCAAGTTGTACTTACATAACCTGTTAAAGAGCTTTTTGAGATGGTCTATGTGGTCTTCTTCCCTTTGGGACTTGACAATGATGGTATCCACGTAGATCTCTATCTCTTTGTGCATTAAGTCATGGAAAAGACCCATCATAGCTCGTTAATAGGTGACTCTGGCATTGATGAGGCCGAAAGACAACCGTCTGTAGCAAAAGGTTCCCCAACCGTCTGTAGCAAAAGGTTCCCCAACCGTCTGAGCAGAATTGTCAATGAGAATGTGGATAAATGGCATGGGAAAGCTATCTTTAAGGCAAGCTTTATTCAGATCCCGATAATCCATGCAAACTTGCACATTTCCTCCAGGTTTAGGCACGAGAACGATGTTGGATATCCATTCAGGATATGTGGACACCATGATAATACCAACTTGAAATTATTTTACAATTTCTTCTTTCACCTTTAAACTCCACTCAGGTTTCAATCGCCTGAGCTTCTGCTTGACTGGCTTGAATCCCTCTTTAATGGGAAGGTGATGAAGGACAATGTCAGTGGACAAACTCACCATGTCTTCATGAGACCATGCAAACACATCCTAGAATTGGGCTAGTAGTGTAACCACGTCATTCCTCTGGTTTGGAGTATGGTCTGAACCAATATAGATTAACTTAGGGTTTCCAAAGGTTCCGAGATTGAAGGAGGTGGTTTGATCAAGGTTAGGTTTAGGTTTGTCTTCGACCCATTCTTTGATCTCCTGAGGCACCTCAATGTCCTCTTGTATTTCCATCAAGTCTGAGTCCAACTTTTCATCAAAGTTACAATCCTTGTGGAGAAGAGGCATCTTATCAGCAAGTACAGATACATCTATGTTTAGATTCCTAAAACAAAATATACTTTCACTTAATATATATAAAACTGTTTAATCAGACAAATTGTTAGCATATATTGACAAAATAACTGCTAATACTGTACAGAAAAGTAAGCAGTTATGATATCTACAGGGCAGAAGGAGTTCCTGCTCGTTTTACCCTTGTCGACCAATGAAAGGAGTGCTGCTCCAATTGTCAAATATGAAGTCCTGATGGACTGCAGTGATGGAGGGGCTGTCATCGTCCTCCTTCTCTCGAATAATGACCATTACGTCTAGGCAATCATCGTCTGGAGTGTATCTATTTGTATGTTCATCATGGACAATGATGCGTATGCCTGACATCATTCTGATGATGTCTTGTTTAATTCTTCGTTCCTCTTCTTCCACCTTGGGATCTGGAACAAAGACTTCCTTCTCCTTTACTGGTATCGGTTTGGGAAATAACATAGCCATTACGCTAGCTGGCACCTTTAACGGATGTTGTGCGGACTCTGGATTTACAGGTAGAGATAATTGTCGTATGGCTGAAACTAAAGCTGGAAGAATCTGCTTATGCTTATATGGATTCCTATGATTGAAACTGGCAGAATTGCTTAGTTCGGCTGTCCTAGTTTGACTGATCATTTGAATCGGATGCTTAATACCCTGATTATTTTTACCCACCCCTTGTCCCGGCTGGTGTCCCAATGACATCATTTCTTGAGTAGCTGCCATCACTTCGGCAAAAATCTTGGGTACGGGAAATGGCGTCCCAATGGAATGGTATTGAGTGTTGCTCACTTCCAGGGTATGAAAACTGACCGGGTCAACATCTGAATTGAAGTTGATCAGTGGTATGTCACCATGTTTAGGACATTCTGGTTCAGCGTTGACCGTGACTAGGCTATTATTGATAATGTATTTAAGTTGCTGATGAAGAGTAGAAGGGACGACCCTAGCCATATGAATCCACGATATTCCCAATAGCAGGTTGTATCCTGAATCTATTTTGAGTACGTGAAAAGATACACAGAATGTATGGGGACCAATCTCAATTGGCAGCTCAATCTCTTCGACTGAATTCCAGCGGGATCCATCAAAAGCTTTAATAACCGTATGGCTGCTTCAGATCCGGTTGAGATTGACATTCATCTTCACCAACGTAGCATAAGGACAGATATTCAAAGACGAACCTCCATCTATCAAGACTCCAACTAGCATATATCCGGATGATAAAACCGCAATGTGTAACGGCTTGTAATGACTGGTCCCTTCGGATAGGATGTCATCATTAGTGAAAAATATCACATTGTTGTTGAAAATGTGATCAACCAGATGTTGAAATTTTTCTACATCCACTGATTTCGGCAAGTAGGCTTCTTCCAAAACCTTCAGTATGATTTTCCTGTGATCCTCGAAAGTTAAAACCAAGTCCAATATTGAAATTTGATGTGGAGCTTCTCTTAAGCTTAAAACCACCTTGGCTTCATTATGACCCATAGTACGGAGGAATTTTTCAATCTTCTCCATGGGAATTTTCCCTTTTGATTTAATGGTGGGCTTCATCACCATTGGGGAAGATACAGTGGATTTTCCTTCGACACTTCAATAGTTGTATGAGAGATGGATCCTTCAGCTTCTCCATAATTCCATGGGACTTTTTATAAGCTGATAACTGGATATTGCGGTCTGAACGGCAAGGCAATTGGCTCTGGCGCAACCACTTTCAAAGGATTGTCGACTCCTTTGAGTTGAATGGCTTGTATTGTGAATGGTTTGACAGTCCCATCAGCCTCAGTAGATATAACTGCTACCAGCCCCTTCCATTTAGTAGGACAGGTATTCTCACACTCAAATAGCACAATATCATCATCTGCCAGTTACAGGACACCGCTATCAGTTAGATTCTGAATAAGGTGGTGGAGTGCCCAGCATTCTTCCGTGCTGTGGCCGCGAGAATGGGAGTGATGTTGACATACTCTATCAGAATTAAACCGTCCTAAACGGGGATTAATTGGAGGTGGAAGGGAAGTGATCCTTCATTCATTGATCAGCATCTGAAGTATCTCCTCCATAGGTTGGCCCAGGTATGTAAATTCCCTTCTATTGGCAAAATCTCGACGGGCTTTGGCATTTGCTCTCTTCGTCACTTTGTCCTCTAATGTTTAATTTTTTGAAGGTGATGAGGGAGTATTCATAACCAAGGGAAGGAGACTAGCATGCTCATGGCTAACTAATTGGCGTGTGACTTGATGCTGATAGGCCACCAATTCTGCCAATTGCCCGATCTACTTACACAGAGCTTTCATCTTTCGTTCCATCATAAACTGGAACTTTGCATAATTCCATTTGTCAACACCGTCTTTGATGGTCTGGGATGATTCACAGTTAAAATTGGAACTCTGTCCACTGTTCCAATTAATCATGTTGATCTCTTCCTCTTTGTGTTGAGGAAGAGGGTTGTCTTGTACGTGAGGTTGATCTGGTTTAGTGACCACGATCTCACCGTTGTCTATTAAATCTTGGATCTTTTGTTTCAAGGCCCAACAATCTTGAGTATCATGTCCAGGTGCCCCGACATGATAAGCACATTTCTGAGCAGCTTTGAAACCCTTCCCATTAGGGTTGGCTGGTGGAAGAAGATGCGTAATTTTCTTCTGAGTGGTCAGAAGATTGAGAATGTTCTCGAGTGAATCCCCTATGGGTGTGAACACTCGAGGGCGTTTGACTTCTCCACTTTAGGCAATGGAGGATTTGAAGATTGTGCTTAAAAAGGAGTGTAATTTCTCCTCTGAATGGGCATATTCTGATTGCCCTTTTGACCTTGTAGTATCAACGAAACATCCTCCTCTTTCTTTTTATGGACCCTCCGGGGGTTGTTTCCATAAGTTCCGGACTGGATGTGTTCAACAATAGCTTTGAGAACGGCTAGGTCTTGAATATTTCCTGACTTCAACCCTATTTCAGCCATCTCTCCATGTTTGACCATTTCAGAAAATGGTTTACCAATGCCAGCTAAAACTCTCTCATAGAAAGGAGATTCTTGCATGTCTATGAAAGTCATGACCATTTCTGATTCAGTCATAGAAGGAATAACTTGAGCAGCAAGGTGCCTCCACCTTTGAGCATACTCTCTGAAATACTCATTGGACTGTTTCTTGACCTTGGTAATCTGGTACCGGTCAGGAGCCATCTGAGACTTGAAGCTGTATTGAGTAATTAAGGCATGAGCTAGTTCCTCCCAACTATGGATCTTTGAATTGTCTAATCTAGTATACCATGAACGGGCTTCTCTAGTCAGAGTCTTTTGGAACAGCTGCATTCTGAGCTTCTCGTCCTCTGCATAAGATCTAAGTTCTCCAATAAACACCTTCAAATGTGTGTAATGGTCTCCTAACCCATCATATTTTTTGAAGTCAAGCGTTTTGAACTTATCTGGATAATGAACACCAGGGAATATACAAAGGTCATCATATGAGAAACTCCCGTGTGCTCCAATTCCTTTGATAGAACGAAGGGTTTCATCCATTTGAAGGACCCTTTTCCTGATGTCACCGGTGTCTAAATATCCTTTAAGATGGGTGTTTTTAGGATTTTTGTCTGTGGTAAGCAACTGTAGTTCCGGATTTCTTTTCTCCGAACCTTTAGCTCCTCCTAGTGTAGAGGATTCAGCATGTATCGGTATCTTCGTACCCTGAGTAGACTGATGTAATTCTTTAAGCAGAACAACCAAATCTGTGATTTGTTTACTTAATTCGTCGAACTCTTCACGAGAAACTGGATTATACTAGTCAGATGAAGACATGATTGACTGCAGGCTCACGGCCTTTTTGGACTTTAAACGGGTAATAGGTCCGATTGCTTCCTTGTGAAAAACTTGCATAGTTTAGTCTTAGGGATTTGTAGAAACGTCTACATGCTATGTGATGTATCCGCTTTAGGATTATTATCTTGCAAAATAGATGTTAGCTGTTTGTAATACAGGATAGCATGTTAATTTAAGTACGCACATTTTCTTCATATTTCTCAGTATATGGAGATGAATATGGAATGAAATTACAAGTAATTGACTTTACGATTAATTTGAAATGAGAAAGAATGAAGAGACTTTTCTCTGCATTTGGTTTATCAGAAGCTGACATATCTTAGGTTATTCTCGCGGCTTTTTGGCACGAAGGTTCCCAAATCATCGCAATTTACTCAACGGGAAGTTAATCCGGTCTTTCAATTGGAGCGAATTTGGGTGGTTCCTTTCCTGAGCCTCGTTGGAATTAGTCTTCCTACGAGTCTAGTAATAAAACACCGACAGGATAGCCTCCTGGTGGAGGAACCACACAACATACATTTACATACAACGTGTCTCACCGTTTATGAAAATGATGACATGTGCGAAGCACTAATATCATAGATAGATATATTGCAGTGCATTAAAAATGCATTCATACACATTCATCAAATGTAAATGCAACATCCACACACAGGCATATAGCAGTTTTAAAAAGCTTGTAATAGCGGCTTAAGTCCTCTTACTGTTATCCCCAGCAAAGTCGCCACCTGTCGACGTCGAGATTTTTATTTATCCCTTTTCTGTTCTTGTTCTTTGGTGTTCTCATATTAGGTGAGATTTGTTTGGAAAAACAAGTAAAAAAGGTTTGACATTTATATGTCGACGATTTGACTGTAAGAGTCACCAGTTGATTTTTTAACTGGTTGTACCAACACAACCGAGAAAAGGTTTGCACATTGACCCAATGATATGACAATGCTAAACTGGTCTATGAAACCGAGATTCATTAGGGTCTGGGGACTTGCTTATGCGGAGGGAAGGTGTTAGGCACCCCCCGACATCCGTGTTGCCACGATGACCGCCACTTTTTAAGAAATTGTTATATGAATGTGTGTGTGTGTGTGTGTGTCAATGTGCTATTATTTGGAAGTAGTGATATGTCTCGTTTGCACCTATATACAAAGGGTTTGAATTCGTGTAAAAATGCAGTTTTAAACAAGATATAGCAGTGATGTTTTATAAAAAAAAGGTTTTTTCAAACCCTTGTGCTCAATAGTAATTGAGGCCTTTGATACTTTCATTTTATTAAATGTTCGGCTTGATTACTTTTATTATCGAGATGCGAAGCATCTTCGAGAAAATAATGTACAAACTAGTGCCGAACTCCTCGTGGGCATGAAAACCATCTGAAGAAATCTAAACGCCGTGAATAAATTTACAAGCTGCTTACAGCTGAAAATGTCCATCACGGGAACCGAATCTAGATTCAATAGACTGAATCTGTGATCACATGATTCTTAGGCTCACATGATGCCGTAGTTTATATGAAAACTGTAAGCAGTTATATAGAAAAGTTGTAGAAGTATATATACAAACTTGATCAACCACCACGAAGCACCTCCATGAGGAATCGAAAATGTAAATATATATAAAAGCGGTAAATATATATATAGAGACATAATCAACCACCACGAAGCACCTCCATGGGGGATCAGAAATGTAAATAAAGCTTTAAAAGCGATCAACCGCCATGAAGTAAACTCCAGGCGGGACGAAATATAAAGAAAGCAATAAAAACGGTCAACTGCCACGACGTAAACTCCAGGCGGGATGAAATGTATATATATATATATATATATATATATATATATATATATATATATATATATATATATATATATATATGAAAGCTGTAAACGCACCGGATGTAAAATTTAGGCTTATCGGACAGAGTCCGACCACAGTTAATACTTATAAGTATATATATACGAAATCAATTAAACGCTCCAGACGTAAGTCTAGGCTCAATCGAGACATAACTTGATAATGTTAGTCCATATATATATATATATATATATATATATATATATATATATATATATATATATACAAACTGAAATGAAACCACGGACCGAAGTCCAGGCCTACACACGCAACACGACTCTCAACGTGAAGAATGTTGTGTGCTAAGATAAAGAGAAAGACTTTAAAGTGTGCAAGAAGGCTTACAGTGGGCCGTCAAAGAAGACTTCAATAACTTGAAGTGGATGAACATTCGGCTCCCGCCGGTAAAAAGTAGCTATATATGAGCTTACAAGTGTTTAAAATGAGAAAGCACTCAGTTTAGGGTGTGTACAGAGAAAATTGGACATGGCTTCCTCGCCTTTTTCTCTTTACAAATGGCCATCCCAAGCCCTCTATTTATAGAGGGGGGAGTCTGCGGCTAGCCGCAGATGTACCTGCAGCTGCCCGGGGTGACATGGGCTCCACGGGTCCCGTCGTCTCGAAGTATGTGCACGCATGCAACGTGATGTCCGCTCGAACTTTCAGAACTTCAATCCGGGCATCCAACTGAAGTGTATAAGACCTATTTCAGACCGCCGTTGTCGAGAGTTATGCAATGACATAGGATTAGAGATTGTACGAAGTCAGGAAGATGAGACCATGCCCTCTGGTCTTCAAGCTTCAAATTCTATCTGTTGTCTCCTGTGCAATAGTCACTCGGGATTGGACTTCCTTTGTTCTTGTGGGACATTGTTGTGTATAAATGTATGTATGAGATGTTGAGATGGTGCGATGTGGCGTCAAGGTGGCAAGATGACTACTTTGCCCATCACCGGGGTTATCTCCAGTTTGGACTGATAAAGCAGACGCTGCTCAGGGTTATCTCTGAGATTGGACTGCTGCAAGTGTTGAAGGTCCTCAGTGTCATCTCTGAGGTGTGTCTGTCTTCCCGAGATTACCTCCGGGTCTTGTACTTGAGTGCCTCGGTGTGAGTACCGAGGTTGAAGCTGATTGCATGCATTTGAAACAAGCATTTCCGGGGTTATCTCCGGAACTGCAATTACACTCTTTGGGGTTATCTCCAAGGTTAGTGCTACTATTCCCGGTGTCGGGACTGGGACTGAATATCTCGGGGTTATCTCCGGGATGAATCGGTCTTCTCTAGTTGAATTTTCAGTATTTGAACTGCATGCCTCGGGGTTATCTCCGAGGTTGGAACTTGATACTCCCGGTATATGTTACGTGGTTGAGACTAAACTTCCGGTAGTATCCGGACTGAATATGAGTTGTCTTCTAAAGTTATCTCTGAAAGTCGAATCTGCCCTACTGTAATGTCAGTGACAGATGTGCAAAAAATTTTGAGTGTCTACACTCATATCTAAACAAAGTTTCTAAGTATGTGTGACTGACAGAAATAAAAAGTCCAAAAATGGTTAAAAAAGAAATTCCAGAAATGGTAGCAACTATCAGTTAAATTTTGAATTGTTATACTTCTTCAAATCATATATTGTTATAAATATAAAACCTGCTGAGCATGTCATAGCTCACCCTTGCAAATTATTCCTTTTGCAGTATTAGATGGTAACCTTGGTACATCTGGAGTAAATAAAGGGAAGCGTCCCTACTTAGATTAGCTTATATTCATATCTAGTTGAATACTTTGTAATAAGAAATTCTTTATGAGAATCATGTAATCGAACTTTAATATTTATGATATATATATATATATATATATATATATATATATATATATATATATATATAACATCTTTTATTTCCACAACCGTGTTTTTTTACATATATAGATGTAATTTAGAATCTTCAATCTAGTTTGAGATCCTTGGGAACTATTTATTTGAATGAGGGTATTGATAACATGGATTATTCATGTTGTTATTGATACTCTGAATTTCAGATAGATAGGTACTATCGATACGATAGTGTAGTTCGCATGACATAGACTATACATCTGAGTGAGGGTATTGGTAATATGGATTGTTCATGTTATTACTGATACTCTGAATTTTGGATAGATAGATACTATTCACAGATACAGTTCATATATCCAAGTGAGGGTATCTAAATACAGTAATAGTTCTCTTGAGAATTGTCATATGTTATGGGATACTTTGAATCTTGGATCTATGGGAATTATTTCTAGTTATAAATTGTATAGTCACTCAATTAGATATAAGCATATAATCAGATGACATGAGTGTATAGATTTAAATGCGTTATATATATTGACTCGTAGTAAGCACTATATTGGATACCGTGGGAGTATAGATATGGGGGCGTTACATTAAATGGTATCAGAGTTGTTAAGGCTATAGATATAAGACAGAGAAATCTTGGTATATAGTCTTCGAGTCCATAAAAATTTTAAAGTACACATAAAAATAACATTAAAAATATTATGTTGTGTAAATTTCCATACCAGTATTAAGGAGTTTTTATTTTATAGATGGCCAACTCCAGTGCTGAAGAAATGGTGATAGCAAACAATCCACCACAAATTGAGTCATTTATAGCTAGTGATGCAGAGGATGAAGAATTGCTTCATAATCAACAACTGCTAGATACTGAGGAAGAGAAAGATTCAGTAGCAGGACAATTAATGAGAATTGATGAACATGATAAAGCAATGTCATCACTAATGAGGACAACAAAATACGAGAATAATAAAATGAAGTTTAGGGCACACATAGATGAAGGGATGCTAGAACATGAGAGGGGAACTAATAACCGACTGAAAGCACAACTGCATCATGCCCAAAGGGGCAGGAAGGGAATACACTCGAGGCTTCTCAAATCATCTCTAGGTACTCGAGATGTTTTCAATGATTTGCAATGCTGAGTAGTTCGATATCCGGTGGAAGAGAAGAAAACTGCCTATCTAATAGATTGATCTGTGGTATGCCACATGATCCAGGATTCCTTCAATGATGTTAATGAGTTTTAGATGGTAGTATAGAAGTATAAATGCTCTATATTAGTATGAATAAAGCACTACACCAAAAATGACCTCTAGTGAAGGACAAATCCTTCACAAGATATACTATATCACTCACAAGTGTTTTATTGCGAAGAAATATTTCCTTCACACGATTGCTCGCATTAGACCTCCTCGCAATTGGGTATCCTTCACTAAGTAGTAACTAAATATTTTTTGTGAAAGATATATTATGAATAACTTTTTTATTCACAAATTGTATTTGGTAATGGAATATTGTTATTCAGTGAAAGATTGGTTTCCTTCACAAATAATATTTTAAAAAAGACTATTTGAAATTAGTGAATAACTTTATTCCCTCACAAATAATATATTATGAAGAACAAATTTATTTAATGAGAGAAAATTTTCCTTCACTAATTATAAATTGAAAATATATTTTCAAATTAGTGAGAAAAATAATCCTTCATTGATTACTAACTAATTAACTAAAAAAAAATTTAGTGAAAAAAATAATTCATTAATTTCAATTTCTCAAGTAAATTCATTCACAAATTATAAACTTATAAATAAAAAATTAATTGATAAATAATCAAAATTCATTGCAACTCACTAGCAAAATTTGCAAATCAGCAATATATGCAAAAGGCTACAAAAAAGGTAACAGCCAAGGTCTAAAAGAGCAAAGGGTCAAGGGTCAAGTGCCAACAACGGATACATAATTACAGAATCCAGGGATTTAAGATATGGCCCATTACTAGAGAAGGGTCACAACAAAAGCGAAATGGGAATAATATATACAAACTAGTGTCAAGCATATCATTCCAACAAACTAGAAGGAAACGGCCACAAGCCTTCAACAAAAGAACATTGAATTGCACACTTTATCCTGCAACCGTGGCAACTGGGGGACGGGAACAGCCCCAGCAGATGTCAACACTCGAGGAAGTTTCTGACATGACCTCAAACTTCATAAATTGGCCCATCTGAGTGGCTGCCAAGTGAGCATATCACTATTAAAGGTGTCCTCAGAAGCTCTGGTAGTTGATAATCAGCAAAAGCATCATGTACGCATCTAGGATAGAGATGGTAACATTCTCCTGGTTGAACACGGCCTGCTCTTCCTCTTCTCTACAAAATACATGGGGTAATATCATTGACACGTGCAATAATGGCCAAAATAATACATGGTAAAATATGAATACTCTTGCAAGAAACTACTTGAATGTCTAAACTAGCAGATGTTACTGACCAGGAGTCTCCCACATAATATCATCACAAAAAGATATTTAAAATATCACATTGGGGTCAGAATAGTCTTACTTGCCGAGCAGAAGCCTTTGAGATCCATGAAGGTAGCAAACATGGTGTGTTATTCAGTGCATCATAAGACGTCTCCTTTGCTTTTCCACAGTCCACAAAAATCACATCATTAATGGTTATACTTGTCTTAGCCATGTTTGTGGCCAGAACTATTTTCCTGACTCCATCTTCAGGCTTATTGAATATCAACCTCTAATATTATGAAAAAATATAACCCATTAAATTATTATTACCATTTCAATTCATAACATACTTGTGATCAAGCTTTGTAGTACAACATAGAAGTGAAAGTTAAGTTATGAACTTATTTCTTCTTTCAGCAGGGAGGAACAATTTAAAATAAATAAAGAATATTCAGCAAGGAATGATAGCTTCAAAATGGAATTAGATAGTTGGAATTATGCTCTCAGTTTCCACAATTTTCCCATGTGACAGTGGAATTAAAGCGCAGTAGAGAGACATTAAAGATCAAACCATTGAAGTTAGCCATATATATTGGCAACGTGTTTGTGGGTACGAATGAGATGGTTTCAAGCAAAAAATAACCAATGCAGTTGGGAAAAATATATTGGATTAAATAGTATTCTGAAATCTACAATGTCATTTCCACAAGAAATGAAAAGATAGAAATTCTACAGCCTGTTATTTTTCTTTTGTACATATTATATATTTGAAAGAATGGAAAAAGAAAAAAGAGAAGATGAGTACTACTTTTCTCTTCATTTTCAATCCTTATACTGGATACCCCTTAACAAGTTCAAATGCAAAAGAAAACTATCTGATTGAGGTAAACTAATATGGTTCAAGTTAATCTTTGTTACACAATTGTATTATGCATAGACAATTGTCTCACCTGTGTCTCAAACGTGATTCAATATTGAACTTTTGAATTTTCAAAGAGGTACATACAAACAAGAAACACGAAGCAGTCATATAGCACTCCAAACAAGGAATATAAAAAAGTCTATCTAGAACGAAAATGCTAAAATCAAAGGCATCAAAAGAGAATTTATCAAACTGAAACCAGAAAAATTAACGAAGGACAAGTATCTTACATGCCATCCCCAAATTCCTCATTGATTATATCCTTGATGCTCTCCCCCGAAGTGCATGACTGCTTCATTTAGTCTAGAAATTGGAAGTCAGCTAATTGTTGACAGCACAATAACTAAACCCAGTAACAGAGAGTTAAACAAAATTTAGACATACTATATATTGTAGGAAAAAGGTCCAAAAAGTTTACAAAAGTTCAAAAAGTTCTAAACTATATATAACTTTACGCTAAAGAGCAATAAGGTTTTGCCATATAGTATAGAAGTGAAGGCACAAACTTACAGATTCTCCCAGTTTCTCCCCTCGCTCAGAAGTAACTCTTTCAGCCACTGACATTGCAGATATTCGTCTAGGCTGAGTACAAATAATACTGTAAGAAGCACCACGAGCAGCTTCGACCTCAGCCTCTAAGATATAATATGCTTCCAGGAGCAAGTTCAGGACCAAGAACAGCAACAATAGCATTTATAAGGCGACCCACTCCCTGCTGAAGCTCAACCCACCCATTCTCTTCACATAAAAGAATATCCATAGCAAGGCCAAGTGTTGCGTGTAGAAACAGAGTAAAGAGAAAGAAAACAACTTTGCAGTCAAAGAACCCAAAAAAGTGACCAAGTGCTTAGCTCAAAAACTTTCGTAAAATCAAATCTTCGTGCTTCCATTTCCAGTACCACTTATTCTATTTATTTCCTTTTAACGGTTATACAAACCCTAAAATGCAAACCAGAACTATAAAAACCCAGCCAGATCAATTCATCACAGTTATTAACCAAAAATGATCCTTAATTCAAAATTTTAGTTCCCTTCACCAAGTTTCCATCAACTACAAAGAATTATAGAGAAGTAAAATTGAAATTAACCTATGCAAAATCAGATTGCTGGCCCGGATTATGCTGAGACTCGGGTCGAATCTCGATATCAGCGGACTCATCCATAATTTCTTGCATAGTATTCTGAATGAACTCATCGAAAGAATCAAGCTGCTGACGAACCAAACCCTTCTCTTCAAAGTAAGCACTGATCACAGACCAAGCATCTTCCTGAGTTATATTTTCTTCTTCGTCGTCGTTGAATGACGGATCGTATTCTTCTTCCAAATCCATTTCTGGGTTTTACCGAACTGTTAATAATCTCGCGCGGAGTTTTGTTGTTTTTTCGGAGTGGTGGAGTCAAATAGTGGGAATTGGGTTTTGACAGAAGTGCGGTTATTTATTGAAGACGAAAAGGAGGGTTTTGACTTTTAAAAGAGGGCGTGGACTTCTGAGCCGCCTTCTTCTTGCTCGCGTCAGACACCATCTAATTCACAGAAACAACCAAAATCAAATCCAAAACCGATCAACAAACCCCTAGAACAGAGAACAATTGAATTGAAAATAGAACATACCTTGAGCTCTGGTGCGAGTGTCGAGGAGAGAGACTGCCTTCAACAGTGGGTTGTGAAACGAGGGAATAGAGAGTTGGAATACTCGTCTGTTCCAAACACAAAAGTTAGATAATATTTAAAAAATAAAAACAAGTTAGTTAAAAAATGTAATTATTATAAGTAAATTTATTACTACTATAAAAAATTTACTGTATTTATATTATAATTTTTATTCACCATAATTAATTATACAAAATTATTTAGAATAAAATAGCGACCAATTTTATCTCTCGCAAAAAACTTGTGAACAATAATATATAGTGAGTAATAATTCATTCACTAAATAGATTTTTTCCTCGCAAATTTTCATCATAAATTGGCTCCAAAAATCTTTCTATCACCCCAATTTTGCGAGGAAAAAAATATAAATTGTGAAGGATGTTTCTGTCGCTAATAACTATATTGTCACTATATTTTTTCTTTCACTGTTCCTTCGCTAAACAACTCCTCATGTGAAGGAATAAATTCCTTCACAAAATTTCCTTCGCTACGTCCCTATTTTGGTGTAGTGAATGAGCATTTAAAGTTTGTAATATAGCTAGTAGTATGTGTAAACTACTAAGTTATTTGGTACAACTCTTGTGATATATGAATAAAAGATATGTTTGTATTATTCAAATTCTTATGTGAATTTTTGTTGTTGTTTTATATAGAATCATGCCACCAACCAGAAGACCCCAACGAGAGATAAATAATTATGATAATTCTACCCAACAGTTAGTACACCTTATGTTAGGAGCTATGAATAGACCCATAACCCAAAACACTTCCTTTAAAGATTTCAAATTAGTTGGTCCATCTGATTTCAAAAGTACATCTGAACCCGTCGATGCACAAATCTGGATCACTGAAATAGAAAAAAAATTCCTAGTGACCAATGTCAATAATAATCAAAAGACAACTTTTACAACCTTTTTCTTGAAAAGCGAGACTAATTACTGGTGGGAATCAACTAAGGGTCGGGTAGAAACTGAAATTGTACCTTGGGATAGGTTCAAAGAGTTGTTATTTGAAAACCATTTTTCCTAATCCCTGAAGGATCGCATGGAGGTACGATTCCTAGAACTGAAACAAGGAGACCTGACTGTATCTCAGTATACAGCCAAGTTCAACGAACTGTCCAGGTTTGCTCCTCACCAAGTCAATACTGAACTTAGAAAGACTCAGAGCTATCAAGAAGGTTTGAAACCTCAGATACGAAGTAAATTCTCGGTACTCCAAATAAAGACTTTTTTAGAAATACTCGAGAAAACTTCTATAGCTGAAAGTGAAAACAAAAGTCTCATTAAATTTCATCAGGAAAAAAAGAGTCAAAATGAGAAAGGGAAACATAAGACCGAACCCAGTTCAAGTGGGTTTAATAATAAACGGAAATGGGATGCTACTTGTTCCAACAACCCGGGGAAAAAGATGGGTAATAACAATAATAACTTTAGTAATAATAACATGAAACCTTGTTCTACCTGTGGAGGAAAACATAAAGGGGTATGTTTTGAAAGTAAATGTTACAATTGTGGACAAATGGGACACCTTTCTCCACAGTGTCCTCTCCCTAATAAAAATAAGTGTTTCAATTGTGGTTCTTCAGATCATTTCGCAAGGAATTGTCCCAAACCCAAGAACCAGGGAGGAAAGGGGAATATAGTACCAGAGAATAACAATAATCAGTCAATAGTAGCTGCAGTTGGAGTTCAGAATTGACCAACCGCGAGAACATTTAATATGTCGGTAAGGGATGTTGTTGCTTCATAGGACGTGGTGATAGGTATCATCCATATCAACATTTTAAATGCATATGTGTTATTCGATTTTGGTGTCACTTGTTCCTTTGTGTCTAATAGTTTTTCTAAAAACCTGAATATACCATGTGAAAATTTAGACAAACCATTTTGTGTAGAAATTACAAACAACAAAAAGATTCCAGTTAAGACCATATATAGGAACTGTAGTGTGGAGATAAAGGGACACAATTTTCTGGTAGATCTTATACCAATTCAGCTGGGAGAATTCGATGTAATCTTAGGAATTGATTGGTTAGTTAACCATAACGTGATGATTGATTGTCATCAAAAATGTATAAACCTTTTGACTACATCAAAGTTAAAAGTTGTAAGACTCCGAATTTTATGAAATAAAAGTATTCAATTTTTCTTATAATTACTATTCAGTAAATGGTTAAATTGATAAATGTTAAAGTTAAGGGTGATATATGAATTTTTTTTCAAAATACACAAGTGGTTATAAAATATTCATTGTTGTCGGGGAATATTCGTTTGGTCGTGGAATATTCTTTCCGTCGGGGAATATTCGTACGACGGCACAGCCATTTGTGGGCCCCATAACAGAATAACTGTCGGATGAAGATAACGACAAAAATTGAGTTTTTATAATTAACGGCGTAGTTGTTACCGTTAACACTGTTGGAATACCCAGTGGTTAAAATACAGTAATACGCGTTATTGCACAGTAGCACACGGTATTGCACAGTATTTTTTGATTCTTACGTAAGAAGGCACTACTCAATAATTGTTACAGTAATTACTGTTCAATATTTTATTTTATTGATTCAATAATTGCTACGTTAAAATTTTATATTATTGTTATTCAATAATTGTCACTGCACAGTATTTTCCATTATCAGATCAATAATTCATATTATTTGAATAATATTATTAGATAACATTATTGACAATGTCTAGAAAGTTCTGTCTAAGGAGAGGTTTGGTCACCTAATTACGCGCCAGTAAGGAGAAATTCTTATTGGAAAGCCCCCTCTTTCCTGGGAACGGCCTGGTTGTCATAAATGTGATTCTGTAATATTATTTGTGAATAATTAATTATTGATTCATATGATAAGGAAATATTTATTTTATGTGGATATAAATGAGGGATATATTTTTGTGGTTAAAAATGAAAGAGTTAATGTTGAGGCATTTTATCTGTATTTTTGTAGGAACGGAGGTATTGAAAATCAAATTAGGATTTTTAAGATATTTTGCGAGTGTTATAATTTTTAATCCGACCGTTGGATCGTGGTAATATTTGGATATGTTATACATATATAAGTTGAGTATATGTCCGCAAATTTTGAACCGTTAAAAATGAACGTATGATTTGTTATGAATTTTACGAGATGACTGGTTCAGAAATTGTTGAATTTTCGGAGTTAATCATTTTGGTAGAAAATTCTAGAATTGGTGGGCCCCACTCTTGGTTAGTCAAGAAATGTGTTGAAATTTTTATTCAAATGTGGTGGGTGGAATAGTAGCAGGTAAAACCATCAGGTTGCAGGTTAAGTCTGCTTCGGCGTGCTAACATTTTCCTATAAATAGAGGGCTAAGTTAGAATTGAAAATCACATCAGAATTCATAAGTTTTCTCTCTTTCTCTCTCTATATTATGAAGCATATTTTGTGAGTATTTAAATACTTTGAGAGTTGCTATTCAGTGCAAGTTTCTTTCGGCTTTGCATTCCAGTCAGAAACAATGCACTTTTGAGGTAAGGGATAGTAAGGGATTTTAAGTAGGACTGATCATTCGGTTATAACCGAACCGAATAGGTTATTCGGTTATAACCGAATACCGAAATAATAATAATTTTACTATCCGAATTATTAACCGAATTTGACAATAACCGAATTACCGAATACCAAAATATTGAATTGTAAATTCGGGTATTCCGGTTAATAACCGAACCTACTTGTGCTCCCGGTTATCATTTACAATAAAAAAAGAACCATTACCGAATTGTTTAACAATTACATATGAATACTATTTTTTCCCTATCTCCTGTTGGACTACCACCTAAACCAGATTGACACTTTTGGAGCGAAAAGCAACCGAGAGACGACTATCATCCACACCAGCTGCCACAACTAATAGCTCTTCCGGTGATATCTCCACCAGTAATAGCAACTCCGGAGAGATTCCGACCGCCACAAAAATAGAAGCAGTGGTCTCGAGGCTTCTGGTGGAGCCTTTGACTGCGGTTGAGGCTACAACGACGACGAGGATGAAGTGTGTGGGGAGGAGCAACAAAGGAGTGACGTGGGGGTTCACTTCGGTGATCGGACGGCGGAAAGAGATGGAAGACTCTGGCTATGACTACGTTCTGAGGTTAGGATCTGGGATGAGTGGATCTGACTCATCTGATAGTCAAACTCAAAAGGATGAGCGGATCTGGGATGAGGTTTAGGTTTAAGATATTAGTGTTACTCCTGTTAGTGGACTTGGTTGGGAGAAGAAACCTTTTGTTAACGTGTTAGGGCCTTGGAAGTATGATTTTGGGCCATTCAGCATTGGGCTTTGGGCTAACTATAGCAACCTTTGTCCAGCATAAAATTATTATTATTTTTTTAATTAATAAATTCGGTAATTCGGATACCCAAATAAGCAGTTTTTTAAAACCGAATCCGAAACCGAATATCGAGTAATAAATCGGATATAACCGAAATTAGAAAAAAAACCGAAAAACCGAAATAATTCGGTTAAAAAAATTCGGTTGTGTTCGGTAATTCGGTTTTATCCGTTTTTTGCTCACTCATAATTTTAAGGGTTATTATATTTTTTAGTTCGTAATTCTTCTGACCTTCAGAAAATTCTGAAAAAATTTGAAATGATATTTTGATGAGTTTTATTGTTTGTGTCCAAAAATGATGATTTTTGGATGTATAGATTAAGAGTTATGAATTTTATGAGAAAAAACTATTTTAAAAGTAACCGCTTTATAACTCCTTGTGGTTAACTTCAAAATTGATGAAATTTTTATTGGAAGTATATCTATATAATATCAGTGTACTCTGTAAATTTCGGAATTTTTGGATAAAAGTACAATTTATGATAAATATTTAAATATTCGGCGGTTTTGGCCATATGAAAAATAGTAAATGAGTTTTAAAAATTCTGAGAAAAATATATGTTCAATATGGGACTATATTCTGCTAAATCCCAGAAAAGAAATATTTTTGGAACTGATTTGGTATTTTTCATAAAAATAGACTAGTTATGAGTAAATGAATTAAATATGTTATGTGAAGTAAGAAAATTGAAAAATAGGATTTTATGGCTTGAGAATCCTATATGAGGTATATGCAGATTTTTGATGAGGGTTTTGGTTATTGGTGATGAAATCTTAAGAGTTTGGCATTTTATAATGATTAAATGTATTATTTAATAAAATATAAATAATTAAAATAAATTGTTTATAAGTTTAAGAAATGTTATTCTTTCAATATCATTATACCGAAATATTAGTATGAATTTTATTGTAGAATTTTTACCTTTTTGAGTCTGGGTTACTATTCACGAGTTACTATTCACGAGTTACTATTTATGAGTTACTATTCACGAGTTACTATTCACGGGTACTATTCACGACAAAATTGGCTTCTTTTTCTGACCAAATTATAGTTGATTTATGAATATTACTCTTGAGATTAAATCTATATGTTGATTATATTGATTTTATTATCATATATAACATTTTTATAACCCTAATGATGATATTTCTCTTTGACTTGAGTGTAAAGATGGGTAGATTTTTGGTATGATCATGACTATGGGTTCTCTTTGGCCAGTAGTGCAAAGTTGAATTGTTGACTGGTATGATCATGACCATTGAATTTATAATTGAATATCTTTAGCTAAAGTGTAAAGGTGAAATGATCAACATGGTTATAATTATTGTTTATATAAATTCTGAAATGATTATATATTTTTTTGAGATATTAATATATTTGGCCTGTAGTGCAAATATGAATTATTGATGAATATCTTTGGCCTGTAGTGCAAAGATGACCTATTGTTGAATATCTTTGGCCTGTAGTGCAAAGATAAATTGTTGATGAATATCTTTGGCCTGTAGTGCAAAGATGAAATGTTGATGAATATCTTTGGCCAGTAGTGTAAAGATGAACAGGTGTTGAGATGAACATGACCAACTGGTGATACAAATGAATATCTTTGGCCATAGTGCAAAGATGAAGTTATTAGTATGATTATGAACATGAACTGTGATTTGGTGTAACCATGATCTTTGATGTTTCAGGTAAAGACAGGTGTTGAAAATATTTTTCGTCCTGGGTGCGAAGAAAAAATTTAGAATCACAATTATGATTATGAGTTATTCATATGATTGTGGAAAGGAACTGTTGAGTGATGTTACAGGGATAAAACATTGTTGGTGGATTTTTAACATGGAGAAGATAATAGACTTTATAGTCTATTTGACTCTTCTAATAGATTGCTCGTTCCGCTGCAACTATGGTTGAAATTTTTATCATCTACCATATGTTCTAAATCTCTGATTTATTACTGATGAAGACTATTGATAATTTATTTATCTTTAGTCATGATATTCTTTACTGGGCTAGTTGTGCTCACCCTTCTGTTTCACAATTCCTTTCAGGTAATAAGAGTGTAGCTGGGTCGAGCGGGGGTAACAAGGGAATAGAACGGTGGTCATCATTTAGTAGTTATATTTGGTGAATAAAATAGGGTGAGGCGAACCCAACGTTGGAAGGGTGTTTTGCCACTATCATACAAGATGTCTAATGACATACAACCTCGTGTCATCATAAGACATGGTTGTGCTCATCCACTTGCTGAGTATCTTTACGAGCACTACCTATATAATCTTGGTATTTGTTTGAAGTATAATTTTCAATTAGAGACAGTGGAGATAATGATATGTCAAGAGAAGACTCACCATTGGGAAGAATATGATAGTAAACTTCTCGTTTTTTCTTTGGGGTCTATTGGGTCAACCAAGGATAATTCTGTGGCCATATGATATCTATCATAACCTAGACTCATGGCCTCCCATTTACGAAGGTTTCCTTGAGCACTTCCCAAATATTCTAATTTCTAAAACAGTTTTTGACTATACCTTTATGTAAGGTGTCATTGTAAGGGGTTGTCCACGGTTGGGACATGAGTCACATTTGGTATATATTTGTATCCAAACTCATAGCATATGTGTTGTTGTATTTTGCACGACAATTGTTGTAATAAAGTTGTAGTTGTTTTCTGTACCATGTATTTGGCGACTCAGAATAGGTTGGATGGAATTGACCTATTTTGGGGTTGTTACAAAAGTAGTGTTTAACGGAAGTTGTTCATTTAAGCAATCTCGATGCTTAACCATAATTCATGCAAAAAAGTTACTTAGAAAAGGTTGTTCAGGATATTTGGCCTATATAGTTGATACTCGGCAGGAAGGAGTAAAACTAGATCAAATACCAATAGTTAAGGATTTTCCCGATGTGTTTCTAGATGACTTACCAGGTTTACCTCCAGATAGGGAAATTGAGTTTGTCATTGATCTTGCATCAGGAACGATACCAGTTTCTATGGCACCGTACAGAATGGCACCTGTAGAACTGAAAGAGTTACTTATACAATTACAGGAACTCTTAGATAAAAAGTATATACAACCTAGTGTTTCACCTTGGGGAGCACCAGTGTTGTTTATAAAGAAGAAGGATGTAACCATGAGGTTATGTATAGATTATAGAGAATTAAATAAATTAACCATTAAGAATAAATATCCTTTACCTAGAATTGATAATTTATTTGACCAATTAAAAGGAGTCGAACACTTTTCAAAGATTGGCCTTAGAACAGGTTATCATCAATTAAAGGTAAGAAAGGAAGATGAGCCAAAAACAGCGTTTAGGACACGCTATGGACATTATGAGTATCTTGTAATGTCTTTTAGGTTGACAAATGCACCGTCATCATTTATAGATTTGATGAATCGTATGTTTAAACCATGCTTGGACAAATTTGTTGTAGTGTTTATCAACGATATTCTGGTATACTCAAAAACACGGGAAGAGCATGTTGAACACTTGAGGGTCGTTTTGGAGATATTACGAAAGGAACAACTTTATGCAAAGTTTTCCAAGTGTGAATTCTGGTTAAAAAGAGTTCAATTTTAGGTCATGTAATTGACAAGAATGGAATATCAGTAGATCCAACTGAGATTGAAACGGTTGTGAATTGGGAACAACCAATAACTCCAATAGAAGTAAGAAGTTTTCTCGGTTTAGCGAGTTATTATCGATAGTTTATAAAATATTTTTCAAAAATAGCAACCCCATTAACCAATTTAACTTGAAAGACGGTGAAATACGTCTGGACAGATAAATGTGAAGAAAGCTTCCAAGAGTTGAAGAAGTGATTAAGCATGGCTCCAGTATTGTCCTTACCAGATGATATAGGAGGCCTTGTAGTATTTAGTGATGTGTCACACAGAGGTTTAGGGTGTGTGCTGATGCAACATGGGAAAGTTATTGCTTATGCATTACGACAACTCAAAGATTATGAGAAGAGGTATCCTACTCATGACTTAGAGTTAGCCACGGTAGTTTTTGCTCTAAAGATTTGGAGACATTACTTGTATGGGGAGAAGTGCGAGATATATACAGATCACAAAAGTCTGAAATATATTTTTACACAAAAGGAACTGAACTTAAGGCAGAGAAGATGGTTAGAACTGATAAATGATTTTGATTGTGAAATCTTATATCATCCTGATAAAGCTAATGCCGTAGCTGATGCGTTAAGTAGAAAGAATCAAGAAAAGTTGAACGTAATAACCACCAATGATAGGTTAATAAAAGACTTTGAAAAACTAGAAATTAAAGTGGAATGTCCAACTACCTCAACCCAAAAATTATTCATTATAGAGGGAGTTTCATCTCTACTTGATAAAATCAAAGAGATGAAGGGAAAGGATGAAGAATGTCAGAAGTATAAGTCTAATCTAACTCATATTAAGTATAATAAATTCAGAATAGATAAGGATGGAATAATAAGATATGAAGATAGAATTTGGGTTCCGTTAAATCAAACCTTAAAAGACGAAATCTTAAACGAAGCTCATAATTCAAAATTTGCCATACATCCTAACAGTACTAAAATGTACAAGGACTTAAGTCGACACTTTTGGTGGTCGAATATAAAAAAAGAAATAACTGAATGGGTAAGCAAATGTCTCACGTGTCAAAGGGTTAAGGCTGAACATCAAAAGCCGAGTGGTTTACTTCAACCCTTACCAACTCCTGAGTGGAAGTGGGAACATATAACCATAGACTTTGTGGTAGGCCTTCCAACTACACAGAAGGTTCACAATGCTATTTGGGTAATAGTTGACCGTGTAACCAAATCAGCTCACTTTTTACCTATTAAAGTTACCCATAACATAGACCACCTTTCCAAACTGTACATTAATGAAATCATCTCTAGGCATGTAGTACTTGTTTCTATAGTATCAGATCGAGATCCACGTTTTACTTTAAATTTTTGGAAGAGCCTTCAAAAACACTTAGGAACACAATTAAGATTGAGTACAGCTTATCACCCTCAGACTGGTGGACAAAGTGAGAGAACCATACAAACATTAGAGGATATGTTACGAACATGTATCATCGATTTCAAAGGAAGTTGGGAAGATCAATTACCTTTGGTGGAATTTGCCTATAACAATAGTTATCATGCTAGCATAGGTATGCCACCCTATGATGCCTTATATGGGAGAAAATGTAGAACACCTTTGTGTTGGGATGAGGTCGGGGAAAGACAAATGCTAGTGTTATGTTTGTAATATTCATGAACGCAATCAAATTGCACAAAGTAAGCGGAAACGTGGAAAATTAGATTTTTAAAATTTTACAAACCATATACCCGGATCATCCTTTATGCACAATTATTAAATAAACGAAAAGATAAAGAACAAGAATCATACCCTTGAAGATTCGAGCTTGCTTAGGTACAAGTTCACCTCCAAATCCTTTCGCATTCAACTTGAATCTACCGGGTTTAATTCCTTCCTTTGATCAACGTTAGCCACCTAAGTATTTGGCCTCTAGAGGTGATCTACCAAGGAAGAATAAATATTCAAGAAGAATGAGGTTGGCTAAACCCTAGTTTTCTATCTCTATAGAAAAAGAACGTACTCTCCAACTCTTGGAATTGCGTATGTTGTGAAAAAGTCAACAACAACTCTACATCCATAATAAGACTCCTCTTATTTATAGATGTGGACAACCCTCCTTAACAATTAAGGAATTGGTTTTTATTTTAATTAATTAAATTCCTTTAATTAATTAGGCTCCCAATCTTATTAGGAATAATTAATTAATTTTTTTTAATTAATTAGCCTCCTAATCTTATTAGGAATAAATGAGAGTACTAATATTAAATTAATTTCTAACTCTTTAGAAATTAAAATAATAATAATTGTAATAATATTAATAAGACTCCTCTTATTAATTTATATATGTAATATTTTTAAAATATTAAATAATAAATATTAAGCTATTTAATTTATTCTATCATCATAGATTAAATTAAATACACTTAACATATTATTACGATTATGCCATTAACTTCTTAAATGATTATTCTTCTTTTTATGGTGTGACCCTTTAGGTTCTCCATATTAAACTAGTTGTGAATAAATCAATTAGAATAATTCTAATCTTATTTAAATAAATAAATTAAACTATTAATTTATTTAAATAAATATTATTTATTCTACAATAGGGATAAGCTTCCCTAGCGTTCAACGACTTTCCAGATAATATAGATTTCAACATTAATCATAAAAGAACCTTTGAGTAAATAGTTACCGTACAATTCAATCATTCCACCATAAAATGTCCCAATTAAATATAAGATATGAAATTACTGTCAAGTCTTATTTTATTTAATTATATATATTTTGACTCTTAAATACACAACTCCAAATAATGCAAATTATAAACTCCTTTTTAATTTTATTCTGCCTTGGCCAAGGACTACTGGGTTGTTATTTATTGAATCACATAGGACATTTCTCTTCTTTTACTAGAAGCGATAGATTCTTTATTGATCATACATTATCTCCATGTATGACTTATTATACCCAAGCATACCCCTTGATATACCCTAATGGTCTTAAGGAATAAGTCAAAGTATAACTCATCATACACAAGATACTATGATGATCTTAAGTCCAAAGATCACTTGTACTACTATCACTACAGGAATTTCTATTGACAGGCAAGTAAAACTCCATTAGGTATTCCTTAGCGAGCCACGTTCAGTGAACTTATTCTCTAATAAGCACCTACATACTTGCTTTAGTGTCTCCACACAAATGATCATGAGATTAATCATCCTCATCCAATGAGCAAGTAACGTATGTACTAATCTATCCGGATTCACTAATTCTCAATTTAGTAATCCAATGATTGGGAACTATTTTAGTTTTAAGCTTTCTGAGAATTTAGATCTCATTAGAATGATCATCATCATTATTCTAAAAGTATTGCTTAAAACTATGGGTTTATCGCATATTATAAAACAACATCATGTAGATAATTAAAAGCCTTTAATGAATTAATACTTTTTATTAATAAATGAATAAGATTGTTACAAAGTATATGCTTTATCATCAAACATAATTGGCTTGTGTGCATACTACTTTCAATCTCCCACTTGCACTAAAGCCAATCGCCATGTTATCTCATACCCTTCTCTAAGTGATGATTATCTTACTGTTGGATAAGCTTTAGTTAATGGATATGTAATGTTGTTCTTGAGAGTCCACTATCTCTATAGTGATTTTTCATCTTTCAATGATTCCCATAATCAAATGAAAGTACCACAACACATGTTTAGATCCAAGATGAGACTTAGGAACTATTCCTAGTTCTGTAATGAACTTTTCATCCAAACAATCAACTTGTAGCTTCATTTATAGCTATATACTTTGTCTTTATCACTAAACTAACAACTCTTTGCTGTTTGGAACCTTTCTAATTCACTGCACCACTGTTCAAGGTAACGCTTTACTTTAAAGTGGATTTTCTGTCGTCTTGGTCTGTCTGAAAAACTTGAGTCTCTTAAGCCATCTAGTTTTAATTTAGACCCACCATTAATATGATCACATCCTTAGTGTCGGTTAAGTACTTTAAGATATTTTTCACTGACTCATAGTGAACTTCTCCAGAATATGAGTGATCAACATCAGGTCTCGTACATTTCATTCCATACATGATAGTTACTCATACAATCTCTCTTTTATGAGTCTATAGGGACTATTAAGAGAGATACACTCCAGGGCTCATCAACATGAGACATCCCATGGAGTTTGCCATGCTAAACGAATTTAACAACAAATGAATATACGTTCCTTGGGTTAAGTCGAGCATCCTATTAAATCTATCTATATAGATTTGCATCCCAAATTATGATATTCTTCCTAAATCATTCATGGAGGAATGTTTAGACAACTTTATCTTTACTAATTGTAGCATTGGTATTTCATTCCTTATCCGTAGTATATCAACATATAATACTAGGAATGTCACGACGCTCCCACTGACTCTTTTGTACACACTAGGTTCATTCTTGTTTTTGATAAAATCAAACTCTTTTGATTGTCTCATCAAAACGAATGTTCCATATTTGAGAAGCTTTCTTCAATCCATTTCTCTGAGTGTCTACAACTCTTACCTCATCGTATGTAACTGGATCATCATCTTCTACGATACGTACCTCATCATCATCGTCCATGATGAATCAATACCTCCCAGGTATCTTCGGTACTATTCTAGATTTACGATTCGGTTGTGGTACAATAGGTCTATCTATAGGTTCCTCTTATTTGATTTATAGTGCTTTGTGGTTCTTGAACTCTTCAAGATTCTATTATCATCCCACTAGCCCCTTCAATGATAAACACCTTTATCTTAGAAGGCAGCGTGTTTCGTAATAAACACCTTTTACTAAGTAGGATTATAGAACATATATCCTAAACTTACTTTAGGATATCCCACAAATCTGTACTTGTCAAATCTTATCCCAAGCTTATCCTTTGAAACCTTTTTCACATAAGCTGGACAACCCCTTATCTTAACATGCTTAAGATTAGGAATCCTCCCTGTCTATAACTATTATAGAGTCTTGGGGTCAGGTTTTGAGGTTACCTTTTTCGTAGATATACAACCATTTCTAGAACATTATCCCAGAAGGTTACTGGAATGTCGGTAAAATCATTATGGATCGTACCATGTCCAACAAGGTATGATTTTTCATTTCAGATACATCAATCAATTATTGCATATCAGAAGGCGTCCATTATGAGAAAACCATTTGAGATGATCTAGAAACTTATTGCACAAGTATTTATTCCTTGATCTAATCAAAGAATATTAATACTTTGCCAATTTGTTTTACTTCTGAATTCATTGAACCTTTCAGATAACTCACACTTGTATTTCAGCAAATACACACATTCAACCTTTTGAATAATCATCTCCTTTTTCTTATACCAGTTTGTTTAATTTGCAAAATAATTTTTCATGTAAGTCAAGTACACAAAATCCATTAAGTAATATTCCAGTTCTATACAAAATATTATTATTATAAATAGAACAATAATTGTTCTTAATTGTAATACCAATGATTTCATTGTCCAACAATAAAATAGAAATAATGTTTCTAACGAGAATTGGAATACAATAACAACTTATTGACTTAATAGACTTACCCGTAGGCAATGCTAAACAATAAGTTCCTATGGTTAATGTAGCAACATTTGCTTCATTTCCCACACATAGGATTACTTATCTTTGTTTAACTTTCTACTACTGCTTGGTTCCTTCATAAATCTATATTTATGAAAACCAAAGCCGGTATCCAATACCCAAGTATAACCTTGACTTAAAGAAAAATTAAATCATGAACAAAATTGTATCTATAACCAAAATTTCACTAAACTTCTTTTAGTTAGCCTTTGCAAGATGCTTCTTGCAGTTTCTTTTCAGTGTCCAGGCTTATTACAGTGAAAGCAAACTCATTTGCTATCCGTATCAATTTTGTTCTTATTATCCTTTGTTTTTGCCTTTCTTTATTTACCTTCTTAGAATCGTTCTTCTTTTTAGAAGATCCTTTGGCCCCTACCAGTAAGACTTGGTCTTTCTTAGTTGGAAAGTGACTCTCAACATTATTCAACATGTTAAGCAAATCAGCGAGGCTGATATCTAGCTTGTTCATATGAAAAATTCACAACAATTGTGAAAGGAGTCCGGGAGTGAGTGCAAGATCAAATCTTGGCTCAACTCTCCATCCATGACAAAACCTGTTGTCCTAATTGTTCAATCAAATTGATCATGTTTAGGACATGTGTCTGTACTGTAGTGTCGTTGGTCATTCTAGATCGGAAGAGTTCCTTAAATATCTTATATCTATTAGTCCTATTTTTCTTACCATCAACTACTTGATGTGCAGGAGTATAGTAGGAGTATCCATAGTTTCATGCTGACGCTAAAGCTTGTTACTCATGGATACGAGCATGATGCATTGAGCCAACTATGCATCATCTTGCTACTTTCTAAAAGCAGTAATGTCTTTCTCAGAGGCATTGTCTGCAACCATTGCAAGGATAGGCGTATTAAGGACATAAGATAACTTTTCAGCCGTGAGAACTATTCTCAATTTCCTTAACCAATCCGTTTAATTCGGTCCGGTTAATTTAATATCTAATATGCTACGCAGTGACAGTAATTTAGACATTATAAAATTCTGTAAATGAATTTGTTATTTAACAACATTATATCATACATTCTTTTATTAATTACCAAAATAAATTAGGTCTTATTTTAAATTGGTATCTCTCACTATTTTCTTCAAACTATATTACCTTCAATATATATAGTTCGGCAAAATCTAATTAAAGATTTGCTAGTGAGAATAAGGATCCCATTTCAAATGTATATAGCCTTGTGGTGACTCAACAAACTATATATAAATAAATAGGTAGACAACCCTTGTCAATTACATCAACTATGCAACTCCTTGTATTTTACCTCTTAGTTCATAATTGTAAAGTGTGTGCATATCCGAACTAAAATGATCCAAGTTAAGTCCAACCTAGCACTCAAAATATTCAAAAAAAAAATATTGTCCTTATGGTGACACAACAAAATAATATTGTTCAATTTTCTTTATAAGCATCAAATGTGATAAATTAACATCTTAAATACTTAATACTTGCCTTGTGGTTACACAACAAACTCATATTAAATATTTAATACTCTATTAATTTTATCACGCTACAAGGCGACATTTGATATTCCAAATATCTTTGAACGCTTATGACTTAATATAAAATATTTGAGGGGTTTGTTATTAATTTGTCTCATCTTGTTTAGCGCGCATGCAAATATATATATAAAATACGCGTCATATTAATTAACATGCGAATCATGTTTGCATAATATATATATATATATATATATATATATATATATATATATATATATATATATATATATATATATATATATATATATATATATATATATATATATATAAGCATGCACTTATAGAATACTATATTCTATCCGGATTGATTATGGATTTTTATTCTAGTTTGGTTTCCTAGAGCCACCAAGTGAACTAAAAGGTCAAACACTAGGGGTGCAAGAATTAATATTAAATATAACTATTACATTTAAAATCGGGCTCCATTACAAACGGGTCTTCAAGCTCTCCTTGCTCCTTGATCTCCAATTCTTCAAAATTAATTCTAACTATTCCTATTACAAAACTATTTAAAATAAATAGAAATCTTGATCAGCAGTCAAGGGAAAGTACATAGGAGGGAGACAGAATTTACATTAAGAAAAATTAGAGAAGAGGAGGTACGCAGACTCCATTTAATAAAACTTATACATTCATGCATCCAACTAAAATAAAATCCAATCACATTGGTCAATAGTCCATAATCAATCCCATTTAATATCATACTCATCACCATATGCATCAATAAATAATATTCATCTCATGAATAATAAACATTCAATATATATATTGATATCATTTAATGGGCAAAATTAGTTAGCATAAAATCTAATTTTGAATAAAAAAAAAACTCCTTTATTTTAATCCAAAATTTAAATCAAAATAAACCTATTTTATTTTAATTTATTCAATTTTGAATAAAATAAACTATTTTATTTTAATAAAAAATTTTAATCAAAATAAACTCATTTATTTTAATTATGAAATCCAATTCCAATTAAAAAAAAACTCCTTTATTTAAAAGAAACAAGAATTCTTTTCCTATTCACAAATAAACACTTTTATTTTGAATAATATGAAATCTTATTCCATATCTAAATAAACTCTTTTATTTAAAAAATACGGATTCTCTTTCCTATTCACAAATAAACTCCTTTATTTTGAATAATATGAAATCTTATTTCATATCTAAATAAACTCTTTTATTTAAGGAAACAAAGGATCTAATTTTAACTCCAATTAGTTATCATGGAATCCAATTCCAACTCTAATTAGTTAGCATAAAATTTAATTTTAATTTTAAAATTAAAATTAAAATTTTATTTTTTATTTTTTATTTTAAGATTAAAATAAACCTTTTATTTTAAAATTAAAATAGTTAAGTGTGTGTGTATATATATATATATATATATATATATATATATATATATATATATATATATATATATATATATATATATATATAAAATAGAATCCCGATACCTTAGATTTCCTACTGAATCACTTAACTAATTATATATGATTAGATAAAAGTTATTCGGCCAACAGTAAGAAACAAAAGTTATCAACGAAATTGCGGAATCAACCACGCGACAGCCACGCGATTCACGGAATTAAAAAAATAGTTTCGCATTTTTTTATACAATAAAATTATGCCCAATTAAATTATTCTAAACACATATCAACGTATATATCAAATCTGCACAATTAATAATTCGCATAAAGGTTTGGCTCTGATGCCACTGTTAGGTTTGTAATATTCATGAACGCAATCAAATTGAACAAAGTAAGCGGAAACGTGGAAAATTAGAGTTTTAAAATTTTACAAACCATATACCCGGATCATCCTTTATGCACAATTATTAATTAAACGAAAAGATAAAGAAAAAGAATCATACCCTTGAAGATTCAAGTTTCCTCAGGTACAAGTTCACCTCCAAATCCTTTTGCGTTCAACTTGAATCCACCGGGTTTGATTCCTTCCTTTGATCAACGTAAGCCACCCAAGTGTTTGGCCTCTAGAGGTGATCCACCAAGGAAGAATAAATATTCAAGAAGAAGGAGGTTGGCTAAACCCTAGTTTTCTATCTCTATAGAAAAAAAACGTACTCTCCAACTCTTGAAATTGCGTATGTTGTGAAAAAGTCAACAACAACTCTACACCCATAATAAGACTCCTCTTATTTATAGATGTGGGCAACCCTCCTTAACAATTAAGGAATTGGTTTTTATTTTAATTAATTAAATTCCTTTAATTAATTAGGCTCCCAATCTTATTAGGAATAATTAATTAAACTCTTTTAATTAATTAGCCTCCTAATCTTATTAGGAATAAATGAGAATAATAATATTAAATTAATTTCTAACTCTTTAGAAATTAAAATAATAATAATTGTAATAATATTAATAAGACTCCTCTTATTAATTTATATATTTAATATTTCCAAAATATTAAATAATAAATATTAAGCTATTTAATTTATTCTATCACCATAGATTAAATTAAATACACTTAACATATTATTACGATTATGCCATTAACTTCTTAAATAATTATTCTTCCTTTTATGGTGTGACCATTTAGGTTCTCCATATTAAACCGGTTGTGAATAAATCAATTAGAATAATTCTAATCTTATTTAAATAAATAAATTAAACTATTAATTTATTTAAATAAATACTATTTATTCTACAATAGGGATAAGCCTCCCTAGCGTTCAACGACTTTTCAGATAATATAGATTTCACCATTAATCATAAAAGAACCTTTGAGTAAATAGTTACCGTACAATTCAATCCTTCCACCATACAATGTCCCAATTAAATATAAGACATGAAATTACTGTCAAGTCTTATTTTATTTAATTATATGTATTTCGACTCTTAAATGCACAACTCCAAATAATGCAAATTAGAAACTCCTTTTTAATTTCATTATGCCTTGGCCAAGGACTACTGGGTTGTCATTTATCGAATCACATATGACATTTCTCTTCTTTTACTAGAAGCGGTAGATTTTTTATTGATCATATATTATCTCCATGTACAACTTATTATACCCAAGCATACCCTTTGATATACCCTAAGGGTCTTAAGGAATAAGTCAAAGTATAACTCATCATACACAAGATACTATGATGATCTTAAGTCCAAGGATCACTTGTACTACTATCACTACATGAATTCCTATTGACAGGCAAGTAAAACTCCATTATGTATTCTTTAGTGAGCCACGTTCAGTGAACTTATTCTCTAATAAGCACCTACATATTTGCTTTAGTGTCTCCACATAAATGATCATGAGATCAATCATCCTCATCCAATGAGCAAGCAACGTATGTACCAATTTATCCGGATTTACTAATCCCCAATTTAGTAATCCAACGATTGAGAACTATTTTAGTTTTAAGCTTTCTGAGAATTTAAATCTCATTAGAATGATCATCATCATTATTCTAAAAGTATTGCTTAAAACTATGGGCTTATCATATATTATAAAACAACATCATGTAGATAATTTAAAGCCTTTAATGAATTAATACTTTTTATTAATAAATGAATAAGATTGTTACAAAGTATATGCTTTATCATCAAACATGATTGGCTTGTGTGCATACTACTTTCAGCTAGGACCTAAAATAATTTAACAAACTACTGAAACCATCAGAATTATACGTGAACGTTTACAAGCATCTCAAGATTGACAAAGGAAAAACGCTGATCCATATCGTCAACAACGAAACTTTAGCATAGGAAACCACGTATTCTTGAAAGTATCTCCTTGGAAGGGTAAGATACGTTTTGCCAAGAAAGGAAAACTGAGTCCGAGATTCATTGGACCTTTTGAAATTTTGAGGAGGATAGGTGAAATTGCTTATGAAATAGCACTACCTCCTGAGTTAAACCATATTCATAATGTGTTTCATGGGTTCGTCTTACGACCATACAAACCTGATTACAAACACATTATCAATTATGAGCCAATCCAAATCGAAGAAGATCTTTCTTATGTAGAAGAACCTGTGCAGATCGTCGATCGTAAAGAGCAAATCCTGAGGAATAAAGTGATAGCATCGGTCAAAGTGATCTGGAGGAATCAGAACGTTGAAGAGGCTACATGGAAGCCTGAAGATAAAATGCGAGAGAACTATTCCCAACTGTTTACTTAAGCAGTACTGTAATTTCGAGGACGAAATTTTTTATTAGTGGGGGTGAATGTAAAAACCCAAAACCCTAATAAGACTCGGATATGTAAATTCAGTTATATTAATAAAATCTCTCCGTTCTGAAAGTGTTATAAGTTAGTATATACTATGTTTAAGAAATTAGGTCAAATAAATTTTCGTCCGAAAATTGACGTGCTTGACACTTCGTGTGTAAGACCTCAACTTTTATAAATAAAGATGAATTTTCTATAAATATCATTTTTGAATATTATGGAGTTAATTTGATATAATATTATAGTTGTGGTAATATTTATAAATTTTGCAAAGTACGCAAGTTGTTATATAATATTCGATTGGTCGGGAAATATTCGTTTTAACAGGGAATATTCGTATAACGGCACAATCATTGGTGGACCCCACAACGGAATTATTGTCGGATTGAGAAAACGACAAAAATATTTTATTAAAAATAACGGCGGAAGTTTTACCATTGATACTGTTGAACTACTCGGTAGTAAAAGTACAGTAATACGTGTGGTTGCATAGTAGCACACGGTATTGATTATTAATACTTATGTGAGAAGTCACTCAGTTTGATTCAATTATTGTCAGTTAATAATATGAATTATTTAGCGATAATGAAGTTTTGTTTTATTCGTAATAAAACAGAAACATCTTTTTATATAAAACAGAATACTTTATTTAACTTTTTCTATAAATAGAATATATTATATTTTATTTAAAAGATTTTTCTTTAAATATGGACCGCCAGATTAAAGTAATCAATCTGGACCGTTCATGGATTAGTTACTATGCATTCCATTTTTCTATAAATAGCAGCTCATTCCTTCATTATTTCTTACGAATTCACTGAACTCTAGAGAGAGAAACTATAGAGAGAAACTATAGAGAGAGAGAAGAAAAGTATTCAGCTACTTAACTACTTCCTTATTTCAGTTCTTCTTTAAAACGGTAAGGGGTGTTATTCTTTCTTATTCATGAAGAGAACTGTTGTTATTCCATTTCTTATTATTCTGTTGGAGTAACCTGTATACGCGGTCTACCCTATAATTGATGACATTCTTCTATTATTCTGTTGGAACATCCTGTCTGTGTGTTTTACACCAGACCTGGTTCCGTCTTTATTATTATTCTGTTGGAACATCCTGTCTGTGTGTTTTACACCATACCTGGTTCCGTCTTTATTATTATTCTGTTGGAACATCCTGTCTGTGTGTTTTACACCGGACCTAGTTCCATCTTTATTATTATTCTGTTGGAACATCTTGTCTGTGTGTTTTACACCGGACCTGGTTCCGTCTTTATTATTATTCTGTTGGAATATCCTGTCTGTGCGTTTTACGCCGGACCTGGTTCCATAATTTATTATTCTGCTGGAATAACCTGTCTGTGCGGTCTATCGCATGCATGGTGATTTCTTTTGTTATTCCATTCTTTATTATACTTAGTTGGTTAAGTTTTGACTTCCATACTCCATGAAATTTGTGAAATATCCTTGATAATTGTGTTTCATCCAGTATCTTTTAATGAAAATATTTTTCTAAGCATTCTTGAATTTTACTACACAAAGCAGTATCATGTTGACAATTTGGACGTTGTTATTTGTTTGATAAATTAATTCTTGAACTTGTTTTATTGAATTCTTATATCATTGTCACCATCCTCATGTTTATAAAATGTTGAAAGTCATATGTGGCCTGTAGAGCATAGATGGACTTGGTATGATTATGACCAGGGATTATTCGGTATAATCATGACCGTAATGTTACAAATGATGTGGTAAAAGTCCTCATTTGCCTGTAGTGCATTGATGGACAGTTGTTAGCATGATCATGACCATTAATGAGTACACAAATATTCTTGGCCCGTAGTGCATGGATAATTGTGGTTGTGATACAAAAGAATATCCTTGGCCGTAGTGCAGGGGTGATTCGATGATGTGGATTATTTTATTAAGTTGAGTCCCAGCGATAACAGTGTTGAAAAACCTTTTAAATCATAGAAGATAGTAGATTTTATTTTCTACATGACTCTTTTAATGGATTGCTTGTTTCGCTGCAGTTAAACTTGATGTTCGTTATATTTTATCAGTTTAACACTGTTGAAGGCTAATAATAATTTATTCTGCATTATCTTAGTCAAAATATTTCTTACTGGGCTAGTTGAGCTCACCCTTTCTTTCACTGTTCTCTTCAGGAAATGAGAATATAGCTGGGACGAGTCGGGGAACGGAGTGATGGACCAGATGATAGTATTAGTAGTCCTCACTATTCTGTTAAATAGTGTGACAATAATTATAATGAGGACTCCTTTTGAGTTTGTATAGTCTCTAGTAGACAATAATTGTATTCAAACTCACAGTTATGTTTTGTCGTATTGTACACGACAGTTGTATTAGTAAGTTGTATTTGTATTCTGTACCATGTATTTGACGACCCAAGATGGGTGATGTATACCTAATTTTGGGGGCGTCACAGTTGGTATCAAAGCCTAGGGATATGATCCCTGGCTAAGATGTAAGAATAGAACTAGGAGGGGAAAGACGAGGAATTCCTTCGCTAGTATGACCTACCTAAGTTTATTTACATGGTATTTAATTGGTCGGTCAGAATATAAGGATGATATGTGACATATCAATTAACTTTTGTTTTGTGGCAGTATCTGAAAATGACATCCGAGAATGTTGAGAATAGCAATGGAGCACAGGCGACTGTTGATTCACCACATATCAATAATCGGGATAATGTGCATCAGGAAGGCGACAATCCTCATGCAAACAACAATACTGACCAAATGATGAATGATGGAATGTTCAGAAGCTTTATGCAGTTCATGCAACAGCAGGCGAGAGCGGCTCCTGTTCAAAATGTAGGTGGAAACACTGAAAACTCTCGGACGGTCACCACTAAACAGTTCAAGGAGTTGGGACCACCAGAGTTTAAGGGAGAGCCAAAACCACTTATAGCGGAAACATGGATAAAGTAGATCACCAAGATATTTGATGTCTTGGGATGCTCCGAGGAGCAAAAGGTTCCATTTGCCGCCTTTATGTTGCGAGGAGAGGCAGATTACTGGTGGGAATCGATTAAGCGTACTCAACCTGCCGCACTGAAGATGTCTTGGGAGAAGTTCCAAGTGCTGTTCAATGACAAATACTTTCCCGAAAGTGTTCGACACATGAAGGAGGTGGAGTTCATCAAATTGGAGCAGAATAATATGACCGTGTCACAGTATAAGGCTAAATTTGCTGAGTTGTCCCGATTTGCGTCCCACTTGGTGGATAATGAAAAGCGAATGACGCGAATGTTTTTGCGAGGTTTGAAACCTGAGATACGTCAATATCTTATTTCTCATAAACTGTGTTTGTATTCAGATGTTGTGAATAGGGCTCAGTTAGTGGAACGCGATAACGAGTCAATGCAACTAAAAGAGAGCAGTCGGCAAAATGATAATACTAGTGAGAGCAGTCATCGAAGCGGTGACAACAAGCGTGGTGGGAATCAACAGGCCAGAAATGGTAACCACTTCGGTGGTAATCAGGGCCAAAACAATAAGAATGGTCATTTCAAGAAGAGGAGATTCAACAATGATAGAAAGACGTCAGCACCAGCACCCGTTGTTAAGGAAGGAGAACGACCACCTATCATATATTTCAAATGCGGAGGGGAGGGGCACATCAGTCCAAACTGCGTGATGCCGTCTAAAACATGTTATAATTATGGAAGAGAAGGTCATTTAGCTCGATTTTGTCGTTTACCAAAAACAAGTTCAGCCAGGATGGAGGCACCAAAGGCCGTCCCAAAAAAGTCAAAACCGGTAGTGCAAGGGAGAGCGTTTGTTGTGACCTCCCAGAAAGCAAGAAACCCGAATGAGGTCATCACGGGTAAGCTTATCATATACTCTAACGAAGTCTATACTTTATTTGATACCGGTTCTACCCATTCTTTTATTTCTTCTACTTGCGCTCATCGATTAAATTTGACTCCGGAGAAATTAGACTTTGACTTATCTGTTGAAACTCTATTGGGAGAAACCTTCATTACATCCACGGTTTATAAGTCTTGTTTGGTTTAAGTTGGTACCCACACATTACCTGTCGATCTGATTTCATTAAAAATACTTGCATTTGACGTGATTCTAGGGATTGATTGGTTAACTACTCATCATGCAAAAATTGATTGTTTTTGTAAGGTTGTTAGCTTTCATATTCCTAATCGACCTATTATACAAATTCAAGCAACCAAACCATTAAAATCAATCGATGTCATCTCAAGCCATAAAGCTATTCGTTTATTGAAAAACGGATGTCAAGCTTTCTTAGCTCATGTCACGGATCTAAACAAAAATATGTCAGTTTTGAATGATATTTCTATTGTTAATAAATTCCCTGACGTATTCCCTGAAGAACTTCCTGGCCTACCCCTAGAGCGTGAAATTGAATTTTGTATCAACCTTAAACCCGGTACAAAACCCATTTCCAAAGCCCCATATCGAATGGCTCCTATTGAACTTCAGGAGTTAAAGATCCAACTGCAGGAATTGTTAGACATTCGCTTTATTCGTCCTAGTACTTCTCCTTGGGGTGCTCCTGTTCTATTCGTGAAGAAGAAAGATGGAAGTATGCGACTTTGTATTGATTATCGGGAGTTGAATCATGTCGCCATCAAAAACAGGTACCCATTGCCACGTATTGATGATCTGTTTGACCAGTTGCAAGGAGCACAATTCTTTTCAAAGATCGATCTTCGTTCTGGATATCATCAGCTGAAGGTTAGAACTGAGGATATTCCAAAGACGACTTTCAGAACTCGGTACGGGCATTATGAATTCCTAGTCATGTCCTTTGGATTGACTAATGCTCTTGCTACCTTCATGGATATGATGAACCGGATATTCAAGAAATATTTAGATCACTTTGTGGTCGTCTTTATTGATGACATCCTTATTTATTCCAAAAGTCGTGAAGATCATGAGCAACACTTGAGGCTGGTACTCCAAAAGCTTCGTGAATACAAGCTTTATGCCAAGTTGAAGAAATACGAGTTCTGGCTAGAGGAGGTAGCATTCCTTGGGCACGTAGTATCAAGTCGTGGAATATCTATTGACCCGGTAAAGATTAAAGCTATTCAAAGCTGGGAGCAACCTAAATCAGTAACCGAGGTACGTAGCTTTCTCGGTTTAGCTGGTTATTATCGGAGATTCGTGGAAGAATTTTCTCGAATCGCTACTCCACTAACTCAGCTGACTCGGAAAGATACAAAGTTTGATTGGAGCGAAGAATGTGATAAGAGTTTTCAAGAACTCAAGAGGAGACTCATTTCAGCACCTGTTCTAACAATACCATCTGGCTCGGAGGGATTTGTCATCTACAGTGATGCTTCGAGCAAAGGGTTGGGATGCATTCTCATGCAATATGAAAAAGTCATAGCCTATGCATCAAGACAACTCAAGGAATATGAGAGGAATTATCCTACTCATGATCTAGAGTTGACAGCTGTTGTCTTTGTACTTAAAATTTGGAGGCATTACTTGTATGGGGAGAAGGTGGAGATCTTTACGGATCATAAAAGCCTCAAATATTTTTTCACTCAAAAGGAACTCAACATGCGACAACGACGTTGGCTTGAATTGTTGAAAGATTATGATCATACCATTCAATACCATCCTGAAAAAGCGAACGTGGTAGCTGACGCATTAACTAGAAGATCATATGCAAGTACGAGTGCGATATTGTCAACACAAAGGCCCATTTTGTGTGACTTACAAAGGATAGATATAGAGTTAAAGACTCTAGGGACCCATGTGATGATGGCGAATATGCGAGTAAAACTGACTTTATTCGATAAAGTTAAAGATGCTCAAGCTACAGACCTGGAGATGATGCGTATGAGGAAGAAAGTGCAAGAAGGTGGTATGCCGGAAGCAAGAATCGATGAAGAAGGAATACTTCGAGTCAACTCCAGACTTTGTGTTCCTAACGACCCTGATTTAAAGTATGAAATAATGATGGAGGCGCACAACACACCGTTTGCAATCCATCCTGGGAGTACCAAAATGTATCATGATCTTCGTCATACATTTTGGTGGAGCAATATGAGAGAGAGATAGCGCTGTTTATCTCAAGGTGTCTAACTTATCAACGAGTCAAGGCGGAGCATCAAGTACCAAAAGATCCATTGCAACCACTTAAAATTCCAAAATGGAAGTGGGAGCACATTACCATAGATTTCGTTACCGGTCTTCCTAAGGTTTCTCAAGGTATTGATGCGATTTGGGTCATTGTTGATAGATTGACCAAGTCTGCTCATTTTTTACCGATACGAGAAACTTATACACTTGAACGTCTTGCTCGTATGTACATAAACGAGATTGTAAGACTGCATGGTATGCCAGTATCCATAGTTTCTGACCGAGACCCAAGATTCACTTCACGATTTTGGGTTAGCTTACAAAAAGCTATGGGCACGGATTTACGATTTAGTTCGGCATATCATCCTCAGACGGACGGACAATCAGAGAGGACTATTCAAACTCTGGAAGATTTATTAAGACTCTGTGTCCTTGACTTCAAGGGAAGTTGGGACAAGTTCTTATCATTGGTGGAGTTTTCCTACAACAACAGTTATCAAGCAAGTATTGACATGGCTCCATTCGAAGCGTTGTATGAAAGAAAGTGTCGTTCTCCAGTATGCTGGGATGAGGTGGGTGAAGCAACGTTGTTGGGACCGGAGTTGGTACGTATGACTACAGAAAAGATTCAAACGATCCGACAACGTATAAAAATCTCACAAGATCGACAAAAGAGTTATGCTGATCTTCATCGAAAGAACGTGGAATTTGATATAGGAGATCATGTGTTCTTACGTGTTGCTCCATGGAAATGAGTTACGAGATTTGGAAAGAGAGAAAAGCTCAATCCTTGATTCATCGGTCTATTTTTAATCCTCGATCGAGTAAGAACTGTAGCTTATAGACTCGCTTTACCGCCAAGTATGTCTCGTGTTCATAACGTTTTTCACATATTCATGTTACGTAAATATGTGGAAGACCCGAACCACATTATTGAGTTAGAACCGGACGAAATAGCGGAGGATTTGACGTATGAAGAAGTTCCTGTTCAAATCTTGGATAAGAAGAAACATATTCTACGCTCCAAGGTTATACCTCAAGTCAAAGTTTTGTGGAGAAATTACGATGTTGAGGAAATGACATGGGAGTTAGAATCTGAAATGAAGTCAAGGTATCCTTACCTCTTCGACATACCAGGTACGTACCCTAATTTCGAGAGCAAAATTTCATAAGAAGGGGAGGTTGTAAGACTCCAACTTTTATAAATAAAGATGAATTTTCTATAAATATCATTTTTGAATATTATGGAGTTAATTTGATATAATGTTATAGTTGTGGGTAATATTTATAAATTTTGCAAAGTACGCAAGTTGTTATATAATATTCGATTGGTCGGGGAATATTCGTTTTAACAGGGAATATTCGTACAACGACACAATCATTGGTGGACCCCACAATGAAATTATTGTCGAATTGAGAAAAAGACAAAAATATTTTATTAAAAGTAACGGCAGAAGTTTTACCATTGATACTGTTGAACTACTCGGTAGTAAAAGTACAGTAATACGTGTAGTTGCATAGTAGTACACGGTATTGATTATTAATGCTTATGTGAGAAGTCACTCAGTTTGATTCAATTATTGTCAGTTAATAATATGAATTATTTAGCGATAATGAAGTTTTGTTTTATTCGTAATAAAACATAAACATCTTTTTATATAAAATAGAATACTTTATTAAAGTTATTCTATAAATAGAATATATTATATTTTATTTAAAAGATTTTTCTTTAAATATGGACCGTCAGATTAAAGTAATAAATCTAGATCGTTCATGGATTAGTTACTATGCATTCCATTTTTCTATAAATAGCAGCTCATTCCTTCATTATTTCTTAAGATTTCACTGAACTCTAGAGAGAGAAACTATAGAGAGAAACTATAGAGAGAGAAGAAAAGTATTCAGCTACTTAACTACTTCCTTATTTCAGTTCTTCTTTAAAACGGTAAGGGGTGTTATTCTTTCTTATTCATGAAGAGAACTGTTGTTATTCCATTTCTTATAATTCCGTTGGAGTAACCTGTATACGCGGTCTACCCTATACTTGGTGACATTCTTCTATTATTCTGTTGGAACATCCTGTCTGTGTATTTTACACCAGACCTGGTTCCGTCTTTATTATTATTCTGTTAGAACATCCTGTCTGTGTATTTTACACCAGACCTAGTTTCGTCTTTATTATTATTCTGTTGGAACATCCTGTCTGTGTGTTTTACACCGGACCTGGTTCCGTCTTTATTATTATTCTGTTGGAATATCCTGTCTGTACGTTTTACGCCGGACCTGGTTCTATTATTTATTATTCTGTTGGAATAACCTGTCTGTGCGGTCTATCGCATGCATGGTGATTTCTTTTATTATTCCATTCTTTATTATGCTCAGTTGGTTAAGTTTTGACTTCTATACTCCATGAAATTTGTAGAATATCATTGATAATTGCGTTTCATCCAGTATCTTTTCATGAAAATATTCTTCCAAGCATTCTTGAATTTTACTCCACAAAGCAGTATCATGTTGACAATTTGGACGTTGTTAATTCTTGGATAAATTAATTCTTGAACTTGTTTTATTGAATTCTTATATCATTGTAATCATCCTCATGTTTATAAAATATTGAAAGTCATCTGTGGCCTGTAGTGCATAGATGAACTTGGTATGATTATGACCAGGGATTATTCGGTATAATCATGACCGTAATGTTACAAATGATGTGGTAAAAGTCCTCATTGGCCCGTAGTGCATTGATGGACAGTTGTTGGCATGATCATGACCATTAATGAGTACACAAATATTCTTGGCCCGTAGTGCATGGATAATCGTGGTCGTGATACTAAAGAATATCCTTGGCCGTAGTGCAGGGGTGATTCGATGATGTGGATTATTTTATTAAGCTGAGTCCCAGTGATAACAGTGTTGAAAAACCTTTTACATCATAGAAGATAGTAGATTTTATTTTCTACTTGACTCTTTTAATGGATTGCTTGTTCCGCTGCAGTTAAACTTGATGTTCGTTATATTTTATCAGTTTAACACTGTTGAAGGCTAATGATAATTTATTCTGCATTATCTTAGTCATAATATTTTTTACTGGGCCAGTTGAGCTCACCCTTTCTTTCACTGTTCTCTTCAGGAAATGAGAATATAGCTGGGACGAGTCGGGGAACGGAGTGATGGACCAGATGATAGTATTAGTAGTCCTCACTATTCTGTTAAATAGTGTGACAATAATTGTAATGAGGACTCCTTTTGAGTTTGTGTAGTCTCTAGTAGACAATAATTGTATACAAACTCACAGTTATGTTTTGTCGTATTGTACATGACAGTTGTATTAGTAAGTTGTATTTGTATTCTGTACCATGTATCTGACGACCCAAGATGGGTGATGTATACCTAATTTTGGGGGCGTCACATCGTGCTTAAAAATTTTCTTTCGAAAACGGACTTTTCGGTATATTTGTTTTGACAAGCTGCTTTGTCGTGCTTACATTGACAAAACGCTTTGTCGTGCTTGTTGGGATTTGTGTAAAATCTAGGCTAGGAACCCTAGATTATAAACCCTAACCCTAGATTATAAATTCTAATTTATAAACCCTAACCCTAATTAGCTAAACTAAACCCTAATCATGATTACTAAACTTCAAGTAGGTACTAATAATCATCATTAAACAACCCAAATCATGAAAAACAAAACTCTAATCAAGTTTAGTCAGGATTAGGGAATACTTAAGCTACTAATCTAACCTAACTAGCTCACAAGTAGGTTAGGAGTCACTAAACCAAGTCCCAAGGCTGCACATGAGCTAATAACAAACCCTAAGTAGCACAAGTAACTTAACATCAGATATTTAGAGAGGCAAGTAGGTGAAAAAGACCAAAAAAGCTAAGTTACTTAATTCTATAAATAGCAACACATCCTCTGCCCAAACCTAGGAATTCTCTAAACCTATACACTCTTATACACATAACAAATCAAGTCTGGGTGATAGCAACATCAAATTCAGTAGCCAGAAATCAAAATCAAGTAAGAAAGGTGCAAACTATAATTCATGACTAGATCTTTGATGCTTTGTTCAAATTGTTGTTTAGTTGCTTAGATTTGTGTAATAACATGTTAGAAAGTTTGTTACGTTGATAGAACATGTTTTCATAACATCTAGTTGCCTCAAATTAGTGTTTTAAGCAATCTGGAAATTTTGGAAAAACAAGCCTGACAATCGAATTTCAGAGCCTGTAGATTTGTGTATGTTAATAGTTAGGTCTGTTAATTGTATGTTATTTGTAGTATAACATGAGGTCTTTAATCTGAAAAGAAAATAGGTTCATTAGAACCATATATTGCAAGATATAGGTGGTCAAATATGGTTGACCGATCACGAAGTTGAGTTTTCTGGGTTACCCAGAAAACTCAAAAATAGGATGAGTCGGCTATTTTGACCAGCTTTTTAATCGCTTTCTATTTGTTGTTTTAATAACTTTTTGTAATAAATTAATACCTTGATATAAATACTACTTATCTATGACCTTAAATTGCTTAAATAGTTCATAGGATTACTGAAATTAATGGTCAAAAGTCATTGACCGAGCTTGACCAAGTTTTCTGGGTTACCCAGAAAACTAATGAACATGAAGAACAGCCTTTGGCTATACTTTGACAAGCATAGATCGAGACCTTAGAATTATGTTTTGTCCAAACCAGTGTTATATAGATGTACCTTGGCATATATACTACCTATTACAACAAACACAACACAAATCTATTACACAGATTCACAGATATACAAGCTACAAAACCGTTGACCAACCATGACCACTGTTCTGGGTTATCCAGAAACTCAAGAACAGCTCTGACAGTGACTTTGAGCCTCTATAACTTCTTGTTATATGTAGGTTATAGCACGAAATTTGTCTGATGTTGTACTACTGTATGAGTACTATAACATCCATACTTGTCCAAACCCAGAATCATTAATAGTAGCAAAGTAGATCATGGTCAAAGTGCTCCCTAGACCAAGATCGACTGAAACCCAGAAACTCAAAGAACACCTATAGCGACACTTACTGTCACTATAGGACAGTAATTGTTTTTTTAGAAATTAATTAATAAAAATTAGAAATAATTAATAAATAAATATAAAAACAGTTTTAAAAATTATATTAAGTTATTATAATTAACTTTTGATATTTTTACATAAATTTAATAAATATTTTACTTTATTTGGATATTATTAATAATTAAATTAATAATAAAGTAATTAGAATAAGTACTTATAAATAATAAATAATTATTAAAAAATAATATTAATGATTTAAAATTCATAATAAATGGTTATAAATTATTTAAAAATAGTAGGCAAGGTTTTTATAAAATTCTAAGTTAATATTAATTATTTAAAAATAGAAATAAATGATTTAAAAATTATTTAAGGGATAAATAAATACTTAAAAATTATTATAAACTTCTAGAAATTATTATAATGGATATTTAAATTATCTAAGAATATAATAAAGCTTATAAATAGAATTTAGTCAATTTATCATCTTAATTAGTTATTGGTAAAGTCTTTGGACACCGAAACCATATCAAAATTAACCTGAACATATGTAGATTTTGTATTTGAGCATTATTATCAATACTAATGTATTAGATTTATATGAATGAACATCTTAGGTATTTATTAACGAATCAAATATCATTGCTTGACTGATCATCGCTCAGGCAAGTTTCCCTAACCATAATTACTTACGCAAATTTCTCAAACCCTGTTTATTCGTTGAACAAGATTTCTATCTTGAATTACTGTTGATATGATATACCAAACCTAAACTTGAATTATCACTTATTGTAATGTTATTGCTATAACTTCAGCATAACTAAGAAATGAATTGTTTATTCCTATGATATTGGTTATTCAACATAAACTGTTGTGTCACACCAAATTGTTTTGGTAAGACATCCTATTCTGAAGTTGTGTATCCAGTAAGGGATCGAGATTTGGTCAATAATATATTGACATTTGGGTGCATTTGAGCACTAGTAGGATGAGATGCATACTCCTAGGATATTAAGTAGGCTGATCCCCTATCTCATATCTAAACAAAGTTTCTAAGTATGTGTGACTGACAGAAATAAAAAGTTCAGAAATGGTTGAAAAAGAAATTCCAAAAATGGTAGCAACTATCAATTAAATTTTGAATTGTTATACTTCTTCAAATCATATATTGTTATAAATATAAAGCATGCTGAGCATGTCGTAGCTCACCCTTGCAAATTATTCCCTTTGCAGTATTAGATGGTAACCCTGGGACATCTGGAGTAGATAAAGGGAAGCTTCCCTACTTAGATTTGCTTATATTCCTATCTAGTTTAATACTTTGTTATAAGAAATTCTTTATGAGAATCATGTAATCAAACTTTAATATTTATGATATATATATATATATATATATATATATATTATGTATATTAATTATATATATAACATCTTTTATTTCCGTAACCGTGTTTTCTTACATATATAGATGTAATTTAGAATCTTCAATCTAGTTTGAGATCCTTGGGAACTATTTATCTGAATGGGGGTATTGATAACATTGACTGTTCATGTTGTTATTGATACTATGAATTTCGGATAGATAGGTATTATCGATACGATATTGTAGTTCACATGACATAGACTGTAACACCCCGAATTTTATGAAATAAAAGTATTCAATTTTTCTATTTAGTAAATAGTTAAATTAATAAAAGTTTAAAGATAAGGGTGTTATATGTAAATTTTTCAAAATAAGCAAATGGTTATAAAATGTTCATTATTGTCGGGGAATATTCGTTTGGTCGTGGAATATAAACGACAAGAATTAGTTTTCTAAAAATAACAGCGTAGTTGTTACCGTTAAAACTATTGGAATACTCAGTGGTTAAAATATAGTAATATGTGTTGTTGCACAGTAACACACGGTATTGCACCAATTATTGATTCTTATGTAAGAAGACACTACTCAATAATTGTTACAGTAATTATTATTTAATATTTTATTTTATTGATTCAATAATTGCTACGTTGATATTTTATATTATTATTATTTCAATAATTATCACTACACAATATTTTCTATTATCAGATCAATAATTCATATTATTTGAATAATATTATTAGATAGCATTATTGGTAATGTCTAGAAAGTTCTGTCTGAGGAGATGTTTGGTTATCTAATTGCGTGCCACTAAGGAGAAATCTTTATTAAAAAGCCTCCTCTTTCCTGGGAACTGTCTGGTTGTCAGTATTGTGATTCTGTATTATTATTAATTATTGATTTATATGATAAGAAAAATATAAATTTTATGTTGATATAGATGGAGAAAATTTTTAATGTGACAATTGTTGAAAATTGATAGTTCATTTTTTATGATTAAATAATTTATTTAAATATTATTATATTATAATAATATAATAATGGTGATATTTTTATAATGTAAGACCCCAACTTATTATAAATAAAATTGAATTTCTCTATTTATTATTTTAAAATAGTAAGGGTTGAATTGATTAATGTGGTTAGTTATGGGTAAAATGGGCAAATAGTTCAAATAAGCAAGTGGTTATAAAATATTCATTATTGTCGGAGAATATTCGTTTGGTCGTGGAATATTCTTACTGTCAGGGAATATTCGTACGACGGCGCAACTTTGTGTGGGCCCCATAACAGAAAGCGATTGGATGAAGAAAACGACAAGTATAAATTGTTTATAAATAACGGCGTAGTTGTTACCGTTAATACTGTTGGAATACCCGGTGGTTAAATCACAGTAATACGTGTTGTTGCACAGTAGCACACGGTATTGCACTAATTATTGATTCTTATGTAGGAAGACACAACTCAATAATTGTTACAGTAATTACTGTTCAATATTTTATTTTATTGATTTAATAATTGTTACGTTGATATTTTATATTATTGTTGTTTCAATAATTGTCACTACACAGTATTTTCCATTATCAGATTAATAATTCATATTATTTGAATAATATTATTAGATAACATTATTGTCAATGTCTAGAAAGTTTTGTCTAAGGAGAGGTTTGGTCACCTAATTGCGCGTCAGCAAGGAGAAATCCTTATTAGAAAGCCCCCTCTTTTCTAGGAACGGCCTGGTTGTCAGTATTGTGATTCTGTAATATTATTTATGAATAATTAATTATTGATTTATATGATAAGGAAAATATTTATTTTATGTGGATATAGATGGAGAAAATTTTTAATGTGACAATTGTTGAAAATTGATATTTTATCTTTTCTGATGAAATAATTTAATTAAATATATTATTATATTATAATAATAATGGTGATATTTTACAACGAATGTGTGATATATGAGTAAATGAGAAGGAAGAGTATTTTTGTTATGAAAAATATTTAAAACATATTTTTCATGTTTGTGGACCCCATTTTTGACTGAAATTTGAATATAGCCTGTAAAATCGTCCGTATGTGGATTTCAGTCAATTTTTATTTGAAATTTGGAAAAACTTAAAACTACAAAGTTGTAGAGAATTGAATTTCCTATGAAAAGGACATAAGATTTAAATTTTTCTGATAAAAGGGTTATTTATTATGAATTATTGAAATTTTGGAATAAGTGATTTTTGAAGTTTTAAATATTTTTTTAATAAAAACGTTTTTTGTATTTTGTGGGCTACACTAACATGTGTAAAGTGCTGAAATCAGTTGGTAAAAGTGTGCGTAAGAAAATTTTTATAAATAATATTATTTTACTAAATTTTCTGCTTTGGTGTTCTAAGCATTTTCCTATAAATAGTGTGCTTAGGTTAGAATTGAAAATCACACCAGAAACTGAAATCTTTTCTCTCTATATTATCGAGCGTATTCTTTTGAGTATTTTGATACTTTGAGTGTTGCTATACGGTGCAAGTTCTTTCAACACTATATTCGGTATTTCAGTCAGAAATATTGTCTTTTCGATGTAAGGGATGCTATTTTTTTATAAATGATATTATTTCTTTCAATATCATTATGCCAAAATATTATTATGAACTTTTTATCAAATTTAAAACTTTTAGTGTCAGGGTTACTATTTACGTATACGACACTATTCATGTATACGACACTATTCACGAATACGGCACTATTAATCGAAAAATTAAAATTTTGTTTTTTGTCCAAGATATCTATTATGGATACTATCTTTGATTGTATTCATGTTTTGATCATTCTTAAATTTTACTTCACTATGATTATTTATGAAGTGTTTTTAAACTCAGATTATTTAAAGTACGAATCCTTAATATTTGTTCTTTTGTTTCACTGAATTTATTTTCTTTAAAATATTTTTCATCATCCTCAGTCCTAAATGACGATATAATTGAATATCTTTGGCATGTAGTGCAAAGATGAATGATTTTCTGATAAATATCTTTGACCCATAGTGCAAAGATGAACATGTGTTTAGATGAACATGACCAACTGATGAATATCTTTGGCCTGTAGTGCAAAGATGAACATTTGATTCCAGATATATATATTGATTGATATTACATGGATAAAATATTGACGATGAACTTTTTAATTCATAAATAGAAGATAGTAGATTTTATTCTCTACTTAACTCTTCTAATGAATTATTATTTCCGCTGTGAATATTGATTTAAAACTTGTTGTCTATTGTATTCTATTAAATTTTTCCCTGTTGAGGACTAACGATAATTTGTTCTATATTATCTTGGTCATAATATTCTTTACTGGGATAGTTGAGCTCACCTTTTTCCTTTTTGTTCCATTTTTCTTCTTAGGAGGCGAGAATGTAGCAAGCACTAGTTGGGGTATAGAATGATGGTTCTAGAAAGTTGTTTAGTATTCCTCACCATTTTTGTAAAATAATGTATCAATAATTGTAATGAGGACTTATTTGAGTGTGGATATTGTCTAGAAGACAATATTTGTATTTAAACTTATAGTTTAAGTATTGTCGTATTTTGCACGACAATTGTATTAATAAAGTGATAGTTATTTCTGTACCATGTTTTGGCGACTTAGAATGGGTGATGTATACCTATTTTGGGGGCGTCGTAGTTGGTATCAGAGCTTAGGAATATGGTCTCTGGCGGAGATCGGGGAATAGAACTAGGAGGGGAGAGACGAGTAAATCCTTCGCTAGTGTGTCCTACCTAAGCTTATTTGTTGGTTGGTTAGAATATATGGTTATTATGTTGCATGTCAATTTCTTTAATTAACCCTTGTTTTGTGACAGTATTTAAGAATGACAGCTGAGAATATTAACGATGGAGTAAATGCGACCGTGGAAACACCATTAATCACCAACGAAAAGAACGTGCAACAAGCCAACAATGTTCCTCCTGTAAATAACACTACTGAGCAGACGATGAATGATGAGATGTTTAGAAGCTTTTTGCGGTTCATGCAAAACTAGACGAGGGAGACTCCTGTTCAAAATACAGGTAGAAACAATGGCAACGCACAGCTGGTCACAGCCAAACAGTTCAAAGAATTGGGACCACCAGAATTCTGGGGAAAGCCAGATCCGATTAAGGCAGAAATGTGGGTCAAGCAAATTACCAAGATATTCGATGTCTTGGGATGCACGGAGGAACAGAAGGTTCCATTCGCCACCTTTATGTTCCGTAATGAGGCAGATTACTGGTGGAAATCTATGAAGCGTACCCATCTAGCCACACTCAGCATGTCTTGGGAGACATTTCAGAAACTGTTCAATGACAAGTACTTTCCCGAAAGTTTTCGTTATATGAAGGAGGTAGAGTTTATTAGACTAGAGCAGAACAACATAACGGTGTCCTAGTACGAGGAGAAGTTCACGAAGTTATCCAGGTTTGCACCTCATTTGGTGGAGAATGAGGAACGCATGACACGGATGTTTATGAGAGGTTTGAAACTCGACATACGTCAGTATCTCATTTCTCATAAATTTTCTCTATATTCAGATGTTGTCAACATGGCTCAATTATTAGAGCGAGATAACGAGTACGTTCAACCGAGGGACCACAACTAGGGTCATACCGGTGACAGCAGTCATCGGAGCAACGATAAGCAGCGGGAAAAAAAGAACACGGACAAAAGCGGTAACCACTCTGGTGGTAATCGTGGCCATGAAAATAGAAGAAGCGAGTCGGGGGGAGATTTTAAAAAGAGGAGATTCAACAATGATAATGTGAAGACGTCTGCACCAGCAGCAACTGTTTCTAAGGAAGGAGAACGACCACCCGTCGTATGCTATAAATGTGAAAAAGAGGGACACATCAGCCCAAACTGTCCACAATAGTTCAAATTATGTTATAATTGTGGAAAGAAAGGACATATTGCTCGAGATTGTACTATAGCGAAACCAAGTCCAGCGGGGATGGTGACTCAAAAGACTGTCCCAGAAAAGTCAAAGTCAGCGGTTCCTAGAAGACCGTTTGTCGTGACTGGTCAAAGTGCAAGGAACCCAAACGAGGTGATCACGGGTAAGCTAATCATAAATTCTTGCAAAATTTATACCTTACTAGATACCGGTGCTACCCATTCATTTATCTCTCCTGCTTGTGCTCAACGTTTAAACTTAACTCCGGAGAAATTAGACTTTAACTTATCTGTGGAGACTCCATTAGGAGAAACTTTCATTACATCCACTATTTATAAATCTTTTTTGATCCAAGTTGGTACCATCACATTACCTGTTGACCTTATCTCTTTAAAGATACTTACATTTGACGTGATTTTAAGGATTGATTGGTTAACTACTCATCATGCCAAAATTGATCATTTTCGTAAGGTTGTTAGTTTTCATATTCTTAACCAACCTGTTATGCGAATTCAAGCAACTAAACCACTAAAATCAATCACTGTCATATCAAGCCATAAAGCCATTCGTTTATTAAAAAATGGATGTCAAGCTTTCTTAGCCCATGTTATGGACTTGAACAAAAACACGTCAGATTTGAATAAAATTTCTGTTGTTAGTGAATTTCCTGACGTATTTCCTGAAGAACTTCCCAGTCTACCCCCAGAACGTGAAGTTGAATTCTTTATTGATCTTGAACCTGGTACAAAGCCCATTTCTAAAATCCCATAACGAATGGCTCCTATTGAACTTCAGGAGTTAAAGGTCCAACTACAGTAGTTGTTGGACATTGGTTTCATTCGTCCTAGTACATCTCCTTGGGGTGCTCCTATTTTATTTGTAAAAAAGAAAAATTGGAGTATGCGACTTTGTATTGACTATCGAGAATTGAACCATGTCACCATCAAGAATAGGTATCCGCTACCTCGCATTGATGACCTGTTTGACCAGTTGCAAGGAGCACAATTGTTTTCAAAGATCGATCTTCGTTCTGGATATCATCAGCTGAAGATTAGAACTGAAGATATTCCAAAGACTGCCTTAAGAACTCGGTACGGACATTATGAATTCTTAGTCATGTCTTTCGGATTGACTAATGCTCCTGCAGCTTTCATGAATATGATGAACCGAGTATTCAAGGAATATTTGGATCAGTTCGTTGTTATCTTTATTGATGGCATCCTCATATATTCCAAATGCTATGAAGATCATGAGCAGCATTTGAAGCTGGTACTCCAAAGGCTTCGTGAAAATAAGCTATATGCCAAGTTGAAGAAATGCGAGTTCTGGCTTGAAGAAGTAGCTTTCCTTGGGCAAGTGGTGTCAAAACATGGAGTATCTGTTGACCCAGCGAAGATTGAAGCAATACAAAGTTAGGAGCAACCGGAGTCGGAGACCGAAGTACGTAGCTTTCTGGGTTTAGCTGGTTATTATCGGAGATTTATGGAAGAATTTTTTCGAATTGCTGCTCCGTTAACTCAGCTGACTCGAAAAGATACAAAATTCTTATGGAGCGAGGAATGCGAGAAGAGTTTTCAAGAGCTTAAGAGGAGACTCATTTCGGCACCTATTCTGACAATACCATCTGGTTCAGATGGATTTTTTATCTACAACGATGCTTCGGACAAAGGGTTAGGATGTGTTCTCATGCAACATGGGAAGGTCATAGCCTATACCTTGCGACAGCTCAAAGAATATGAGAGGAATTACCCTACTCATGATCTAGAGTTGGCAGCAATCATTTTCGCGCTAAAGATCTGGAGGCACTATCTATATGGGGAGAAAGTGGAGATATATTCGGATCATAAAAGCCTCAAATATTTCCTCACCCAAAAAAGAACTCAACATGCTGCAACGTCGATGGCTCGAGCTGTTGAAAGACTACGACCATACTATCCAATATCATCTTGGAAAAGTAAATGTGGTAGCTGACGCATTGAGTAGAAGATCATATGCGGGTACGAGTGCAATGTTATTAACACAAAGGCCCATTTTTTATGACTTGGAAAGGATGGAGTTAGAGGTAAAGGCTCCAAGTACCCATGTGATGATATCAAGCATATGAGTAGAACCGACTTTAATCGATAAAGTTAAAGCTGCTCAAGCTACGGACATAGAGCTGATGCGTATGAAGAAGAAAGTGCAAGAAGGTGCTATTCCGGAAGCAAGAATCAACGAAGAAGGAATACTTCAAGTCAACTCCAGACTTTGTATTCCTAATGATTCTAACTTGAAACATAAAATCATAATGGAGACACACAACACACCATTTGCAATTCACCCTGGAAATACCAAAATGTATCGTGATCTTCGACATACATTTTGGTGAAACAATATGAAAAGAGAGATTGCGAAGTTTATCTCAAGGTGTTTAGCTTGTCAACGTGTAAAGGCGGAGCATCAAGTGCCAAAGGGTCCATTGCAACCACTTGAGATTCCAAAATAAAAGTGGGAACATATTATCATGGATTTCGTTACGGGTCTTCCCACGGTTTCTCAAGGCATAGATGCGATATGGGTTATTATTGATAGATTAACTAAGTCTGCTCATTTCTTGTCGATACGGGAGATTTATTCCCTTGAACGTCTTGCTCGTATGTACGTAAATGAAATTGTGAGATTGCATGGCATGCCAGTATCCATAGTTTTGGATCGTGACCCAAGATTTACTTCACGATTTTGGGTTAGCTTGCAAAAAGCTATGGGCACGGATTTACGATTCAGTTCGGCATACCATCCTCAAACAGACGGACAATCAGAGAAGACTATTCAAACTCTTGAAGATCTATTAAGATTTTGTGTCCTAGATTTCAAAGGGAGTTGGGATAAATATTTACCATTGGTGGAATTCTCTTACAACAACAGTTATCAGGCAAGTATAGGTGTGGCTCCATTCGAAGCATTATATGGACGAAAGTGTCGCTCTCTAATATGTTGGGATGAGGTGGGTGAAGCAACATTATTAGGACCAGAGTTGGTACGTATGACTACAGAAAAGATCCAAATGATTTGACAACGTATACAAACGGCACAAGATCGACAAAAGAGTTATGCGGATCTTTATCGAAAGGATGTGGAATTAATATTGGGGATCATGTATTGTTACGAGTTGCTCCATGGAAGGGAGTTACAAGATTTGAGAAGAGAGGAAAACTCAATCCACGATTTGTTGGTAAATTTCAGATTCTTGACCGAGTAGGAAAAGTAGCCTATAGACTCGCGTTACCTCCAAGCATGTCTCGTGTTCATAATATTTTTTACATATCTCTACTTCGTAAATATGTGAAAGACCCGAACCACGTTATTGAGTTAGAACTAGACGAGATAGCCGAAGACTTAACGTATGAGGAGGTACCTGTCAAGATCTTGGATAGAAAGGAGCATGTCCTATGCACGAAGGTCATACCACAAGTCAAAGTTTTGTGGAGGAACCATGCTATTGAGGAAATGACCTGTGAGTTGGAAACGGAATTGAAAGCGAGGTATCCTCATCTTTTCGAAACACCAGGTAAGTACGTCAATTTCGAGGATAAAATTTCATATGGAGGGGAGGTTGTAAGACCCCAACTTATTATAAATGAAATTGAATTTCTCTATTTATTATTTTGAAATAATAAGGGTTGAATTGATTAATGTGGTTAGTTATAGGTAAAATGCGCAAATAGTTCAAATAAGCAAGCGATTATAAAATATTCATTATTATCGGGGAATATTCGTTTGGTCGTGAAATATTCTTACTGTCGGGGAATATTCGTACGACGGCGCAGCCTTGTGTGGGCCCCATAATGAAAAACAATTGGATGAAAAAAATGACAAGTATAAGTTGTTTATAAATAATGGCGTAGTTGTTACCGTTAATACTGTTGGAATAACCGATTGTTAAATCACAGTAATACTCGTTCTTGCACAGTAGCACACGGTATTGCACCAATTATTGATTCTTATGTAGAAAGGCACTACTCAATAATTGTTACAGTAATTACTGTTCAATATTTTATTCTATTGATTCAATAATTGCTACGTTAATACTTTATATTATTGTTATTTCAATAATTGTCACTACACAGTATTTCCCATTATCAGATTAATAATTTATATTATTTGAATAATATTATTAGATAACATTATTAGCAATATCTAGAAAGTTCTGTCTAAGGAGAGGTTTGGTCACCTAATTGTGCTCCAGTAAGGAGAAATCCTTATTGGAAAGCCCCCACTTTCCTAGGAACGGCCTGGTTGTCAGTATTGTGATTCTGTAATATTATTTATAAATAATTAATTATTGATTTATATGATAAGGAAAATATTCATTTTATGTGGATATAGATGGAGAAAATTTTTAGTGTGACAATTGTTAAAAATTGATATTTTATCTTTTCTGATGAAATAATTCAATCAAATATATTATTATATTATAATAATAATGGTGATATTTTACAATGAATGTGTGATATATGAGTAAATGAGGAGGATGAGTATTTTTGTTATGAAAAATATTTAAAACATATTTTTCATGTTTGTGGACCCCATTTTTGACTGAAATTTGATTATAGCCTGTAAAATCGTCCGTATGTGAATTTCGGTCAATTTCTGTATGGAATTTGGAAAAACTTAAAACTACAAAGTTGTAGAGAATTGAATTTCCTATGAAAAAGATGTAAGATTCGAATTTTTCTGATAAAGGGCTATTTATTATGAATTATTGAAGTTACGAAGTAAGTGATTTTGAAGTTTTAAATATTTTTTTTAATAAAAACGTTTTTTGTATTTTGTGGGATACACTAACATGTGCAAAGTGCTGAAATCAGTTGGTAAAAGTGTGCGTAATTTTTTTTTATAAATAATATTATTTTATTAAATTTTCTACTTTGGTGTTCTAAGCATTTTCCTATAAATAGGGTGCTTAGGTTAGAATTAAAAATCACACCAGAAACTGAAATCCTTTCTCTCTATATTATCAAGCGTATTCTTGTGAGTATTTTGATACTTTGAGTGTTGCTATACAGTGCAAGTTCCTTCAGCACTATATCCGGTATTTCAGTCAGAAGTACTGTCTTCTCGATGTAAGGGATGTTATTTTTTTATAAATGATATTATTTCTTTCAATATCATTATGCCGAAATATTGATATGAACTTTTTATCAAATTTAAAACTTTTAGTGTCGGGGTTACTATTCACGTATACGACACTATTCACGAATACGACACTATTCACCAAAAAATTAAATTTTTGTTTTTTATCCAAGATATCAATTATGGATACTAGCTTTGATTGTATCCATGTTTTGATCATTCTTGAATTTTACTTCACAATGATTATTTATGAAGTGTTTTTGAACTCGGATTGTTTAAAGTACGAATCCTTAATATTTGTTCTTTTGTTTCACTGGATTCATTTTCTTTAAAATATTTTTTATCATCCTCAGTCCTAAATGATGATATAACTGAATATCTTTGGCATGTAGTGCAAAGATGAATGATTTTCTAATGAATATCTTTGGCCCATAGTGTAAAGATAAACAGGTGTTTAGATGAACATGACCAACTGATAAATATATTTGGCCTGTAGTGCAAAGATGAACAGTTGATTCCAGATATATATATTAATTGATGTTACAGGGATAAAATATTGACGATGAACTTTTTAATTCATAAATAGAAGATAGTAGATTTTATTCTCTACTTAACTTTTCTAATGAATTATTATTTCCGCTGCGAATATTGATTTAAAACTTGTTGTCTATTGTATTCTATTAAAGTTTTCCCTGTTGAGGACTAACGATAATTTGTTCTATATTATCTTGGTCATAATATTCTTTACTGGGCTAGTTGAGCTCAACCTTTTCCTTTTTGTTCCATTTTTCTTCCCAGGAGGCGAGAATGTAGCAAGCATTAGTCGGGGTATGGAATGATGGTTATAGAAAGTTGTTTAGTAGTCCTCACCTTTTTTGTAAAATAGAGTACCAATAATTATAATGAGGACTTATTTGAGTGTGGATATTGTCTAGAAGACAACATTTGTATTTAAACTTACAGTTTAAGTGTTGTCGTATTTTACACGACAATTGTATTAATAAAGTGGTAGTTGTTTCTGTACCATGTTTTGGCGACTTAGAATGGTTGATGTATACCTGTTTTGGGGGCGTCACATATAATGAATGTGTGATATATGAATAAATAAGGAGGAAGAGTATTTTTGTTATAATAAATGCTAAAAACATGTTAAACATGTTGGTGGATCCCATTTTTGACTGAAATTTGATTACAGCTTGTAAAATCGTCCGTAAGAGGATTTCGGTCAATTTCAGTTTGGAATTTGAAAAAACTTAAAGCTATAAAGTTGTAGAGAATTGAATTTCCTATGGAATGAACATAACAGTCGAATTTTTCTGATAAATAGGCTATTTATTATGAATTATTAAAGTTCCGGAATATTGGGTCTAAATTGATTTTGTTACAAAAATTGTTTAAAACATGTTTTTCATGTTGGTGGGCCCCACTTGATGTTACAAAATGCTGAATTCAGATTTCTAAGGTGGGCGTAGGAAAATTTTATATAAATAATATTATATTATTAAATTTTTTGCTTTGGTGTTCTAAGCATTTTCCTATAAATAGAGTGTTTAGGTTAGAATTGAAAATCACACCAAAATAGGAAGTTTTCTCTCTCTATATTATCGAGCGTATTCTTGTGAGTATTTTGATACATTGAGCGTTGCTATACGGTGCATGTTTTCTTCAGCTTTATATATGATATTCCAGCCAGAAGTACTATTCTTTTGAGGTAAGGGATGTTATTTTCTTCGTAAATGATATTATTTTTTTCAATATCATTATGCTGAATTATTGATATTAGTTTTATTGTGGAATTTCTACCGTTTTGTGTTGGGATTACTATTCACGTATACGGCACTATTCACGTATACGACACTACTTACAAATACGACACTATTTACAGAAAAATAAAATTTTCTATTTTTCGTCCCAGATGTCTATTATGGTTACTGTCATTGGTTGTATCCATATTTTGATCTTTATTCTATACTCGTTTTGTTAAAATTTTGGCTTCAATACTCTATGAAATTAGTAGTATATCCTTGATATTTGCACTTCATCCAGTATCTTTTCATGGAAATATTATTCTGAGCATTCTTGATAAGTTTTAACTTTTTCATGCTAGAGTACTATTCACGGGGTTACTATTCCCGAAGTACTATTAACGGGATACTATTCACTCGAAGTACTATTCACCCAGGGTACTATTCATGATAAAAATTGATTCGTTTTCGGTCCAAATTATTTTTGGTACAATATTATTCTTGAATTTTACTCCACAAAGCAGTATTACGTTGACAATTTGGACGTTATTGATTTTTGGATAAATTAAATTATAAATCTTTAAAAATTTATCCTTGAACTTATTTTATTGAATTCTTATATCATTGTCATCATCCTCATGTTTATATTATGTTGAAAGTCATCTGTGGCCTATAGTGCATAGATGGACTTGGTATGATTATGACCAGGGATTATTCGGTATAATCATGACCGTAATGTTACAAATGATGTGGTAAAAGTCCTCATTGGCCCGTAGTACATTGATGGACAGTTGTTGGCATGATCATGACCATTGATGAATACACGAATATCCTTGGCCCGTAGTACATAGATAATTTGTGATCGTGATACTAATGAATATCTTTGGCCGTAGTGCAGGGATGATGTGGATTATTTATTAAGCTGAGTGTCAGCGATAAAAGTGATGAAAAACCTTTTAAATCATAAAAGATAGTAGATTTTATTCTCTACTTGACTCTTCTAATGGATTGATTGTTTCGCTGTACTTAAACTTGATGTTTGTTATATTTTATCAGTTTAACACTGTTGGAGGCTAACGATAAATTATTCTGCATTATCTTAGTCATAATATTTCTTACTGGGCTAGTTGAGCTCACCCTGTGCTTTCATTGTCCTCTTCAGAAAATGAAAATATAGCTGGGACTAGTCGGGGAACGGAGTGACGGTCCAGATGTTGATTAGTAGTCCTCATTATTCTATGAAATAGTGTGATAATAAATGTATTGAGGACTTATTTTGAGTTTTAATACTCTCTAGACGACAATATTTGTATTGAAACTCACAGCTCATGTTGTATATTTAAGTTTATATTTGTATTCTGTACCATATATTTGGCGACTCAGAATGGGTGATGTATACTTATTTTGGGGGCGTCACAGTTGGTATCAAAGCTTAGGGATATGATCCCTGGCTGAGATGTGAGACAAGAACTAGGAGGGGAGAGACGGGGAATTCCTTCGCTAGTATGACCTACCTAAGTTTATTTGGTATTTAATTGGTCGGTTAGAGTATAGGGATAATATTGACATGTCAATTAACCCTTATTTTGTTACAATATTTGAGAATGACATCTAAAATATTTTGAGATGAGCAATGGAGCAAAATAATATGATCGCATCGCAGTACGAAGCTAAGTTTGCTGAGCTATCCCTGTTTGCATCCCGTTTGGTAGACAACGAGGAATGAATGACGTGAATGTTTCTGCGAGGTTTGAAACCCGAAATACACCAATACCTCATTTCTCACAAACTTTGTTTATATTCAGATGTTGTGAATAGAGCTCAGTTATTGGAGCGTGATAATAAGTTAGCCCAACCAAAAGTTAACGACTAACAACGTGATAATAATCGTACCGGTGGCAACGACCATCAGAACCATGATAACCATCGTTGAGGAAATTATCATGCCAGAAATGGTAGCCACTTCGGAGGTAATCATGGCAAAGATAATAAAAGAAATGATTCAAGTAGAAATTTTAAGAAGAGAAGATTCAACAATGATGGAAAGACGTCAGCACCAGCACCCGTTGTTAAGGAAGGAGGACGACCACCTATCATATGCTTCAAATGCGGAGGGGAGGGACACATCAGTACAAATTGCGCGATGCAGTCCAAAGCATGTTATAATTATAGAAGAGAAGGTCACCTAGCCTGATTTTGTTGTGCACCGAAGACTAGTCCAGCTGGGATAGAGGCACCAAAGGCCGTCCCAGAAAAGTCAAAATCGATAGTTCAAGAGAGAGCGTTTGCCGTGACCTCCCAGAAAGCAAGTAACCCGAACGAGGTCATCACGGGTAAGCTTATCATAAACTCTAGTGAAGTCTATACCTTATTTGATACCGGTTCTACCTATTCTTTTATTTCTCCTACTTGCGCTCAACGTTTAAATTTGACTCCGGATAAATTAGACTTTGACTTATCTGTTGAAACTCTGTTGGGAGAAACCTTCATTGCATCGACTATTTATAAGTCTTGTTTGGTTCAAATCGATACCCTCACATTACCTGTTGATCTCATTTCTTTGAAAATCATTGCATTTGATGTGATTTTAGGGATTGATTGGTTAACCACTCATCATGCCAAAATTGATTGTTTTCATAAGGTTGTTAGTTTTCATGTTCCTAACCAACCTATTGTACGAATTAAAGCAACCAAACCATTAAAGTCAATCACTGTCATATCAAGCCATCAAGTCATTCGTTTATTGAAAAACGGATGTCAAGTTTTCTTAGCCCATGTCATGGACTTGAACAAAAATACGTCAGGTTTGAATGATATTTCAGTTGTTAGTGAATTTCCTGACGTGTTTCCTGAATAATTTCCTGGCCTACCCCCAAAGCGTGATATTAAATTTTGTTTCGACTTTGAACCCGGTACAAAATCTATTTCTAAAATCTCATATCGAGTGGCTCCTATTGAACTTCAGGAGTTAAAAACCCAACTACAGGAGTTGGTACCCTAGCCTCTATCTGGTGACTTCCTTTGTGGAATGCACCGAAGCCAGACTCTCCGTATGGGACGCTATATTCGTGCGATGGTAAACTGATGACGTGCTATCCAAGATTGGGATATGAGTCACAGTTGAGAGCAACCTAAGTCAGTAATCGAAATATGTAGCTTTCTAGGCTTAGCTGGTTACTATCGGAGATTCGTGGAAGAATTTTCTCGAATCGCTACTCCATTAACTCAGCTGACTCAAAAAGATACAAAATTCGAATGGAGCGAGGAATGTGAGAAGAGCTTCCAAGAACTCAACATGCGACAATGACGTTGGCTCGAGCTGTTAAAAGATTTCGATCATACCATCCAATACCATCCTGGAAAAGCGAACGTGGTAGCATACGTGTTGAGTAGAAGATCGTATGTGGTTAGGAGTGCGATATTGTCGAACAGAAAAGACCATTTTGTATAACTTATAAATGATGGAGATAGAGTTAAAGACTTTAGGGACCAACGTGATGATGTCGAATATACGATTAGAACTCACTTTAATCGATAAAGTTAAAGCTGCTCAAGCCACAAATTCGGAGCTGATGCGTATAAAGAAGAAAGTACAAGAATGTGTTATTCCAGAAACAAGAGTCGACGAAGAGAGGAAATCTTAACTCTCGATTTATTGGTCCATTTGAAATCTTCAATTGAGTAGGAACTGTGGCCTATAGACTCGCTTTACCGCTAAGTATGTCGCGTGTTCAAAACGTTTTTCACGTATCGATGTTACGTAAATATATGGACGATCCGAACCACATTATTGAGTTAGAACCAGACAAGATAGCCGAAGATTTAACGTACGAGGAGGTACCAGTCAAGATCTTGAATAGGAAGGAGCATGTCCTATGCACAAAGGTTATACCACAAGTCAAAGTTTTGTTGAGGAACCATGCTATTGCGGAAATGACCTGGGAGTTAGAAACGGAAATGAAAGCAAGGAATCCTCACCTTTTCGAAATACCAGGTACGTATGTCAATTTCGAGGACGAAATTTCATATGGAGGGGTGATTGTAAGCCCCCGAATTTTATGAAATAAAAGTATTCAATTTTTCTATATAGTAAATAGTTAAATTAATAATAGTTTAAAGTTAAGGGTGTTATATGTAAATTTTTCAAAATAAGAAAGTGGTTATAAAATGTTCATTGTTGTCGGGGAATATTCGTTTGGTCGTGGAATATTTTTACTGTCGGAGAATATTCGTACGACGGCATGACCATTTGTGGGCCCCATAACATAAAATGGTCGGATGAAGAAAATGATAAGAATTTGTTTTCTAAAAATAACGGCGTAGTTGTTACCATTAAAACTGTTGAAATACTCGGTGGTTAAAATACAGTAATATGCGTTGTTGCATAGAAACACACGGTATTGTACCAATTATTGATTCTTATGTAAGAAGACACTACTCAATAATTGTTACAGTAATTACTGTTTAATATTTTATTTTATTGATTCAATAATTGCTACGTTGATATTTTATATTATTGTTGTTTCAATAATTATCACTACACAGTATTTTCCATTATCAGATCAATAATTCATATTATTTGAATAATATTATTAGACAACATTATTGGCAATGTCTAGAAAATTCTATCTAAGGAGAGGTTTGGTCATCTAATTGTGCGCTAGTAAGAAGAAATCTTTATTGGAAAGCTCCCTCTTTCCTAGGAACTGTCTGGTTGTCAGTATTATAATTCTGTAATATTATTAATTATTGATTTATATGATAAGAAAAAGTATTCATTTTATGTGGATATAGATGGAGAAAATTTTTAATGTGACAATTGTTGAAAATTGATAGTTTATCTTTTATGATAAAATAATTCATTTAAATATTATTATATTATAATAATATAATAATGATGATATTTTTATAATGAATGTGTGATATATGAATAAATGAAGAGAAAGAGTATTTTTATTACAATAAATGCTAAAAACATGTTAAACATGTTGGTGGATCCCATTTTTGGCTGAAATTTGATTATAGCCTGTAAAATCGTCCGTATGTGGTTTTTGGTCAATTTCTGTTTAGAATTTAGAAAAACTTAAAGCTACAAAGTTGTAGAGAATTGAATTTTCTATGGAATGAAAATAAGATTTTAATTTTTCTGATAAAAGGGCTATTTATTATAAATTATTGAAGTTCCAAAATATTGGGTCTGAATTGATTTTGTTACAAAAATTGTTTAAAATATGTTTTTCATGTTGGTGGGCCCTACCTGATGTTGCAAAATGCTGAATTCAGATTTCTAAGGTGGGCGTAGGAAAATTTTATATAAATAATATTATTTTACTAAATTTTCTGCTTTGGTGCTCTAAGCATTTTCCTATAAATAGAGTGTTTAGGTTAGAATTGAAAATCACATCAGAATCAGAAGTTTTCTCTTTCTATATTATCGAGCGTATTTTTGTGAGTATTTTGATATATTGAGCGTTGCTATACGGTGCATGTTTTCTTCAACGTTATATCTGATATTCCAGCCAGAAGTACTATTCTTTTGAGGTAAGGAATGTTATTTTCTTCGTAAATGATATTATTTTCTTCAATATCATTATGCTGAATTATTGATATGAGTTTTATTGTGGAATTTCTACCTTTTTGTGTCGGGGTAACTATTCACGTATACGACACTATTCACGTATACGGCACTATTCATAAATCACTATTCACCGAAAAATAAAATTTTCTCTTTTTCATCTCAGATGTCTATTATGGTTACTATCATTGGTTGTATCCATGTTTTGATCTTCATTCTATACTCGTTTTGTTAAAATTTTGGCTTTCGTACTCCATCAAATTAGTAGAATATCCTTGATAGTTGCGCTTCATCCAGTATCTTTTCATGGAAATATTATTTTGAGCATTCTTGATAAGTTTTAACTTTTTCATGCCGGAGTACTATTCACGGGGTTACTATTCCCGAAGTACTATTCACGGGATAGTATTCACTCAAAGTACTATTCACCCGGGGTACTATTCATGATAAAAATTGATTCGTTTTCAGTCGAACTTATTTTTGGTACAATATTATTCTTGAATTTTACTCTACAAAGCAGTATCATGTTGACAATTTGGACGCTATTGATTTTTGGATAAATTAAATTATAAAACTTTAAAAATTTATCCTTGAACTTGTTTTATTGAATTCTTATATCATTGTCATCATCCTCATGTTTATATTATGGTGAAAGTCATCTGTGGCCTGTAGTGCATAGATGGACTTGATATGATTATGACTAGGGATTATTCGGTATAATCATGACCGCAATGTTACAAATGACGTGGTAAAAGTCCTCATTGGCCCATAGTGTATTGATGGACAGTTGTTGGCATGATCATGGCCATTAATGAATACACGAATATCCTTGGCCCGTAGTGCATGAATAATTTATGGTCGTGATACTAATGAATATCCTTGGCCGTAGTGCAGGGATGATGTGGATTATTTATTAAGCTGAGTCTCAGCGATAAAAGTGATGAAAAACCTTTTAAATCATAGAAGATAGTAGATTTTATTCTCTACTTGACTCTTCTAATGGATTACTTGTTCCGCAGCAGTTAAACTTGATGTTTGTTTTTTTTATCAGTTTAACACTGTTGAAGCCTAACGATAAATTATTCTGTATTATTTTAGTCATAATATTTCTTACTAGGCTAGTTGAGCTCACCCTTTGCTTTCATTGTCCTCTTTAGGAAATGAGAATATAGCTAGAACTAGTCGGGGAACGAAGTGACGGTCCAGATGTTGATTAGTAGTCCTCATAAATAGTGTGATAATAAATGTATTGAGGATTTATTTTGAGTTTTAATGTTGTCTAGACGACAATATTTGTATTGAAACTCACAGCTCATGTTGTATATTTAAGTTTATATTTTTATTCTGTACCATGTATTTGGCGACTCAGAATGGGTGATGTATACCTATTTTGGGGGCGTCACAGTTGGTATCAAAGCGTAGGGATATGATCCCTGGCTGAGATGTGAGACAAGAACTAGGAGGGGAGAGACGGGGAATTCCTTCGCTAGTATGACCTACCTAAGTTTATTTGGTATTTAATTGGTCGGTTAGAGTATAGGGATAATATGTGACATTTCAATTAACCCTTGTTTTGTTACAGTATTTGAGAATGACATCTAAAAAATTTTGAGATGAGCAATGGAGCAAAACAATATGACCGTATAGCAGTACGAAGCTAAGTTTGCTAAGCTATCCCGGTTTGCATCCCATTTGGTAGACAACGAGGAATGAATGACGTGAATGTTTCTGCGAGGTTTGAATCCCAAAATACGCTAATACCTCATTTCTCACAAACTTTATTTATATTCAGATGTTGTGAATAAGGCTCAGTTATTGGAGCGCGATAATGAGTTAGCCCTACCAAAAGTTAACGACCAACAATATGATAATAATCGTACCGGTGGCAACGACCATCTGAACAATGATAACCATCGTTGAGGAAATTATCAGGCCAGAAATGGTAGCCACTTCGGTGGTAATCATGGCAAAGATAATAAAAGAAATGATTTAAGTGGAAATTTTAAGAAAAGAAGATTCAACAATGATGGAAAGACGTCAGCACCAGCACCCGTTGTTAAGGAAGGAAAACGACCACCTATCATATGCTTCAAATGCGGAGGGGAGGGACACATCAGTCCAAATTATGCGATGCTGTCCAAAGCATGTTATAATTGTGTAAGAGAAGGTTACCTAGCCCGATTTTATCGTGCACCGAAGACAAGTGCAGCTGGGATGAAGGCAACAAAGGCCGTCCCAGAAAAGTCAAAACCGGTAGTTCAAGGGAGAGCGTTTGCCATGACCTCTCAGAAAGCAAGGAACCCGAACGAGGTCATCACGGGTAAGATTATCACAAACTCTAGCGAAGTCTATACCTTATTTGATACCGGTTCTACCTATTCTTTTATTTCTCCTACTTGCGCTCAACGTTTAAATTTGACTCCGGAGAAATTAGACTTTGACTTATCTGTTGAAACTGTGTTGGGAGAAACCTTCATTACATCCACTATTTATAAGTCTTGTTTGGCTCAAATCGGTACCCTCACATTACCTGTCGATCTCATTTCTTTGAAAATACTTATATTTGATGTGATTTTAGAGATTGATTGGTTAACCACTCATCATGCTAAAATTGATTGTTCTTGTAAGGTTGTTAGTTTTTATATTCCTAACCAACATGTTGTACGAATTCAAGCAACCAAACCATTAAAGTCAATCACTGTCATATCAAGCCATAAAGTCATTCGTTTATTGAAAAATGGATGTCAAGTTTTCTTAGCCCATGTCATGGACTTGAACAAAAATACGTCAGTTTTGAATGATATTTCTGTTGTTAGTGAATTTCCTGACGTATTTCATGAAGAATTTTCTGGCCTAATCCCAGAGCGTGATATTAAATTTTATATCGACTTTGAACCCGGTACAAAATCCATTTCTAAAATCTCATATCGAATGGCTCCTATTGAACTTCAGGAGTTAAAAACCCAACTATAGGATTTCGTACCCTAGCCTCTATCTGGTGACTTTCTTTGTGGAATGCACCGAAGCTAGACTCTCCGTAGGGGATGCCACATTCGTGCGGTGGTAAACTGATAGGTGTCATTATGATGTGCTATCCAAGATTGGGATATGAGTCACAGTTGAGAGTAACCTAAGTCAGTAATCGAAATACGTAGCTTTCTAAGCTTAGCTGGTTACTATCAGAGATTCGTGGAAGAATTTTCTCGAATTGCTACTCCATTAACTCAGCTGACTCGAAAAGATACAAAATTCGAATAGAGCGAGAAATGTGAGAAGAGCTTCCAAGAACTCAACATGTGACAACGACTTTGGCTCAAGCTGTTGAAAGATTTCGATCATACCATCCAATACCATCCTGAAAAAGCGAACGTGGTAGCATACACGTTGAGTAGAAGATCGTATGCGGTTAGGAGTGCGATATTGTCAAACACAAAGGACCATTTTGTATAACTTACAAATGATGGAGATAGAGTTAAAAACTTTAGGGACCAACGTGATGATGTCGAATATATGATTACAACCGACTTTAATCGATAAAGTTAAAGCTTCTTAAGACATAAATCCGGAGCTGATGCGTATAAAGAAGGAAGTACAAGAATGTGTTATTTCAGAAACAAGAGTCGACGAAGAGAGGAAATCTCAATCCTCGATTTATTGGTCCATTTAAAATCTTCGATCGAGTAGGAACTGTGGCCTATAGACTCGCTTTACCGCTAAGTATGTCGCGTGTTCATAAAGTTTTTCATGTATCGATGTTACGTAAATATGTGGACGATCCAAACCACATTATTGAGTTAGAACCAGATAAGATAGCCGAAGATTTAACGTACGAGGAGGTACTAGTCAAGATCTTGGATAGGAAGGAGCATGTCCTACGCACAAAGGTTATACCACAAGTTAAAGTTTTATGGAGGAACCATGCTATTGAGGAAATGACCTGGGAGTTGGAAACGGAAATAAAAGCAAGGAATCCTCACCTTTTCGAAATACCAGGTACGTATGTTAATTTCGAGGACGAAATTTCATAAGGAGGAGAGATTGTAAGACTCCGAATTTTATGAAATAAAAGTATTCAATTTTTCTATATAGTAAATAGTTAAATTGATAAAAGTTTAAAGTTAAGGGTGTTATATGTAAATTTTTTAAAATAAACAAGTGGTTATAAAATATTCATTGTTGTCGGGGAATATTCGTTTGGTCGTGGAATATTTTTGCTATCGGGGAATATTCGTACGACGGCGTAACCATTTGTAGGCCCCATAACAGAAAACGATCGGATGAAGAAAACGATAAGAATTAGTTTTCTAAAAATAATGGCGTAGTTGTTACCGTTAAAACTGTTAGAATACTCGGTGGTTAAAATATAGTAATATGCGTTGTTGCACAGTAACACACGGTATTGTACCAATTATTGTTTCTTATGTAAGAAGACACTGCTCAATAATTGTTACAATAATTACTGTTCAATATTTTATTTTATTGATTCAATAATTGCTACGTTGATATTTTATATTATTGTTAGTTCAATAATTGTCACTACACAGTATTTTTTATTATCCGATCAATAATTCATATTATTTGAATAATATTATTAGATAACATTATTGGTAATGTCTAGAAAGTTCTGTCAAAAGAGAGGTTTGGTCATCTAATTGCGCGCCAGTAAGGAGAAATCCTTATTGGAAAGACCCCTCTTTTCTGGAAACTGCCTGGTTGTCAGTATTGTGATTCTGTATTATTATTAATTATTGATTTATATAATAAGGAAAATATTCATTTTGTGTGGATATAGATGGAGAAATTTTTTAATGCGACAATTGTTGAAAATTGATAGTTTATCTTTTATGATAAAATAATTCATTTAAATATTATTATTTTATAATAATATAATAATGGTGATATTTTTATAATGAATGTGTGATATATGAATAAATGAGGAGAAATAGTATTTTTGTTATAATAAATGCTAAAAACATATTAAACATGTTGGTGGATCCCATTTTTGACTGAAATTTGATTATAACATGCAGAATCGTCCGTATGTGGTCTTTGGCCAATTTCTGTTTGGAATTTAGAAAAATTTAAAGCTATAAAGTTGTAGAGAATTGAATTTCCTATGGGATGAAAATAAGATTTTAATTTTTCTGATAAAAGGGCTATTTATTATGAATTATTGAAGTTCCAAAATATTGGGCCTGAATTGATTTTGTTACAAAAATTGTTTAAAACATGTTTTTCATGTTGGTGGGCCCCACTAGATGTTGCAAAATGCTGAATTCAGATTTCCAAGGTGGGCGTAAGAAAATTTTTTATAAATAATATTATTTTATTAAATTTTCTGCTTTGGTGTTCTAAGCATTTTCTTATAAATAGAGTGCTTATGTTAGAATTAAAAATCACACCAGAATCAGAAGTTTTCTCTCTCTATATTATCGAGTATATTTTTGTGAGTATTTTGATACATTGAGCGTTGCTATACGGTGCATATTTTCTTTAGCGTTATATCTGATATTTCAACCAGAAGTACTATTCTTTTGAGGTAAGGGATGTTATTTTCTTCGTAAATGATATTATTTTCTTCAATATCATTATGCTGAACTATTGATATTAGTTTTATTGTGGAATTTTTATCTTTTTGTGTCAGGGTTACTATTCATGTATATGCCACTATTCACGTATACGGCACTATTCACCGAAAAATAAAATTTTTTCTTTTTCGTCCCAGATGTCAATTATGGTTACTATCATTGGTTGTATCCATGTTTTGATCTTCATTCTATACTCGTTTTGTTAAAATTTTAGCTTCTATACTCAATAAAATTAGTAGAATATCCTTGATATTTGCGCTTCATCCTGTATCTTTTCATGAAAATATTGTTTTGAGCATTCTTGATAAGTTTTAACTTTTTTATGCCAGAGTACTATTCACGGGATTACTATTCTTAAAGTACTATTCACAGGGTACTATTCACTCAAAGTACTATTCACCCAGAGTACTATTCATGATAAAAATTAATTCATTTTCGGTCCAAATAATTTTTGGTACAATATTATTCTTGAATTTTACTTCATAAAGCAGTATCATGTTGACAATTTGGACGTTATTGATTTTTGAATAAATTAAATTTTAAATCTTTAAAAATTTATCCTTGAACTTGTTTTATTGAATTCTTATATCATTGTCATCATCCTCGTGTTTATATTATGTTGAAAGTCATCTATGGCCTGTAGTACATAGATGGACTTGGTATGATTATGACCAGGGATTATTTGGTATAATCATGACCGTAATGTTACAAATGATGTGGTAAAAGTCCTCATTGGCCTGTAGTGCATTGACGGATAGTTGTTGGCATGATCATGATCATTGATGAATACACAAATATCCTTGGCCCGTAGTGCATGGATAATTTGTGGTCGTGATACTAATGAATATCCTTGGCCGTAGTGCAGGGATGATGTGGATTATTTATTAAGCTGAGTCTCAGCGATAAAAGTGATGAAAAACCTTTTAAATCATAGAAGATAGTAGATTTTATTCTCTACATGACTCTTCTAATGAATTGCTTGTTCCGCTGTAGTTAAACTTGATGTTTGTTATATTTTATCAGTTTAACATTGTTGAAGGCTAACGATAAATTATTTTGCATTATCTTAGTCATAATATTTCTTACTGGGCTAGTTGAGCTCACCCTTTGCTTTCATTGTCTTCTTCAGGAAATGAGAATATAGATGGGACTAGTCGGAGAACGAAGTGACGGTCCAGATGTTGATTAGTAGTCCTCATTATTCTATGAAATAGTGTGATAATAAATGTATTGAGGACTTATTTTGAGTTTTAATACTCTCTAGACGACAATATTTGTATTGAAACTCACAACTCATGTTGTATATTTAAGTTTATATTTGTATTCTGTACCATGTATTTGGCGACTCAGAATGGGTGATGTATACCTATTTTGGGGGCATCACAGTTGGTATCAAAGCTTAGGGATATGATCCCTGGCTAATATGTGAGACAAGAATTAGGAGGGGAGAGACGGGGAATTCATTCTCTAGTATGACCTACCTAAGTTTATTTGCTATTTAATTGGTCGGTTAGAGTATAGGGATAATATGTGACATGTAAATTAACCCTTGGTTTGTTACAGTATTTGAGAATGACATCTAAAAAATTTTGAGATGAGCAATGGAGCAAAACAATATGACCGTATAGTAGTACGAAGCTAAGTTTGCTAAGCTATCCCGGTTTGCATCCCATTTGGTAGACAACGAGGAATGAATGACGTGAATGTTTCTGCGAGGTTTGAATCCCAAAATACGCTAATACCTCATTTCTCACAAACTTTGTTTATATTCAGATGTTGTGAACAGGGCTCAGTTATTGGAGCACGATAATGAGTTAGCCCAACTAAAAGTTAACGACCAACAATATGATAATAATCGTACCGATGGCAACGGCCATCGGAACAATGATAACCATCGTTGAGGAAGTTATCACGCCAGAAATGGTAGCCACTTCGGTGGTAATCATGGCAAAGATAATAAAAGAAATGATTCAAGTGAAAATTTCAAGAAGAGAAGATTCAACAATGATGGAAAGACGTCAGCACCAGCACTCGTTGTTAAGGAAGGAGAATGACCACCTATCATATGATTCAAATGCGGAGGGGAGGGACACATCAGTCCAAATTATGCGATGCAGTCCAAAGCATGTTATAATTGTGCAAGAGAAGGTCACCTAGCCCGATTTTATCGTGCACCGAAGACAAGTCCAACTGGGATGGAGGCACCAAAGGCCGTCCCAGAAAATTCAAAACCGGTAGTTTAAGGGAGAGCGTTTGTCGTGACCTCCCAGAAAGCAAGGAACCCGAACGAGGTCATCACGGGTAAGCTTATCATATACTCTAGCGAAGTCTATACCTTATTTGATACCGGTTCTACCCATTCTTTTATTTTTCCTACTTACGCTCAACGTTTAAATTTGACTCCGGAGAAATTAGACTTTGACTTATCTGTTGAATCTCCGTTGGGAGAAACCTTCATTACATCCACTATTTATAAGTCCTGTTTGGTTCAAATTGGTACCCTCACATTACCTGTCGATCTCATTTCTTTGAAAATACTTTCATTTGATGTGATTGTAGGGATTGATTGGTTAACCACTCTTCATTCGAAAATTGATTATTTTCGTAAGGTTATTAGTTTTCATATTCCTAACCAACCTGTTGTATGAATTTAAGCAACCAAACCATTAAAGTCAATCACTGTCATATCAAGCCATAAAGTCATTCGTTTATTGAAAAATGGATGTCAAGTTTTCTTAGCCCATGTCATGGACTTGAACAAAAATACGTCAGATTTGAATGATATTTTTGTTGTTAGTGAATTTCCTGATGTATTTCCTGAAGAATTTCCTGGCCTACCCCCAGAGCGTGATATTGAATTTTGTATCGACTTTGAACCCGGTACAAAATCCATTTTAAATTCTCATATCGAATGGCTCCTATTGAACTTCAGGAGTTAAAAATCTAACTACAGGTGTTGGTACCCTAGCCTCTATCTGGTGACTTCCTTTGTGGAATGCATCAAAGCCAGATTCTCCGTAGGGGACGCCATATTCGTGTGGTGGTAAACTGATAGGTGTCATTATGAAGTGCTATCCAAGATTGGGATATGAGTCACAGTTGAGAGCAACCTAAGTTAGTAATCGAAATACATAGCTTTCTAGGCTTAGCTGGTTACTATCGAAGATTCGTGGAAGAATTTTCTCGAATTGCTACTCCATTAACTCAGCTGACTCGAAAAGATACAAAATTCGAATAGAGCGAGGAATGTGAGAAGAGCTTCCAAGAACTCAACATGCGACAACAATGTTGGCTCGAGCTGTTGAAAGATTTCGATCATACCATCCAATACCATCCTGGAAAATTGAACGTGGTAGCATACGCGTTGAGTAGAAGATCGTATGCGGTTAGGAGTGCGATATTGTCGAACACAAAGGACCATTTTGTATAACTTACAAATGATGGAGATAGAGTTAAAGACTTTAGGGACCAACGTGATGATGTCAAATATATGATTAGAACCGACTTTAATCGATAAAGTTAAAGCTGCTCAAGCCACAAATCTGGAGCTGATGCGTATAAAGAAGAAAGTACAAGAATGTGTTATTCCAGAAATAAGAGTCGACGAAGAGAGGAAATCTCAACCCTCGATTTATTGGTCCATTTAAAATCTTCAATCGAGTAGGAACTGTGGTCTATAGACTCACTTTACTGCTAAGTATATCGCGTGTTCATAACGTCTTTCACGTATCGATGTTACGTAAATATGTGGACGATCCGAACCACATTATTGAGTTAGAACCAGACAAGATAGCTGAAGATTTAACGTACGAGGAGGTACCAGTCAAGATCTTGGATAGGAAGGAGCATGTCCTATGCACAAAGGTTATACCACAAGTCAAAGTTTTGTGGAGGAACCATGCAATTGAGGAAATGACCTGGGAGTTGGAAACAGAAATGCAAGCAAGGAATCCTCACCTTTTCGAAATACCAGGTACGTATGTCAATTTTGAGGACGAAATTTCATAAGGAGAGGAGATTGTAAGACCCTGAATTTTATGAAATAAAAGTATTCAATTTTTCTATTTAGTAAATAGTTAAATTGATAAAAGTTTAAAGTTAAGGGTGTTATATGTAAATTTTTCAAAATAAGCAAGTTGTTATAAAATGTTCATTGTTGTCGGGGAATATTCGTTTGGTCGTGGAATATTTTTACTGTTGAGAATATTCGTACGACAGTGCAGCCATTTGTGGGCCCCATAACAGAAATTGATCGGATGAAGAAAACGACAAGAATTAGTTTTCTAAAAATAACAGCGTAGTTGTTACCGTTAAAACTGTTGGAATACTCGGTGGTTAAAATACAGTAATATGCGTTGTTGCACAGTAACAAACGGTATTGCACCAATTATTGATTCTTATGTAAGAAGACACTACTCAATAATTGTTACAGTAATTACTGTTCAATATTTTATTTTATTGATTCAATAATTGCTACGTTGATATTTTATATTATTGTTGTTTCAATAATTGTCACTACACAGTATTTTCCATTATCAGATCAATAATTCATATTATTTGAATAATATTATTAGATAGTATTATTGATAATGTCTAGAAAGTTCTGTCTAAGGAGATGTTTGGTCATCTAATTGCGTGCCAGTAAGGAGAAATCCTTATTGAAAAGCCTCCTCTTTCCTGAGAACTGCTTGGTTGTCTGTATTGTGATTCTGTAATATTATTAATTATTGATTTATATGATAAGGAAAATATTCATTTTGTGTGGATATAGATGGAGAAAATTTTTAATGTGACAATTGTTGAAAATTGATAGTTTATCTGTTATGATAAAATAATTTATTTAAATATTATTATATTATAATAATATAATAATAGTGATATTTTTATATTGAATGTGTGATATATGAATAAATGAGGAGGGAGAGTATTTTTGTTACAATAAATGCTAAAAACATGTTGGTGGATCCCATTTTTGACTGAAATTTGATTATAGCCTGCAAAATCGTTCGTATGTGGATTTCGGTCAATTTCTGTTTGGAATTTAGAAAAACTTAAAGCTACAAAGTTGTAGAGAATTGAATTTCCTATGGAATAGACATACGATTCAATTTTTTTTGATAAAATGGCTATTTATTAAGAATTATTGAAGTTTCAGAATATTTGGTTTGAATTGATTTTGTTACAAAAATTGTTTAAAACATGTTTTTCATGTTAGTGGGCCCCACTTGATGTTGCAAAATGCTGAATTCAAATTTCCAAGGTGGGCGTAGGAAAATTTTATATAAATAATATTATTTTATTAAATTTTCTGCTTTGGTGTTCTAAGCATTTTTCTATAAATAGAGTGCTTAGGTTAGAATTGAAAATCACACCAGAATCAGAAGTTTTCTCTCTCTATATTATCGAGCGTATTTTTGTGAGTATTTTGATACATTGAGCGTTGCTATACGGTGCATGTTTTCTTCAGCGTTATATCTGATATTCCAGCTAGAAGTACTATTCTTTTGAGGTAAATGATGTTATTTTCTTCGTAAATGATATTATTTTCTTCAATATCATTATGCTGAGTTATTGATATGAGTTTTATTATGGAATTTCTACCTTTTTGTGTCAGGGTTACTATTCACGTATACTGCACTATTTATAAATACGACACTATTCACCGAAAAATAAAATTTTCTCTTTTTCTTTCCAGATGTCTATTATGGTTACTATCATTGGTTGTATCTATGTTTTGATCTTCATTTTATACTCGTTTTGTTAAAATTTTGGCTTCTGTACTCCATGAAATTAGTAGAATATCTTTGATATTTATGCTTCATCTAGTATTTTTTAATGAAAATATTATTCTAAGCATTCTTGATAAGTTTTAACTTTTTTATGCCGGAATACTATTCACGGGATTACTATTCCCGAAGTACTATTTATGGGATACTATTCACTCGAAGTACTATTCACCCGGGGTACTATTCATGATAAAAATTGATTTATTTTCGGTCTAAATTATTTTTGGTAAAATATTATTCTTGAATTTTACTCCACAAAGTAGTATCATGTTGACAATTTAGACGTTATTGATTTTTGGATAAATTAAATTATAAATCTTTAAAAATTTATCCTTGAACTTGTTTTATTGAATTCTTATATCATTGTCATCATCCTCATGCTTATATTATGTTGAAAGTCATCTGTGGCCTGTAGTGCATAGATGGACTTGTTATGATTATGACCAGGAATTATTCGGTATAATCATGACTGTAATGTTATAAATGATATGGTAAAAGTCCTCATTGGCCCATAGTGCATTGATGGACAGTTGTTGGCATGATCATGACCATTGATGAATACACGAATATCCTTGGCCCGTAGTGCATGGATAATTTGTGGTCGTGATACTAATGAATATCCTTGGCCGTAGTGCATAGATGATGTGGATTATTTATTAAGCTGAGTCTCAGCGATAAAAGTGATGAAAAACATTTTAAATCATAGAAGACAGTAGATTTTATTCTCTACTTGACTCTTCTAGTGGATTGCTTATTCCGCTGCAGTTAAACTCGATGTTTGTTATATTTTATCAGTTTAACACTGTTGAAGGCTAACGATAAATTATTCTGAATTATCTTAGTCATAATATTTTTTACTGGGCTAGTTGAGCTCAACCTTTGCTTTCATTGTTCTCTTCAGGAAATGAGAATATAGCTGAGACTAGTCGGGGAACGGAGTGACGGTCCAGATGTTGATCAGTAATCCTCATTATTCTGTGAAATAGTGTGATAATAAATGTATTGAGGAATTATTTTGAGTTTTAATACTGTCTAGACGACAATATTTGTATTGAAACTCACAGCTCTTGTTGTATATTTAAGTTTATATTTATATTCTGTATCATGTATTGGCGACTCAGAATGGGTGATGTATACCTATTTTGGGGGCGTCACATATACTATACATCTGAGTGAGGGCATTGGTAATATGGATTGTTCATTTTATTATTGATACTCTGAATTTCGGATAGATAGATACTATTCACGGATACAGTTCATATATCCAAGTGAGGGTATCCAAACACAGTAATAGTTCTCTTGAGAATTGTCATCTGTTATGGGATACTGTGAATCTTGGATCTATGGGATTTATTTATGGTTATAAATTGTATAGTTACTCAATTAGATATAAACATATAATCAGATACCATGGGTGTATAGATTTAAATGCGTTATATAAATTAACTCGTAGTAAGCACCATATCGGATACCGTGGGAGTGTAGATATGGGAACGTTACAGCCAAAGGATGATGATCCTGTGGAGACAAAGTCTGAGGGGGAGCCAGGACAAGAGAAAGATAAAGCAGAAGACAAAGAAGAAGAACATGCATCTGAGCTAGACAATCATGAAGATGAAGCAATAAAGCATGTATCTGAGGGGGAGCAGATTGGAGAGGAAAAGACAATTGAGTACCTAATCAACAGACATTGTGGAGCCATACATGAAGTAGTAAATAAAGATGAGAAGGTATATTTCTAACTATATAGGTATGTTTTGGATCCAGGATATAGAGTGTCATATAGTGTGTAAATTTCATATTATTTTCAATGACATTCATAATTACCTATTTTAGAAATACAGCTACTCAGTGTATATTTAGATTCATTCATCTCATAAATATGCACTTATTATTTTTGTCATAATTAAATAGGGGGAGATTATTAGGAATAAGCACGAGAATGTTATTCCTATTTATATAAGATTTGATTATGATCTTAATGAATGAATATGCAAATATGTCTTCATTAAACTAAGATGTAAAGTCCTTGAATAGATAATAGGAATATATGTACAAGGACTTAGACTGAAATGATCAAATATGTTAGGTTGATTCTACATGAACAAAACAACTTTGTAAAGTCCTTCAAAAGATCATGATGTATAAAGACTAAACATAGAAAGATCAAGCTTGTTAGGTTGATCTTATATGATGTAATAGATAAGCCTGTCTTATCGTCGAGCACTGCACCAGCCTTCGAAGTCTGCCAGGAGAGACAATGAACTCGGAGATCATAGTCTGTCGAGCCAGCCGAGGGATTGCAAAAGCCAAGGCAGAATCATAGAGTATTGAGAAAGTTGCTATAGAATCGTAGTCTGCTTTGGAGGGCTTCACTCAGAAATGTAGAGTTGGTCCAAGCGCCTGCTGAGCCAAGTTAAGAATCGTAGACCACACTTGAAGTCGTGGAGTCTACTAATCATATAAGAGACAGAAATCGTATTCTATTGTAGAATCTACTCTAGGAGTCGTAGTGTACGCAGAACCAAAGCTAGATTGCTATTTGTAGAATAAAATCTTCGACAAAGTCCATCAGTGCTCACAATGCCAAGGAAGAATTGTAGTAATAACACGATTCTTAACACATGAGCACTTCCAAAGCATCCAAAGAATGTACCCTCTGGTCAAAATTGTAAAGATGCAATCTACCTGAAGGAAGGTAGAGAGCACTCACAAAATGGCTTGCAAGCAAACAGAAGATCGAAGCACCGATTCAATCAACATCCTGATTGAGAAGTGGAGCCATTCAAGGGAAGTCTTCCACAAGAAACAGTGAGAAGACTTCAGATAATGTGACTGACAAAAAGAAGTTAGCAATGCAGTAGCTGTCAAGATAAACAAAAGATGACGATCTTTGGTGTGACTATGATCACAGTGCTTGCCAGATGAGAAGCAGGAACTGATGTGGTTTATATAGAGATACTAGCCAACCTATAAAGAATAGACAAAGAAGATTAAGCATGGGTTAGACCATTGATCATATGTGAATGGGAGATCACAAGGAGAAAGAGAGCTGGGTATGACCAATCAGACGAGTCTTGAATTTAAGGAAGGTCGGAGCATTCATACAAGTTGTCAGTGCCTAATGCCAGTCAAGGAAAGCAGAGGGGTTGAAGCACTGCATGCATGAAGGAAGAGAGGTTCTACATTACAAATCCAAAGAACACTCTCAAAATCGTAGTGTTGTCTCAATCAGTCAACGAGCAATATTCAACAGATTAACTACGATCAAGTTCAAGGTCATCTGCATCAGAATCGTAGAGTTCAGTCATCTGAGTATTGAAGCCTTGGCAATGTTTGAATATAAAGACTAACATTCAAACGTTGTTGATTGAAAGCATCGATGCAGAAGGACAAATCCTGATGTTCTGATCGAGGAGTCAGAAAGAAGAAATAAAGGTGACTTCCAGACTGACACGTTAAAGTGATATCTCTGATGTGGTAGGGGAAATAGTAGACTGCAGTGTCAGAAAAATCAAAAAGGGGTTGTCACGTCACATCAATAGTCTGCACCAAATAACTCGAGATCTGCGAATCAATTCAAATAGCTTCCAACAGCTTTAGTCCAACGGGAAGCTTATGGAAGGATATTTAACAGTTGAAGCTTTAATGTAGAAGAGTAGTTGGTGTTAATAAGTTGTTGACTCTACGAGTTCTACAAAGAAAAAAAAATACGTCTCAGTGGCAGTGAGACTACGAAAGTAGAAGTAAAGCAAGATAAGAAAAGAGCTTTAACAGAAAAAGGCTTCACTCAACAACAATGAGAATGCCAATCAGAATGACAGCTAAGCTGAGTGCCGAGAAGGCTAAGAAGATAGCATTCAGAAAAGTGGTAGACCAGAAAGAAGATTCAAAGAGCCATTCTACGAATCACCATGAACCACCAAGAGCTGGAGAAGAACAGATACATAACCAAATTTTTACACAAGTCAATCAAGGTTTAGGGGATGCTAAATGCTAGTTGGAGTCTACCAAAAGTGCGAAGACTTAGCAAACCTCAAGTGGTGAAGGTGTGAAAGCTGAGATTATATAAAGATTAGCACCAACAACAAGATCAGCTGCACTAAAGAAAAAGTGACAAACTGCTAAGTACTAAAAGAGATTGAGCTTCATGAACAACTTAGCAGTCTGTCCAATGGTGATCCAGTCTCGATGCAGAATCCAAAGAGGATCACATCAAGCTGCTAAGTATCAAAGGATGAACATGCTTCAAGTTATCTTAGCAGCTCAGCACCAACAACAACATCAATAAGAAGCCAGGGCCTGAGGGGTCCTTATCCTAGGGACTAAACAGAGTTCCAAGTCTGCTGGACTTGAAGAGTTCTTAGTGAACTAAAGTTCCAAGTCTGTTGGACTTGAAAAATTCTTAGTGAACTAAAGTGGAATCCTTGCTTGTTTAAGCAGAAGAGTGGATTAAGAGCTTGAGTCTCTGAACCACTTAAAATCCATCATGTCTTTTACATACTTGTTGGTGTAAATTCTAGATACGCTCAACGCGCAAGTATACGTGGTCAACAAGTAATATAATGATGAGAAGAGTATCGTTCCCACAGAGACTAGTATGAAATTTAATCTAACAATTACCTGTTTTATGTTAATTCAATTTTATTAAACTATTCAAATTAATGATTATAATTAATATAAACTAAGAAACTAAAAATCAAAATCAATCAACACAACTAATAACTGTATTTTCAATCAGATAATGGAGAATTAGGCTTACAATCTGTGACGACCCAAAAATAGGTATACATCACCCATCTTGGGTCGCCAGATACATGGTACAGAATTCAAATATAACTTACTAATACAACTGTCGTGTACAATACGACAAAACATAAACTGTGAGTTTGAATACAAATATTATCTACCAGAGAGTATACAAACTCAAAAGGAGTCCTCATTACAATTATTATCACACTATTTCATAGAATAGTGAGGACTATTAATGCTATCCTTTGGACCATCACTCCGTTCCCCGACTCGTCCCAACTACGTTCTCATTTCCTGAAGAGAATAGTGAAAGAAAGGGTGAGCTCAACTAGCCCAGTAGGAAATATTATGACTAAAATAATGCAGAATAAATTATCATTAGTCTTAAATAGTGTTAAACTGATATAATATAACAAACATCAAGTTTAACTGCAACGGAATAAGCAATCAATTAGAAGAGTCAAGTAGGGAATAAAATCTACTATCTTTTATGATTTAAAAGGTTTTTTTTTCATGACTTATATCGCTGGGACTCAGCTTAATAAATAATCCACATAACCCTTGCACTACGGCCAAGGATATTCATTAGTATCACGACCATAAATTATCCATGCACTACGGGCCAAGGATATTCGTGTATTCATCAATGGTCATGATCATGCCAACAACTATCCATCAATGCACTTCGGGCCAATGATGACTTTTTCCGCATCATTTGTAACATTACGGTCATGATTACATCGAATAATCCCTGGTCATAATCATACCAAGTCCATCAATGCACTACAGGCCACAGATGACTTTCAACAGAATGTAAACATGAGGATGATGACAATGATATAAGAATTCAATAAAACAAGTTCAAGAATTAATTTATCCAGGAACCAATAACGTCCAAATTGTCAACGTGATACTGCTTTGTGGAGTAAAATTCAAGAATGCTCGGAAGAATATTTTCATGAAAAGATACTGGATGAAGCGTAAATATCAAGGATATTCTACTAATTTCATGAAGTATAAAAGTCAAAACTTTAACCAATTGAATATAATAAAGAATGGAATAACAAAAGAAATCACTATGCATGCGATAGACCGCACAGACAGGTTATTCCAACAGAAAAATAAATAATGAAACCAGGTCATGCGTAATGCACCGATAGGATATTCCGACAGAATAATAAATAATGGAACCAGGTCCGGCGTAAACGCACAGACATGATATTCTGACAGAATAATAAAGACGGAACTAGGTCTGGCGTAAAACGCACAGACAAGATATTCCAACAGAATAATAAAGACGGAAACAAGTCCAGCGTAAAACACACAGACAGGATGTTCTAATAGAATAATAGAAGAATATTACCAAGTATAGGGTAGACTGCGTATACAGGTTATTCCAACAGAATAATAAGCAATGGAATAACAACAATTCTCTTCATGAATAAGAATGAATAACACCCCTTATAGTTTTCTTCTTTCTCTCTACAGTTTATCTCTCTAGAGTTTTAGTGAATTAGTAAGAAAATAATAAAGGAATGAGCTTCTATTTATAGAAAAATAGACTGCATAGTAACTAACTCATGAACGGTCCAGATTGATTTACTTTAATCTGACGGTCCATATTTAAAGTAAAATCTTTTAAATAAAATATAATATATTCTATTTTCCATAATAAAACAAAACTAATAAAATATATTATATATATAATGAAAGCTACTCTCTCCTGACTTTCCTTTCCCCAAATCTCTCCGTGAGTTTTCATCTCATGGCATATATATATATATATATATATATATATATATATATATATATATATATATATATATATATATACTGAATAATTTTCTACCGATTATTTTGAAAAATGGGTAATTGGGGTTCATAAAATAAGCAAACTTTACATCAACTACTGTGGCAATAATTAAACAAAATCAAGTGACTTCTAACGTAAGCATCAATAATCAATACCGTGTCCTACTATGCAACCACGCATATTACTGTACTTTTACTACCGAGTAGTTCAATAGTATCAACGGTGAAACTTTCGCCGTTATTTTCATAAAAATATTTTTGTCGTTTTCTCAATCCGACAATAATTCAGTTGTGGGGTCCACCAATGATTGTGTCGTTGTACGAATATTCCCTGTTAAAACGAATATTTCCCGACCAATCGAATATTATATACCAACTTGCGTACTTTGTAAAATTTATAAATATTACCCACAACTATAACATTATATCAATTTCACTCCATAATATTCAAAAATAATATTTATAGAAAATTCATCTTTATTCAAGAAGTTAGGGTTTTACACAATCTCACTTTAAGTTTCACTCTGGTTATCACACTTTTTTCTAGTTTAATTTACTATCTCAGTTCATTAATCAAGAACTCTAAAGCAGTATTAGCCATCTCTCGATGCACTAACGTCGTATTAACTTAAATCCACAAATTGATTGAATTAAGCCAAACACCCTAAGTAACTAATTCACTATATCTCTATGTGAATTAAAATCAAATAAGGTTTAAATTCCAGGTTGTTTATGTGATTACATGCGATGTTAGGTATATCTCTATTTTAAACATTCATCAAGATTCCATCAAAACACAGAATTCAAGAACACATGCTAATGTGATTAGGTCTAGATTCATACATCATCTGTCGAGTCCATACAAATCCACATAGAATTGTTGATCTAGTAATTCATAAATTAAGTACAAATCACAATAGATAAACTGAATTGATAGTATTATTAATGTAACAATCCAGATTTTTATTATAATATTTAAATATTTATTGAATTATATAAATATTTAATGGATGTGTTTATTGTTGAATAAGTATTTGTTTAATTGATTTGATGTGATTTGATTATTTATTTGTTTAATAAATAATTAATGAGTTAAGAAAAGTAATTATTTTGAAATAGTAATCTAATTTAATCTAATAATTAAGCTAGAGAGTTTATAATGATTAAATAGATTATTATATTATGCAATGAATTGTTATTAGAATTAATTAAATTAAGTATGAAAACTTAATTAATTAGAAGTGTGACAAATAACTATATTATAAGTTGTATTTAAAATAAATTAAAGTAGTTTTAATTTATTTTGCCAAACAAGGCTTAAATATATTAAGTCTTTAATTTTAAAGAGTTTTGCCAAACGGAGCCTTATGGCTTTTGGATTTTTAAATTTGATTTATTAAATATAAATTAAATAAATAAAATATAAATAATATATATAATAATTTTATAACTGATAATTGATTAGGGTCAATTATTATAATGTCATTTTTTTTTTAAAAAAAACGTCTGCATTAGTTTTATGTTGTGTTACGTATATTGTATTTGGTTAAGTCTGAGAAAGGAAAATGGGAAGTGTTTAAGGAAAGAAAAGAGTCTGAGAAATTTCAGAGAGAGCATTTGACAAATGACTGAGATTTCAAAAGTTAGTTCAGAGTAGCGATTCTCAGTGAATGGTTTTTCTAAAAGCAAGTGAAGGTATGTTATATAAAACCTAAAATATATTACGGTATAATTTTATTGAATATCACTGTGTATGTTATAAAGTTTTACAAAAATTGTGTGGAAATCATGTTTTTATAATTATGTATGATATTATGTGTATTTGTAACTGTAATTGTTATATTAGCACATGTATGTATATATGAGAAGTATGCTTGCATTCATAGAGAGAAAATAATTGGTTTTACAGTGAAAACGTGTAAGAAATTGAGTTGTACAAAATCAAATGTTATAGATATAATTGTACGCAAAATGTAAAATTGAAGAGTGATTATGTTAATTGGGTATGAATTTCAGAGAATCGTACTTTAAAGTAATCAAGTTTGGGTTATTATTGATATTACAGTGTTAAACAACGTTAACAATGGAGTTTTTCTTAAAAATAGTGTTTTCAAATAATGAAGTTTTCTAAAGTAGTTGTTTAATTGTTGGTAATTGTTATATGGATGATTGTTAAACGTTTATGTGTAGTTGCGATGAAGTTATGGATGTTAATTAGTGTTAGAATTGAAGTAATAGACAAACAAATCAGTTGTTCTGTTCTTCGTGCTTGGGTTCTGCGAGTTTCGGCGCCCCAGCGTCAAAATTCACGCTCCAGCGCCAAAAAATCGCGCCCCGGCGCCAAAATTCGCGCCCCAGCGCCAGAAGTTGGCGCCCAGCACTGAAATTCGCGCCCCAGCGCCAATCTCGCGCCCCAACGCCACTTGTTGGCTTAGTCCTCGCGCCCCAGCGTGAGGACAGAAGTCTGACTTGGACAGTTTTGACCTCTTGTAGTAAAATGGCCATAACTTCCTCATACGAACTCCGATTGAGGTGATTCAAGATGATCCGGAACGAGAACGAGTAGACCTACAACTTTTGTTCTTTACGTTTTTCAATTTGAGGTCATTAGGATGGGTCAAAATGGTCATCTTTAGGACTGTTGTGTTTTCAGAGGCAATCGGAGTGCGTCGGACATGCACATATGCATGTGTAGTGCTCTTGATCATAAAAGATGATGTCCTAAGTTATAAAAAATGAATATTAGTAATTATAATGATGCTTAACATTAATAAATAATGTATTAGATAAGTTATAGAAGCATAGTAAGCATACACAAGAGAGGCAAATCGGGCGTGTGACGATTGAACGTCGAAACGCCGTGCCAAGTGTTAATGAACTTAAAAAGTGTTTCAATTCCATTGAAATGGATATTATAAGATATGAAATGGGTTTAATATAAAACCAATAAGTAGTCCTAGCAAGACTTAAGCACTTGAACTTCGAGTTTGACTAAGAAGAAATATAGTGAGTCATAAGTCGAAAAGTTAACACAATCTAATTGACCATTGTGTATTTATTAATAGGAAAGATTATGAGATGTGGAGTAGAGTTTACATTACAATTGCTATGTGTTGTTATGTGACTAATAGTTGATGTGTATGATTATATAATTGTGTAGGGCACGTGAAGTGCAGATAACTGTAAGCTGTTAAGCTATTATTGGTAAACAACGATCAAGGCAAGTCTTTCGGTTCCTATTTTCTACGTGGACTTGATGAACTGTTTTAAATTGCATGATATGCTATGCATGTTGAATCATGAAATGTTAAAGTCAAAATATGACTGTATTGTTTTGGCTAAGTAATGATGATTGAGTAAGGAACTCAATCTTTATATTTGCTATGTGAATTAAAAGCATGTATGCCATGTTACTTTAATGAGATGTATATCGAGCATGTTATTATGTGTTATGTGATGCATGAAAACTGTTAGACTTTGCTGGGCTGTCGAGCTCACTCTTGCAAATAACCACTTTTACAGGTCAATATTTTAAGATAAAGATACGTGCTATTTGAGTTATAGAGATCTATATTCACGAAGACTACTTATGTTTTATGAGAAATGTATTTCATATTTTGAACGTAACATGTTGTTGAAATGTAAGTTGAGTTATCCAATGTATATGGATATTTAGTTATGATATAAGACTTTGTATAGTCATTTTGTTGTAACGATTCATGATATAAGGTTGAATCAAAGAGATGTAATGTAATGGTTGCGATTCAGGGCAAGAAAGAAGGAAATGTATAAAAGTTTTAAATATTCCGCAATTTTATTAAGTTTAGCATAGAATAATGATGTACTATTTAGAGGTTGAATGTATGGTTAACGACCGAAGTCGGGATATTAATTGTATGGATTTTGGGGTCGTTACAGTTGGTATCAAAGCTGTAGGTTATAAACCTTAGGTAGGAGTACCGTAGGCAATAACCTTAGAGAAGAGAGGTGAAGATAAAGAATGAATAAGCTCAAATAGAGTTTGAACAATATGGGATTAAAACTTGCGTAAAAGGATTCAAAGAAGAATCTCGCAGAGTTATCAGGAATATGAATGTGGGGTTACCCAACTCCAATAATAAGGATGTAAGGTGATAATAAATAGACAATGTCTATAAAAAGAGAATGATAAAGAAGTTATGAATAGAGAGTTATGTCTAAGCGTGGTACAATTGTACTCTTTAATAGTTGATGTATGGTATCTGGGCTAAACGATTCCTTCATGGAGCGGAGGTATATACGAACTAGCAACTCGGAACCTAGTTTGTTGGTTGTTTGTGGGAAACCACTCAGCGTACCATATTAAAACTGTTAGAGACTCGATATGTACCAAGTGTAGAAATGGATGCGTATGATGAGAGCTTAGAACTTGAATGAAATTTTGAGCGATGTAAATGAAGTTAAAAATTCTTAAAGGAAGAATTGTTATATAAACAAGAAGATTCAAAGAAGAATCTTGAAGGGATATAAAGATAAGAAATGGGAGTTTCCTAACTCCAATAGCCAAGATGACGAATAATGTCGTAAATGATGAAAAAGAGAAAGAATGAGAATCGTAAAACAAAAAGATCACGAGTTAACAAAAGAATTTTAAGAGAGATGATTATAGAATAAGGTCACGACGTGATCTGTTTAAGTTATAAAAGAAAGATGGTCTGTAATGTTTGAATGATTATAGCTTAATGCTATGAAGATGGTGTACTATGAAATAGTACGAGATAACTCATGAGGAGTTATAGATGATGTGATATGAGGAATTCATATCGAGTAAAGAACAAGTTAAAAGAAAGATAGAGTTAGGTGGGATTTCAATTGAGAACTCATGTGATGGCTGAGTTGTACAAACCTTTGTATGGGCGAGGGTTTTGTGCTTACACTCAGTTTATCACATTGATAATCATTGGAATGTTTGTGTCGCGCTATTTGCTATATGCCTGTTGAGAAGGTGATCCTTTTCTCATGTGTATAACAGATAGGTAGAGTATAGTTAGAGAATATTATAAGGTTAAGTGCGAGTTCTTAAAACTCATACTTATGGTAGGTTCGTGACTCATAATTATATGGTATGTTTTTGAACCCCTCAGCGAATGGACGCCTATGGTATGACTATGATAAGTTCTTAAACTCATATGATTGTGGCAAGTTCCTGAACTCATAACGTGTGGTAAGTTTGATGAACTAGGGTATAATTAAGTGTGAATGGAGTATTGAGGATGATAGGAATAGATAGACCTATTAAGCAATGGATCATTATAGAAAGTGGAGTTGATGGTGGAAGCACAGGTATTCTAAATCTACTAGCTATGATAGACTTTCAAAATTTATTGACTTCGTGCTGATGTTTACACTTCTATTTTTTTGAAAAACATTGGATCAAATGATGGAACCAATGAGTTTTAACAACAATACTGTTATTCGTATGTCTATGCTAATTGCTTCGGCTAGACAAAAATGATTTGCAATATATCAAAATGTATTTTATATCATTAATGCATCATGTAACCTGGTGCAAAGATGATAAAAATGATGGAGTCATCAATGCAGTATTACCTAGTGTTGGATGTGATCTAAGGATCGTCAGCCCACTATGGTATGATGTAGTATGATAAAGTCACCAAATGACAGAATCCTCAACGGACTGTAAATACAGTGCAATATCATGACGTCATAAAAAGATTTTTGAGATTTCTTTAAGATATGAGAATATATATATATATATATATATATATATATATATATATATATATATATGTATATTTCGATTGACGTCCGAATTGTTGTAGAAGTCTATGCTATTTGATTCAGCTAGACGAATATTGAAAGATGTTCATGAAATTCAAGAGTTTCTTGAGAAGTTATGCCAAACCAAATTATTTTGATGCGGATTCAGATGTTGAAAAGCTGAGATGAACAACCCTTTTATAGGGGATTACGCGGAGGCGTTGAGATGTTTGTGCACAACACATTGTACGAAGGGCTGATCACCCTAACTACGAGGAGTCCCTATAGTCTTCTGACTGTTAAAGTTTAAGTTGAAAGATTACTTATAACTATGGACATACGCATAGCGTTTAAATGTTTGTGCACACTACATCGTACGAAGGGCTTAACACCCTAAGTACGGGGGTCCTTATAGTCTTATGACTGTTAAAGTTGAAGTTGAAAGATTACTTGCAACTGTGGACATAGTTCGTGGTCTTATGACCCTCAGCATGATTTGGAATCTTTTAAATTCCTGTTATTCATATCGCTTCCCAATTATTGAGCAATTGTGGAAGATTCTTGGTATTCTAAATGGTGAATGTGGTAAGGATGATATTCCTTAGAAAGAAGTGAGTCATAGAATACGACACTGAATGATGAATATGTTGATTAAATGAGAAAAGAGATTTTGAAGTGAGAAGTAGATGAGTTATCAAAGAATAATGTGAAATTTTTAATAGAAAAGTTTAATAATTGTAGAATGATCTTTGTGGAAGAAGTGGTTATAGAACCTAAGGAATGAATATAGTATTAATGTAAAATCTACTTTGAGAGATGGAATGAATAAATATTAATTGATAAAATTTCGATGACGAAATTCTTAGAAGAAAGGGTTAATGTAATATCCCGAGTGTTTATGATAGCGATTCCCGAGTGTTTATGATAACGATCCTTAGAAAAGGAAATGAATGGGTTAAAAGATATATAATACTCAAAATATAATTGAGTTCAAATGAAAGTTATGAAATGAAACTTAAAATTTGTTAGGTAATGAACGTAGTAGTAAATATAAAATCTATATTTAGATAAAATGACGAAATATTTCTCTGAGTCATTTGCGTAATTTGTGTCTTCGATTCTGGGGACAGAATCTTTGTAAGTAGGGAAGATTGTAACGAATGAGTGGCTTGAGTTGTGATTCTGAGGACAGAATCCTTGTAAGGAGGGAATGATGTAACAATCCAGATTTTTATTATAATATTTAAATATTTATTGAATTATATAAATATTTAATGGATGTGTTTATTGTTGAATAAGTATTTGTTTAATTGATTTGATGTGTTTTGATTATTTATTTGTTTAATAAATAATTAATGAGTTAAGAAAAGTAATTATTTTGAAATAGTAATCTAATTTAATTTAATAATTAAGCTAGAGAGTTTATAATGATTAAATAGATTATTATATTATGCAATGAATTGTTATTAGAATTAATTAAATTAAGTATGAAAACTTAATTAATTAGAAGTGTGACAAATAACTATATTATAAGTTGTATTTAAAATAAATTAAAGTAGTTTTAATTTATTTTGCCAAACAAGGCTTAAATATATTAAGTCTTTAATTTTAAAGAGTTTTGCCAAACGGAGCCTTATGGCTTTTGGATTTTTAAATTTTATTTATTAAATATAAATTAAATAAATAAAATATAAATAATATATATAATAATTTTATAACTGATAATTGATTAGGGTCAATTATTATAATGTCAGTATTTTTTTTAAAAAAAAACGTCTGCATTAGTTTTATGTTGTGTTACGTATATTGTATTTGGTTAAGTCTGAGAAAGGAAAATGGGAAGTGTTTAAGGAAAGAAAAGAGTCTGAGAAATTTCAGAGAGAGCATTTGACAAATGACTGAGATTTCAAAAGTTAATTCAGAGTAGCGATTCTCAGTGAATGATTTTTCGAAAAGCAAGTGAAGGTATGTTATATAAAATCTAAAATATATTACGGTATAATTTTATTGAATATCACTGTGTATGTTATAAAGTTTTACAAAAATTGTGTGGAAATCATGTTTTTATAATTATGTATGATATTATGTGTATTTGTAACTGTAATTGTTATATTAGCACATGTATGTATATATGAGAAGTATGCTAGCATTCACAGAGAGAAAATAATTGGTTTTACAGTGAAAACGTGTAAGAAATTGAGTTGTACAAAATCAAAGGTTATAGATATAATTGTACGCAAAATGTAAAATTGAAGAGTGATTATGTTAATTGGGTATGAATTTCAGAGAATCGTACTTTAAAGTAATCAAGTTTGGGTTATTATTGATATTACAGTGTTAAACAACGTTAACAATGGAGTTTTTCTTAAAAATAGTGTTTTCAAATAATGAAGTTTTCTAAAGTAGTTGTTTAATTGTTGGTAATTGTTATATGGATGATTGTTAAACGTTTATGTGTAGTTGCGATGAAGTTATGGATGTTAATTAGTGTTAGAATTGAAGTAATAGACAAACAAATCAGTTGTTCTGTTCTTCGTGCTTGGGTTCTGCGAGTTTCGGCGCCCCAGCGTCAAAATTCACGCTCCAGCGCCAAAAATCGAGCCCCGGCGCCAAAATTCGCGCCCCAGCGCCAGAAGTTGGCGCCCCAGCACTGAAATTCGCGCCCCAGCGCCAATCTCGCGCCCCAACGCCACTTGTTGGCTTAGTCCTCGCGCCCCAGCGCGAGGACAGAAGTCTGACTTGGACAGTTTTGACCTCATGTAGTAAAATGGCCATAACTTCCTCATACGAACTCCGATTGAGGTGATTCAAGATGATCCGGAACGAGAACGAGTAGACCTACAACTTTCGTTCTTTACATTTTTCAATTTGAGGTCATTAGGATGGGCCAAAATGGTCATCTTTAGGACTATTGTGTTTTCAGAGGCAATCGGAGGGCGTCGGACATGCACATATGCATGTGTAGTGCTCTTGATCATAAAAGATGATGTCCTAAGTTATAAAAAATGAATATTAGTAATTATAATGATGCTTAACATTAATAAATAATGTATTAGATAAGTTATAGAAGCATAGTAAGCATACACAAGAGAGGCAAATCGGGCGTGTGACGATTGAAAGTCGAAATGCCGTGCCAAGTGTTAATGAACTTAAAAAGTGTTTCAATTCCATTGAAATGGATATTATAAGATATGGAATGGGTTTAATATAAAACCAATAAGTAGTCCTAGCAAGACTTAAGCACTTGAACTTCGAGTTTGACTAAGAAGAAATATAGTGAGTCATAAGTCGAAAAGTTAACACAATCTAATTGACCATTGTGTATTTATTAATAGGAAAGATTATGAGATGTGGAGTAGAGTTTACATTACAATTGCTATGTGTTGTTATGTGACTAATAGTTGATGTGTATGATTATATAATTGTGTAGGGCACGTGAAGTGCAGATAACTGTAAGCTGTTAAGCTATTATTGGTAAACAACGATCAAGGCAAGTCTTTCGGTTCCTATTTTCTACGTGGACTTGATGAACTGTTTTAAATTGCATGATATGTTATGCATGTTGAATCATGAAATGTTAAAGTCAAAATATGACTGCATTGTTTTGGCTAAGTAATGATGATTGAGTAAGGAACTCAATCTTTATATTTGCTATGTGAATTAAAAGCATGTATGCCATGTTACTTTAATGAGATGTATATCGAGCATGTTATTATGTGTTATGTGATGCATGAAAACTGTTAGACTTTGCTGGGCTGTCGAGCTCACTCTTGCAAATAACCACTTTTATAGGTCAATATTTTAAGGTAAAGATACGTGCTATGTGAGTTATAGAGATCTATATTGACGAAGATTACTTATGTTTTATGAGAAATGTATTTCATATTTTGAACGTAACATGTTGTTGAAATGTAAGTTGAGTTATCCAATGTATATGGATATTTAGTTATGATATAAGACTTTGTATAGTCATTTTGTTGTAACGATTCATGATATAAGGTTGAATCAAAGAGATGTAATGTAATGGTTGCGATTCAGGGCAAGAAAGAAGGAAATGTATAAAAGTTTTAAATATTCCGCAATTTTATTAAGTTTAACATAGAATAATGATGTACTATTTAGAGGTTGAATGTATGGTTAACGACCGAAGTCGGGATTTTAATTGTATGGATTTTGGGGTCGTTACAATTAAACTGAAATTAAGGCATGACAATTATTGTTCAACACTAAAGATCCATTGCAAGACTAATTAAAAATTTAGTTCATCATAGATAAATTAAAAACTGAAATAAGTAAAAAATTCATCATCCCAATTACAAAATTTGAATTGAAAGGCTACGAATAGTAAAACACCACCCTTATCCTCGCTCCAATATATAATTTTCATGATCTTAACCTTCCTTGCTCTCCTCCAATGTCTTCTTTGAAAATTAGGCCTCCAAATTGCTAGTTGATTGTTGTGTAATTGAAATCTATTCAATGATTGATATATTCCAGCATAAGTCATGTAAAACACTGATAAAAGACGCCCAACACAGTCCCAATCCATGCCAAAGTCCATCAGTCCAAGCTTTTGTAGAGTTTGCATTATAATAGGATAGCTCCTTTCTGGACGTGTACCCCCGCTCTGGTGGCGATTTTACTCTTGATATAGCCCGCCCCGATGGGGTTTTGGAATTCTACTTGCCACGTACACCCCCACCCCGACGGGGGTTTTGTTCTTCATAAGGCCCGCCCCGGCGGGGGTCAATATTTCTGCAGGACTTCTGTTTTCTTGCTCGCAGTGTTGTTTTCTCGCCACAATACAACCAATGTACCTTAAATACCACGTCATGCAAGCTAAACACAAAAATAAAAATAAAAACAAGTAAAACTGTACAGAAATAGACAGGATCAACACTATTTAAGTCTAAATAGGAACCGATTCGTAGGTATAAAATTCACTCATCAAACTCCCCAAAACTTAAACCGTGCTAGTGTGACAACCCGAGAATTTAGAAAATTTATTAAATCCTAAAATGATGGATTAAAGATTATATGATAGACCTAGACTGAAAATAAGTGTACTGTGAAGGAATTTTAAGGATTTCAAAATTTTTGGACAAGACTTAAATGATTTGGTAGACTGTACTGATAGTCTAATTACTAGGTATAAGATTTTAGTGGATTTAAAATTCTTGTGAAGAATTATCAGGGTTAAGTATCTAAGTGTATACGAGTCGGTATATGAGATCTTATATGTGAACAATGATTGTTTATGTGTATAGTTTGTGGATTAAGGATCAATTATTGATTAGATTAAGTATAACTTTAGTAAACCCTAAAGTTATGTTAATAACATTGTTGTTCAGTAAGAAAACTTTAACGAACTGTTAGAAACCCTAACGATACGTTCGAAAACCCTAATTTTAGTTTCGGGAATTCGAAACCCTAATTCGGACATTCAAAACCCTAAATTGGGAGTTTAAAAGCTAATTATAAATGGCTAAATGTTATTGTTTCCTCCTTTTTAGTTTTAACAAAAGGACTCTAACTCATGCAAGCATACATGGGTCAACAAGTAGTACAGAGTAAGAAAAATATCGATCCATGGAGAAAGGTTTTAAATCTTAATTATCATACTCAACTATTTCACTATTTCTATATGTTAAACGAATAATTCACAATTGTAAGTAATTCTAAACTCAGTTAATAATTAAAAACACAATACTAATTTAATGTAATTAAATTTGGAAAAAATGAGATTCTAACTTCATTTAATACTTCATCTAACTATTACCATCATGTAAAGTTTATATATTCATCATAGAAAATTTGCCAAGAGCACAAAAGTAGACATAACCATTTTTCAATGACTTATAACCTATTTACATAACCTCCACATATGATAGAAATCATGTAATCAACACTATTACCAAAATCACTATATGTCTATGTGAAATTGCAGCAATAATGAATTAAAACACAAGCTCTTACATTACTACACACGGTGAAATAGTATATTTCTATCCGGTTCACGAATTACAAAACTAAACAACTCAGCCTCATAAACGTATGCTATTATGATTATATCCATACTTATATTTCATTTTTCGAATCCATCTAAGTATATAAGATAAATGGTGATAAATCATTTATTCACTACACTCAATCATAATAGATAATCCGATGATAAATATACAATCAAACAATCAGGCATGTAAGTATAGACTTCATATCAAAATCCATTAGAATCCCATAATGGAGTTTAGTTCATTTCTGAACCAAAAGCCATTATGGGATTGAAGTAACACATAGGATTAAATAATATAAATGAGAGATGAAAGAGAAATGAATAAACCCAATTGCAGAATCTGTTCCAATGTGTTGTTCTAAATCACCAATAATCTCCAGGAAATAACACTACACTTTATTTAATAATCTAGAATAAGAGAAAAGCAATTGTACTGATCAGTGCTCCAAACTCTCTTTTTAGAATTGCTAATACATAAGAACCTTAATGAATAATATGAAAAACTGATAAAAACTGACTTTTTCACGTCTTTGGCACCAGCCAGTATTGTTCAGATTAGATCAAGCACTCAAAATTCAAATTAAAATAAGTCAACAAACAGACTACAGAGGACTCGCACGGCCACGCGAGATCCTAGTACAAAACGGGCGCGGGCGCGGGTGCGTGATGAGTATGTCTGTCGAAGCTTTGGTGCGGGCACGCATTGTAAATCATAATTAGCCGCACGGCCGCGCGGTTGCTACTTGTTGTCTTCTATAGTTGCTTCTTGCTTTGTTGTTTGTTCTTCATCTTTCCTTTTTTGCATAACACTCATCACTGCTTCAGTTCCTTATCTACACATGTTCCTTTTGCCATGCCTTTGCTAGCCTCATACCACCTTGCCAATGCCAAACTATGCCATTTCCTGCATTTCCATACCATAGGAGTTATAATTACAAGTATTGCAAAATAAACATAAAATGCAGCTAAAACAAAGGAAAAACTACTTGAAATAAGCAAAATTCTAGTGAGTTGGCATCCAATAAGTATGTATAAAACCTACTTATCAAATACCCCCAAACTTGAACTATTGCTTGCCTTCAAGCAATGTATAAGACAATAAATAATGCAATACAACTACATGTTATGTAACTAAACTATGATGCAAATGAGTCCCAAAATTTTCCAACTAAAATAGAATTCCAATCCAATATGCCTCAGCGAATTATCTAGATTCAAGAATAAAATTTCAAACTAAGATATAGACATACTATCATACAATCAAATAACCCATACTTGTTATAAAGATGCCGTGCGTGTGTGTTGTGTTCACTAAAAACTTGACAGAGGCTAATAATAGGCTAATAATACACATGTTAAGCTGCTTAAAATAGAAAATTGCAGTCTAAATCAAGATTCATGTATACTAGTGTAACATAAACTAATCCAATATATCAATACAAACTAAGGTTCAACAATGGGTTTAATCTGCTTTATTTTTACTCACAAGGGCAATTTTTGCTCTTTCCTGTGATGTTTACTGCCATTTTTTTAATCACATGACTGTGCAATGTCTTAATCCATTAGGCTAACAGTGCTACCCCTTAGCGAGCTTTCAACCAACAACTCCCAGACCATAAAAGACCTTAGGGCGCTAGGTGTTGAGACACCCCTACGGGCGTACTTACTCAAGTAACAAAGGCTCCGAAACAAGACTAGCCACGATAATTTTTTCATATTTTTCTCTTTTTTTTTCTTTTTTTTATATATAGCAAGCATACCCATGTGTTCCCAAAGTTTGATTATCCATGTTTTCATAGTCTAAGTCTACTTTCCACACAATTCTATTGTTCAAAACCACATTTCCTACTAAGCAATAAAAACACATTACTCTTATACCAACAAGCATTTGTGAACACGTATGTGCGAACCCAAAGCATCTAAACAACATCCACGAATTACATCATGTAAAACATTATAGCTAAGCTCATGTTATCTAGTAAATTCAACAATCCTTCAAAATTTAATTTCATCATTGGCTATACTTAAACTCCATAAAGCTCGAAATTCAGGACATGCAACTAAACACATACTAAAACAAATAATAACTACTAAAAATAGAAAAATTATTAACTAACACATAAACATGCAAAAGTTAAATTAAATATGCAAACATATGCAAATTAACTACATGCACCTACCCTACAACCCAATACCCCCAAACTTAATATATTCAGTGTCCCAATAAATGAAGGCATATGGTTAGAAGAACTCCCCTATTGATCAGCTACACCACCCTCTTCAGGTGGTGAATCCAGTGGTGGAAATGGCACGGCTGTCCCAAATTATGGCCACTCGAGCATAGTACCCTACTGCGCAAATGCCTTAGCTAGCAACCTCGTCAAACCCGTAGCAAACGCTGTAAAGTTGTCATACATAGCATCGACCTTCCCCTCCAACCTTTAAAGACGTCGATCATCAGTAGTAGCAGTGGCTTGAGTTGACGTGCCTGCTTCATTTGTCCCTGATGGCTGCTATGATGGCGTAGATAACCTGGGACGAAGGATGAAACCCTTACCCCTTGGATGCGGGGTACCTTCTGCCCAATCTTTGAATCTTGCTATCGTGGCATGAGTGATATCCTGACTTGGGTACTGCAACTGTTCATCCGTCCACCTAACTCCTCCTCTAGCACACAAATGAGCCACGATCGATGCATGTGTTATACTTCCTATACTGCTTCCCCGCATGTATCGCATCATGTTCTGATTAAGGAGGTGACCAACGTCGATGTATTTCCCTACAATAATCCCCCACAGAATGATTGCGCGCTCAGTTATAATTTCGTGTTGATGGGATAATGGCATGAGTTTAGCACACACAAAGAGATTCCAAGCTTTAGTATAACAGTTGAGAGCTGTAGCATGAAAGGTCTTAGGCTGATTAGTGCCGGGCGTGCAAGTCCATTGTATCCCTGGGATACACAAATCAGTGATGACTTCATTGAGGTCTGTCTCCATTCGCTCCGCCTTAACCCAATTCGTACGTCCAGTTGGAGGGTCGTGTAAATTGAATACGCCACGAATTGCCCTTGGTCGATAATCCACTTAAACCCCTCGGATGAAAGAATAACCACTCATTGTCTCCCTTGCATTCGCATAAAATTCCCTCACAATGGCCATAGGTACAACTATTGGAGTAGAGCAAACTCCATGCCAACATTTTTCCTTGATCATCTGCATCAATTGCCCATCTTGTGCCTCTGGCTTGAACTCTCTTTCTCGAACAAATGATTTCTCTACAATACGATAATACTCTATCTGTGCATCCAGGCTGACAAATTTAGAAAAGTCCACATTGTCACCACTTTGGCTAATTGCAGAGGACGTCTCAAGAGTGCGAGAAAGAGCACGCTTCGATCCTATTGTTACTGATGAAGAAAATTCAGAAGGAATATACTGATGGACAAAAAATGTATTCTCATAAATAATGAACAACCCCCAAACTTGTGGTTTTCACGCTCCCCTAAAGGAACCCTAGTTTTATCAGTGGAAGACTTGGATGTGGTTAGGTAACTGATGTGAAGAATGCGTAATGAGTTGAGATAATGGATTGATGAGTTACGAATTTGAATTTAAAATGGGTTGGAGAGAAAAGAGTCACGTGCTTTTAGAGAGGAAAGGATATGCACGTTGTGAATGTAACTGATATAAGAAATGGGAAAAGACACGTCTTTAAACACTTAAATTTTTTTTGGCTCCGATGTCACATTGTGTTTTGAATGGGAATATGGCACGGGCACGCGATTGGCCTTGCTGCACAGACATATGGCGTGAGCGCGCCATTTTACACTACTTTCATTACGCGGCTGCGCTACCCTGCATCCTGCTATTCCAATCTGCATCTCAAATATACCAAATCAGCAACGAATCATCTCCAATACACCTGTTCAATAAACAAATATCATTATTAGATAACAAGCCTCCAAAATCAAAATATGAACTAATGATTATACATACATGACTATCTTAACATAATACTTTCTCTGTTACTCCTGCGTCTCATCATACGCTCATACAGCTCCCATAATACTAATTTCACACTAGATATACTATAACAACTAATCATGAAAATGAAATATTAAATACAATCTAATGTAGAATTAAACAAGAGGTAAAGATAGAAGTAATGGGGTGCCTCCCATCAAGTGCTAAGTTATAGTCAATTAGCTTGACTATCTCTGATTCAATCACATTGAAGAAATAATGGTGGTGACTTTTTGCCTGTCCACCTCTCCACCAAAATAATGCTTTAGCCGCTGTCCATTCACTTTATACGGCTTATCTGGGAATTTGTCGAATACCTCTACTGCACCATGTGGAAAAACTGTCTTAACTATAAATAGCTCGGACCACCTTGATTTGAGCTTCCCAGGGAAGAGTTTATGTGACGCCCCCAAAATTAGGTATTCATCACCCAACTTGAGTCGCCAAATACATGGTACAAAATACAAATACAAACTTAATTATACAAATGTCGTGTAACATACGACAATACATAAGCTGAGAGTTCTAATAGGAATATTGTCATCTAGACAATATCCATACTCAAGGAGTCCTCATTACATTTATTGTCGTAATATTTAACAGAATAGTGAGGACTACTAATACTATCTTCTGGACCATCACTCTTTTCCCTGACTCGTCCCAGCTATATTCTCATTTCCTGAAGAGACCATTGAAAGAAAGGGTCAGCTCAACTAGCCCAGTAAGAAATATTATGACTAAGATAATGAAGAATAAATTATCAATAGTCTTCAACAATGTTAAACTGATAAAATACAATAGACATCAAGTTTAACTGCAACGGAATAAGCAATCCATTAGAAGAGTCAAGTAGAGAATAAAACCTACTATCTTCTATGATTTAAAAATGTTTTCATCAACTTTTATCACTGAGACTCAGCTTAATAAATAAACCACATCTTTTAATCATCCTTGTATTACAAATCCCTGGTCATAATCATACAAAAAACTGTCTATCAATGCATTACAGGCCACTGAGGACTTTTACCACACCACTTATAACATCACAGTTCATGATTATACCGAATGATCCCTGGTCATAATCATACTAAGTCCATCTATGCACGTAGGCCAAAGATGACTTTCAACATAAAATAAACATGAGGATGATGACAATGTTATAGGAATTCAATTAAACAAGTTCAAGAATTAGTTTATCCAGGAACTAATAATATCCAAATTGTCAACATGATACTTCTTTGTAAAGTAACAGTCAAGAATGCTCAAAAGAATATTTCCATGAAAAGATACTGGATGAAGCGCAAATATCATGGATATTCCACTAATTTCATAGAGTATAGAAATCAAAACTTTAACCAAATGAGTATAATAAAGAATATATGAAACTAGAAATAGATTTTCACCAGCCATGCGGTAATCCACGTATACAGATCATTTCCATAATTTAATAAGGAATGAATATAAAGGATCATTCACCATGCATGTGGCAATCCACATAGACAGGTTATTCCAACAGAATAATAAAGAATGGAATAACAGAAAGATTCACCATGCATGTGATAGAGACCGCACAGACAGGTTATTTCCAACAGAATAATAAATGCGGAATAATAAATATGGAACCAGGTCAGGTGAAATTCACACCGACAGAATATTTCGACAGAATAATAAATACAGAATAATAAATGATGGAACCAGGTCAGGTGAAATTCACACCGACAGGATATTCCGACAGAATAGTAAAGAACAGAATAATGAAAGAGTTTCACCAAGTATGCGGTACTTCGCATAAACAGGTTATTCCAACATAATAATAAAGAATGGAATAACAGAAGAAGATCACCAAGTATTGGGTAAACCGCATATACAGGTCATTCCACCAAGTATAGGGTAAACCACGCATACAGGTTATTCCAACAGAATAATAAAGAATGGAATAACATAAGGATTTCACCAAGTATAGGGTATGCCGCGTATACAGATCATGTATAGGGTATGCCACTTTCACAGGTTATTCCAACAGAATAATAAAGAATGGAATACAAGAAGTTCTCTTCATGAATAAGAAAGAATAACATCCTTTAACGTTTTAAAGAAGAACTGAAATAAAAAAGTAGTTAAGTGGCAGAATACTCTTCTTCTTTCTCTCTATAGTTTCTCTTTCTAGAGTTCAGTGAATTCGTAAGAAAATAATGAAGGAATGAGCTTCTATTTATAGGAAAATAGAATGCATAGTAACTAATCCATGAACGGTTCAGATTGATTTACTTTAATCTGACGGTCCATATTTAAAGTAAAATTTTTTAAATAAAATATAATATATTCTATGTAAGACCCCAACTTATTAATGAATAAAATCAAATTTTCTCTAAATATTATTGTGAATAATAAGGGGTTAATTTGATATAATACTTTGGTTATGGGTGAAATGTGCAAATTTTATAAAATAAGCAAGTGGTTATAAAATATTCATTTTGTCGGGGAATATTCGTTTGGTCGTGGAATATTCTTGCTGTCGGGGAATATTCGTACGACGGCGTAGCCTTGTGTGGGCCCCATAACGGAAAGCGATTGGATGAAGAAAACGACAAGTATAAGTTGTTTATAAATAACGGCGTAGTTGTTACCGTTAATAATGTTGGAATACCCGGTGGTTAAAATACAGTAGCACACGGTATTGCACCAATTATTGATTCTTACGTAAGAAGGCACTACTCAATAATGGTTACAGTAATTACTGTTCAGTATTTTATTTTATTGATTGAATAATTGCTGCGTTGATATTTTATATTACTGTTGTTTCAATAATTGTTACTACACAGTATTTCCCATTATCAGGTCAATAATTCATATTATTTGAATAATATTATTAGATAACATTATTGGCAATGTCTAGAAAGTTCTGTCTAAGGAGAGGTTTGGTCATATAATTGCGCGCCAGTAATGAGAAATCCTTATTGGAAAGCCCCCTCTTTCCTGGGAACGGCCTGGTTGTCATAAATGTGATTCTGTAATATTATTTGTGAATAATTAATTATTGATTCATATGATAAGGAAATATTTATTTTATGTGGATATAAATGAGGGATATATTTTTGTGGTTAAAAATGAAGGAGTTAATGTTGAGGTTTTTATCAGTATTTTTGTCGGAATGGAGGTATTAAAAATCAGGATTTTTGAGATATTTTGCGGGGGTTATAATTTTTAATCCGACCGTTGGATCGTGGTAATTTTTGGATATGTTATACATATATAAGTTGAGTATATGTCCACAAATTTTGAACCGTTAAAAATGAACGTATGATTTATTATGAATTTTACAAGATGGCTGGTTCAGAAATTGTTGAATTTTCGGAGTTTATCATTTTGATGAAAAATTCCAGAATTGGTGGGCCCCACTCTTGGTTGGTGAAGAAATGTGCTGAGATTTTTATTCAAATGTGGTGGGTGGGAATAGTAGCAGGTAAAGCCATCAGGTTGCAGGTTAAGTCTGCTTCGGCGTGCTAACATTTTCCTATAAATAGAGGGCTAAGTTAGAATTGAAAATCACACCAGAAACAAGTTTTCTCTCTTTTTCTCTCTAGATTATTGAGTGTATTTTGTGAGTATTTAGATACTTTGAGAGTTTCTATTCATCAGAGCAAGTTTCTTTCAGCCTTATACCGGTATTCCGACCAGAAGTACTGATATCTTGAGGTAAGGGATATTATTTTCTTCTTAAATGATATTATTTTCTTCAATATCATTATGCTAAAATATCAACATGAGTTTTTATCAAATTTGGAACTTTTTGTGTCGGGGTTACTATTTACGTATACGTTACTATTCACGTATACGGCACTATTCATGAATACGGCACTATTCACCGAAAAATAAAATTTTCCCTTTTTATCCAAGATGTCTATTATGGTTACTATCTTTGATTGTATCCATGTTTTGATCTTTATTTTTAAATTTTGCTTCATAATTGATTATTATGAAGTATTATTGATCTTGGATAAACTGCTATACGAATCCCTACTATTTGTCCTTCTGTCTCACTGGATTCGTTTTCTTTAAGATATTTTTCATCATTCTCAGTCCTAAATGATGATATTACTGAATATCTTTGGCCTGTAGTGCAAAGATGTATGATTACTTGATGAATATCTTTGGCCTGTAATGCAAAGATGAACAGGTGTTGAGATGAACATGACTGACAGGTGATACAAATGAATATCTTTGGCCTGTAGTGCAAAGATGAATATTTGGATAAAGGTGATTATTAATTAATGTTACAGGGATAAAATATTGATGATGGACTTTTAAATCTTAGAAGATAGTAGAATTCATTCTCTACTTGACTCTTCTAATGGTTTGTTGTTTCCGCTGCAGTTGTTGATCTAAAACTTGTTGTCTATTATATTCTATCATATTTTTCCCTGTTGAATACTAATGATAATTTGTTGTATATTATCTTAGTCATAATATTCTTTACTGGGCTAGTTGAGCTCACCCTTTTCCTTTTTGTTCCATTTTTCTTCTCAGGAAGTGAGAACATAGCAGGATCTAGTCGGGGTATGGAGTGATGGTTCTAGAAAGATGTTTTAGCAGTCCTCACTATTTCTGTAAAATAGTGTTTGAATAATTGTATTGAGGACTTATTTGAGTGTGGATATTGTCTAGAAGACAATATTTGTATTTAAACTCACAGTATGTGTTGTCGTATTTTGCACGACAATTGTATTATTGAAGTTGTAGTTTACTTTCTGTACCATGTATTTGGCGACTCAGAATGGGTGTTGTATACCTATTTTGGGGGCGTCACAGTTGGTATCAGAGCTTAGGGATATGATCGCTGGCTGAGATGTAAGACAAGAACTAGGAGGGGAGAGACAGGGAATTCTTTCGCTAGTATGACCTGACTAAGTTTATTTGGTGTTTATTTGATCGGTCAGAGTATAGGGATAATATATGACATGACTATTAACCCTTGTTTTATGGCAGTATTTTAGAATGGCAGCTGAGAACGTTAATAATGGAGTAAATCAGACCGTGGAGACACCTTTGATCACCACCCAGGGGAACGTGCAACAGGAAGGCAATATTCCTTCTGTAAACAACGTTACCGAGCAAACGATGAATGATGGAATGTTTAGGAGCTTTTTGCAGTTCATGCAAAATCAGACGAGGGAGACTCGTGTGCAGAATACGGGTAGAAATGATAACAACGAGCGGTTTATCAAAGCTAAGCAGTTCAAAGAATTAGGACCACCAGAATTTAAGGGAAAGCCGAATCCAATCATGGCGGAAACGTAGGTCAAGCAAATTACCAAGATATTCGATGTCTTGGGATGCACGGAGGAACAAAAGGTTCCATTCGCCACCTTTATGTTCCGCTGTGAGGCAGACTACTGGTGAGAGTCTCTGAAGCGTACCCAGCCTGACGCACTCTACATGTCCTGGGAAACATTTCAAAAACTGTTCAATGACAAGTACTTTCCTGAAAGTATTCGTCATATGAAGGAGGTGGAGTTTATCAAACTGGAACAAAACAACATGACGGTGTCCCAGTACGAGGCGAAGTTTGCAGAGTTATCCAGGTTTGCACCTCATTTGGTCGAAAATGAGGAACGAATGACAAGGATGTTTCTGAGAGGTCTAAAACCCGAGATTCGGCAATATCTTATCTCTCATAAATTTTCTTTATATTCAGATGTTGTAAACATGGCTCAATTATTAGAGCGATAATGAGTATGTGCAACCGTGGGACCACAACCAGGGTCATACCAGTGGCGGCAGTCATCGAAGCAATGAAAACCAGTAGGGAGGAAAACATTCGGACAAAAGCGGTAACCACTCTGGTGGTAATCGTGGTCGTGATAATAGAAGGAGCGAGTCAGGAGGAGATTTCAAGAAGAGAAGGTACAACAATGATAACGTGAAGACGTCAGCACAAACATCAACTGTTTCTAGGGGAGGAGAACGACCACCGGTCGTATGTTACAAATGTGGGAAAGAGGGACATATCAGCCCAAACTGCCCACAACAATCCAAGGTATGTTATAACTGTGGAAAGGAGGGTTATATAGCTCGAGAGTGTTCTGTAGCAAAACCAAGTTCAGCGGGGATGGTGACTCCAAAAGTTGTCCCGGATAAGTCGAAATCAGCGGTTCCTGGAAGGGCGTTTGTCGTAACTGGCCAAAACGCGAGAAACCCGAACGAGGTGATCACGGGTAAGCTAATCTTGAATTCTTACGAAGTTTATACTTTACTAGATACCGGTTCTACCCATTCTTTTATCTCTCCTGCTTGTGCTCAACGTTTAAACTTGACTCCGGAGAAATTGGACTTTAACTTATCTGTTGAAACTCCGTTGGGTGAAACCTTCGTTACATCTACAGTTTATAAATCTTGCATGATCCAAGTTGGCACTATCACATTACCTATTGATCTTATCTCTTTAAAGATACTTGCTTTTGATGTGATTTTAGGAATTGATTGGTTAACCACTCATCATGCTAAAATTGATTGTTTTCGTAAGGTTGTTAGTTTTCATATTCCTAACCAATCTGTCATACGAATTCAAACTACTAAACCACTAAAATCAGTCACTGTCATATCAAGCCACAAAGTTATTCGTTTATTAAAAAATGGATGTCAAGCTTTCTTAGCCCATGTTATGGATTTGAACAAAGACAAGTCAGATTTGAATAATATTTCTATTGTTAGAGAATTTCCCGATGTATTTCCTGAAGAACTTCCTGGTCTACCCCCAGAACGTGAAGTTGAATTCTTTATTGACCTTGAACCCGGTACAAAGCCCATTTCTAAAACCCCATATCGAATGGCTCCTATTGAACTTCAGGAGTTAAAAGTCCAACTACAGGAGTTGTTGGACATCGGTTTTATTCGTCCTAGTACGTCTCCTTGGGGTGCTCCTGTTTTATTCGTAAAGAAGAAAGACGGGAGTATGCGACTTTGTATCGACTATCGAGAATTGAATCATGTCACTATCAAGAATAGGTATCCGCTACCTCGTATTGATGACCTGTTTGACCAGTTGCAAGGAGCACAATTCTTTTCAAAGATCGACCTTCGTTCTGGATATCATCAGCTGAAGATTAAAACTGAGGATATTCCAAAGACTGCCTTCAGAACTCGGTACGGGCATTATGAATTCTTAGTCATGTCTTTTGGATTGACTAATGCTCCTGCTGCCTTCATGGATATGATGAACCGTGTATTCAAAGAATATTTGGATCAGTTCGTTGTTGTCTTTATTGATGACATCCTCATCTATTCCAAAAGCTGTGAAGATCATGAGCGCCATTTGAAGCTGGTACTGCAAAGGCTTCGTGAAAATAAGCTATATGTCAAATTGAAGAAATGCGAGTTCTGGCTTGAGGAAGTAGCATTCCTTGGGCACGTGGTGTCAAAACATGGAGTATCTGTCGACCCGGCGAAGATTGAAGCCATACAAAGTTGGAAGCAACCAAACTCGGTAACCGAAGTACGTAGCTTTCTGGGCTTAGCTGGTTATTATCAGAGATTTGTGGAAGGATTTTCTCGAATCGCTACTCCGTTAACTCAGCTGACTCGGAAAGATACAAAATTCGTATGGAGTGAGGAATGCGAGAAGAGTTTCCAAGAACTCAAGAGGAGACTCATTTCGGCACCTGTTCTGACAATACCATCTGGTTCGGATGGATTTGTTATCTACAGCGATGCTTCAGGCAAAGGGTTAGGATGTGTTCTCATGCAACATGGGAAAGTCATAGCCTATGCCTCACGACAACTCAAAGAATATGAGAGGAATTATCTTACTCATGATTTGGAGTTGGCAGCAGTCGTTTTCGCGTTGAAGATTTGGAGACACTACCTGTATGGGGAGAAAGTGGAGATCTATACAGATCATAAAAGCCTCAAATATTTCTTCACCCAAAAGGAACTCAACATGCGGCAACGACGTTGGCTTGAGCTGTTGAAAGATTACGATCATACCATCCAATATCATCCTGGAAAAGCGAACGTAGTAGCTGACGCATTGAGTAGAAGATCATACGCGGGTACGAGTACAATGTTGTTAACACAAAGGCCCATTTTGTATGACTTGCAAAGGATGGAGATAGAGATGAAGGCTCCAAGTACCCACATGATAATATCAAATATACGAGTAGAACCGACTTTAATCGATAAAGTTAAAGCTGCTCAAGCTACGGACATAGAGCTGATGCGTATGAAGAAGAAAGTACAAGAAGGTGCTATTCCAGAAGCAAGAATCGATGAAGAAGGAATACTTCGAGTCAACTCTAGACTTTGTGTTCCTAACGATTTTGACTTGAAGCATAGAATAATGATGGAGGCACACAACACACCGTTTGCAATCTATCCTGGGAGTACCAAAATGTATCACGATCTTCGACACATATTTTGGGGAGCAATATGAAAAGAGAGATCGCGGAGTTTATCTCGAGATGTTTAACTTGTCAACGTGTAAAAGCAGAGCATCAAGTACCAAAGGGTCCATTGCAACCACTTGAGATTCCGAAATGGAAGTGGGAACACATTACTATGGATTTCGTTTCAGGTCTTCCCAAGGTTTCTCAAGACTAAGATGCTATTTGGGTTATTGTTGATAGATTAACCAAGTCCGCTCATTTCTTGCCGATACGTGAGACTTATTCCCTTGAACGTCTTGCTAGTATGTACGTGAACGAGATTATGAGATTGCATGGCATGCCAGTATCCATAGTTTCGGATCGTGACCCAAGATTCACTTCACGATTTTGGGTTAGCTTGCAGAAAGCTATGGGCACAGATGTACGATTCAGTTCGGCATACCATCCTCAAACGGACGGACAATCAGAGAGGACTATTCAAACTCTTGAAGATCTATTAAGACTTTGTGTCCTAGATCTCAAAGGGAGTTGGGATAAGTACCTACCATTGGTGGAATTCTCCTACAACAACAGTTATCAGGCGAGCATAGGTGTGGCTCCATTCGAGGCGTTGTATGGAAGAAAATGTCGTTCTCCAGTATGCTGGGACGAGGTGGGTGAAGCAACATTGTTGGGACCAGAGTTGGTACGCATTACTACAGAGAAGATCCAAACGATTCGACAACGTATACAAACGGCACAGGATCGACAAAAGAGTTATGCGGATCTTCATCGGAAGGACGTGGAATTTAATATTGGGGATCATGTATTGTTACGTGTTGCACCATGGAAGGGAGTTACAAGATTTGGGAAGAGAGGAAAGCTCAATCCAAGATTTGTTGGTCCATTTGAGATTCTTGAGCGAATAGGAAATGTGGCATATAGACTCGCATTACCTCCAAGCATGTCTCGTGTTCATAATGTTTTTCACATATCTATGCTTCGTAAATATGTTAAAGACCCGAACCACATTATTGAGTTAGAACCAGACGAGATAGCTGAAGATTTAACGTACGAGGAGGTACCTGTTAAGATCTTGGATAGGAAAGAGCATGTCCTACGCACGAAGGTTATACCACAAGTTAAGATTTTGTGGAGAAACCATGCTATTGAAGAAATGACCTGGGAGTTGGAATCAGAAATGAAAGCGAGGTATCCTCACCTTTTTGAAACATCAGGTACGTACGTCAATTTCGAGGACGAAATTTCATAAGGAGGGGAGGTTGTAAGACCCCAACTTATTAATGAATAAAATCAAATTTTCTCTAAATATTATTGTGAATAATAAGGGGTTAATTTGATATAATACTTTGGTTATGGGTGAAATGTGCAAATTTTGCAAAATAAGCAAGTGGTTATAAAATATTCATTTTGTCGGGAATATTCGTTTGGTCGTGGAATATTCTTGCTGTCGGGGAATATTCGTACGACGGTGCAGCCTTGTGTGGGCCCCATAACGGAAAGCGATTGGATGAAAAAAACGACAAGTATAAGTTATTTATAAATAACGGCGTAGTTGTTACCGTTAATACTGTTGGAATACCCGGTGGTTAAAATACAGTAGCACACGGTATTGCACCAATTATTGATTCTTACGTAAGAAGGCACTACTCAATAATTGTTACAGTAGTTATTGTTCAATATTTTATTTTATTGATTCAATAATTGCTGCGTTGATATTTTATATTATTGTTGTTTCAATAATTGTTACTGCACAGTATTTCCCATTATCAGATCAATAATTCATATTATTTGAATAATATTATTAGATAACATTATTGGCAATGTCTAGAAAGTTCTGTCTAAGGAGAGGTTTGGTCATCTAATTGCGCGCCAGTAATGAGAAATCCTTATTGGAAAGCCCCCTCTTTCCTGGGAACGGCGTGGTTGTCATAAATGTGATTCTGTAATATTATTTGTGAATAATTAATTATTGATTCATATGATAAGGAAATATTTATTTTATGTGGATATAAATGAGGGATATATTTTTGTGGTTAAAAATGAAGGAGTTAATGTTGAGGTTTTTATCAGTATTTTTGTCGGAATGGAGGTATTAAAAATCAGAGTTTTTGAGATATTTTGCGGGGGTTATAATTTTTAATCCGACCGTTGGATCGTGATAATTTTTGGATATGTTATACATATATAAGTTGAGTATATGTCCACAAATTTTGAACCGTTAAAAATGAACGTATGATTTATTATGAATTTTACAAGATGACTGGTTCAGAAATTGTTGAATTTTCGGAGTTTATCATTTTGATGAAAAATTCTAGAATTGGTGGGCCCCACTCTTGGTTGGTGAAGAAATGTGCTGAGATTTTTATTCAAATGTGGTGGGTGGGAATAGTAGCAGGTAAAGCCATCAGGTTGCAGATTAAGTCTGCTTCGGCGTGCTAACATTTTCCTATAAATAGAGGGCTAAGTTAGAATTAAAAATCACACCAGAAACAAGTTTTCTCTCTTTCTCTCTCTAGATTATTGAGTGTATTTTGTGAGTATTTAGATACTTTGAGAGTTTCTATTCATCAGAGCAAGTTTCTTTCAGCCTTATACCGGTATTCCGACCAGAAGTACTGATATCTTGAGGTAAGGGATATTATTTTCTTCTTAAATGATATTATTTTCTTCAATATCATTATGCTAAAATATCAACATGAGTTTTTATCAAATTTGGAACTTTTTGTGTCGGGGTTACTATTCACGTATACGTTACTATTCACGTATACGGCACTATTCACGAATACGACACTATTCACCGAAAAATAAAATTTTCCCTTTTTGTCCAAGATGTCTATTATGGTTACTATCTTTGATTGTATCCATGATTTGATCTTTATTTTTGAATTCTGCTTCACAATTGATTATTATGAAGTATTATTGATCTTGGATAAACTGTTATACGAATCCCTACTATTTGTCCTTCTGTCTCACTGGATTCGTTTTCTTTAAGATATTTTTCATCATCCTCAGTCCTAAATGATGATATTACTGAATATCTTTGGCCTGTAGTGCAAAGATGTATGATTACTTGATGAATATCTTTGGCCTGTAATGCAAAGATGAACAGGTGTTGAGATGAACATGACTGATAGGTGATACAAATGAATATCTTTGGCCTGTAGTGCAAAGATGAATATTTGGATAAAGATGATTATTAATTGATGTTACAGGGATACAATATTGATGATGGACTTTTAAATCTTAGAAGATAGTAGAATTCATTCTCTACTTGACTCTTCTAATGGTTTGTTGTTTCCGCTGCAGTTGTTGATCTAAAACTTGTTGTCGATTATATTCTATCAGATTTTTCCCTGTTGAATACTAATGATAATTTGTTGTATATTATCTTAGTCATAATATTCTTTACTGGGCTAGTTGAGCTCACCCTTTTTCCTTTTTGTTCCATTTTTCTTCTCAGGAGGTGAGAACATAGCAGGATCTAGTCGGGGTATGGAGTGATGGTTCTAGAAAGATGTTTTAGCAGTCCTCACTATTTCTGTAAAATAGTGTTTGAATAATTGTATTGAGGACTTATTTGAGTGTGGATACTGTATAGAAGATAATATTTGTATTTAAACTCACAGTATGTGTTGTCGTATTTTGCACGACAATTGTATTATTGAAGTTGTAGTTTGCTTTCTGTACCATGTATTTGGCGACTCAGAATGGGTGTTGTATACCTATTTTGGGGGCGTCACATTCTAATTATTGCCTAATAAAACAAACAACTTTAATAAAGTATTCTGTTTTATATAAAAAGATGTTTCTGTTTTATTACTTTAATAATACGAATAAAACAAAACTTCATTATCGCTAAATAATTCATATTATTAATTGACAATAATTGAATCAAACTGAGTGACTTCTCACATAAGCATTAATAATCAATACCGTGTGTTACTATGCAACCACACGTATTACTGTACTTTTACTACCTAGTAGTTCAACAGTATCAACGTTAAAACTTCCGCCGTTATTTTTAATAAAATATTTTTGTCGTTTTCTCAATCCGACAATAATTCTGTTGTGGGATCCACCAATGATTGTACCGTCGTACAAATATTCCCCAACTAATCCAATATTCCCCGTAAATAGTAACTCGTGAATAGTAACTCGTGAATAGTAACTCATGAATAGTAACTCGTGAATAGTAACTCATGAATAGTAACTCATGAATAGTATTCCGACACAAAAAGTATTCCAAAAACTCGAGTGCACAATACTAGAGTGAATAGTAACCGGGTATTTTATGACAACTTGTCTACTTTGAAAATTTTTTACATATCACCTTTAACTTTAACCTTTTATCAATTTAACCATTTACCAAAATAGAAAAATTGAATACTTTTATTTCATAAAATTCGGGGTCTCACAATCTCCCCTCCTTATGAAATTTCACCCTCGAAATTTACGTACGTACCTAGTATGATGAAGAGGTGAGGATACCTTGAATACCTTTATCGTTGAAAACATTAAATTCATCTTTGCAATACGGCCAAAGATATTTATTAACAATTCATTTTTGCACTACATGCCAACTGTATAACCAATAATCAACAGTTCATCTTTGCACTACAGGTCAAAGATATACAACTGTAAAATCAATAATACTGAGACTCAGCTTAATAGTATCACGACCACGAATTATTCATGCACTACGTGCCAAAGATAATCGTGTTTTCAATTACGGTCATGATTATACCGAGCAATCCCTGGTCATAATCATACCAAGTCCATCTATGCACGTAAGCCACAGATGACTTTTACCACATCTATGAATTAATATTTCATTGCTGAGACTCAGCTCAATAATTAATCCACATCATCGAATCATCCCTGCACTACAGGCCAAGGATATTCTTTAGTATCACGACCACGAATTATCCATGCACTACATGCCAAAGATAATCGTGTTTTTAATTACGGTAATGATTATACCGAAAAATTCCTGGTCATAATCATACCAAGTCCATCTATGCACGTAAGCCACAGATGACTTTTAACACAATATAAGCATGAGGATCATGACAATGATATAAAGAATCAATCAAATGAGATAAATGATAAATATTAAACATTTATAATATAATTTATCCAGGGTTCAAGAGTATCCCAATGTTATCAATCACTTAATAATCTCATAATCTAATTTCATTAATATTATAACAATATTTTAATCACTTCTTAAACTTATAAACAATTTATTTCAGTTGGTTACACTTTACCAAATAATGCATTTAATCATTCAAACATGTCATACTCATAAGATTTCATCACCAATAATCAAATTCCTTATCAACAATCTACATATACCTTATATAGGATTTCCAAGCCATAAAATCCTATCTTTCAACTTTGTTACTTCACATAACACATTTAAATCATATGTTCGTAACTAAACTATTTTCATGAAAAATACCAAATCAGTTCCAAAAATAATTCTTTTCTGGGATTTAGCATAATATAGTCCCATAATGAAAATATATTTTTCTCAGAATTTTTAAAATTCATTTACTATTTTTCAAAAATCAATTTCTAATTAATTTCTTAAGAAATTAGATACCTCAAGGTTAACTCCAAAAATTCCCAAATCTTGGCAGAATCTTACACATGTTAACATGAGCCTCCAGTTTAAATTTCATGGTCATCGGAGTTATATAACTTCGGTTATAGCGTTTTTCGTCGAAAAAACCTAAATATTGAAATGGTCATAACTTGCTCATTTTAAGTCAGAATGAGCTCATTTTTGGACAGGAGGTACTTTATACCATATACTTTCATGTCCAAAAAGATCGGAATTTTTCTCATAAATTATGTGGCCGAAACAGCCCCTTTAAGTAGCTTTTTCGGGTTTTGCAGCTTTGGACTCCTTTGCTAAAAATAGTCCACACGCAAATCTCCAACACTTTTTCCAATGATTCCACTTGGATAAGTTAGAAAACTCATAGATCTAACACTAGAACTTGACCAAACTCAAAAATTTGAAATATAATAGGAGATATGGTCAATTGAATTTCATGTTCCATTTTAACCAAAATCTGATTTTTTAACCCTTTGTGATTTCTAAGAAACTTTCATGTTTTCTCATAATAACCAACATAACTCATCATAACACTTACTAATACCACATATACCCATGATTTTCATTAGTCCAATACTTTTATTATGACTTTCATCATAGTCCACGTAAACAGATCCTTTTAGTTGAAGAAATATTTGAGGGTTTTAGAAATGGGTTTTGTACTGGGGTCAATACAAAATTTGATTTCATGCTCTAGGGGTAGTTTAAGAAGTCTTCAAGAATATGTTAGGAAATTTATTAACAATAAGAATATCATTCAAAACTGTGACTCTCATCCAAGACTTGGATAGAACATGAAATGAAGGTTTCTCCTAACGGAGTTTCAACCAATAGGTCAAAGTCTAACTTCTCTAGAGTCAAATTTAAACGTTGAACGCAAGCAAGAGAGATAAAAGAATGGGTAGAACCGATATCTAATAGGGTATAGACTTCGCAAGAATTTATAATTAACTAACCCGTGCTAACTTCGTTCGGTTTACTCGCTTTTTGAGAAGTCATGAAAAATGCTCTTCCTAAAACCAATGACTTTATTTTGTCCGTATCCGCCTTTGGTGCCACCGTCCCAGCTGGACTTGACTTTGGTGTACGACAAAATCGGGCTAAATGACCTTCTCTTCTTGCAATTTCTACTTCTATTATCTTTGCCAAGATTACCACCGAAGTTGTTACTATTCTTGGCATGATAATTTCTCCCACGATGGTTATCATTGTTCCGATAGCCGTTGCCACCAGTATGATTATTATCGTGTTATTGGTCGTTACCTTTTGCTTGAGCTGAATCAACACTCTCATGTGCTTCATTGCTTATCTCAAAATTTTCAGATGCCATTCTCAAACACTAACACAAAACAAGGGTTAATTAACATATCACATTTTATCCCTATACTCTGACCGACCAATTAAATACCAAATAAACTTAAGTAGATCATACTAGCGAAGGAATTCCCCGTCTCTCCCCTCCTAGTTCTTATCTCACATCTCAGCTAGGGATCATATCCCTAAGCTTTGATACCAACTGTGACGCCCCCAAAATTAGGTATTCATCACCCATCTTGAGTCGCCAAATACATGGTACAAAATACAAATACAAACTTAATTATACAAATGTCGTGTAACATACAACAATATATAAACTGAGAGTTCTAATAAGAATATTGTCATCTAGACAATATCCATACTCAAGGAGTCCTCATTACATTTATTGTCGCACTATTTAACAGAATAGTGAGGACTACTAATGCTATCTTCTGGACCATCACTCCTTTCCCTGACTCGTCCCAGCTATGTTCTCATTTCCTGAAGAGACCATTGAAAGAAAGGGTGAGCTCAACTAGCCCAGTAAGAAATATTATGACTAAGATAATGAAGAATAAATTATCAATAGTCTTCAACAATATTAAACTGATAAAATGCAATAGACATCAAGTTTAACTGCAACGGAATAAGCAATCCATTAGAAGAGTCAAGTAGAGAATAAAACCTACTATCTTCTATGATTTAAAAATGTTTTCATCAACTTTTATCACTGAGACTCAGCTTAATAAATAAACCACATCTTCTAATCATCCCTGTATTACGAGCCAAGGATATTCATTAAATCATCAATGGTCATGACTATACCGAAAAATCCCTGGTCATAATCATGCAAAAAATTGTCTATCAATGCATTACAGGCCACTGAGGACTTTTACCACACCACTTATAACATCACAGTTCATGATTATACCGAATGATCCCTGGTCATAATCATACTAAGTCCAACTATGCACGTAGGCCAAAGATGACTTTCAACATAAAATAAACATGAGGATGATGACAATGTTATAGGAATTCAATTAAACAAGTTCAAGAATTAGTTTATCCAGGAACTAATAATATCCAAATTGTCAACATGATACTTCTTTGTAAAGTAACAGTCAAGAATGCTCAAAAGAATATTTCCATGAAAAGATACTGGATGAAGCGCAAATATCAAGGATATTCCACTAATTTCATGGAGTATAGAAATCAAAACTTTAGCCAAATGAGTATAATAAAGAATATATGAAACTGTAGATGGATTTTCACCAGCCATGCGGTAATCCACGTATACAGATCATTTCCACAATTTAATAAGGAATGAATATAAAGGATCATTCACCATGCATGTGGCAATCCACATAGACAGGTTATTCCAACAGAATAATAAAGAATGAAATAACAGAAGGATTCACCATGCATGCAATAGAGACCGCACAGACGGGTTATTCCCAACAGAATAATAAATGCGGAATAATAAATATGGAACCAGGTCAGGTGAAATTCACACCGACAGGATATTCCGACAGAATAATAAATGCGGAATAATAAATGATGGAACCAGGTTAGGTGAAATTCACACCGACAGGATATTCCGACAGAATAGTAAAGAACGAAATAATGAAAGAGTTTCACCAAGTATGTGGTACTTCGTATAAACAGGTTATTCTAACATAATAATAAAGAATGGAATAACAGAAGAAGATCACCAAGTATTGGGTAAACCGCATATACAGGTCATTCCACCAAGTATAGGGTAAACCACGCATACAAGTTATTCCAACAGAATAATAAAGAATGAAATAACATAAGGATTTCACCAAGTATAGGGTATGCTGCGTATACAGATCATGTATAGGGTATGCCACTTTTACAGGTTATTCCAACAGAATAATAAAGAATGGAATAAAAGAAGTTCTCTTCATGAATAAGAAAGAATAACACCCCTTACCGTTTTAAAGAAGAACTGAAATAAAGAAGTAGTTAAGTGGCAGAATACTCTTCTTCTTTCTCTCTATAGTTTCTCTCTCAAGAGTTCAGTGAATTCGTAAGAAAATAATGAAGGAATGAGCTTCTATTTATAGGAAAATGGAATGCATAGTAACTAATCTATGAATGGTCCAGATTAATTTACTTTAATCTGACGGTCCATATTTAAAGCAAAATCTTTTAAATAAAATATAATATATTCTAAATATTGCCTAATAAAACAAACAACTTTAATAAAGTATTCTGTTTTATATAAAAAGATGTTTCTGTTTTATTACGTTAATAATACGAATAAAACAAAACTTCATTATCGCTAAATAATTCATATTATTAATTGACAATAATTGAATCAAACTGAGTGACTTCTCACATAAGCATTAATAATCAATACCGTGTGTTACTATGCAACCACACGTATTACTGTACTTTTACTACCGAGTAGTTCAACAGTATCAATGGTAAAACTTCCGCCCTTATTTTTAATAAAATATTTTTGTCGTTTTCTCAATCCGACAATAATTCTGTTGTGGGATCCACCAATGATTGTACCGTCGTACAAATATTCCCCGACTAATCGAATATTTCTCATAAATAGTAACTCGTGAATAGTAACTCATGAATAGTACTCCGACACATAAAGTACCCCAAGAACTCGAGTGAACAATACTAGAGTGAATAGTAACCGGGTATTTTATGACAACTTGTCTACTTTGAAAAATTTTCACATATCACATTTAACTTTAACCTTTTATCAATTTAACCATTTACCAAAATAGAAAAATTGAATACTTTTATTTCATAAAATTCGGGGTCTCACAGTTTAAGTCTTGAATTAAACAATAAAACTCTTTGTCCCGGCTCGAATACTCTCTCTATAATCTTGCGATCATGTCATTTCTTCACCTTTTCTTTATATAGCTAGGAGTTTTCATACACCTGCAGTCTGAATTCATCCAACTCATTGAGTTGGAGTAGGCGTTTTTCACCGGCAGCCTTCAAATCAAAATTGAGCTTCCTAATTGCCCAATATGCCTTATGCTCAAGCTCCATAGGAAGGAGACAAGCCTTTCCATAAACTAGCTGAAAAGGTGACATGCCCAACGGAGTCTTATAGGCAGTCCTATATGCCCATACAACATCATCAAGTTTTAATGACCAATCCTTGAAAGTAGTCCCGTCGGAGTCCTCTATGGGCTCGGTTTCATCCTCCACGGGTTCCTCCTCCGGATCAGATTCCTATATGACTCAACGACTAACAATGTATCCAACTGGATAAGCAATGTATACTGAGCAGTCACTAAGGACTATTGAACTTCCACTAGAGTTATCAATATTAAACTGATAGCCCAAAATATCAAGTACTATAGATGATCAGTCTACAATACTTTACGTTATGCATAACACCACAATAATAATATACTCATGTGTTGGGGTTTCCAACAACATACAATCCCCTTACCATAAGGGTTGTCCAACTCAGTTTTCATGATTTCTGCACCAATCAATTGGTTTGGACAGTTTTATAAACATGCATATAGTCTAGCCGAATTAAATGACATCGACTCTTTCGCAATATTCAATAACAATACTAAGTTTATTATGAATAATAATTTTCACAAGGGTTTAAGCATAATGGCTCGTTTGAACGAGAAAATAATATAACTTGTACTAAAAGAGATAAGCTTACGGTATTCGTCGAATCAAGAATGCAAAGATACTTGCACAATAAGATAGGTTTAGAAACTTGCACAATTAAAGAGTGAAGTTCAATGAAACTTGCCTTACACGTAGTTTATTCTCGTTTAATGAATCAACACTTTCGAATCCTATTTATAGCGCATTATAAGTATACAATGTTCATTAGCTAACATAGTCTTTAATCAAGCTTGACATGATACAAGTAGGCATGTAAGGTACAAAATCAGTTTATACGTCATCATAAATCAAATACTTAGTTACTTCATAAGTAAATCAAGAATGTTCAAGGTTAAGACCTCCTTAGTTATGGACTTTTCATTTCAATGCAATACCAACTTATCGACTAAGCATCACACGTATATATACACATCAGTAGGTTTTAGATCACATTTAGCATTATAGGCATCATACAAGTTACTACCCAAAAGTCAGAATTCACTAACTGTGATTCCAGACTGGCGCGGCCGTGCCTGATTTGCACTGAGGAGACGCGCGGTCGCGCGGCTCCAAGTTCAAACCAGGGCTGAGCAGCTATTTGCTTGGCCTAGCTTGTCCATCCTTTCATACATAACACATATTAACATGTTAAGGGTCCTTTCGCACTTGTCTAGTTTAATCTAGGTCTCGTCTTGCACGATATGGTTCTAAGTTGGACATCTCAACAATTTAAGGCTATTTAAGGTTATGAAATACCAAAGTCCAACATGCTTGATTCTTAAACATATAAGGTAGTCATATAAATCATATTAGACATGCTTGTGAGTATTCATATCACATACGTGTATTTAACATTGTTTTGTTTTGAAATATGCTTTGTTTATGATTACGATACCTAAGCATGGTACATGTACATTTATGATACATGAGTGTGTCTAAGGATATCATCTCACATGTTCATAATCATCAGATTCTAACTTTCAAAGTAGCACATTAACATTCACGTTCCAAGTTCACATTTTAATTAGCAAAGCTTACTACTACGTCTAATATGTTCATGCTTCATTATGAAATGCATATACTTAAGTTAGTATGCCTGACATGCATTTTAAAACCATACTAGCATGCTTGCAAGATCAGAACATGCATTATTCAAGTTTACCATTTCTAGCTTTTCAAAAACTTGAAGTTTTCTTGAAAACTTAGCTCAAATCAAGCTAAAACAACATAACATGTTTAAAACAATATCTAACCACATGCTAGGGCCATTCATATGCATATTCTAACCAAAGTAACATGCTCAGAACAATACAGGAACATTACAGCAGTATCTGAGAATAACACCATGCGCGGCCGCGCAGTATTAGCCTATGGAAGTGGCGCGGCCGGACCACTTCGAGCAGAATCAAAAATTATGGCTCTGCTTTTGAGAGCATTATCACATTCACTGCTAAACTTGCAACTAGACTACCTGCAAAGTTCCTAGATATGCATGCAAACTTAGACAACACAATGGCATGCTATATCATACATCAATTAACAGAGAATTCAAGTAAATTATAAGAATTTGACAAAACTCAATACTAAGAACATGAAACAGAATTGCAACCTCCTGAGGCTTAAATGGCTACTCCTTAATGCACTAAGTATACTTCCTCAATCCTCAGCAGCTCACACTTCTATATGCAACTTATCAGATAATTTCAATCAATAGAGAATGAGAAAAGTTTGGTTGCCATTTATAGAGAATGATTTACACGGTTAATGAGTTTATCTACCATATACGATCCAACGGGAAAGGGAAGGAACCCTTGGATTGAGAGAGGTTGGTGAAAAGAGATCACCAACTTCATCTCTTCCATTCCTTTCTTCATGATCACGGCTAGAGTAGCCTTCAACCACCGACTTGGTTATACGCAATTAGATTTAGGCTACTGTGCATCGTTATTTGAATCACTTAAAATGGGACACGGTATTAAATCTCAGCATCTGTGTTTATAATGCTTAATTTGTTCTCTTGGGTTTTCCAAAAATGTAATTTTAATGTGTTAATGCTACTACATACTGGAAGTTAGGGATTATTTATGTACTCGCATCTTATAATTCATGTACATTATTCTAGTATAATTATTATTTATAATATGTATGGACTCCATTATATTACCCACTAGTAATTAATATCTCCGTAAAACTTTATTATTCCAGTTATACCCACTTATTGGATTAGCTTGAAATTCTTTGACCGAGTACATCTTTTAATGTTTCCACACATACTCAATGTCACATAAACAATTGTTTTTTTTGTAGCTTATAATCCCTACACTTTATTATATAGTTCATATATATTAATGTGTCACACCACATTTGTCTTTTTAATGCAAGAACTATATAATATAACACACATTAATTAATAATACCGTTCTAATTATGCAATTTACTTTACCCATAATAACAATCACATAATATTAATTAATTACCAATAAAAGTTAATTAATATTCTACAATAACAATTAACTATTAATTGTTCACTTGATAATTCCTTCGTCGATTAATATTACTATTAATATTTTCCATCACGGTGCCACACAAGGCTCTCAACTAGTTCATCACAAACTCCACATATTCTCGAGAATTCAATTATTTAATATAATTGAGTTACCTCATTTCCTAACACAAAATTGTTCATATTCAAATAAATATTCAGTTATATTAATATATTCACTTACTAATACGTGGAAATTCTCGGGTATTACATCCTCTCCCCTTATAAAAATTCTGTCCCGGAATTGCTACAAGGTTACACAAATAGATGGGGATAATCCCTCATCATCCTATCTTCTAACTCCCACGTTGCCTCCTCGACATCGTGGTTACGCCAAAGTATTTTTACAAAAGAAGTAACTTTATTTCTTAAGGTTTGTTCTTTCCTATCAAGAATTTGGACAGAAATTTCCTCATACGCTAAGTTCTTCTCCACATGAATGGGTTCATACGAAATCACGTGCTTGTAGTTAGGCTTATACAGACGCAACACGGATATGTGAAACACGTTATGGATGTGCTCCAACTCAGGTGGTAGTGCAACTTTGTACGCTACCTTGCATACTCGCTTTAGTATCTCGAACGGTCCTATGAATCTTGGGCTCAGTTTCCCTTTCTTGCCGACACGGATCTTTCCCTTCCATGGAGATACCTTCAGGAATAAAAAACTGTTGATTTCAAAGTCTCGATCTTGCCGATGCAAATCTACATACTTCTTCTGGCGATCTTGAGCTGCCATTAGTCTAGCCCTTATCACTGCCACCACGTCCGCTGTTTGTTGTACTAACTCTGGTTCGAGTATTCGTCGTTCTCCGACTTCATCCCAACTTAATGGCATTCTGAACTTCCTTTCATAAAGAGCTTCGTACGGTGGCATGCCGGCACTCGCATTGTAACTATTATTATACACAAATTTGACTAAGGGTAGGTGGTCGTCCCAATTTCCCTTAAAGTTCATCACGCAAGTCCTAAGCATGTCCTCTAGCGTTTGTATTGTTCGTTCACTTTGTCCGTCTGTCTGAGGATGATAAGCAGTACTCAACCTCAACTGTGTTCCCATCCTCTCTTGTAAACTTTTCTAGAATTTTGACGTGAAACGCGGGTCTCGGTCAAAAATAATTGACACCAGTACTCTATGTCGTGAAACGATTTCCTTTACGTACATACTCGCTAATTGATTTAAATTGTAGTGGATCTTGATAGGTAGAAAATGTGCGGTCTTTGTAAGTCGATCCACGATAACCCAAATTGCATCTAACCCTTTTTGTGTGACCGGAAGTCCTACTACGAAATCCATCGTAATATGCTCCCATTTCCACTCCGGTATTTCCAATGGTTGTAGCAACCCACTCGGCCATTGATGCTCAGCTTTTGCACATTGACACATAAGACACCTACTAACGTACTTCACGATTTCTCGTTTCAAATTTGGCCACCAAAAATGTTGCTTCAAGTCCCGGTACATCTTTATGCCTCCCGGATGAACAAAATATGTCGTATTGTGTGCCTCTTGCAAAATCTCCTCTCTCAACTCGGTTACCGCGGTACCCACACTCTCCCTTCGAATCTTAAAATACCATGTTTTTCTATTCAAATTTTTTTTACCTCATTTTCCACAATCCTTCTCCTGATTTTCTCACATTCTCCATCTTTCTCATGTGCCTCTTTTACCCTATCCAACAATGTTGGACGAGCTTCCATTACAATAAATTTCTCTCCAGATCTCTCGGGTCCCTTCACTTCTATTTCCAATTTCTCCATATCTCTTATTAACTCCTCCTGAGTTGTCAGTTAAAATAATTTCTCCCTTCCCTTCCTGCTCAGACCGTCGACAACTACGTTTACCTTTCCTAGGTGATAAAGAATCTCACAGTTATAATCTTTGATCAATTCTAACCACCTCCTCTGACGCATATTCAACTCCTTCTGTGTGAAGCTATATTTCAGACTTTTGTGGTCCGTGTATATCTCATATTTTTCTCCGTACAAATAGTGCCTTCATATCTTTAACGCAAAAACTACTGCCGCTAACTCTAAATCATGAGTAGGGTAACATTTTTCGTAATCCTTCAATTGTCGTGATGCATACGCAATGACTTTGCCGTGTTGCATAAGCACACAACCAAGTCCCTTATGCGACGCATCACTATACACTACAAATTCTCTCGTATCATCTGGTAAGGATAATACAGGCGCCTCGCTTAATCTCTTCTTCAATTCTTGAAAACTCTCCTCGCATTTGTCGCTTTATACAAATTTCACCGTCTTCCTCGTCAGATTAGTCAACGGGGTCGCTATCTTAGAAAAATCTTGGATGAATCTTCGATAGTACCCAGCTAACTCTAAGAAACTTCTCACCTCTGTCAGTGTTCTAGGTTGTTCCCAACTACTTACTGCTTCGACCTTTTCGGGGTCTACTGAGATTTCATTCTCATCCACCACGTGGCCTAAGAATTGAAATTTCTTTATCCAAAATTCGCATTTTGAAAACTTCGCATACATCTCCTCCTTTCATAGTGCTTCCAAAATAATCTTCAGATGTTCGACATGTTCTTCCTCAGTTTTCGAGTAGATCAAAATGTCATCGATGAACATTACTACAAATTTATCCAAGTATTGCTTGAAAAATTGATTCATCAAGTCCATGAATGCAGCCGGAGCATTAGTCAAACCGAATGACATTACCAAAAATTCGTAATGTCCATAATGGGTTCGAAACGCAGTCTTTGGTATGTCCTCGTCCTGTACTTTTAGTTGGTGATATCCTGTCTGTAGGTCGATCTTCGAGAAACATTTCGCTCCCTTCAATTGATCAAATAAGTCGTCTATCCTCGGTAGTGGATATCTATTCTTGATTGTTACTCTGTTCAATTCGCGATAATCGATACAGAGCCTCATCGATCCGTCCTTTTTCTTCATGAATAACACTGGTGCTCCCCAAGGATATACACTTGGTCGTATATAACCTTTATCCAGTAACTCTTGAAGTTGTATCATCAATTCCTTCATTTCTACTGGCGCTATACGATATGGAGTTTTTGAAATTGGTGCCGTTCCCGGTGCTAAGTCTATTACGAATTCGATTTCTCTGTTTGGCGGAAGGCCAGGCAGATCGTCTAGAAACACATCCTGAAATTCACTCACTACGGGTATATCTTTAATTTCTACCCCCTTTTTCTGAGTATCTACAATGTAAGCTAAATAACCTACACATCCTTTTTTTTTTAACAATTTCCTGGCCTGCATCATCGTAACATAACATGATTGCTTAAGCGATGACCTACCATAAAACACTACCTTAGACTTACTCGGAGTCTGAAGGTTCACACACTTGTTCTGACAGCCAATTACTGCTGTATGGTTATATAACCAATCCATCCCCAGTATTACGTCAAATTCTTCCAGTCTAATAGGAATAAAGTTTACGCTCAGTCCATGTTCTCTAATGTTTGCACGATAATTTCGATAAACGTATTCTACAGGGATTATTTCCTTATTCGCAACTTCTATGTTCAAAGGATCTTCTAAACGTTCTCGGGGTGTACTAAGTTTATTAGTAAATTCTTCGGATACAAACGAATAGGTGGCACCCGAATCAAATAATACATAAGCATTTATATTATTGATTGGGATTATACCTGACACCACGTCCTTTACACCTACGGTGTCTTGGACGGTCATGTTAAAGGTTTCTGCGGTCGATCGGTTGGGTTGCTTAGGTCCACTAATCATCAACTTACTTCCTCCTCCTTGGCTTCCGCCAGCTCCACCGCTTCCCTTCTTCGGGCAGTCTTTTATCTGGTGCTCTGTTGATCCATAAGCAAAACATCCTCTGATTTTCTTCGGCTTTGGGCAGTTTGGCGATATGTGCCCCTCTTGGCTGTAATTATAGCAAGTGCTTTTCCTCTTCCAGCATTCTCCCTGATGGCTTCTTCCATATTTATTGCAAGCTTCGGTCCTTTTCTTGAAGTTTCCCTGGTGATTCATGTCGACATCGGGATTTCTAATTGTCCCTTTCCGTTACTTGTTCTTTGGTGTTCTCATTTTAGGTGAGATTTGTTTGAAAAAATAAGTGACAAAGGTCCGACATGTATAATGTCGACGATTGGACTATAAGAGTCACCAGTTGGTTTTTTAAATGGTTGTACCAACACAACTGAGAAAAGGTTTACACATTGACCCAGTGATGTGACACTGCTAAACTGGTCAGTGAAACCGAGATTCATTAGGGTCCGGGGACTTGGTTATACGGAGGGAAGGTGTTAGGCACCCCCCGACATCCGTGTTACCATGGTAACCGCCTCTTTTTAAGAAACTGTTATCTGAATGTGTGTGTGTGTGGGTCAATGTGCTTTTATTTAGAAGTAGTGCGAGGCCTCGTTCGCACCTATATACACATGGTTTGAATTTTATGTAAAAATTTAATTTTAAGCAAGATATGACAATGATGTTTTATAAAAGAGGTTTTTTCAAACCCTGATGCTCAATTGTAATTGAGACCTTTTACACTCCCATTTTATTCCGTATACGGCTGGATTGATTTTATTTGACAGATGCGAAGCATCCGTATGAAAATACTGTACAAAAAGGTGCTGAATTCCTCGTGGGTATGAAAACCATCTGAGGAAATCCAAACATCACATATATATTTACAAGCTGCTTACAGCTGAAAAGGTCCATCACAGGAACCGAATATAGATTCAGGGGACTGAATCTGTGATCACATGATTCCTAGGCTCACATGATGCCGCAATTGATATAAACGCAGTAAGCAGGTATATATATAAAAGCTATAAATATATATATACATACATGATCACCAACCACGAAGCACCTCCATGGGGGATCAGAAATATAAATAAAGCTGTAAAAGCTATCAACCGCCACGGAGGAAACTCCAGGCGGGACAAAATGTACAGAAAGCTATAAAAATGGTCAACCACCACGAAGTAAACTCCATGTGGGACGAAATATACAGAAAGCTATAAAAACGGTTAACCACCACGAAGTAAACTCCAGGTGGGACGGAATATAAATATATATATATATATATATATATATATATATATATATATATATATATATATATATATATATACAAGAATATAAACGCACCGGATATAAAATCCAGGCTCATCGGACAAAGTCCAACAACAGTTAATATATATATAAGTATATATATTAAAGCAGTAAACGCACCAGATGTGAAATCCAGGCTCACCGAACAGAGTTCGATAGCAGTTCATATATATAATTATATATATAAGAAAGCCATTAAACACACCAGACATAAGTCTAGGCTCATCGAACAGAGTTCGACACGCAGTTTATATATATAAATGTATATATATATATATATATATATATATATATATATATATATATATATATATATATATATATATATATATATATATATATACAAAAGTAATTAAACGCTCCAGACCGAAGTCTAGGCTCAATCGAGGTATAATTGGATAATGTTAGTTCATATATATAATATATATATATATATATATAAATACATATGTATATACAAACTAAAAATAAACCACTGACCGAAGTCCGGGCAAATGTGTGCAACACGACTCTCAACGTGTAGAAGGGTGTGTGCAAAGATGAAGAGAAAAACTTTAAAGTGTGAAAGAAGGCTTACAGTGGGCTGCCAAAGAAGACTTTAATATCTTTAAAGTGGGTAAACACTGGCTTTTGTAGGTATAAAAGAGGCTATATATGAGCTCACAAGTGTTTAAAATGAGAAAGCACTCAGTTTGGGGTGAGTACAGAGCAAATTGGGCAGGGCTTTCTCGCCGTTTTCTCTTACAAAATGGCCACCCTAAGCCCTCTATTTATAGAGGGTGGAGCCGCAGGTGTACCAAAGGCAACCCAAGTTGGCTCGGGTTTTTCGGCTCGGGTCGTCTCGAAGTACGTGCACTCAAGCACTATAATGTCCATTCGGACTTTCAGAAGTGCAATTCGGGCATCCATTTGAGGTATACAGGACCTATTTCGGACCGCCATTGTCGAGAGTTGTACGATGGCATGGGATTAGAGTTTGTGCGAAGTCATTGAAGATAGGACGGTGCCCTCCAGTCTTCAAGCTTCAACTTTCATCCGTTACCCCGCATAATGGTCACTCGGATTGATTAGTCTTATGGGACACTGTTGTGTAGAGACGTTGAGACGACGTGGCATGGCATCATGTTGGTCAGATGACGATGTTGCCCATCACCGGTGTTATCATCGAATTGGGCTGATAAAGCAGACGTTGCTCAGCTTTGCTAGGATTGGACTGCTGCAATTAGTTGAAGGTCCTCATTGTCATCTTTGAGGTGTGTCTGTCTTCCCGCTGTTATAGTCGGGCTAGTACAGTGTATCTCGTTGTGAGCGCCGAGATTGAAGCTGGTTGTATTTGTAACAAGTATTTCCAGGGTTATTGCCGAACTTGCATTCCTTGGGGTTATCACCAAGGTTGGTGGCTATTCCCTTGATTGGGACTGAGACTGGATACCTCGGGGTTATCTTCGAGATTAATTGGTCTTCTCTGGTGTGTGTTCTGGTATTGATCTGCATGCCTCGGGGTTATCTCCGAGATTAGAATTGTTACTCCCAGATTGCGATACGGGGTTGATGCTGAACTTTCGGTAGTATCCGGCATGGATATGGATCGTCTTTCAGGGTTCCCTCTTAAAAGACGAATCTGTTCTTCTACAATGTTAGTGACAGGTGTACAAAAAATTTCGAGCGTCTACAGATGCCCCTCTTTATCTTAGTCATGCATGGCGATGCATGGGTAGGATAAAGAATCCTAGACACTTGAAATGTAACAAGACAAACATGGTACTATGGATAGCAACATGACGTAAATGTATGATGCATGTGTACGGGGTTGTCACCCAACACGCTAGGGATGATTGTTGACTCCCTGTTGCTTCAACTGGGGGTTCGTAACGATGACCAAATTTGATGTGTAATCCGAATCTATTAGGATGTTGATGTTGGAGTTATCAGCAAAGTCCTGTGTCTTTGATTATGACTTGATCCCGAAGATGTACCTCTTATGTGTGAGAGATTTATGGGGATGAAACTTGATCTGCATGAGGATGTGTATAATATATTTCATCATCAATCCTCATTGATGACAATCTCCTGGTTTGTATCGTCAGGACATGTCACGATTCTGTTGGATTTACTGCCAACATCAAATGTCGTCAGGGATGCCCGACCTTCGTTGATTTGTGTGTTTCACCGACATGTGAATCAACGGCTAAAAAATCCTGTGGGATATACTGTCAAGGTTGCTTGATCTCCGCTGTCGTGTAGATCATCGGAACATTGCGTTCTGACCCCCGCGGGGATTCGCTAGGGAATACGAGTGGTCGGGTGTGAAAACCTCGAATGGCTTCAGAGCTCTGATAGGTGTAAATCGCTATCGACCGTAATAATGTCAAGGCTGCTTGACATTCGTTGATTTGTGTGTCAACGGATGAGCATGCGTTGTAACCCCCGCCGGGGATCTCTTTTGTGAAAAGATTGGGGTGACAACCTTATGCTGACGGCATTGGACCTCTGTACGGTATTACCAAATGTGGTATGCAAAGACTTAAATCATCGGTATAGTAAACCCTGTGTTCGGGCGAATACCAATGGATGAAAAGAAAGCCACTGTTGGATAAAAAAAAACCAGGGTTTTAGGTTATTCTGCTCAATCGCGTAGCGTTTTTATCTCTGGTTTGGCCTTTTCTGCTTATAAGAACTCCTTTGTAACTCGAACTGGACCGAGTTGGAGGGATGGGACCCAGATGGGGATGCCGCAGGTGCATCTGCTGCAGCCACAGATGGGCCTGCGGCCAACCGTGGATGATAAATTCTAGCTGGTTGGTCTCACAAGTCACTTTTAACTTGTTGCGTGAAGGAAAATATGTGAGCCTCTTTCAGATCTGCTGAGTTCGGGCTGTTTTCTGCAAATTCTATCACCGTACAAGTGTTCTGCACTATCTTGGTGACATATACCTGTATTTTCTCTCATTTCTGTCCGTTGGATTTTGCGTTATCGCATGAAATGCATCTAAACACATAGTAGTGATTATGTATGCACAAATGACTAGATAAAAAATATTCAACATAGTAAATGTTAGTATTAAACCATGCTGAACATAATGATGTGAAAAAATTTGACTTTTGAGACAGTCAAATTGGCACCTTTTTATGGTATTTTTTGTCCTATTTGAGGTCCAATGAGCATAAGGTAGCAAGGCAAAGTACTCCTAGTATTGAGGTTGGCCTTATGCATGATAATTTTAATTTTTAATGCATATATTATGTATATGACTTTGGGGCAGGTGTGCTACTGAATGGCCACCTAGACATGCCTGTATGCATGTGGATAGTCCTATTTTCAAAGGGGACTGGCAAAATTTTTCCAAATGTAGGCATTGGGTAGTCATGCATTTTAACTCTATTATATGTTAAAGTAAATGCATGCATGCATATAGTCATAACATGCATTCTAGAAAGCTCCAGGTAAGAAAATACCACACCCTTTCTGAGGTGATTTGGAGACTTGTTGTCCAGATACTATGGATCCGGATCAGCCGAGTAGTTCCTATAGAACCACTTCTAGTGTACGGTGGAGGGCTTCTGAAGTACCTCGTCCCCGTTCTGTCAGACAGCCTCATCGGTTGGTAGAGGTCGTGATACGTCCTGTCCAGGTAGATGTTCCAGATGTTGAGGATGAGGAGGCGGATATTCTGATAGAGGATCCCGCTCTTGCTGCACATGTCCCTCGCAGGGAGCTTCGAGCATTCAGGTGGTGAATCCAGAGTTGTTGGGTGATTTGGGCAGACATCCATCGATGTATTTGCATGCTAATGAGGTATGGCGTTAGACTTTGATCTTCCTTTTTTCCTATTGATGAGGATTAAAGGGTTTTGATGTTGATCTGCATTTCATGCAGGTTCCTGGTTTTACACAGCCTCGAGGGAACTGGTTCAGTATTCACTCCATGTACCAGGCGCTTTATCCTGACTATAGAGCGGTAGTGCATGAGTGGGGATTTAGGGCATTTTTCTCCATCCTTCCCCGTCGTTGTCCCTGGGGTTATCTCAGGGCATTGTCTGAACAATAGTTTCATTAGACTCAGTCACTCCATCTGCTGGATTGCAAGGTGATGATGACGTCTATGGAGGACATTGATACCTACATCGAGGAGGAGCCCACTGCTGAGTTGCTAGCATTTCTTCCAAATTCTCCTAGGACCAGTACTGTTGTGATTCAGCACTCGTCACAGTACTTAGAGCAGAGTCTTCATCTGATGACCTTTGAAAGAGATCAGATTCGATCTATGATGTCGACTGCTCTTGATGGGAGGGAGACCACTCTATTGGAGAGAGACGGGGCATTGGCTCGTAGAGATGCCGCCGTCGTTGAGAGGGATGAGGCTATATCAGCCAGAGATGCAGTGATAGTTGAGCGGGATATCGCCATATCTGCCCGGGATGTAGCCGTCACAGATAGTACTGCAGTGAGGTCCCTTACCACTGGCATGATCGCAGAGATGAGCGCATATAGTGATGATCATATGGTCACTATGCAGATGGCTACAGATCTGTTGGGTCGTGTGGATATTCTCATATAGGAGACCACAACTTTACCTCCATCTTTTGAGAGGGAAGCCATGTTGGGCTTGTTGGCTCGCATATACCCTGACTTGTAGATGATCTTGTATTTTCCTGCACAGACTAGCTTAGCCATTTTGTCATGTACAGTTTACATTGTGTATAGCAAACAACATTATATATATGACAGGGAAATATATTTTTGGTCACTTCCCTTTTAGATATGCTTTGCTATTTGCTTGATATTTTGTCTGCTGCTTCAGGGCTTGTGATCTTGACATATTCTGAATTCCTTCTCGGTGGATGGACATTGAGTTGTCTCTGGATAGTTCAGAATGGATCATCGAATTGTATGTATCCCTACCATCTCTCGATGTCTTGAGACTGGTTTCTGTATGGAAATGAGGAGAAGAGTGTGGCTTTCCTCTCTGAGATTGACCGCACCACAGATGGTCGCCAGCACTTCTATTCAGGAGAAGCCTAGTTAATTACATCTCTTATGGATTGGTGTTGCTCTTTGAGGTACAACCGCCGCTTAGATGGTCGCCGAATCTCCTATTCGGGAGGAGTTTAGGTAATTCCATCCCTTTGGTCTGAAGTCGAATGAAACGTAGTGGATTAAAGGATGATCCCAGTACCAACTGACAAGGGTTTATGTTTTGGTAGGGGGTGAGACGGCACCATGAATGGCTACCTACGCACTCCTATTAAAGAGGAGATCAGGTCTGCGTAGTTCGAACCTGGTGTAAGAGGTTCAACGCTGTATGTGGCAGGAATGGTGTAGGAATGTTTTTGTTTTGTTTTTTTTGTTTTTGTAAGGAAAAGGGTGGAAATATTTTTGTTGTTTTTGTTTTATTGCGACCGGGGCCATATGAAATGGTTGCCTACGTACTCCTATTGAAGAGGAGATCAAGTCGATGTAGTTCGCCCCTCAAGGCGAGATGAAAAGCGTAATCCCATGTGCAGGTCAGAGTGTAGGGAAGAAAAAGTTTAATCCTAGGTTGAGGATAAACTACAGGTGAAAAGTTTGATCCCGGGTATGGGTAGCCAAACTGCAAACGTAAGAGGTTCAATCCACGGTGGGATATCCTAAGTTGTAGGAACGCAAAGGAGAAAGCCAGGCTACTGGCTTGAAAGGAATGTTTCCCTGAGGGGCAAAGTGTAGAAAAGTTGTTTGTGGTAAAGGTTTAAAGAACTGGAATGACTGGTGACCTGATGGTCTACCACCAGGATGTTTACTTGATGGTAACTTCAGACATAGTATCGTTTCACGGTGTCTGAGTTAATGAGTTGCGAAAATTCATCGACGTCCATTTCTTGCAACCTGAGAGCGCCTCCTGTCAATACTTCCTTGACAATAAACGGACCTTCCTAGTTAGGAGCGAATTTTCCCTTAGCCTGATCTTGGTTTTCCAGGATTTTTTTCAAAACCAAGTCATGTTGTCTGAATTGCAGTAGCCGGACTTTTTTGTTGTAGGATCATGTGATCCTTTGCTAATATAACTGACCATGGAAGATAGCCGCGGTTCGCCTTTCGTCTATTAGAGACAGTTGGTGATACCTATCTTGTACCCATTGGTCTTCATCCAACTGAGCGTCTATCAATACTCTGAGGGATTCCATCTCAACTTCTATGGGGAGCACTGCTTCCTTCCCATAGGTCAATACGTAGGGGGTTGCCTCAGTGGAAGTGCGCATTGAGGTTCTGTAGGCTAATAGAGTTAGAGGCAATTGGTCATGCCAATTTTTGTGATTGGTGGACATCTTTTGCATTATCTTCTTGATGTTCTTGTTAGCCGCTTCAACAGCACCATTCATCTTCAGACGATAGATGACTGAGTTGAGATGTTTGATGTGAAATTTACTGCATAATTCCTCCATCATTTTGTTGTTGAGGTTTTTGGCATTGTCGGACACAATCACCTCTGGTTGTCCATATCAACAAATGACATTGTTTCTTATGAAAGCAATGATGACTTCTTTAGTAACCCTGGGGAAGGAGACTGCTTCTACCCACTTGGTGAAGTATTCGATCATGGTGAAGATAAATCGATGACCATTACTGGCTTTAGGCTCAATGGGCCCGATAACGTCCATTCCCCACATTGAGAAGGGCCAAGGTGAACTCATATTGTGAAGTTCCCGTGGAGGGGCGTGTATAACATTCCCATGAATCTGGCACTGATAGCATCTCCTTACATGGTCATTGCAATCAGCTTTGAGAGATAGCCAATAATGTCCCGTCCTGAGGACTTTCTTGACAAGAAGGGGGCCACTAATGTGGGGACCACAGACTCTGCCATGGATTTCATCCATAAGCCTTTGGGCTTGATCTTTGTCTAAACATCTAACGAGACCTAATCCTGCATCTCTTTTGTAGAGCTCATCTCCACTCAGGTAGAATTTCATAGCAAGTCGGCGGATCCGCCTTTTCTCAGTCGGGCTCGTCTCAGCGGGTGTAGATCCATCTCGCAGATATTCCTTGATATGTTGATACCAAGGATGTTGGATGGGTGGTAGCTCATTCGATACTTCTCCAACGTAATTCCCATAGGCTGGTGCCTTGTGCAGGGAAATTGTGATGCTTGACAAGTGTTCCTTGTCTGATATGTGAATCAAGGAGGCCAAAGTTGCTAACGCGTCCGCGAAATCATTCCTATTACGAGGAATGTGTAGAAAGGATATTTCTTCGAACCCCAAAGCCATCTTTAAAACCTGCCAATGGTAAGGCAGCAAATATAGTTCATTGGTTTGATAGATTCCGGTGGATTGTCTGATTACCAACTCCGAATCTCCAAGGACAGTTAACTGCCTGATGCCCATTCAATGGGCAAGTTTTAGCCCCATAAGACAGCCTTCATACTCAGTCGTATTGTTGGTGCTGATAAACTGTAATTTCACAGCGACGGGATACTGCTCCCCCGTATCAGATACTAGAACTGCTCCAGCTCCAGAACCTTCCTTATTGACAGCTCCATCGAAATACATCTTCCACATTTGGCGTGTATCGTACTAATGGTGTTGCTGAATTGTCATTACTCCTTTATCAGGGAAATATGTCTCCAAGGGTTTGAAATCCCCTAATGGTGCGGCTGCCAGTTGATCCGCAATTCCTTGACGTTTGATGGACTTTTGAGTCACATATACGATGTCAAATTGTTGTAGGATCAACTGCCATCTGGACAGCCGACAATTCAGTATGGGTTTACTGAACACGTACTTGAGAGGATCCACGCGGGATATGAGATGGGTTGTGTGCCCATGGAGGTAATGTTGTAACCTCATGGCAGCCCATGCTAAAGCACAACACGTCTTTTCGATCAGAGTGTACTTGTGTTCACTGCTGCTAAATCTTTTGCTGAGGTAATAGATAGCTCGTTCTAGGCCTCTATCGTCCTTCTGTCCCAGCATGCAGCCCATGACATTGTCACTTACGGATAGATACATAAACAGGGGAACATCATCCCTGGGTGGTACCAAGATGGGAGCTTTGATTAGCTGTTTCTTGATTGTAAGGAAGTTATTCTGGCACTTCTCATTCCATTTCATGGAGGAGTTCTTCCTTAATAGCTTGAAGATTGGCTCACAGGTTGCTGTGAGTTGGGAGATAAATCTACTAATGAAGTTGATCCTTCCCAAAAATCCCCGTATTTCCTTTTCTGTTTGAGGAATGGGCATTTCCATGATGGCTTGGATTTTGGCAAGATCCAGCTCTATCCCTTTGTGGCTGACTAGAAATCCTAGCAACTTGCCTGATTTAACGCCAAAGGCGCACTTAGCTGGATTCAACTTCAAGTTGTACTTACGTAACCTGTTGAACAATTTCCTGAGATGATCTATATGGTCATCCTCCTTTTGGGATTTGGCAATAATGTCATCCACATAGATCTCTATCTGTTTATGCATTAAGTCGTGGAAAAGAGCCATCATAGCTCGTTCATAGGTAGCTCCAGCATTGATGAGGTCGAATGACAACCGTCTATAACAAAAAGTTCCCTAAGGAGTGATGAAAGAAATTTTTTCACAATCTTCCTCGGCAACCATGACCTGATGATACCCCGCAAAGCAATCTGCAAAGGAGTACATGTCGTATTGCGCAGTATTGTCAATGAGAATGTGTATAAATGGCACGAGAAAGCTATCTTTTAAGCAAGCTTTGTTCAAGTCCCCGTAATCCATGCAAACTCTCACCTTCCCTCTAGGTTTAGGTACGGGCACGATGTTGGATATTCACTCAGGATATGTAGACACCATTATGATGCCAGCTTGAAACTGTTTCACAATTTCTTCTTTCACCTTTAAACTCCATTCAGGTTTCAATCGCCGGAGCTTTTGCTTGACTAGCTTAAATCCATCTTTAATGGGAATGCGATGAAGGACAATGTCAGTGGACAAACCCACCATATCCTCATGAGACCATGCAAACAAATCCTAGAACTGGGTTAATAGCGTAACCATGTCATTCCGTCGGTTTGGGGTAAGGTTTGAACCAATCTGGATTAACTTAGGGTTTTCTAAGGTTCCGAGATTGAAAGGAGTGGTTTGATCAAGATTGGGTTTGGGTTTGTCTTTAACCCATTCTTGAATTTCTGGAGGCACCTCAATGTCATCGTGTATATCCACCAAGGCTGAATTCATCTCTACATCAAAGGTACAATCCTTGTGGAGAAGAGGCACCGTATCAGCAAGCACAGGCACATCTAAATTCAGAGTCCTGAAACAAAATATGCTCTCACTTAGTATATATGAAATGTGTTGATCATACACAGTGTTAGCATATACTGGCAAAATAAATCGCTAATACTGTACATAAAAGTAAGCAGTTATTATATCTACAGGGCAGAAAGAGTTTTCGCCCGCTTTACCCTTGACGACCAATGCAAGGAATGATGTTCCAATTGGCAAGAGCAAATTCCGGGTGAACCACAGTGATAGAGGGATTATCATCATCTTCCCTGTCCCGAATGATAGCCATTACGTCTGGGCAATCATCGTCTGGGGTGTAACTGTTGGTATGCTCATCATGAACGATGATGCGTATGCTGGACATCATTCGCATGACGTCTTGCTTGATTCTTCATTCCTCTTCCTCCACTGCGGGATCTGGAACAAAGATTTTTTTCTCCTTTACCGGTACTGGCTTGGGAAATAACATTGCCATTATATTGGCTGGCACCTTTATGGGAGGTTGTGCGGACTCGGAGCTTGAAGGCGAAGCTAAACGCCGCATGGTCGAAGCTAAAGGAATCTGCTGATGCTTATGAGGATTCCTGTTACTAGAGCGGCAGAATAGCCTAGTCTAGCTATCCCAATTTGTTTGGTTAAGCGAATAGGGTACTTGATACCCTGGCAATATTTACCCAACCCTTGTCCCGGTTTATGACCTAACGACATCATTTCTTGTGTGGCCGACATTACCTCGATAGAAATATGGGGTTCAAGCAGTGGCGTTCCAATAGCATGGTATTGGGTATTGCGTATTTCCAAAGTATGAAAACTAATTGGTTCAACATCCTTATTGGCATTGATGAGTGGCATGTCCCCATGCTGAGGAATCTCCGGTTCAGCGTTGACTGTGACCAGGCTATTGTTGATGATGTATTTCAACTGTTGGTGAAGAGTGGAGGGGACTGCCCCTGCCATGTGAATCCATGGTCGTCCCAAGAGCAGGTTGTATCCCGAATCTATCTTGAGCAAATGGAAGGATACGCAGAATGTATGAGGACCAATCTCAATTGGCAGCTCAACTACTCCGACCGAGTTACGGTGGGCTCCATCAAAAGCTTTGATGATGGTATGGCTACTCCAAATTCGATTGGGATTGATATTCATCTTCACCAAGGTAGCGTATGGGCAGATATTCAGAGAGGAACCTCCATCTATTAAAACTCCCACCACCATATATCCAGAGGACAAGACTGTAATGTGCAATGGTTTGCAATGGCCGGTCCCTTCGGGTGGTATGTCATCATCAGTGAAGGATATCACATTGTTGTTGAAAATGTGATCAACCAGATGTTGAAACTTTTCCGTATCAACTGATGTCGGTAGATAGGCTTCTTCTAAAACCTTTAACAAGACCTTCCTGTGATTCTCGGAAGTCAGGACCAAGTCCAAGATTGATATCTGCTGTGGAGCTTCTTTCAAGCTTAAAACTACATATGCTTCGTTATGACCCATAGTGCGGAGGAAATTTTCAATCTTCTCAATGGGTACTTTCCCCTTAGACTTGATGACAGGCTTCATTACCCGTTAGGGAAGATATAGTGGATTTTCCTTCGACACTGCAGCAGCTATATGCGAGGTGGATCCTTCACCTTCTCCATAATTCCATGGAACTGCGCACAAGCTAATAATAGGATATTTTGCTCTGCACGGCAAGTTGATTGGCTCGGGAGCGACCACTTTCAAAGGATTGTTGATTCCCTTGAGTTGAATGACTGGCATGATAAGTGATTTGTTAACCCCATCACTTTCAGCAGATATGACTGCTACTACACTCTTCCACTTAGTAGGACACGAATCCTCACTTGCCCGTAACACAGTGTCGTTATCTACCAGATGCAGTACGCCACTGTCGATTAAATTTTGAATAAGGTGGCGGAGTGCCCAGCATTCTTCTGTGCTGTGACCGCGAGATTGAGAATGATATTGACATACTCCCTCAGAGTTGTATCATCCTGAACGGGGGTTGATTGGAGGTAGAAGGGAACTAATCCTTCCTTCATTGATTAACATATGAAGGATTTCCTCCATAGGTTGGCCCAAATATGTGAATTCCCTTTTGTTGGCAAAATCCCGACGGGCCTTAACATTTTCTCTCTTCGTCACTTTGTCTTCCAGTATTTCATTTTCTGAAAGTGAAGAGGGAATATTCATGACAATAGGTAGGAGACTGGCATGCTCCTGGCTGATTAGCTGACGAGTCACTTGATGCTGATAAGTCACCAGTTCCGCCAATTGCTCAATTTATTTACAGAGAGCTTTCATCTTTCGTTCCATTGTGAATTGGAACTTAGCATAATCCCATCTGTCATCACCATCTTTGGGGGTCTGGGAGGATTCACAGCTAAAATTGGAATTCTGTCTGCTGCTCCAATTGATCATGTTGACCTCTTCTTCCTTGTGTTGAGGAAGAGGGTTGTCTTGAACGTGAGGCTGATCGGGTTTGGTGGCCACGATTTCACCATTGTCTATCAGGTCTTCGATTTTATGTTTGAAGGCCCAACAATCCTGAGTATCATGTATAGGTGCCCCGGCATGATAAGCACATTTTTGAGCAACATTAAAACCCCGTCCATTAGGGCTGGCTGGTGGAAGAAGATGCGTGATTTTCTTCTGTGTTGTTAGAAGATTGAGAATGTTCTCGAGGGTGTCCCCTAAAGGTGAGAATACTCGAGGTCGTTTGACTTCTCGACCTTTTGGTACTGGAGTGTTTGAAGACTGTGCTTGAAAGGGAGTGTAATTTCTCCTCTGGATAAGCATTTTTTGACTGCCTTTTTGATCCTGTAGTATCAGGGAAACATCCTCTTCTTTCTTTTTATGGACACTCCGGGGGTTGTTCCCATAATTTCCAGATTGGATGTGATCAGCAACAACTTTGAGTGCAGCTAGGTCTTGAATCTTTCCGGATTTCAATCCCATTTCAGCCATCTCCCCATGTTTGACCATTTCAGAAAATGGTTTGCCGATGCCGGCTAAAACTCTTTCATAGAAAGGTGCTTCTTGTATGTCTATGAAAGTCATGACTATCTCTGATTCTGTCATGGAAGGACTAACTTGGGCAGCCAGGCATCTCCACCTCCGAGCATACTCTCTAAAAGACTCATTAGACTGTTTCTTGATCTTGGTAATTTGATACCGATCAGGAGCCATTTTAGATTGAAAGTTGTATTGGGTGAGGAAAACATATGCTAGCTTTTCCCAACTATGGATCTTTGAATAGTCTAATCTAGTGTACCACGAACGGGCTTCTCCAGTTAGACTTTTTTGGAACAGTTACATTCTGAGTTTTTTATCCTCTGCATAAGATCCCAGTTCTCCAATAAACACCTTTAGATGTCTGTAAGGATCTCCTAACCCGTCATATTTTTCAAAGTCAAGAGTCTTAAATTTTTCTGGATAATGAATACCAGGGAAAATACACAAATCAGCATATGAAACACTCACGTGTGTTCCAATTTCTTTGATAGTGCGAAGGGTCTCTTCCATTTGGAGGACTTTCTTTTTGATGTCAGTAGTGTCTGGGTCTCCAGTGGGATGGGTAGCATCATGAGTTTTGTTGGTCAGATCCAACTGCAGTTCAGGTATTGTAATGACCTGGGTTCCTCCTTGTGTGGAGGATTCAGCATGTACGGGTATTTTCTGACCCTGCGTAGACTGGTGTAATTCTTTTAGTAGAACAGCTAAATCTGTAATCTGTTTGCCTGTAGGCCTGTTGCCTTTAAGGATTTTGAACTGGTGGTAGGTCCGATTGATTCCCTGCAAAAGACTTGCATAGTTTAGTCTTTAAGGTGGATAATAACATGCTATGCGATGTGTCCATTTTAGGAATTTTATCCTGCAAAACGGATGTCAGCGGTTTGTAGCATGTATGTGTACACATTTCTTCATATTTCTCATTGCATAGAGATAGATATGGAAGATAATTACAAGTAATTGAAATGAGAGCATGAAGAGACTTTCCTCCGTTTTGGGTTTATCAGAGGCTGACCTATCTTAGGTTACTCTCGTGGCTTTTTGGCATGAAGGTTCCCAAATCATCACAATCTACTTGACGGGAAGTTAATCCGGTCTTTCAACTGGAGCGAATTTGGGTGGTGCCTTTCTTGAGCCACAGAGAATTAGTCTTCTCACGAGTCCAGTAATCAAACACCTACGGGATAGCCTCCTGGTGGAGGGACCACACAACATACATTCACATACATCGCGTCTTACCGTATGAAAATGATGACAAGTGCGAAACACTAATATCACAAGCAGATATGGTGTGAAGCACTAATATCACAAGCAGTTTATAGTGCGAAGCACTAATATCACAAGCAGTTTATAGTGCGAAGCACTAAATAAGGAAATGCATTCGTACACATTCATCATAAAATGTAAATGCAACATCCACACACAAGCAGATAACAATTTTGAAAAAATTGCAATAGCGGCTTAAGTCCTCCTAATGGAGTCCCCAGCAGAGTCGCCACCTGTCGACGTCAGGATTTTTAATTGTCCCTTTCCGTTACTTGTTCTTTGGTGTTTTCATTTTAGGTGAGATTTGTTTGAAAAAACAAGTGAAAAAGGTCCGACATGTATAATGTCGACGATTGTACTATAAGATTCGCCAGTTGATTTTTTAAATGGTTGTACCAATACAACCAAGAAAAGGTTTGCACATTGACCCAGTGATGTGATACTGCTAAACGGGTCGGTGAAACCGAGATTCATTAGGGTCCGGGGACTTGGTTATGCGGAGGGAAGGTGTTAGGCACCCCCCGACATCCGTGTTACCACGGTGACCGCCTCTTTTTAAGAAACTGTTATCTGAATGTGTGTGTGTGTGTGTGTGGGTCAATGTGCTGTTATTTGGAAGTAGTGCGAGGCCTCGTTCGCACCTATATACACAGGGTTTGAATTTTATGTAAAAATTCAATTTTAAGCAAGATATGGCAGTGATGTTTTATAAAAGAGGTTTTTTCAAACCCTGATGCTCAATAGTAATTGAGACCTTTTACACTCCCATTTTATTCCGTATTCGACTGGATTGATTTTATTTGACAGATGCGAAGCATCCGTACGAAAATACTGTACAAAAAGGTGTTGAATTCCTCGTGGGTATGAAAACCATTTGAGGAAATCCAAACATCACAGATATATTTACAAGCTGCTTACAGCTGAAAAGGTCCATCACGGGAACCGAATCTAGATTCAGGGGACTGAATCTGTGATCACATGATTCCTAGGCTCACATGATGTCGCAATTGATATAAACGCAGTAAGCAGGTATATATATAAAAGCTGTAAATATAAATATACATACATGATCACCAACCACGAAGCACCTCCATCGGGGATCAGAAATATAAATAAAGCTGTCAAAGCTATCAACCGCCACGGAGGAAACTCCAGGCAGGACGAAATGTACAGAAAGCTGTAAAAATGGTCAACCACCACGAAGTAAACCCTAGGTGTGACGAAATGTACAGAAAGCTGTAAAAAGGTCAACCACCATGAAGTAAACTCCAGGTGGGACGAAATGTGAATATATATATATATATATATATATATATATATATATATATATATATATATATATATATATATATATATAAGCATATAAACGCACCAGATATAAAATCCAAGCTCATCGGACAAAGTTCAACAACAGTTAATATATATAAGTATATATATATTAAAGTAGTAAACGCACTGGATGTGAAATCCAGGCTCATCGAACAGAGTTCGATAGCAGTTCATATATAAAATTATATATATAAGAAAGCCATTAAACGCACCAGACATAAGTCTAGGCTCATCGAACAGAGTTCGACACGCAGTTCATATATATAAATGTGTATATATATATATATATATATATATATAAATACATATATATATATATATATACAAACTAAAAATAAACCACGGACCGAAGTCCGGGCAAAAGTGTGCAACACGACTCTCAACGTGTAGAAGGGTGTGTGCAAAGATGAAGAGAAAAACTTTAAAGTGTGAAAGAAGGCTTACAGTGAGCTGCCAAAGAAGACTTCAATATCTTTAAAGTGGGTAAACATTGGCTTTTGTAGGTACAAAAGAGGCTGTATATGAGCTCACAAGTGTTTAAAATGAGAAAACACTCAGTCTGGGGTGAGTACAGAGCAAATTGGGCAGGGCTTTCTCGCCGTTTTCTCTTACAAAATGGCCACCCCAAGCCCTCTATTTATAGAGGGTGGAGCCGTAGGTGTACCAGAGGCAACCCGGGTTGGCCCGGGTTTTTCGGCTCGGGTTGTCTCGAAGTACGTGCACTCAAGCACTGTAATGTCCACTCGAACTTTTAGTAGTACAATTCAGGCATCCATTTGAGGTAAACAGGACCTATTTCGGACCGCCATTGTTGAGAGTTGTACGATGGCATGGGATTAGAGTTTGTGTGAAGTCATTGAAGATGGGACGGTGCCCTCCGGTCTTCAAGCTTCAACTTTCATCTTTTACCCCGCACAATGGTTACTCGGGATTGATTAGTCTTATGGGACACTATTGTGTAGAGACGTTGAGACGACGTGGCGTGGCATCGTGTTGGTCAGATGACGATGTTGTCCCTCACCGGTGTTATCGTCGGATTGGGCTGATAAAGCAGACGTTGCTCAGCTTCACTGGGATTGGATTGCTGCAATCGGTTGAAGGTCCTCATTGTCATCTTTAAGGTGTGTCTGTCTTCTCGCTGTTATCGATGGGCTAGTATATTGTATCTCGTTGTGAGCGCCGAGATTGAAGCTGGTTGCATTTGTAACAAGCATTTCCGGGGTTATTGTCGAAATTGCATTCCTTGGGGTTATCACCAAGGTTGGTGGCTATTCCCATGGTTGGGACTGAGACTGGATACCTCGGGGTTATCTCTGAGATTAATCGGTCTTCTCCGGTGTGTGTTCCGGTATTGATCTACATGCCTCGGGATTATCTCCGAGATTGGAATTGTTACTCCCAGATTGCGATCCGGGGTTGATGTTGAACTTCCGGTAGTATCCGACATGGATATGGATCGTCTTTCAAGGTTCCCTCTTAAAAGACGAATCTGTTCTCCTGCAATGTTAGTGACAGGTGTACAGAAAATTTCGAGTGTCTACAATTCCCATCTTGATTATTGTTTCTGCTGTTGTTGTTGTTTTCCCATTTCCTCTTTCCGGAGTTACTTCCTCTGTTGCTGCTCCCTCCACGATGCTCACTACCAACGTTCTTATTCTTCTTCTCCTTATGATATAGACTTAAGGCCTCACTGCCACATTCTGCAATGATTGCCTTCTCCAACAACGTCAATAGGAATCAATCTAGAAGACCTATACCTTATTGTACAACCACAGCTTCAACCCCTGCTCAAAACGTCTCGCTTTCCTCTCCTCATCCGCAACTTGGTGTTCTGCAAATCGCGCTAGTTCATTGAACTTAGTTGCGTATTGCGCCACCGTCATATCACCTTGTTTTAACTCTAGGAATTTTACTTCCATCCTACTCTTCATACTCTTCGGGAAATAATTCTCAAAAAATAGCATCGTAAACCTCTCCCAATTTATCGTTCCTTCCCTCGCTCTCTGCTGATTAGTTTCCCACCAATAGTTTGCTTCGCCTCTCAGCATGTATGTGGAAAATATGGTCTTCTGGTCTTCACCCACGCGAGCTATAGTGAAGGCCTTCTCGATCTCCTTGATCCAGGTTTGCGCAACTATCGGGTCAGTAGTTCCTGTGAACTCTGGGGATCCTACACTCTTAAAGTCTTTCAAGGTTGTTACTAGGATAGCTTGGGGAACGGGTGGTACGGGTGGTACGGGTTCGTTTCTTCCCCTCAGAGCTTCTCCCAATAAATCTACAAGTCTCTGTATCGGATCTACAGGACCTCTCTCATCATTAACTGACTCTTCTGGGACAGTTATTCTACGTCTGGGCGGCATTTTCTGCATCACAAAATTTCCCATTTATTATCTAATTATCATATTTAGACATTTTTCAATAGAAAAGAACTACTAGTTTATAACACGTTTCTGAAATAGGATCATTTATATTCATATGCCAAAGGGTTACATTACACGTTCTTTTCTAGCATACTGCTATAAATGATAACACATATCCCCTAGTATCACAAAAGACGGGGACCACACTAACTTACTACCCCTCTAACATTTTTCAAAAGTTTGGGGTTACCACTGTCTCACATCTTACACAAAAGACGGAGATTACAACAACATATTAACAACACATAAATAAAACTACTATACTACTGGGCTTTTCCCTCTAGACTCAACATATTATCCCATGATCCATGGCGCTTTGATACTCCTGCTGCGTAATGTGTGCTACCATATCCCGACTTATGGTATGTCGGGTCTGTCCTTGTTCAGCTGGGTAGTGATTTACCCCATCGATCAATCTCTCAATGGTCGTGCGTAGAGCAAAGCCCATCTTGTTCGTCTTCCTTCTCTTTCATCGCACCTCGTCCTCTAGGTCATTCACCCTATCATTGGAATCCTCCCACTTCTCCTCGAAGTGAATCATATCCATCACCTCCATCTCTAACTGAGTTCGGAGAGCTTCCTTCTCCATCCTCTCACTCAAAACCCTCTGCTCCATCTCTTCTAACCTTCCTACCAAGGCTCCCATCTGTATCCCTGCCTCCTTTCGGTGAGCAATCTCTACTTCCATCTCCTGCATCACTAGTTGCCACTGATGGTCCTTGTCCCTCAACTTCTGGAACGCGAACTCCCTTTCCCTAGCCTCAGCCTCTAGCTCCTCCACTCTACATCCCAACTCCAAAATTTGTTCTTCGTACTCTCCTAACATTCGATCCTCAAAAGTAGTCCCGTCGAAGTCCTCCATGGGCTCGGTTTCATCCTCCACGGGTTCCTCCTCCGGATCAGATTCCTCAGGTAGAGGCTCTATCTCCTCCTCCTCCTCCTCGTCATCATCATCATCTATAGGGGCAACTATCGAAGTAGGTTCTGCTATCAAGGGTGCCTCATAGACTACGTGGATATCACGCGGCTCTTCCTCTACTACTCGGCTAGGTCCTCCCATGTCAGTCATCCTACAAACACCAACATAAGACAAGATAAACAACAACTCCATCAGAATTTTAAATAACATAAGTTCATTGTATAGAATGAAATTATATTTCATAACACACTAAGTCCCTCAAGGAAACTCTACATGAGTTTTATCTCCTTCCTAACTTCTAAGTTCCCTTAAGTTATAATCTAAAGACACTCGCTCCTACGGTTTATAACTAAGGCTTTGATACCAACCTGTGACGCTCCCAAATTCTGACCTCCACTTGGTCACCCAAATTTGGTTCATCATGTTGTCATTGTAAAACCATAATAACTAAAATAACGCATACACAACGGAAAATCTACTTTAAAATAATGTACAACGATTTATTATAATTATTCCCCCAAGTCTCGCAACCTAAATTGCTTAATAGATTACATAATAATATCGAATAAAGACTTATTATATAATCCTTCATAAGCTTAAACATAGTCTGGAAATAGTCTTAAAATAACATTATAGATTAAACATAAAAAGGGACAAGCTAGTCGGTAGCCTTGCCCTTGCCCTTGTCTGCTCCAGAGACACCTTCATGTTCCTCCTTAACTGAAAGGTTTTAAATAGGCAAGGATGAGCACGAATTGCCCAGCAAGTAATATACAACAAGGGGTAAGATATAATATCACAAGGTTTGAAATATTGAAGTGCCATTTCTAGGATAATTCAAAGTTTCAGAAAAACATCACGGATAAGAAATATCAACAATTCTTGGAATAAGAATGACAATTCAATATAAATCAACAGATATATATGAACTCAACGACTAATAATGTATCCAACTGGATAAGAAATGTATACTGAGCAGTCACTAAGGACTATTGAACTTCCACTAGAGTTACCAATATTAAACTGATAGCCCAAAATATCAAGTACTATAGATGATCAGTCTACAATACTTTACGTTATGCATAACACCATAATAATAATATACTCACGTGTCGGGGTTTCCAACAACATACAATCCCCTTACCATAAGGGTTGTCCAACTCAGTTTTCAAGATTTCTGTACCAATCAATTGGTTAGTACAGTTTTATAAACATGCATATAGTCTAGCCGAATCAAATGACATCGGCTCTTTCACAATATTCAAGAACAATACTAAGTTTATTATGAATAATAATTTTCACAAGGGTTTAAGCATAATGGCTCGTTTGAACGAGAAAACAATATAACTTGTACTCAAAGAGATAAGCTTACGGTATTCGTCGAATCAAGAATGCAAAGATACTTGCACAATAAGATAGGTTTGAAACTTACACAATCAAAGAGTGAAGTTCAACGAAACTTGCCTTACACGTAGTTTATCCTCGTTTAATAAATCAACACTTTCGAATCCTATTTATAGCGCATTATAAGTATACAATGTTCATTAGCTAACATTGTCTTTAATCAAGCTTGACATGATACAAGTAGGCATGTAAGGTACAAAATCAGTTTATACGTCATCATAAATCAAATACTTAGTTACTTCATAAGCAAATCAAGAATGTTCAAGGTTAAGACCTCCTTACTTATGGACTATTCATTTCAATGCAATACCAACTTATCGACTAAACATCACACGTATATATACACATCAGTAGGTTTTAGATCACATTTAGCATTATAGGCATCATACAAGTTACTACCCAAAAGTTAGAATTCACTAACTATGATTCCAGACTGGCGCGACCGTGCCTGATTTGCATTGAGGATATGCGCAGCCGCGCGGCTCCCAGTTCAAACCAGGGCTGAGCAGCTATTTGCTTGGCCTAGCTTGTCCATCATTTCATACATAACACATATTAACATGTTAAGGGTTCTTTCGCACTTGTCTAGTTTAATCTAGGTCTCGTCTTGCACAATACGGTTCTAAGTTGGACATCTCAACAATTTAAGGCTATTTAAGGTTATGAAATCACAAAGTCCAACATGCTTGATTCTTAAACATATAAGGTAGTCATATAAATCATATTAGACATGCTTGTGAGTATTCATATCACATACGTGTATTTAACATTCTTTTGTTTTGAAATATGTTTTGTTTATGATTACGATACCTAAGCATGGTACATGTACATTTATGATACATGAGTGTGTCTAAGGATATCATCTCGCATGTTCATAATCATCAGATTCTAACTTTCAAAGTAGCACATTAACATTCACGTTCCAAGTTCGCATTTTCATTAGCAAAGCTTACTACTAAGTCTAACATGTTCATGCTTCAATATGAAATGCATATACAAAAGTTAGTATGCCCGACATGCATTTTAAAACCATACTAGCATGCTTGCAAGATTAGAACATGCATTATTCACGTTTACCATTTCTAGCTTTTCGAAAACTTGAAGTTTTCTTGAAAACTTAGCTCAAATCAAGCTAAAACAACATAACATGTTCAAAACAATATCTAACCACATACTAGGGCCATTCATATGCATATTCTAACCAAAGTAACATGCTCAGAACAATACAGAAACATTACAGCAGTATTTGAGAATAACACCATGCGTGGCCGCGCGGTATTAGCCTATGGGCCGCACCACTTCGAGCAGAATCAAAAATTATGGCTCTGCTTTTGCAGAGCCTTATCACATTCACTGCTAAACTTGCAACCAGACTACCTGCAAAGCTCCTAGATATGCATGAAAACTTAGACAACACAATGGCATGCTATCATACATCAATTAACAGAGAATTCAAGTAAATTATAAGAATTTGACAAAACTCAATACTAAGAACATGAAACAGAATTGCTACCTCTTGAAGCTTAAATGGCTACTCCTTAATACACTAAGTATACTTCCTCAATCCTCAGTAGCTCACACTTCTATATGCAACTTATCAGATAATTTCAATCAACAGAGAATGAGAAGAGTTTGGTTGCCATTTATAGAGAATGATTTACACGGTTTATGAGTTTATCTACCATATACAATCCAACGGGAAAGGGAATGAACCCTTGGATTAAGAGAGGTTGGTGAAAAGAGATCACCAACTTCATCTCTTCCACTCCCTTCTTCATAATCACGGCTAGAGTAGCCTTCAACCATCGACTTGGTTATACGCAATTAGATTTAGGCTACTGTGCATCATTATTTGAACCACTTAAAATCGGACACGGTATTAAATCTCAGCATCTGTGTTTATAATGCTTAATTTGTTCTCTTGGGTTTTCTAAAAATGTAATTTTAATGTGTTAAGGCTACTACATACTGGAAGTTAGGGATTATTTATGAACTCACATCTTATAATTCATGTACATAATTCTAGTCTAATTATTATTTATAATATGTATGGACTCCATTATATTACCCACTAGTAATTAATATCTCCGTAAACTTTTATTATTCCAGGTATACCCACTTATTGGAATAGCTTGAAATTCTTTGACTGAGTACATCTTTTAATGTTTCCACACATACTCAATGTCACATAAACAATTGTTTTTTTTGTAGCTTATAATCCCTACACTTTATTATATAGTTTATATATATTATTGTGTCACACCACATTTTTCTTTTTAATGCAAGAACTATACAATATCACACACATTAATTAATAATATCGTTCTAATTATGCAATATACTTTACTCATAATAACAATCACATAACAGTAATTAATTACCAATAAAAGTTAATTAATATTCTACAATAACAATTAACAATTAATTGTTCACTTGATAATTCCTTCGTCGATTAATATTACTATTAATATTTTCCATCACGGTGCCACACAAGGCTCTCAACGAGTTCATCACAAACTCCACATATTCTCAAGTATTCAATTATTTAATATAATTGAGTTACCTCATTTCCTAACACAAAATTGTTCATATTCAAATAAATATTCATTTATATTAATATGTTCACTTACTAATACGTGGAAATTCTCGGATATTACAACTTTGGCATCATTAGTTGGAAGAGCTGTCACTTCCACCCACTTCGAAACATAGTCGACTGCTAACAAGATGTATAAATTTCCACATGAAGAAACGAAAGGGCCCATGAAATCTATCCCCCAAACATCAAAAATTTCCACCTCGAGGATTGTGTTCAATGGCATTTCATTCCTTTTCAAAATATTCCCAACTCTTTGGCATCTGTCACATCTCTGGACAAAACTGTAAGCATCTTTAAAAATCATCGGCCAGTAGAATCCTGCTTGTAACACTCGGACCGCTGTCCTCTCTCCACCGTAGTGACCGCCAAATAATGAAACTATTTCTCAAGAATACGTTTCTGACAAGGTTTGACCAGCCTTGATCTGTCATTTGTGATGTTGTTAGATTGATCTAGTGTTATGTTATTTGACCCTGACATGTATACTACATGTGTGAACTCTTAGATCACACAAACAAGACCTATAATCAAAGTTATAGAGCATCAAAAGTGGTACTCTGCAACTGTTCTTCATTTCTGGAAAATCCAGAAATGAAGAACAACTCTGACATGATTTTCAAGGGCTAATATCTTTATGTGGTGATGTTGTTTAGCCATGAAATTGATTAGTGATTGTAGTATTACATTAGTACTACAATCCTAACACTTTAGCAAACCCAGAAACAAGATAACCAATAATCTAGAACCGGTCAAACAAGACACCTTGCTAACTGGCATGAGTTTTTGGGCAAGCTCAATAACAGCTTAAGAACACCTATAGCGATGGTTCTGTCGCTATAGGCCCCTTTAGTGATACTTAATTTCCAAAAATTAATTATTTTAATAAATAATTAGAGAAAAATAATTTTTAATTATGAAAAATACAAAATAAATTCCTAAAGATTGTGTTAAAGCCTAAAAATGGGGTTTTTTTTTATATAATTTTGAGTATATTTCATAAATATTTCATATTTTTGGAATATTAAAGGTATTTAATTTATTTAATTATAATATTAAATAAATTACATAAAAATAATTTTAATACTTGAAAAAATCATGAGAAATTATATTATGGTGTTAGAAAATATTTTAAGTTATTTTTAATAACTTTTGATATTTTATGATGAATTTCATTAATAAATTAATATTAATGATAATTAATTTATTTAATAAATATATTAAATAAATTATGAAAAATAGAATTAATGATTTAAAAATCATATAAAAATGATTTAAAGGTTAGAAAAATATTTTAAGTTATAAAATATAACTTTTGATATTTTGTCATAAAAATATTAATATTTTAATATTAATATCAATTATTGGATAATGGATTTAAATGTTTAAAAATCATTTAAATGAAAAATTAAGGTATTAAAAATACTTTGAAATATTATACAAATATTATAATATTATGTTATGATTTTCATTAATATTTTATATTAAGTAAATATTAATGATAAGAGAATAAGGTGGTATTTATATCATATAAATACGATATTAATGATTGAAAAATCACGATAAATGGTAATAATTATTTAAAAATCATTACGAGCTTATGAAAAATATTTTAACTCATAATGGAATTATCTAAGTTATTTGTGAACCAGTTTAGATCGAGTCTTAGTGATATGAGGCTAGAGAATAGTCCGACTAGACCGTCGGGATGTTAGAATTGTATCGGGTTCAACTCAGACAGAAATAGTTTGACTTGATACCGAGTCTTAAGTAGTTTGTGGACTGATAGTGTTATGTGTTAGATTATTTTATAAATATATTTATAACAGTATTATACTGTGATGATATTATTGTAATATTGGAGATCTATATTATTAATATTAGGTCTTCGGATAAAGCGATATAAACTGCGTAGTAGTAGTTGGTGAAACAGGCAAGTTTCTAACCTTGAACTTCTAATTATTGTGCAAGTTTTCTTAAACTCGACCTCGAGTTATTTCATTCGAATATGCTTATGGCTAATCATTGTTGATAACCATGTCTATGAATTATTGATTCGCACTCTGTTCATATTACATGTATTCATCAGGTATGAAAGGCTGATCACCTTCATTACCATCCGATCCAGATATTGTATTCATATTTATTGTTGACATTTATTCATGTCGTTCTGATCGTTCAGTTATGAAATTTGATTCATGCTAGTTCATAATTATATTGTTGAACGTAGCTAGTCTTTTATTCATATTCTTTCAATAATGATATATCCTCAAATAAACTTATACTTGCTGGGTAAACTTGTTGCTTACCCTTGTTATATCATGATAAACATTGCAGATTAAGACGAATACGTCGGATACAGGAAAAGACAAAGATAAGTTCAGCTTTGGATTATATGTGTAGATAAAGTTTGTAACAGTATTGTATATTAATGACATTGTAAGTCAAATAGGTTATGAATTGTGTATAAGTTAAGGTTACTCGACCTTGGGGATTAATGTGCAAAGTTTAGTGCATAAATAATTTATGTTTATATCTTCCGCAATAGTTATAGAATAATTGTACCATATCAGCGGTGATTCGGGACCGGGATCTAGGGCTTTTATAGTTGGTATCAAAGTTGTAGGTTATGAACCTTAGGTAGGAATACCTGAGACTACTAACCGCAGTGATTGGGATAAGAACTAACTCAAATAGAGCTAGTGAGTCGGTAAGATTCAAAGACGAATCTCAACGAGTTATAAATATAGGGACTTCCCCTAACTCTGATAATAAAGGTGAACAGTAGTGATGAATAGATAGCGTTAAAAAGATTAAAAGTATGAGAGAATCGTAAAATAAAACGATTATAGTATAGAAATGAATCGTAATATATACGATGAGATCACCCTGTGATCTGATAAGGTTATAGTATAGAAAAGGATCAAGTAAATGATTGAAAAGTTTACAGCAAAGATTGTTGTGTATCAGTGGTACTACGAATTGGTACAGATTCAGGAAAGGATTATGAATACGGGTTAAATGAAATTCGTATTGAGAATAGAGTTAAGATTAGGTGGAGATTTCAATTGAGGACTTATGTCAGCAGCTGAGTTGTATGATTCCTTGTTATGGGCGGGTAATTGTACTTAGTTTAACAACCACTTAGTTTCTAGTAATGATAATCATTGAAATATTTATATCACGCTATTTGTTATATACGTGTTAAGAAGGTGATTCTTTCCTCAGGTGTATAACAGATAGGTAGGTTATAGTTAGAGAATATAAGGTTAAGTACGAGTTCTTAAAACTTATACTTATGGTAAGTTCGTGACTCATAATTATATGAAATATTTATGAACCCCTCAGCGAATGGACGCCAAAGGTCTGACTAGGACAAGTTCTTAAACTTATATGATTGTGGAAAGTTCCTGAACTCATGAGTGTGGTTTGATGAACTGGTTATAGATACGTGTGAATGGAGTATTGAGGATAATAGGAACAGATAGACTGTTTAAGCAATTGATCATTAGTGGAGACATACATTTTCCAAATCTTCTAGCTATGCTAGACTCGAAATTTTTGACATCAAGCTAAATACAAACTATGTGCTTTTGGAAAATTAATTTTTATTCTCAACTTCTGGTTACCATTGTGTATGTGTGGACTTCGGTCCACCGACACCTCGTTACTTGTTGAGATGATAAAACAGATTTGTAATGATTTTTGGAATGATTTAAAGAATAGACAATGCTACTTGTTTCAGCTAGACGAAAATAATTTGAAATATCAAAATGTATTTTTATTTATCACTTATGTACCATGTAACCTGGTACAAAGATGATAAAAAAATGATGGAGTTATAAGTACAGGAATACTTAGCGTTGAATTTGATCTGATTATCGTTGTCCCACTATTGTATGATGTGTTATGATAAAATCACATGATGACAACATCCTCAAACGGGCTGTTAATACAGTACGACATCATGACGTCATTTTCCAACTAAATATTTTCAAAATTTTAATTTGCCAACGGCGTTTGGCTATACACATTCGTATTTCGATTGAAATTTATTATTGATATGGGTTTAAGCTATTTGATTTGGCTAGAATAACTTTTATGAAAATCCTTAGCATTCTTTGAAAATTTTCCCGAACCAAATTATTTTGGTACGGATTCCGATAAAGACTGAGGTAAGAAAATGTTTATGCGCCTAAGGCAAATAAGAGGAACAAGAAAAGTTATTCTGACCAGCAGTAATTGAATAAGTACAGGGCATACCGGGCTAATTACCCGCTATGTATGGAAGATAAGACGGTTTGCGGATGAATTTCTGTATAAACCTTTTCAAAAATGATAGATAATAGTCTATATGACTCCTCAACACTATTTGAAAAAATTTTACTCTTATGAAAGATGTATTGGGTAGCATGTGATGATGTGTATGAAAGGTGTAAACTGTATGGTATAAGGTGTAAGTTAAATTTTGGGGACAAAATTCTTAGAATAAGGGGTGAATGTGACAACCCGAGAATTTAGAAAATTTATTTAAATCTTAAAATGATGGATTAAAGGTTATATGATAGACCTAGACTGAAAATAAGTGTACGGATTCGACATTACTGTGAAGAAATTTTAAGGATTTCAAAATTTTTGGACAAGACTTGAATGATTTGGTAGACTGTACTGATAGTCTGATTATGAGGTATAAGATTTTGGTGGACTTAAAATTCTTGTGAAGAATTATCAAGGTTAAGTATCTAAGTGTATACGAGTCGATATATGAGATCTTATATGTGAACAGTGATTGTTTATGTGTACAGTTTATGGATTAAGGATCAATTATTGATCAGGATAAGTATAACTTTAGTAAACCCTAAAGTTATGTTAATAACATTGGTGTTCAGTAAGAAAACTTTAACGAACTGTTAAAAACCCTAGCGATACGTCCGGAAATCCTAATTTCAGTTCTGGGAATTTGAAACCCTAATTTGGACATTCAAAACCCTAAATTGGGAGTTTGTAAAGCTAAGTATAAATGGCTAAGTGTTATAAGTTATGGAATAAAAGGGAAATGTCTAAATTGCCCTTTAAATTATAGGGGAAAATACCAAATCACCCTTAGAAGGTGCGGAATGACTAAAATACCCTTTACTTAAAAATCTAATTAAAGTGTTATGGCCAAAATTATGGCCACATCTCTTGAGTTACCACCATACACCTTGAATCAGTTCTTTGAAGCCATATAACATCAATCATAGCAACAAGAATCAAAAGTGTGAGATTAAAGTAAGAAAGTTACTTACTTTACTTTCTAAGTTGTCCAAGCCATTCTCTCTCTCTAATTTTTGAAATATAGAGTGAGAGTGAGTGTTATTTTAAGCTAATATCACCTCTTAGCCCTCAAGGATCAGAACCAAAGATCAAAAATTAAGAATCAAAGCATAAAAGGTATAAACCCTAAATTTTGAAAAATCTTAATGATTCATGTTATATGTTATTGTTAGATGTTTAGAAGTGTGTTAGAGGATGTTATTGAGTGATCTAAGATGTTACATCAAGGATCCATAACATCTAGATGCAAGAAATTAAGTTTGTAAGGACTGACTATGAACCCTAAAATATGGCCTAACAACCATATGTCTGGGCTCATAGATCCTTGTATGTTAGTTGTTAAGTGTGTTTTAAGTTATAGACTTGTTCTTTGTCATGAGGAGAGTAGACTGAAAGTGGAATCAACTCCATACCATGTCTAGATCTCAAGTTATAAGCAGTCAAATATGGTTGATCGACCATGACCAAACTAGTTTCTGGGTAACCCAGATTTCCAGAATGGTATGACAGTCGTTTTACAGGGCCTTGATCTTTCTGGTGTTTATGTTTTAGGCCATGTTGTTGTATTAAGGTTGTTGTCTGACATGTAGAATATTTTAACTGATAATGGAATTATCTAAGTTATTTGTGAACCAGTTTAGACCAAGTATTAGTGATATTAGGCTCGAGAATAGTCCGACTAGACCGTCGGGATGTTAGAATTGTGTCGGGTTCAACTCAGACAGAAATAGTTTGACTTGATACCGAGTCTTAAGTAGTTTATGGACTGATAGTGTTATGTGTTTATGTGTTAGATTATTTTATAAATATATTTATAACATTATTATACTGTGATGATATTATTGTAATATTGGAGATCTATATTATTAATATTAGGTCTTCGGATAAAGCGATATAAACTGTGTAGCAGTAGTTGGTGAAACATGCAAGTTCCTAACCTTGAACTTCTAATTATTGTGCAAGTTTTCTTAAACTCGACCTCGAGTTGTTTCATTCGAATATGCTTATAGTTAATCATTGTTGATTACCATGTCTATGAATTATTGATTCGCACTCTATGCATATTGCATGTATTCATCAGGTATGAAAGGCTGATCACCTGTAAGAACCCGAATTTTCAGAAAATATTAAAATAAGAATTTAGTAAATAAAATTCTTAAAGCATGAGATGGGTTCGAACAAGAATATATAAATGTGTTACGACGTATGTGGTATTGTGTTATATAGGGTAATATTAGCTATGTATTAAGTGATGTTGTGTTTATTAAATATATATCATTATTATATATTTATTATAAATTGTAGAGATGAATTAATATGAAGATGGATAAGATTTATCTATCGACATTAAATAATTTATAGAATTATTTTATTATAGTAAGTTAGTAACATTAAATAACTTTGATAATCACCAATTTCTTGAGTATATGTATGAGTAAGTATCAAGTCCAAGGTAGTGCAACCTTACTCTTTAATGGTGGATGTATAGGAGCTGGGCTAAACAATTCTATTAGAGAGCGGAGGTATATATGAATTAGTAACCGATCTAACTCACTGTGAAAATAGTGTAGACGAGACGAAAACTTAATCTACTAGCTTTCCTTTCCCTTTGTTCTTGCCTGAACCTTCAGGTCGATCATACATAGCAGAAAACATTTAAATTAAGCAAGAATGAGCATTTGAGTGCCCAGCAAGTAATAGCAATCAATAAACATTAGCTGAAAGGATTAAATATTTTCTTTGAACGACATTTCAACAACGAAGTAATAGTTATGAAGTAAACTGAAGCAACACTAAACAACATAACATTTCTATTTCAAATTTTGAAATTACGTACTGACTATAATTGGTGAGCAGTCGACAGACCATGAATTTTGTTTTCAAATTTTCAAAAAGGTTTAGCAGAACTTCATCTGTAAACCGTCATAACTTACAGGCACAGGGGGGTGATCAGCCCGTTATGCCCTGTATTGATCAATACTACATACCAGAACGATAATCTTGTTCATCATATCCGCCTCAGGCGCATAAAAATTTTCCCATGTTCGGGATGTTCATACTTAGTCGGGAATCCGAACCAAATTAATTTGATTGGATACAAAAAGGTTTTATCATATTCAACGATATTTTTAAATCTGTGTCTAGCTGATCAAATATCTTAGACGACTTTTACTTAATGTATACATACTGGCAATTAATAGGTATATATATATATATATATATATATATATATATATATATATATATATATATATATATCAACATGTGATTAAATATAATGGTTATTCAAGTGGGGACACTTGTATAACAAGTTTTAGAAATTTTACAAACAGAATATATATATGGATGATACAATAATATGGCAATGATAAACAATGATTGGATATAATTCAAGAACTGGCATATCTACAAAGGTATAGATACATGAATGGTAACAATAACAATATATTTCTGAAACTAGCTTACACATGTCCATTGCATAAAGTAAATGCAAAGGGTAGGATACTTGCCTGGTCTGCTGCTTATAGTTACGCAACTTAGTTATATCTTTAATTGAACGACCTATCATTCATAATATTGTTCTATCAATTAGAATAACATATCATAACACATAGTACTATTGTTTACAGTCAACACATAACCTAATCGAATTGTCACATAGTTATATCAGTCATTGAATCATAAACAGACATTTATACAGTCAAACTATATAGGTTCAGATCAATTTTGGTAGCATTTTGGTGTACCGATGACTTTATCGGGTAATTATCGAGTTTAAAACTTTATCATATAGTTCAATATTATTCTAAATATTTTAAATACCAGTCATATTATTTTTAAATGACTTATAATAATTTTTAAATTATTATTATAATTTATTTTGATTTTTCAAACTCTAGAATAATTATTAAATGATTTAAATATTAGATAATTCTATTATCATTAATATTTAAATAATATTAAAATATTACTGCAACCCTTGCCAAAATATCAAAGTTATTTATAATAACTCAAAATATTTTTAAAGTATTAATATTACCCTTAAATAATTTTTAAAATATTTAAAATCATTTTTAAACAATTACCAGTAATATTAAAATATTAAGGTATTATTCACTAAAATATTAAAAGTCATTTATAATTACTTAAAATATTTTTAAACCATTTATATCCTTTTTAAATTATTTTTAAATCAATATTATTTTTAATCTATTTATTTAATATAATTATTAAATAAATCTAATATCATTAATATTAAATAATTAATGAAATTTACTTTAAAATATTAAAAGTTACATTTTATAACTTAAAATATTATTAAATACCTAATTATCATTTAAAATGATTTTTAATATAATAAAATCATTTTTAGTTAATTTATTTAGTGCATTTATTAAATAAATAATATTCAAATAATTATTAATATTTAAGGAAAATATGCTAAATTATTAAAAGTTAATTTTTATGACTTAAAATAATTTTTAAAACTGATTTTATAATTTTCGGAATTTATTTACTATTTTTAAATGATTTTTAGAATTTATTTCTATTTTTAAATCATTTTCCAAAAATTAGAAAATAAAAATAATAGAAACCGTCGCTATAGGCTATAGCGACACTTTCTGTCGTTGTTGGTGTTCTTGAGCTCAAGAACACTGACAAGGCAATGTTCAAGGGTATTACTTTGACCAAGTTTAATTCCATTCCTACTGTGTTTATGGGCTTGTTTAAACATTTATCGTGCAATGGGTATGTCACACTGCCATTACCAATCATAATCTAGGTCATAACACATCGTAGCATGAAGATCTGGGCCATCAAACTCACTGTCAGAGCTTCCTGGGTTTTCTGGGTTACCCAGAAACCCAGTCAGCTTCGAGTAGGCAGTTTGAGGCTTACTTATATTAGAGTTCTGGTTGATGATATGGTGGTCTAATGGGTCTAACTTGTATTACACATGACAGAGTACATCTAACACTCTTAACATCAGTTACACTACACCTTAATCAGAAGCTAGAACCCGGTCAAACCATGTCAGAGACAACGTTCATCAGTTTTCTGGGTTACCCAGAAAACCGAGTTCGTGCTCGTCCAGGCTAGTTTGACCAACTACTACTTCAGTCAATTTATGATTTGAGCGATATAAAGGCACGGTTATAGAGCTAATATAACAGGCTACAAGCTGGATACAACAACATCTACAACCAACATCAAACCTAACAGATCCAAGCAATTGAAAATGTTGTCAGACTCAGATAATGAGTTTCTGGGTAACCCAGAACCCGTTGGTCATGCTTGGTCAACGAGGTTTGACCATTAATAACACAAAATCTACACATGATCTAAACATGATTTCAAGTCCAAATTAAAGTCCTTACAGCATATTACATATTCAAACATTTAAACAACAAAAATGATAACCAGATAAAGATCTATGTGGTCTGACATTCGGTTATCATACCACATTTGAAAATTTCCCAAATTTTGTAAAAACTTGATTCGAGCATATAAATGTTATGGATCCACTATTTAGCAACCCAGATTGTCGACGTCGGGATTTTTAATTGTCCATTTCCGTTACTTGTTCTTTGGTGTTCTCATTTTAGGTGAGATTTGTTTGAAAAAATAATTGAAAAAGGTCCGACATGTATAATGTCGACGATGGACTGTTAAGAGTCGCCAGTTGGTTTTTTAAATGGTTGTACCAACACAACCGAGAAAAAGTTTGCGCATTGACCCAGTGATGTGACACTGCTAAACGGGTCGGTGAAACCGAGATTCATTAGGGTCCGGGGACTTGGTTATGCGGAGGGAAGGTGTTAGGCACCCCCCCGACATCCATGTTACCACGGTGACCACCTCTTTTCAAGAAACTGTTATCTGAATGTGTGTATGTGTGGGTCAATGTGCGGTTATTTGGAAGTAGTACGAGGCCTCGTTCGCACCTATATACACAGGGTTTGAATTTTATGTAAAAATTCAATTTTAAGCAAGATATGGTAGTGATGTTTTATAAAAGAGGTTTTTCAAACCCTGATGCTCAATAGTAATTGAGACCTTTTACACTCCCATTTTATTAAGTGATCGGCTTGATTGATTTTATTTTTTTACGAATGCGAGGCATCCGTATAAAAATAATGTACAAAATAATGCCGACTTCCTCGTGGGTATGGAAACCATCTGAGAAAATTCAGACACCGCAGAATAATTTACAAGCTGCTTACAGCTGAAAATATCCATCACGGGAACCGAATCTAGATCCAATGGGATGAATCTGTGATCACATGATTCCTAGGCGCACAGAATACTGCAATTTATATGAAAGCAGTAAGCAGGTATATATATAAAAGTTGTAAATATATATATATATATATATATATATATATATATATATATATATATATACATGATCACCAACCACAAAGCACCTCCATGGGGGATCAGAAACGTAAATAAAACTGTAAAAGCTATCAACCGCCACAGAGGAAACTCTAGGAGGGACAAAACGTAAAGAAAGTAGTAAATACGGTCAACCGCCACGAAGGAAACTCTAGGCGGGACGAAACGTAAAGAATGCTGTACAAAGCGTTCAACTGCCACGAAGTGAACTCCAGGGAGGAATATATATATATATATATATATATATATATATATATATATATATATATATATATATAAAAGCGATAAACACACCGGATATAAAATACAGGCTCATCGAACAAGGTTCGACCACAGTTGATATATATAATAAATATATATATATATAAAAGCAAGTAAGCGCACCGGATATAAAATTCAGGCTCATCGAACAGAGTTCGACACACAGTTAATATATATAAATATATATAAAAGCGAGTAAACGCACCGGATATAAAATCCAGGCTCATCGAACAGAGTTCGACACACAGTTAATATATATAAATATATATATTAAAGCAGTAAACGCTTCAGACCGAAGTCTAGGCTCATCGAACAGAGTTCGACACGCAGTTCATATATATATATATATATATATATATATAAAAGCAAATAAACTCTCCAGACCGAAGTCCTGGCTCAATTGAGGCATAACTCAATAATGTTAGTTAATATATATAAATATATAATATATATATATATACAGACTGAAATAAAACCACGGACCGAAGTCTGGGCAAAAATGAGCAACACGACTCTCAACGTGTAGAAGGGTGTGTGCAGAGATGAAGAGAAAGACTCTAAAGTGTGTAAGAAAGCTTACAGCTGACTGTTAAAGAAGACTTCTATATCTTTAGAGTGGGTAAACACTGGCTTTTGTAGGTACAAAAGAAGCTATATATGACCTCACATGTGTTTAAAAGGAGAAAGTACACTGCATGGGATGAGTGCAGAGCAAATTGGACAGGGCTTCCTCGCCGTTCTCTCCTTAAAAATTAGCACCCCAAGGCCTCTATTTATAGGCATATTAGCCGCAGGTGTACCTGCGGCTGAGCCGCAGGTGTACCAGAGGCAACTCGGGTGGGCTCGGGTTTTTCGGCTCGAGTCATCTCGAAGTACATGCACTCGGGCACTGTAATGTTCACTCAAACTTTTAGAAGTGCAATTCGGGCATCCGTTTGAGGTATACAGGACCTATTTCGGACCGCCATTGTCGAGAGTTGTACATTGGCATGAGATTAGAGTTTGTACGAAGTCATTGACGATGGGACGGTGCCCTCTGGTCTTCAAGCTTCAACTTTCATCTGTTACCCCGTACAATAGTCACTCGGGATTGATTAGTCTTGTAGGACATTGTTGTGTAGATATGTTGAGGCGACGTGGCGTGGCATCGTGTTGGTCCGATGACAATGTTGCCCCTCACCGGTGTTATCGTCGGATTAGGCTGATAAAGCAGACGTTGCTCAACTTCACTGGGATTGGACTGCTGCAATTGGTTGAAGGTCCTCATTGTCATCCTTGAGGTGTGTCTGTCTTCCCGATGTTATCATCGGGCTGGTACAGTGGATCTCGTTGTGAGCGCCGAGATTGAAGCTGGTCGCACTTGTAACAAGCATTTCTGGGGTTATTGCCAAAATTGCATTCCTTGGGTTATCACCAAGGTTGGTGGCTATTAACATGGTTGGGACTGAGACTGGATACCTCGGGATTATCTCCGAGATTAATCAGTCTTCTCCGGTGTGTGTGCCGATATTGATCTGCATGCCTCGGGGTTATCTCCGAGATTGGAATTGTTACTCCCAGATTGCAATCTGGGGTTGATGCTGAACTTCTGGTAGTATCCGGTACGAATATGGATCGTCTTTCAGGGTTCTCTCTTAAAAGATGAATCTGCTCTCCTGCAATGTTAGTGACAGTAGTACAGAAAATTTCAAGTGTCTACAGATGCCCCTCTTTATCTTACTCATGCATTGCGATGCATGTGTAGGATAAAGAATCCTAGACACTTGGAACGTAACAAGGCGAACATGGTACTAGGGATAGCAACATGATGCAAATGTATGATGCACATGTACGGGGTTGTAGCCCAACATGCTAGGGATGATTGCTGGCTCCCTGTTACTTCAACTCGGGGTTGGCAACGATGACCAGATTTTGATGTGTAATCCGAATCTGTTAGGATGTTGATGTTGGAGTTATCACCAAAGTCTTGTGTCTTCGATTAAGACTTGATCCCGAAGATGTACCTCTTATGTGTGAGAGATCTATGGGGATGAAGCTTGATCTGTTTGAGGATGTGTATAACATATTCCACCATCTATCCTCTTTATTGACATTCCCTTTGTCGACGTGTGAATCAACGGCTGAAACTTTGTGGATAGATTGTCAAGGTTACTTGACATCCGCTGTCGTGTAGATCACTAGAACAATACGTTGTAACCCCCACCGGGGATCCACTGGGGAGTGATGAATATACACGTACGCAATGATTGAGCAACTTTCCATGCTTCGATGGGTTTACTTGCCATCGGCTGAAACAACGTCAAGGCTGCTTGACCTTCGTTGATATGTGTGTCAACAGATGAGCATGCATTGTAACCCCGGTCGGGGACCTCACGTTGTAACCCCCATCGGGGATCTCACATTGTAACCCCCGTCGGGGATCTCACGTAGGGTACTGACCCGGAGTTGGTGGCATCAGACCTGTATAAGGTATTATCGTCTGTGATTTATGATAATTGGAATCATTGGCAGGGTATACCTTATACTCAGGTGACTACCAATGAGTGATTTACAGATTCAACGTCTAATCTGAGAGGACCAGGATTGTATGCAGTTTTTCTCAATCGCGTGGCGTTTTTATTTTTGATTTGACTTTGCTAATCTGCAAGAACTCCTTTGCAACTCGAACTGGACCGAGCCGGAGGGGTGTGTCCCACATAGGGGTGTCGTAGGTGTACCTGCTGTAGCCGCAGATGGGCCTGCGGCCAACCGTGGATCATAAATCCTGCAGGTTGGTCTTCACAAGTCACTTTCAACTTGCTTTGCATAGAGAAAACCGCGAGCCATCTTCAGATTTGCTGAGTTCAGGCTGCTTTCTGCAAATTCGGTCACCGTACAAGTGTTATACACTATCCTGGTAATATATGCCTGTATTTTCTTTCGTTTCTGTCCGTTGGATTTTGAGTTATCGCATGAAATGCATCTAAACACATAGTAGTGATTATGTATGCACAGATGACTTGATAAAAAATATTCAATATAGTAAATGTTAGTATTAAACCATGCTGAACATAATGATGCGAAAAAATTTAACTTTTGAGACAGTCAAATTGACACATTTTTCTGTTATTTTTTTTTTGTCCTATTTGAGGTCCAATGAGCATATGGTAGCAAGGCAAAGTAATCCTAGTGTTGAGGTTGGCCTGATGCATGATGATTTTAATTTTTAATGCATATATTATGTATATGATTTTGGGGCAGGTGTGGTACTGAATGGCTACATAGACATGCCTGTATGCATGTGGATAGTCCTATTTTCAGAGGGGACTATGGCAAAATTTTTCCAAATGTAGGCATTGGGTAGTCATGTATTTTTAACTCTATTATATGTTAAAGTAAATGCATGCATATAGTCATAAAATGCATTTTAGAAAGTTCCAGGTAAAGAAATACCACACCCTTTCTGAGGTGATTTAGAGACTTGTTGTCCAGATATTATGGATCCGGATCAGCCGAGCAGTTCCTATAGGACCGCTTCGGGCGTACGACAGAGGGCTTCTGAAGTGCCTCGTCCTCGTTCTGTCAGACAGCCTCGTCGGTTGGTGGAGGCTGTAATACGTCCTGTCCAGGTAGATGTTCCAGACGTTGAGGACGAGGAGGCGGATATTCCGATAGAGGACCCCGCTCCTGCTGCACCTGTCCCTCGCAGGGAGCTTCCGAGCATTCAGGTGGTGAACCCAGAGTTACTGGGTGATTTGGTCAGACATCCATCGATGTATTTGCATGCTAACGAGGTATGGCGTTAGACTTTGATCTTCCTTCTTTCCTATTGATGAGGATTAAAGGGTTTTAATGTTGATCTGCATTTCATGCAGGTTCCTGGTTTTACACAGCTTAGAGGGAACTGGTTCAGCATTCACTCCATGTACTAGGTGCTTCATCCTGACTATAGAGTGGTAGCGCATAAGTGGGGATTTGGGGCATTTTTCTCCATCCTTCCCCGTCGTTGTCCCTGGGGTTATCTCAGGGCATTGTCTGAGCGATGGTTTCATTAGACTCAGTCAGTCCATCTACTAGATTGCGAGGTGATGATGACGCCTATGGATTGACGATTTATCACAGGTATGGAGTTTGGAGGGGAGCCAGTGCCTTGCATGGGAAATATTACCCCTACTGCCGTTAGATCCTTATTAGGAGTTTCGGCGGTGGCGCTCAAAGGTAGGACTATCCATTCAGGTCCTTTGAGCGTAGATGCTATGAGCGGGCTATTGAGTGAGCCATGTCTGATGATGTCAGGATCAGGGATCGCGTTCTGCGGCGATTGTTCCTGATGATCATTCGAGGCTGCTTCATAGCAGATAACTCTTCCACAGTATCTTTCGCTTTGATCAGTGCTACACGTGATGTGGACCGTATTGGAGAGTATGATTGGGGCTCCTATACCTTTGCCTATTTCCTCCGGGGCATGCATATGCGCTCATAGGGTTTAACCGAGGCTTAGCTAGGATTTTACCCGTTTCTGCTGGTGAGTATTTCTCTTATCGTTTCCTCTTTATAGGTTAAGAGTGTTTACTGATAGCAGATATACTTTTTTATTGTATTGGTAGTTTTGGGCCTATGAGAGGCTTCCATGCTTGCGTCCCGTGAGTGTGTTAGGTTTAGACACTTATCCACAAGGACGACGATGGCATCATTCGATTCTGCCAGAGGTCCTTGTAGTTGAGGGATTCACTCATTGCCGTATGCAGCTGGAGTTGCTGACGGCCGACACCATCACATGGCTTCCCTATTCCGGGGAACACCAGACCGTGGGTTTTGAGGATGGATACCCGACAGGAGCCGAGTATGCGATTTCCACCAGGAGAGTTCCTCTCTTCACGGATGGAGGTTGGGAGCTCTATTTAGGAGAGCGTGCTATCAGGAGCACTACAGGGGAGATCCGTATATCGATCTTGCCTCCTACTAGGCGTTCTTGGCCCGTATCACAGTCACCCGTCATTGATATCCCATTGTTGGGGGTGGACGGATTTGCATTGTCAGAGGGTCCATGTACTCAGGAGATATTCCAGCGTTGGTGGTTCCCTCGCACTATTGGAGCCCAGTCCCGCGCCACACAGTTTATGGAGGACATGGTTCCATGATCCTTGATGATGACGGATTGGCTAGCCTGTGTCCGAGATCCGACTCATGTGACACAGATTGACAGTTTGACCCGACAGTTGGACCAGGCACATATCTTTATCTGGCATTTGGGCAGAGATCCGACAAAGGCAGATTCGTTTGATCCTTCCAGCTCAGGCGCTGCCCCTCAGACGACCGATTTGGTTTTGTCGGTGCAGATCCTCCTCTTTATAGGCCTGACATCCCTGTTGATAGATATCCAGTGACTCAGGAAGAGTTACATCAGGTGGACAGGATTGATGATGTGGATATCGAGACCCTGGTCTTCTTCTGATGTATATTCTCATTATATCTCTTGATAGGCCTCTATTAGATATTGGGTGGCTGTTTCCCATTCTTGCTATATCTTTTGATAGGCCTCTGTCAGTAGTAGGGCGTCTGTGCCCCATTTCCCTGTATTTGTAGCTGTACAGAGATGATGTATTAGATGATGATATACTTAGGAATGTATGCACTATTTTTTCATTCCATATATCATATTGCCATCCATTATCTGTTGTGCATATATCATGTTATGTATATGTATGTATGTCCAGAGATATTCGGCATTGACTCCTGGATGGTCTTATGACACGACCCGCACAGATGTCTTCTTCGACAGTTAGCAGTATAGATCATACCCCACCGTTAGTGGTGGCGTTGGGTATGCACTCGTGGTATGATATCATGTCACCACCAGACAGGGTGACTGTAGATCATTTATTGCAGCATACCATGACCTTTAGTGGTGGCGATTGGGAATGATATTCATCTTCACCAAGGTAGCATATGGGCAGATATTCAGAGAAGAACCTCCATCTATTAAAACTCTAGCCACCGTATATCCGGAGGATAAGATCGCAATGTGCAACGGTTTGCAATGACCGGTCCCCTCGGGCGGTATGTCATCATCAGTGAAGGATATCACATTGTTGTTGAAAATGTGATCAACCAGATGTTGAAACTTTTTCGTATCAACTGATGTCGGTAGATAGGCTTCTTCTAAAACCTTTAACAAGACCTTCTGGTGATTCTCGGAAGTCAGGACCAAGTCTAAGATTGATATCTGTTGTGGAGCTTCTTTCAAGCTTAAAACCACCTTGGCTTCGTTATGAGCCATAGTGCAGAGGAAATTTTCAATCTTCTCAATGGGCACTTTCCCCTTAGACTTGATGACAGGCTTCATTACCTGTTGGGGAAGATACAGTGGATTCTCCTTCGACACTGCAGCAGTTGTATGCGAGGTGGATCCTTCACATTCTCCATAATTCCATAGAACTGTGCGCAAGCTAACAATAGGATATTGTGCTCTGCACGGCAAGTTGATTGGCTCGGGAGCGGCCACTTTCAAAGGATTATTGATTCCCTTGAGTTGAATTACTGGCATGACAAGTGATTTGTTAACCCCATTATTTTCAGCGAATATGACTGCTACTATACTCTTCCACTTAGTAGAACCCGAATCCTCACTTTCCCGTAACACAGTATCGTTATCTACCAGGCGCAGTATGCCACTGTCGATTAAATTTTGAATTAGGTGGCGGAGTGCCCAGCATTCTTCTGTGATGTGACCGCGAGATTGAGAATGATATTGACATACTCCCTCAGAGTTGTATTGTCATTAACGGGGGTTGATTGGAGGTAGAAGGGAACTAATCCTTCCTTCATTGATTAACATATGAAGGATTTCCTCCATAGGTTGGCCCAAATGTGTGAATTCCCTTTTTTGGCAAAATCCCGATGGGCCTTAACATTTTCTCTCTTCGTCACTTTGTCTTCTAGCATTTCATTTTTTGAAAATGAAGAGGGAATATTCATGACAATAAGTAGGAGACTAGCATGCTCCTGGCTGATTAGTTGACGAGTCACTTGATGCTGATAAGTCACCAGTTCCGCCAATTGCTCAATTTGTTTACAGAAAGCTTTCATCTTTCGTTCCATTGTGAATTGGAACTTGGCATAATCCCATCTGTCATCACCATCTTTGGGGGTCGAGGAGGATTCACAGCTGAAATTGGAACTCTGTCCGCTGCTCCAATTGATTATGTTGACCTCTTCTTCTTTGTGTTGAGGAAGAGGGTTGTCTTGAACGTGAGGCTGATCGGGTTTGGTGACCACAATTTCACCGTTATCTATCAGGTCTTGGATTTTGTGTTTCAAGGCCCAACAATCCTGAGTATCATGTCCAGGTGCCCCGGCATGATAAGCACATTTCTGAGCAGCATTAAAACCTCATCCATTAGGGCTGGCTGGTGGAATTGAGAATGTTCTCGAGGGTGTCCCCTAAGGGTGTGAATACTCGAGGGCGCTTAGCTTCTCCACCTTTTGGTACTGGAGGGTTCGCAGACTGTGATTGAAAGGGAGTGTAATTTCTCCGTTGAATAGGCATGTTCTAATTGCCTTTTTGACCCTATAGTATCAGGGAAACATCTTTCTCTTTCTTTTTATGGACCCTCCGAGGGTTGTTCCCATAATTTCCAGATTTGATGTGATCAGCAGCAACTTTGAGTGCAGCTAGGTCTTGAATCTTTCTGGATTTTAATCCCATTTCAGTCATCTCCCCATGTTTGGCCATTTCAGAAAATGGCTTGCCGATGCCGGCTAAAACTCTTTCATAGAAAGGTGCTTCTTGTATGTCTATGAAAGTCATGACCATCACTGATTCTGTCATCGAAGGACTAACTTGGGCAGTCAGGCGTCTCCACCTCTGAGCATACTCTCTGAAAAACTCATTAGACTATTTCTTGATCTTGGTAATTTGATACCGATCAGGAGCCATTTGAGATTGAAAGTTATATTGGGTGAGGAAAGCGTGTGCTAGCTCATCCCAACTATGGATCTTTGAATTGTCTAATCTTGTGTACCACGAACGGGCTTCTCCATTTAAACTTTTTTGGAACAGTTGCATTCTGAGTTTTTCATCCTCTGCATAAGATCCCAGTTCTCCAATAAACACCTTTAGATGTGTGTAAGGATCTCCTAACCCGTCATATTTTTCAAAGTCAGGAGTCTTAAACTTTTCTAGATAATGAATACCAGGGAAAATACACAAATCAGCATATGAAACACTCCCGTGTGTTCTAATTCCTTTGATAGTGCGAAGAGTCTCTTCCATTTGGAGGACTTTCTTTTTGATGTCACCAGTGTCTGGGTCTCCAGTGGGTTGGGCAGCATCATGAGTTTTGTTGGTAGGATCCAACTGCAGTTCCGGTATTGTAACGACCTGGGTTCCTCCTTGTGTGGAGGATTCAGCATGTACGGGTATTTTCTGACCCTGTGTAGACTGGTGTGTAATTCTTTTAGTAGAACAGCCAAATCTGTAATCTGTTTGCTTAATCCGTCGAATTCTTTTCGAGAAACTGGATTAAGTTCGGTCTGGTCGGATGACGACATGATTGACTGTAGGCCTGTTGCCTTTTTGGAATTTGAACGAGTGGTAGGTCCGATTGATTCCCTGCAAAAGACTTGCATAGTTTAGTCTTTAAGGAAGGTGGATAATAACATGCTATGTGATGTGTCCAGTTTAGGAAATTTTATCCTGCAAAATGGATGTCAGTTGTTTGTAGCATGTATGTGTACATATTTCTTCATATTTCTCATTACATGGAGATAGATATGGAAGATAATTACAAGTAATTGTGATTTACAAGTAATTTGAAATGAGAGCATGAAGAGACTTTCCTCCGTTTTGGGTTTATCAAAGGTTGACCTATCTTAGGTTACTCTCGCGACTTTTTGGCATGAAGGTTCCCAAATCATCGCAATCTACTTGACAGGAAGTTAATCCAGTCTTTCAACTGGAGCGAATTTGAGTGGTGCCTTTCCTGAGCCTCGGAAAATTAGTCTTCTCGCGAGTCCAGTAATCAAGAACCGACGGGATAGCCTCCTGGTGGAGGGACCACACAACATACATTCACATACATCGCGTCTTACCGTATGAAAATGATAACATGTGCGAAGCACTAATATCATAAGCAGATATGGTGCGAAGCACTAATATCACAAGCAGTTTATAGTGCGAAGCATTAGTATCACAAGCAGTTTATAGTGCGAAGCACTAATATCACAAGCAGTTTATAGTGTGAAGCACTAAGTAAGGAAATGCATTCGTACACATTTATCATAAAATGTAAATGCAACATCCACACATAAGCAGATAACAATTTTGAAAAAATTGTAATAGCGGCTTAAGACCTCTTACTGGAGTCCCCAGCAGAGTCGCCACCTGTCGACGTCGGGATTTTTAATTGTCCCTTTCCGTTACTGTTCTTTGGTGTTCTCATTTTAGGTGAGATTTGTTTGAAAAAACAAGTGAAAAAGGTCCGACATGTATAATGTCGACGATGAACTGTTAAGAGTCGCCAGTTGGTTTTTTAAATGGTTGTACCAACACAATCGAGAAAAGGTTTGTACATTGACCCAGTGATGTGACACTGCTAAACGGGTCAGTGAAACCGAGATTCATTAGGGTCCGGGGACTTGGTTATGTGGAGGGTAGGTATTAGGTACCCCCCGACATCCGTGTTACCACGGTGACCGCCTCTTTTCAAGAAATTGTTATCTGAATGTTTTATAAAAGAGGTTTTTCAAACTCTGATACTCAATAGTAATTGAGACCTTTTACACTCCCATTTTATTAAGTGCTCGGCTTGATTGATTTTATTTTTTTACGAATGCGAGGCATCCGTATGAAAATAATGTACAAAATAATGCCGACTTCCTTGTGGGTATGGAAACCATCTGATGAAATTCAGACACCGCAAAATAATTTATAAGCTGCTTACAGCTGAAAATGTCCATCACGGGAACCGAATCTAGATCCAATGGGATGAATCTGTGATCACATGATTCCTAGGCGCACAGAATACTGCAATTTATATGAAAGTAGTAGCAGGTATATATAAAATATATATATATATATATATATATATATATATATATATACACACACACACACATGATCACCAACCACGAAGCACCTCCATGGGGGATCAGAAACGTAAATAAAACTGTAAAAACTATTAACTGCCACGGAGGAAACTCCAGGCGAGACAAAACGTAAAGAAAGCAGTAAATACGGTCAACCGCCACGAAGGAAATTCCAGGCGGGACGAAACGTAAAGAAAGCTATACAAAGCGATCAACTGCCACGAAGTGAACTCCAGGCAGGACGATATATATATATATATATATATATATAGCGAGTAAACGCACCGGATATAAAATCCAGGCTCATCGAACAGAGTTCGACACACATATATAATATATATAATATATAAAAGTGAGTAAACACACCGGATATAAAATCCAGGCTCATCGAACAGAGTTCGACACACACTTAATATATATAAATATATATATTAAAGCAGTAAACGCTCCAGACCGAAGCCTAGGCTCATCGAACAGAGTTCGACACGCAGTTCATATATATATATATATATATATATATATATATATATATAGGAAAGCAAATAAACGCTCCAGACCGAAGTCTAGGCTCAATCGAGACATAACTCAATAATGTTAGTCAATATATATATATATATATATATATATATATATATATATATATATATATATATATATATATATACAGACTGAAATAAAATCACGAACCGAAGTCCGGGCAAAAACGAGCAATACGACTCTCAACGTGTAGAAGGGTGTGTGCAAAGATGAAGAGAAAGACTTTAAAGTGTGTGAGAAGGCTTACAGCTGACTGCTAAAGAAGACTTCTATATCTTTAGAGTGGGTAAACACTGGCTTTTGTAGGTACAAAAGAGGTTATATATGAGTTCACAGGTGTTTAAAAAGGGGAAAGTACACTGCATGAGATGAGTGCAGAGCAAATTGGGCAGGGCATCCTCGTCGTTCTCTCCTTAAAAATCAGCACCCCAAGGCCTCTATTTATAGGCAGGTGTACCTGCGGCTGAGCCGCAGGTGTACCAGAGGCAACCCGGGTGGGCCCGAGTTTTTTGGCACTGGTCGTCTCGAAGTACGTGCACTCGGGCACTGTAATGTCCACTCGAACTTTTAGAAGTGCAATTCGGGCATCCGTTTAAGGTATACAGGACCTATTTCGGACCGCAGTTGTCGAGAGTTATACGATGGCATGGGATTAGAGTTTGTACGAAGTCATTGAAGATGGGATGGTGCCCTCCGGTCTTCAAGCTTCAACTTTCATCCGTTACCCCATACAATAGTCACTAGGGATTGATTAGTCTTGTAGGACATTGTTGCGTAGATATGTTGAGACGACGTGGCGTGGCATCGTGTTGGTCCGATGATGATGTTGCCCCTCACCGGTGTAATCGCCGGATTGGGCTGATAAAGCAGACGTTGCTCAGCTTCGCTGGGATTGGACTACTGTAATTGGTTGAAGGAACTCATTGTCATCCTTGAGGTGTGTCTGTCTTCCCGATGTTATCGTCGGGCTGGTACAGTGGATCTCGTTGTGAGCACCGAGATTGAAGCTGGTCGCACTTGTAACAATCATTTTCGGGGTTATTACCGAAATTGCATTCCTTGGAGTTATCACCAAGGTTGGTGGCTATTCCCATGGTTAGGACTGAGACTGGATACCTCGGGGTCCGAGATTAATCGGTCTTCTCCGGTGTGTGTATCGGTATTAATCTGCATGCCTCGGGGTTATCTCCGAGATTGGAATTGTTACTCCCAGATTGCAATCTGGGGTTGATGCTGAACTTCTGGTAGTATCCGGTACGGATATGGATCGTCTTTCAGGGTTCCCTCTTAAAAGACGAATCTGCTCTCCTACAATGTTAGTGACAGTAGTACAGAAAATTTCAAGTGTCTACACAGATCACTGATTCACACCTTATACAACATATTTCAACATTCAAACATCAAATCCTACATAGTATACAAGATCAAATATTCTTGGCTTATGGTTTACCTTTCTTAAACAAATTATTGATCTAATGTTTCAGATCTGCTATAAGTGATAGTGGGGCATGTTTTGTGACTGGTCCAATACTAAAATTAGGATGTTTAAAGTTGAGAGGGTTTTGGTTGAGGATATGAGCACAAATGAGCTTGTAAAATTATTTCTCTCTCCAATTCTATTTATAATATGGTGAAATGGTTGGGGCTGATCATGTTTATCAGATTTGAATGATTAAAGTTCATCACTAGACCACGTGGCTAGGTTTAGTTGGTTTACCAACTCCTTACTAGGGCTAGATCTAATCTCCACCTTATTAAAATAATAAAAAGGGTAGTTTGGCCATTTGGCTTTTACTTTTAGTGGCAATCTTGGCAATTCAATTCTACCCTTAGGGTTTATCCCTTATGGTTTAACCCTAAGGTTCCAAAAGTCCAAATTCTAGGATTACGCAATTAGGGCAAAAATGGAAATCTTAGTTTCTAAAAATGTGAATTAGGGTTCCTTAATTAAATTAGGTTTACTAATCACCTAGGGCTTGTAAATTAGGTTTCATACAATACTAATTATCATTAACCTTGCTAAATTAATAATTAGGGTTTGCAACTTAGCAATTAGGGCTCTAATTTAGTAATTAGGATTTCTAAATATTAATTAGGTTTTACCTAATTAACATTAAATATAATAATGGTCATTAACTACATAACACATAACTTAACAAATCTTACAGTCGTAATTAACTTCTGTACTATAGTTTATCAGTAACGCTAGGGTTTTGCACTATTTTACTATAATTGTTCCACACATTAACATTACACACATAGCAGGCATGTTTATATATCTGAAATATAAATAATATTATATTAATATTCTCATTCCTTATTCAAAATCTAGAATTCGGATTTTGAATCCATATCCGACATAACCTTCATACAAACCATTATTAATTAAGTTAAAATAATTAACTTAACTATAATAAAAATACATATCATAATAATCCTTATAATCATATCATATATATTATAATCATATTTTCATGAAAAATAAATAATAAATATTTTTATTACAAAATTAATTTATAATAAGAATATAATCTATAATGATCAATAATTCTTAAAAAGAATTTATTTACAATTATTCATGTAATAAATAAGTTTTATTTATCACATAAATACATGTACTTTGCTTTGCACATAATCCCACCTTTATATATATAAAAATTAAATGCAAAATTTATTATTTAATTATATTGAAAATATTGGGTTATTACATCTACTCTCCCTTATAAGGATTCTATATCCGAAATCACCGTTTCAAAACTTATAGATACTAGGGAAAATAGCATACACAGTCATTTTAAGTAGATCTCGATCAGATTCGATCGAACTGATATTTAACTATTCAACATAAAACTTGTCTATCTGATCATACGAAAATTTGATTTCTAACAGAACTCAAATTTATCCTTCAAAATTTCTTTATAATAAAATAAAATCATATATAAGAAAATAAAATTGATACGAATAATACCTGAAGTTCCATCCCCGGCTGCTACGGTATCCTGAACCTCCATGTTGAAGACTCTTGCGGTTGATTTTTGTTGAAGTTGGTCCCGTTATTGCCAGCGTTCCGCTGCCCTTCCCCGCATTCATGCTTCCTGCATCCATTCTCCTTTTTGGACAGTCCTTTACCTTATGTTCCGTGGATCCACACAGAAAGCATCCATTGCTCGTCCTAGGATTGGGACAGTTAGGAGAGATATGTCTCTCCTGCCCATACTTATAGCACACTAACTTACCACTAAGACTGTAATAACCCGATAGTTTCAATATAAAATAAATAAGAAATTTTGCATATAAATTTTTTTTTTATTTTAAATGATGAGAATAAGTGTCAAGTAATGTGTATGATAAATGCAAATATATTTATTACCTGAAAAATTATAAATAATTTTAGAATTATTGATCATTACAAATTATATTCTTATAGTAATTAAATTTTTGTAGCAGAAATGTTTTATTAATTATTTTTCAATAAAACATGATTTTATATTATTTAAATAATATATGAAATAATTATTAGAATTATAATAATAAATATTTTATTATATAAATTTGTTCAGAATATTTAAGTTAATTGTGTTGCAGCAACAGTCATGTTCGCTGCTTCTGCTGATTATTTTTGCTTCTATATTGTTGTGACGCCCCCAAAATTAGGTATACATCACCCATCTTGAGTCGTCAGATACATAGTACAGAATACAAATACAACTTAATAATACAACTGTCGTGTACAATACGACAAAACATAAACTGTGAGTTTGAATACAAATATTATCTTCTAGAGAGTATTCATACTCAAAAGGAGTCCTCATTACATTTATTAACACACCATTATATAGAATAGTGAGGACTACTAACTAATACTATTCTTCGGACCATCACTCCGTTCCCCGACTTGCCCCAGCTACGTTCTCATTTCCTGAAGAGAACAGTGAAAGAAAGGGTGAGCTCAACTAGCCCAGTAAGAAATATTATGACTAAGATAATGCAGAATAAATTATCATTAGCCTTCAACAATGTTAAACTGATAAAATATAATAGACATCAAGTTTAACTGTAGCGGAACAAGCAATCCATTAAAAGAGTCAAGTAGAAAATAAACGCTACTATCTTTTATGATTGAAAAAGTTTTTCAACACTGTGATCGCTGGGACTCAGCTTAATAAAATAATCCACATCATCGAATCACCCCTGCACTACGGCCAAGGATATTCGTATATTCATTAATGGTCATGATCATGCCAACAACTGTCCATCAATGCACTACGGGCCAATGAGGACTTTTACCACATCATTTGTAACATTACGGTCATGATTATACCGAATAATCCCTGGTCATAATCATACCAAGTCCATCTATGCACTACATGCCACAGATGACTTTCAACATTTTATAAACATGAGGATGATGACAATGATATAAGAATTCAATAAAACAAGTTCAAGAATTAATTTATCCAGGAATTAACAACGTCCAAATTGTCAACATGATACTGCATTGTGGAGTAAAATTCAAGAATGCTTAGAAGAATATTTTCTTGAAAAAATACTGGATGAAACGCAACTATCAAGGATATTCCACAAATTTCATGGAGTATAGAAGTCAAAACTTAACCAACTGAGTACAATAAAGAATGGAATAACAAAAGAAATCACCATGCATGCGATAGACCGCACAGACAGGTTATTCCAATAGAATAATAAATAATGGAACCAGGTCCGGCGTAAACGCACAGACAGGATATTCCGACAGAATAATAAATAATGGAACCAGGTCCGGTGTAAAACACACAGACAGGATATTCCAACAGAATAATAATAAAACGGAACCAGGTCCGGTGTAAAACACACAGACAGGATGTTCCAATAGAATAATAAACGGAACCAGGTCCGGTGTAAAACACACAGACAGGATGTTCCAACAGAATAATAGAAGAATGTCACCAAGTATAGGGTAGACCGCGTATACTGGTTATTCCAACAGAATAATAATAAATGGAATAACAGAAGTTCTCTTCATGAATATAAAAGAAATAATATTCCCTACCTTAAAAGAACTGGATATTGGAAAAGTGATGTAGCAGAATACTTTTATTCTCTCTCTCTTATTCTCTCTATACTTTCTCTCTCTATGAATTCGTGAAAAATAATGAAGCCCTAGGCCTCTATTTATAGAAAAACTGAGGGTGGCTCTTGGTCTTAACGAAGGGTCAAATGACTCTTGGTCTTAACGAAGGGTCAAATGACTCTTGGTAATATTGAAGGGACAACTACTATTGACGAAAGTAATTACTATTGACCAAGGTAAATACTATTGACGAAGGTAATTACTATTGACCAAGGTAAATACTATTGACGAAGGTAATTACTATTGACCAAGGTAAATACTATTGACGACGGTAATTACTATTGACGACGGTAATTACTATTGACGAAGAGACTCTTAGATGATGACATATGGCCCCCCCATAAAATAACCAAACTTACCACAACGTCTCAATTATTGATTTAATAATATAACATATTATACAGATGATACTATGACAATAATTTAAGAGATATGATGCAGCAATTACTGTAGCAATAATTGAGTATAGCTGAGTGACTTCTCACGTAAGCATCAATAATCAATACCGTGTGCTACTATGCAACCACGCGTATTACTGTACTTTTACTACCGAGTAGTTCAACAGTTTTAACGGTTTTAACGGTAACACCTCAGCCGTTATTTTTATAGAAAGATAATTCTGTCGTTTTCTCAATCCGACAATAATTCCGTTGTGGGGTCCACCAATGATTGTGCCGTCGTACGAATATTCCCCGACAAAAAGAATATTCTCCGACCAAACGAATATTTTATAACAACTTGCTTACTTTGCAAAATTTATAAATATTACCCACAACTATAACATTATATCAAATTAACTCCATAATATTCAAAAATGATATTTATAGAAAATTCATCTTTATTTATAAAAATTGGGGTCTTACAACCTCCCCTTCTTATGAAATTTCGCCCTCGAAATTAGGGTACGTACCTGGTATGTCGAAGAGGTAAGGATACCTTGATTTCATTTCTGATTCTAACTCCCAAGTCATTTCCTCAACATCGTGGTTTCTCCACAAAACTTTGACTTGAGGTATAACCTTGGAGCGTAGAATATGTTCCTTCTTATCCAAGATTTGAACAGGAACTTCTTCATACGTCAAATCCTCCGCTATTTCGTCCGGTTCTAACTCAATAATGTGGTTCGGGTCTTCCACATATTTGCGTAACATGGATATGTGGAAAACGTTATGAACACGAGACATACTTGGCGGTAAAGCGAGTCTATAAGCCACAGTTCCTACTCGATCGAGGATTAAAAATGGACCGATGAATCGAGGATTTAGCTTTCCTCTCTTTCCAAATCTCGTAACTCCTTTCCATGGAGCAACACGTAAGAACACATGATCTCCTACATCAAATTCCACGTCCTTTCGATGAAGATCAGCATAACTCTTTTGTCGATCTTGTGAGGTTTTTATACGTTGTCGGATCGTTTGAATCTTTTCTGTAGTCATACGTACCAACTCCGGTCCCAACAACGTTGCTTCGCCCACCTCATCCCAGCATACTGGAGAACGACATTTTCTTCCATACAATGCTTCGAATGGAGCCATGCCAATACTTGCTTGATAACTGTTGTTGTAGGAAAACTCCACCAATGGTAAGAACTTGTCCCAACTTCCCTTGAAGTCAAAGACACAGAGTCTTAATAGATCTTCAAGAGTTTGAATAGTCCTCTCTGATTGTCCGTCCGTCTGAGGATGATATGCTGAACTAAATCGTAACTCCGTGCCCATAGCTTTTTGTAAACTAACCCAAAATCGTGAAGTGAATCTTGGGTCTCGATCAGAAATTATGGATACTGGCATACCATGCAGTCTTACAATCTCGTTTATGTACATACGAGCAAGACGTTCAAGTGTATAAGTTTCTCGTATCGGTAAGAAATGAGCAGACTTGGTCAATCTATCAACAATGACCCAAATCGCATCAATACCTTGAGAAACCCTAGGAAGACCGGTAACGAAATCCATGGTAATGTGCTCCCACTTCCATTCTGGAATTTCAAGTGGTTGCAATGGACCTTTTGGTACTTGATGCTCCGCTTTGACTCGTTGACAAGTTAGACACCTTGAGATAAACAACGCTATCTCTCTCTTCATATTGCTCCACCAAAATGTATGACGAAGATCATGATACATTTTGGTACTTCCAGGATGGATTGCAAACGGTGTGTTGTGCGCCTCCATCATGATTTCATACTTTAAATCAGGGTTGTTAGGAACACAAAGTCTGGAGTTGACTCGAAGTATTCCTTCCTCATCGATTCTTGCTTCCGGCATAACACCTTCTTGCACTTTCTTCCTCATACGCATCAGCTCCAGGTCTGTAGCTTGAGCAGCTTTAACTTTATCGATTAAAGTCGGTTCTACTCGTATATTCGCCATCATCACATGGGTCCCTGGAGTCTTCAACTCTATCTCCATCCTTTGCAAGTCACACAAAATGGGCCTTTGCGTTGTTAATATTGCACTTGTACCCGCATATGATCTTCTACTCAATGCGTCAGCTACCACGTTCGCTTTTCCAGGATGGTATTGAATGGTATGATCATAATCTTTCAACAGTTCAAGCCAACGTCGTTGTCGCATGTTGAGTTCCTTTTGAGTGAAGAAATATTTGAGGCTTTTATGATCCGTAAAGATCTCCACTTTCTCCCCATACAAGTAATGCCTCCAAATTTTAAGTGCAAAGACAACAGCTGCCAACTCTAGATCATGAGTAGGATAATTCCTCTCATATTCCTTGAGTTGTCTTGATGCATAGGCTATGACTTTTCCATGTTGCATGAGAACGCATCCCAACCCTTTGCTCGAAGCATCACTGTAGATGACAAATCCCTCCGAGCCAGATGGTATTGTTAGAACAGGTGCTGAAATGAGTCTCCTCTTGAGTTCTTGAAAACTCTGCTCACATTTTTCGCTCCAACCAAACTTTGTATCTTTCCGAGTCAGCTGAGTTAATGGAGTAGCGATTCGAGAAAATCCTTCCACGAATCTCCGATAATAACCAGCTAAACCAAGAAAGCTACGTACCTCGGTCACTGATTTAGGTTGCTCCCAGCTTTGAATAGCTTCAATCTTTGCCGGGTCAACCGATATTCCACGACTTGATACTACGTGCCCAAGGAATGCTACCTCCTCCAGCCAGAACTCGCATTTCTTCAACTTGGCATAAAGCTTGTATTCACGAAGCTTTTGGAGTACCAGCCTCAAGTGTTGCTCATGATCTTCACGGCTTTTGGAATAAATAAGGATGTCATCAATAAAGACGACCACAAAGTGATCCAAATATTCCTTGAATACCCGGTTCATCATATCCATGAAGGCAGCAGGAGCATTAGTCAATCCAAAGGACATGACTAGGAATTCATAATGCCCGTACCGAGTTCTAAAAGCCGTCTTTGGAATATCCTCAGTTCTAACCTTCAGCTGATGATATCCAGAACGAAGATCGATCTTTGAAAAGAATTGTGCTCCTTGCAACTGGTCAAACAGGTCATCAATACGTGGCAATGGGTACCTGTTTTTGATGGTGACATGATTCAACTCCCGATAATCAATACAAAGTCGCATACTTCCATCTTTCTTCTTCACGAATAGAACAGGAGCTCCCCAAGGAGAAGTACTAGGACGAATAAAGCCAATGTCTAACAATTCCTGCAGTTGGATCTTTAACTCCTGAAGTTCAATAGGAGCCATTCGATATGGGGCTTTGGAAATGGGTTTTGTACCGGGTTCAAGATCGATACAAAATTTAATTTCACGCTCTGGGGTAGGCCAGGAAGTTCTTCAGGGAATACGTCAGGGAATTTATTAACAATAGAAATATCATTCAAAACTGACGTATTTTTGTTTAGATCTGTGACATGAGCTAAGAAAGCTTGACATCCGTTTTTCAATAAACGAATAGTTTTATGGCTTGAGATGACAGCGATTGATTTTAATGGTTTGGTTGCTTGAATTCGCATAATAGGTCGATTAGGAATATGAAAACTAACAACCTTACGAAAACAATCAATTTTTGCATAATGAGTAGTTAACCAATCAATCCCTAGAATCACGTCAAATGCAAGTATTTTTAATGAAATCAGATCGATAGGTAATGTGTGGGTACCAACTTGAACCAAACAAGACTTATAAACAGTGGAGGTAATGAAGGTTTCTCCCAACGGAGTTTCCACAGATAAGTCAAAGTCTAATTTCTCCGGAATCAAATTTAATCGATGAGCGCAAGTAGGAGAAATAAAAGAATGGGTTGAACCGGTATCAAATAAAGTATAAACTTCTTTAGAGTTTATAATAAGCTTACCCGTGATGACCTCATTCGGGTTCCTTGCTCTCTGGGAGTTCACAACAAACGCTCTCCCTTGCACAACCGGTTTTGACTTTTCTGGGACGGCTTTTGGTGCCTCCATCCTAGCTGAATTTGTCTTCGGTAAACGACAAAATCGGGCTAAATGACCTTCTCTTCCACAATTATAACATGCTTTGGACGGCATCGCGCAGTTTGGACTGATGTGCCCCTCCCCTCCACATTTGAAACATATGATAGGTGGTCGTTCTCCTTCCTTAACGACAGGTGCTGGTGCTGACGTCTTTCCATCATTGTTGAATCTCCTCTTCTTGAAATGTCCATTCTTATTGTTTTGGCCCTGATTACCACCGAAGTGGTTACCATTTCTGGCCTGTTGATTCCCTCCACGCTTGTTGTCACCGCTTCGATGACTGCTCTCACTGGTATTATCATTTTGCCGGCTGCTCTCTTTTGGTTGCGTTGTCTCGTTATCGCGCTCCACCAACTGAGCCCTATTTACAACATCTGAATACAAACACAGTTTATGAGAAACAAGATGTTGACGTATCTCCGGCTTCAAACCTCTTAAAAATATCCGCGTCATTCTTTCTTCATTATCCACCAGGTGGGACGCAAACCGGGATAACTCCGCAAATTTTGCCTCGTACTGCGACACGGTCATATTATTCTGCTCCAATTTGATGAACTCCACCTCCTTCATGTGACGAATACTCTCGGGAAAGTATTTATCGTTAAACAGCTCTTGGAACTTCTCCCAGGACATCTTCAGTGCGGCAGGTTGAGTACGCTTTATCGATTCCCACCAGTAATCTGCCTCTCCTCGCAACATAAAGGCGGCAAAGGGAACCTTTTGCTCCTCGGAGCAACCCAAGACATCAAATATCTTGGTGATCTGCTTTATCCATGTTTCAGCTACAAGTGGTTTGGGTTCTCCCTTAAACTCCGGTGGTCCCAGCTCCTTAAACTGTTTAGCGGTGACCGCCAGAGAGTTTCCAGTATTTCCACCTACGTTGTGGACAGGAGCCGCTTTCACCTGTTGTTGCATGAATTGCATAAAGCCTCTGAACATTTGATCATTCATCATTTGGTCAGTGTTGTTGTTTGCATGAGGATTGACACCTTCCTGATGCACATTATCCTGATTATTGATATGTGGTGAATCAACAGTCGTCTGTGCTCCATTGCTATTCTCAACGTTCTCAGATGCCATTTTCAGATACTGCCACAAAATAAAAATTAATTGATATGTCATATATTATCCTTATATTATGACCGACCAATTAAATACCATGCAAATAAACTTAGGTATGTCATACTAGCGAAGGAATTCCCCGTCTCTCCCCTCCTAGTTCTATTCTCACATCTTAGCCAGGGATCATGTCCCTAAGCTCTGATACCAACTGTGATGCCCCCAAAATTAGGTATACATCACCCATCTTGAGTCGTCAGATACATAGTACAGAATACAAATACAACTTAATAATACAACTGTCGTGTACAATACGACAAAACATAAACTGTGAGTTTGAATACAAATATTATCTTCTAGAGAGTATTCATACTCAAAAGGAGTCCTCATTACATTTATTAACACACCATTATATAGAATAGTGAGGACTACTAACTAATACTATTCTTCGGACCATCACTCCGTTCCCCGACTTGCCCCAGCTACGTTCTCATTTCCTGAAGAGAACAGTGAAAGAAAGGGTGAGCTCAACTAGCCCAGTAAGAAATATTATGACTAAGATAATGCAGAATAAATTATCATTAGCCTTCAACAATGTTAAACTGATAAAATATAATAGACATCAAGTTTAACTGTAGCGGAACAAGCAATCCATTAAAAGAGTCAAGTAGAAAATAAACGCTACTATCTTTTATGATTGAAAAAGTTTTTCAACACTGTGATCGCTGGGACTCAGCTTAATAAAATAATCCACATCATCGAATCACCCCTGCACTACGGCCAAGGATATTCGTATATTCATTAATGGTCATGATCATGCCAACAACTGTCCATCAATGCACTACGGGCCAATGAGGACTTTTATCACATCATTTGTAACATTACGGTCATGATTATACCGAATAATCCCTGGTCATAATCATACCAAGTCCATCTATGCACTACATGCCACAGATGACTTTCAACATTTTATAAACATGAGGATGATGACAATGATATAAGAATTCAATAAAACAAGTTCAAGAATTAATTTATCCAGGAATTAACAACGTCCAAATTGTCAACATGATACTGCATTGTGGAGTAAAATTCAAGAATGCTTAGAAGAATATTTTCTTGAAAAAATACTGGATGAAACGCAACTATCAAGGATATTCCACAAATTTCATGGAGTATAGAAGTCAAAACTTAACCAACTGAGTACAATAAAGAATGGAATAACAAAAGAAATCACCATGCATGCGATAGACCGCACAGACAGGTTATTCCAATAGAATAATAAATAATGGAACCAGGTCCGGCGTAAACGCACAGACAGGATATTCCGACAGAATAATAAATAATGGAACCAGGTTCGATGTAAAACACACAGACAGGATATTCCAACAGAATAATAATAAAACGGAACCAGGTCCGGTGTAAAACACACAGACGGGATGTTCCAACAGAATAATAAACGGAACCAGGTCCGGTGTAAAACACACAGACAGGATGTTCCAACAGAATAATAGAAGAATGTCACCAAGTATAGGGTAGACCGCGTATACTGGTTATTCCAACAGAATAATAACAAATGGAATAACAGAAGTTCTCTTCATGAATATAAAAGAAATAATATTCCCTACCTTAAAAGAACTGGATATTGGAAAAGTGATGTAGCAGAATACTTTTATTCTCTCTCTCTTATTCTCTCTATACTTTCTCTCTCTATGAATTCGTGAAAAATAATGAAGCCCTAGGCCTCTATTTATAGAAAAACTGAGGGTGGCTCTTGGTCTTAACGAAGGGTCAAATGACTCTTGGTAATATTGAAGGGACAACTACTATTGACGAAAGTAATTACTATTGACCAAGGTAAATACTATTGACGAAGGTAATTACTATTGACCAAGGTAAATACTATTGACGAAGGTAATTACTATTGACCAAGGTAAATACTATTGACGACGGTAATTACTATTGACGACGGTAATTACTATTGACGAAGAGACTCTTAGATGATGACATATGGCCCCCCATAAAATAACCAAACTTACCACAACGTCTCAATTATTGATTTAATAATATAACATATTATACAGATGATACTATGACAATAATTTAAGAGATATGATGCAGCAATTACTGTAGCAATAATTGAGTATAGCTGAGTGACTTCTCACGTAAGCATCAATAATCAATACCGTGTGCTACTATGCAACCACGCGTATTACTGTACTTTTACTACCGAGTAGTTCAACAGTTTTAACGGTTTTAACGGTAACACCTCAGCCGTTATTTTTATAGAAAGATAATTCTGTCGTTTTCTCAATCCGACAATAATTCCGTTGTGGGGTCCACCAATGATTGTGCCGTCGTACGAATATTCCCCGACAAAAAGAATATTCTCCGACCAAACGAATATTTTATAACAACTTGCTTACTTTGTAAAATTTATAAATATTACCCACAACTATAACATTATATCAAATTAACTCCATAATATTCAAAAATGATATTTATAGAAAATTCATCTTTATTTATAAAAATTGGGGTCTTACAATTGTCTTTGCTTCTGTTTTGCTATGGCCTCCTGCTTTCTTTTGGTTTGTGTCATATTGTTCTTGCTGATTGGTTGGTCTTGCTGATTGTTGTCAACTCCACTAGTACAAAAATGACCTTTGGACACGATTGAGAAAAATTAAAGGGACACGGTACATCAATCCACTGGTTTCTTGTTGAATCGTGTTAAATTCTCCCTTCTTCTCTGTTTCCCTTTAGCTTTTTCATCGCTTAAACTGATTCAGTTTGAAACTTTTTTTCCTTAATTTATTGCATATAATATTTGATATTTCCTGATAACATTATTCATACTTATTTACTTAGCCATCAGAAATTTCTATTAAGTTTACTTAGCTAAAACTTACTGGCTGATTTTATTATTTTGTGTTTGTGTGTGCAAAGAGAAAAAGAGTTTATAAGTAGTGATATGTGGATTCCATTTCCGTAACGTTTATATTTTCTGCTTAGCAAATGTGACTATATATGAGTTTTTTTTCTTTATCCCTTCCACTTCGGCAGCGAAGCAGATGAAATCTACAAAATATGTAATGTAATAAGCAGCCGACGAAAATTAAATGGGTTGAAGGGCTTGAACTATCAGTTTCCACAAGTGAGATGATCTTTCCTTCATTGTATCATAACACAGTTTAATTTGCATAAATTGTTGTATCACTTGGGGAAAAAAACTTAACAATTTACACTGCTTCTAATTTGGTGTGGCAGCTTGCAGCTGTTCCTCTTTCTGTATTGATACCATCTGCTAGCAAGGCTGTAATTAACCTTATTACAGTAAGTTTTTTTTAAAATTTTCCTTGGCAGGAATTAAAAATTTTGTTCATAACAAATTAACAAATAATACTTGCTTTTTTATCTTGTACTCACCAACTGCTGAGCCATATATTAGTGAATTACATTTAGCTTTTTGTAGAACTTATATTTGCCACTTTGTTAATATTGTTTCTTTTCGGTCATATTTTCAGTACTCAAAATTTCTAGGAAAGGCCCATATTCCTATGATGACATGATTGCGATGGGGAAGGATGTTGCCCAAGAACTTCTCACGAAGGCTGGTTCAAATTTTTTTGATACTTACATATGTTGGTAGTTGATGAGGAATCGGGAGAGAGATTTATCTTTGTTTTTGACTTCTTTAGCTTCCACATTAGTTCATTCATCCTGGTGATGTTGTATCTGAGTGTAGTTGATTTGGAGTAGGTTGTTAAGTTTGTACACTAGAGAATAGCATTTTCAAATCAGTGACCTAATTCAAATTGTCTAAGATAAGTGGATAACCAACTTACTTAATAATGAGTTGTTGGAAGGGTTGGTGGGTCAACCATTAATTTTGCAAGCTCTAAGTAAAATAATAACTTCTTTTTTTGTTTTCCCTCTCTCTTTTCCCTAACCCCCCAAATAAAAAATAATTAAAAAAACTTATTTCATTTTATAAGTTTTAATGGGTTGGTATTTCTATCAAATTTTGTTTCCTCAATGTCTCGATAAACATGGAGTACTTTCTATTTTTGGTAAATTTATCTCTAATTTTGGAATATATAAAAATAGTTTAATTTTATAATATTTAAAATTATATTGATAAAAGTATAAAACATAGATTAAATTATTTAAAATTTGAATTTAAAAATGTGTTTAATTAACTTTTTAAATTTAATATTAATTTTATACTTTGAAATGAATGGAGTATAACTTTTCTGTAATCTGAATATTTATTTGATATTATTATCATATTCATATTTTTATTATTTTATTTTATTTAGTTTGTTCTATCAAATGATATACTGATAAAATTAATAGACGAATGTGACAGAAATTAAGTTGTTACAAAAAAATGTATAAAATAAGCAACGAAAATAAATTGTTGACAATGAATGTGACCCATATTAGGCAACAAAATATACCAAAAAAAAATTTCGTTACCGACGATGAGAAGAAATCTCTTTGGCAACAAAAAAATTAATAGACGGGATTTTTTCTTCTTCCCGCCAACGATTTGGCAACGAAATTTTGCAACGACCTATGAATTTCATTACGAAAAACGAAAGCCTTTCACAAACTGCAACGAATGATAAATTTTGTTGCTAAACATGCATTTTTGGCAACGACTTCATAAGTCGTTGCCCGAAAAATAGTTTCCAAATGACTATTTTTTTGTAGTGTTGTTTGGTAGCTAATTACAGTGTGCTATGTGAATATATCATGTAGAGACTGTAAAGACCAAGAATTATTGAATATTTATTTGAAGACGCTTGAAGGCAAGTTTTCTTAACGCTTGTCTAACCTTCGTGTTAGCCAAGTTTTCTGTGATTCATGTTATGAGGTGCATGAATTGTTTTACGAAAGGGTCGATGCCAGTTTTAACTTGGCTAGACTAATCTTAAGAGTTTGATTGATTTGTTTACAAGCCTTTCGATATAGAATTGATAACGTTATCCTATGCCAATTGTTTGGTACGGATTCAAAGGTAAGCCTGAGTATGAATAAATAAATGTATTTTACAACGATTATTCGATGGGCACGTGAGGTTGCCAAAACTTAAACGTAAATACGTTTAACGGATGAGTGTTGATCAACATAGAGTACTACTATAGGCTGATCACCTAAAAGTGCTCGTAAGATATATCGGACTTACGGACTTAGTACCGAGTTATCCTTTTTCATGAATGAAAACTAAAGAGAATGTTCATGGTCTTTTGACCTACTCAGAATTCCTAACTTGCTGTATGTACTTCGAAATTATTTTACGAGAATGAAAAGTGCTATCCAATGTTTCATAGTACTTCATAACTATTTGTTCTGTTATTGAAGAATAATCATATGATTCTCGACGTGATATTTATATAATATGTTGCTAGACTTGCTGAACTAGTTATGCTCACTTCTTGCTTGAATTATATGATTACAGCTAAGGCCAAGCGAACCGAGGGTTCTAGTAAAGACAAAGGCAAGGCTAAGATGGATAATTAATTTATCCTGTAATAGACTAGTATGTTTGTATGAATTATACTTGTGATAAATGAAGAATGTATTCGGTTACAAAACCTGGGCAAGGATTTATTATTATTGTAATAAGAATGTAGTTAATATACTCATTTTAATGTTGTTTCAATTGAATGAATGTATAGTTATGAGTACCGTGTAGCACCATATCTGTGGGTTGAAAGTACCCAGATTTAGGGGTGTCACAGGTTGGTATCAAAGCATTAGGTTATAAAACTTAAGGGGGGAAGAACCTTAGGCTAATAACCTCGTTAGTAGATGAGAAGTAGAAGCGAATGAACTCTAGTAGAATGAGTTAATTAAGTATTGATGAAACTCAGTACCGAAAGATTTAAAAGATGGAAATTAACCCTAAATAAATTAAATGTGATTTGTGCTTATTCTATTGTGTATTATGTACTAATCAACATGTTATGTGTTATTGTAGATGTCCATCGATAGCTACATGTATAGGGATATACACGTGGTGAGTGAAGAGTCAGTGAACCGAATAGATCCAGTACCAGTGCCAGTGGCGGCGGTACCAGCGGTGAACATAGAAGAGTCCGAGCCTGAGGAGGAATATTCAGAGGAGGACTACTCAGAGGGGGATATGGGAAATATGGGATCGGTCTCATATCTCGATATGGTGGTCGATGTGGATGAGGATATGGAAGTATCATCGTTTAATACGGTGGTACCTGCACTAGAGCCAACACCTCCAGATGCAATGAGGGCATTGTATCTAGCGGTGCTTGACCGTAATGTGCAATTGCGCACTATTGTGCAGAACCAGAGGGAGGAGATTAGTTATCTCCATAAAGCAAAGGAGTCTGCAGATGCAGACTTTGAAATAGAGCATGACGAGAAGGTGCTCATGAAGGATAAGGCTACAGATTATAAGAATGAGGTCGTTGAGCTTCGTAAAGAATTGGGGGAGAAGAACCAAAAGATAGCACAGATGTCTTACATCCATGAGAGTCCTCATGAGGATTTCAAGCTAAAAATTGCTTGTTATTCCATTGAGTCGGGACAAACTCGACATACTATTAGTCGGGATATTGTGTCGATTCTTGCGAATGAGAAACACAAGAATGCTGTTATGCAGTATTAGAAGTATGGAGCGGTAAATATTTTGTGTAGTGACGTAAAACCCTCTTTTGTATAATTAAAGGGTAGTCATTTTGTAAATCCCAATTTTTGTGAAATTCAATCGCGGGATAGAAATGTAATAGCTTTTGGCTATGGAATCAAATTGTAAATAGTTTGAATGAAGAATCATATGAATATAATGAAGTTTTTATTAAATGTGCTTTGTTGTGTATGAGTTATTGTTTGATGAGCAATAACTAAGTAAGTAAATCGATAATAATGAAACCAAGAAGGAGACAACATAATCAGGAGGTTGAATCCCATAATAATTACCAAGGGGGTCAGAATAACCCTATGTAAGAGTTCGTTAATTTATTAATGGCTGCATTTTACCAAACTGGGGGTAGAGCACCCGCAGTACCTAGGATAGCCAGAACGACTACCTTTAAAGAATTTAAAAGCTTAGGTCTGCCGGAGTTCAAGGGAATTACGGACCCAATAGAGGCCCGGACATGGGTAAAGAAAATAGAGAAGGCGTTTGTTATTACAAACGTAGCGGAGGCGCAAAAAACTTCTTTTACGACCTATATGATGAAAGGAGAAGCCAACTTTTGGTGGGAGGCTCACCAGGGTGGGGCTAGAACTGATGTTGTCATGTGAGAATAGTTTAAGAAGGTTTTCTTTGAAAACTACTTTCCTACAAGCATGCAGGGGAGAATGGAGATTAAGTTCTTTGAACTTAAACAAGGGGACATGACGGTTCCCCAGTATGCAGCCAATTCAATGAATTGGCAAGGTTTGCTCCACATCAAGTGGACACTGAGGAAAGGAAGGCTCATAGGTTTGAGCAGGGATTGAAACCTTGGCTCTATAGAAGGATTTCTGTGTTCCAGAGTGCTTCATGTGGAACCATTCTGGAGAAAGTAATTATCGCTGAAGGTGGTAGTGAGGCTTTGAGCCAATACCACAAAGAGAGAAAGAATAAGTGTAAAGGAGAGGGAGGATCCAAAGCGGAAGGAGCTAGTGGCAGTGGAAATATGCCCAAGAGGAAGAATTTTAACTTCGGGAATACTGGAGTGAAACAAGGGGATCCTAAGCGTAGGATCGAAGCATGCAAGACATGCGGAAAGGCTCATCTAGGAGTCTATCTGAAGGGGAAATCGGTTTGTTATAACTGTGGGCAAGAGGGGCATATATCACACAATTGTCCTAATCCTAAGAAAAAATAAGGATGTTTTGTTTGTGGGTCGATGGACCACATGGCAAGAAATTGCCCAAAGAAGGAGTCAGAGGGTAATAAGGGTGCTAGTAGTGGTAAGTTAGCCATTACTAGACCAACCCCATCATCGGGTAGACCTACGGCCCGTACTTTTAGTATGATTGTCCAAGATGCGGTTGCATCAGCGGATGTAGTAGCAGGTATCATTCCAGTCAATGAAATAAATGCTTATGTACTGTTTGATTCGGGCGCTACTTGTTCTTTTATAGCATGTGAATTTGATAAGCGATTAGGTTTATTCCCGAAAAGATTAGAAATACCTTTGGACGTTAAGGTAGAGAACGAAGAGATAGTTCCCATTGAACACATTCATAGAAATTATTTCGTAGATATTAGAGGTAACATATTATCGGTAGATCTTTTACCGGTAAGGTTGAGAGAATTTGATGTAATTCTCGGTATGGATTGGTTGATTAACCATAAAGTAATAATATATTGTCATAAGAAGAGTGTGAACCTTCGGCTTTCTAAGAAACCCGAGGTAGTGTTTTACGGTAATAAATCACTGGGACGCTCTTGTTGTCTAACCATGACACAAGCTAGAAGGATGTTGAGGAAGGGGTGTATAGGATATATGTGACATGTTGTGGATACCCAGAGAGTGGAAGCATCATTGGAACAGATACCTATAGTTTAAGAGTTCGCGGATGTATTTTCGGAGGAGTTACCAGGTACTCCGCCAAATAGGGAGTTTGAATTTGTGATTGACTTGTTACCAGGTACGACACCAGTTTCTAAGGTACCTTATAGAATGCACCGGTAGAGATGAAGGAGTTAATGGTTCAGTTACAAAAACTATCAGACAGGAAGTACATTCAAACGAGTGTGTCTCCGTGGGGAGCATCGATGTTGTTTGTAAAGAAGAAGGATGGGTCGTTACGACTTTGTATCGACAATCGAGAGTTGAACAAGTTAACGATTAAGAATAAATATCCGTTGTCCAGGATCGATGATCTATTTGATCAGTTGAAAGGGCAAAGTATTTTTCTAAAATAGATTTGCGTACGGGGTATCATCAGTTGAAAGTAAGGAAGGAGGATGTACCTAAGACGGTGTTCAGAACTCGTCATGGTCATGAGTTTTTGGTTATGTTGTTTGGGTTGACTAATGCGCCAGTCGCATTTATGGATATGATGAACAGAGTGTTCAAATAATATTTGGACAAGTTCGTCGTAGTGTTCATTGATGATATTCTAGTCTATTCTAAGACACCAGAAGATCATGTTGAACATTTGAGGATAGTGTTGGAATACTACGGAGGGAGAAGTTGTACGCGAAATTTACTAAGTGTGAATTTTAGCTTGAAAGAGTGCAGTTTTTAGGACATGATATTGATAAAGATGGCATTTCTGTGGATCCAATGAAGGTGGAAGCAGTTAATAATTGGGAATAACCGAAAATGCCAACCAAGGTTCAGAGTTTTCTGGGGTTAGCGGGATACTATAAAAGGTTCATTCAGGACTTTTCTAAAATAGCTACTCCGTTGATGAATTTGACTAGGAATTCAGTAAAGTATGTATGGATTGAAAAGTGTGAGAATAGTTTTCAGGAACTAAAAAGAAGGTTAAGTGAGGCACCTGTGTTATCTCTACCAGATGATACGGGAAATTTCGTAGCTTATAGCGATGTTTCGCATGGAGGACTGGGTTGCGTGCCATGCAGCACGGCAAGGTCATTGTGTATGCATCACGCCAATTAAAGGATTATGAGAAGGTCTATCCTACTCATGACCTAGAATTGGCAGCAGTAGTTTTTGCATTAAAAATATGGAGACATTGTTTATACGGGGAGAAGTGTGAGATATACACGGGTCATAAAAGTCTGAAATATATCTTCACAGTGAAGGAGTTGAATATGAGACAGAGAAGGTGGTTAAAATTGATAAAAGATTACGATTGTGATATCTTATATCATTAGGGAAAAGCAAACGTAGTAGCCGACGCGTTAAGTAGGAAGGGTAGGGAAAAGCTATCAATGTTAACGACTCAGAATGAGTTAATAACGAAGATGGCAAGGATGAAGCTAGAAGTAAAATTACCGAGTGAAGCGATAGAAATGTTATTCACAATGGAAACTCGACCAACGATAGTGGAACGAGTTAAGGAAGTACAACTAGGTAATGAGGAATGCGAACGAATGAAGAAGAGGATGGAGGATGAAGAGAAGACTAAGTATAACCTTGATAAAGAAGGATTACTTCATTTTTAAAGAAGAATTTGGGTTCCAAATAATTCTTGAGTTAAAAGAAGAGATTATGAGTGAGGCCCATAGGTCGAGGTACTCGATACATCCAGGTAGCACTAAGATGTATCAAGACCTTCGACAGAACTTTTGGTGGCCAAACATGAAGAGGAAAATAGCAGAATATGTTAGTAAGTGCTTAACTTGTCAGAAAGTTAAGGCTGAACACCAACGACCGAGTGGATTATTACAATCACTAGATATTCCAGAGTGGAAATGGGAGCATATCACGATGGACTTTGTGGTGGGACTTCCAATGAAGAGGAAGGGTTATGATGCTATTTAGGTAATAGTAGATCGGTTGACAAAATCAGCTCACTTTTTACCAGTAGGAGTTAGGTATAACCTAGAGCAATTGGCTAAACTTTATGTCAAAGAAATTATTTTAAGACATGGAGTACCGATTTTGATTATGTCAGATCGTGATCCACGATTCACATCGAACTTTTGGAGAAGTTTGCAAGAGCAACTACTAGGAACGCAGTTAAGGTTGAGTACGGCGTATCATCCTCAGACGGATGGACAAAGTGAACGAACAATTCAAATGCTAGAAGATATGTTAATATCTCGCGTTATGGATTTCAAGGGGAGTTGGGACGAACATTTGCCTTTGGTGGAATTCACTTACAACAATAGTTTTCACGCTAGTATAGGCATACCGCCTTACGAAGCATTATATGGGAGGAAGTACAAAAGTCCACTATGCTGGAATGAAGTAGGTGAACATCGGGTGTCGGGACCTGAAATGGTACAACAATCGGCAGACATGGTAAAGCTAATACGTACTCGATTGGTAGCAGCTCAAGATAGACAAAAGAAGTATGCAGATCCTCATCGTGAGAAGAGGGAGTTTGAAGTAGGTTCGTATGTCTTTCTGAAGGTATCGCCTTGGAAAGGGAAGATACATTTTGGAAAGAAAATGAAGTTAAGTCTAAGGTTTGTAGGACATTATTAGATTTTAAGAAGGGTAAGAGAGGTAGCTTAGGAAGTAGCTTTACCTTCAGAGATGGAACGAATACACAATGTATTTCATGTGTCAGTTTTGCGTCCTTATAAACTGGACTACAAATGTGATAACCCGAGATTTCGAATAATCTAATTTTTTGCGAATAAATTTTTTTTTAATATTAATATTGATTATAAATTTTGTGACGAGTATCTGTGATACGAGTCTCGAGAAGTTGTCAATTTGTGTATTGACCGAGAAAATAAGAGTAGAGTTGTGCTTAACATATTTAGAAACCCTAACCCTAGTTAAGGATAGGGATTCGATAGAAAATATAATTAAAATAATTATATTGATGAATATGTGGTTGTACTGTAGAGAAATTTTGATCAATTATTGATCTGGTAGAGTAAAATATTAGTAAACCCTAATATGAGATTAGAAACCCTAATCGAAAGTCAGGAAACCCTAATTTTAAATTTAGGAATCCTAAACCCTAATTAGGAAACCTTAATCCTAATTAGTAAGCCTTAAAGTGATTAGTAAACGTTAATATAATTAGGAAACCCTAATTATACTTTAGAAATATTAATTTCTATTTAAAACCCTAATTATATTTTTGAAATTTTAATTTTCTATTTTAAAACCCTAATTTGGAAAATCCTAGAAGCTAAGGTTGTAAAACTTAAGGGTTAGAACCTTAGGGTTAAACCCTAATTAAGGGTTTGGACAATGTCAAGTATGCCATTAAAATAAGAATGCAAATAACCAAAATGCCCTTTTTAGATTATTATTAGGTAACTTGTAAATCTTTCCGAATGAGGAGTTGGTGACCAACTTATTTTGACTTTGTGACTTAAAAACCTCCAGCAAATCATTCAATGTATCAGCCATATGCATTATATCATATCATATATAGATTAAAGAGAGAGAAAGTTTAGCATTTTACTTATTTTGCACTCTAGCTCTCAACAACTCATTCTCTCTCCCAAACCTCCGAATTTCTTAAGTGATTCAGTCACTAGATAATCCCTTAGAACATTCAAATCAGTAGGAGAGAGCAAGGATCAAGGATTGGATAAGAGAAGGTATAAACCTAAACCCTACTTTTGATCTTGCATGCTAAGAAAAATTTCGTGATTATGTTTTAGATTTGTGCTAAAGGATGTTTTATAATGATCTATGATGATCTATACTTGATCCATAGCATCAAAGTGGGTAAATATGAAGTTTTTCAAAAACTGTCCAAGAACACAAAATTAAAGTGGTCTGACAAGCATATGTCAGTCGCTCTAGATCTTTCTGTGATTATGATTTTTGTTGTTTTAAAGTTGTAATCTGTAGCTTGTCATGTGGTCTTTGATCTGAAAGTGGAATCACAGCCATTATAGGTCTAGATCGTAAGTTATTAACGGTTAAAACCCGTTGACCGAGATTGACCGGGTGAATTTTGGGTAACCTAGAAAGTCATGAACAGGGTTTGACAATTTTTTCTAAGGCCTTGATCTGTCAGTTGTGAAACTGTTTGTTGATGTTGTTGTATGCAGTTTGTAGCCTGTAATCTATACTAGAGATCCATATCTTTAGATCCGTTAAAACATTAATAGATCAAGTGTAGTGCGTGGTCAAACTAGGCCACTCGATCATGGTTACCGTTTCTAGAAAACCCAGAAACCGGATGAACACAACTTCTGACATCCTTTGACCGAGCTTAATCTGGAACATGTAATGTAGTTGAACTGGTCTGTTGATGTCAATATGTTCTATGACATGAGTACTATATATATGAACCAAGAAATCACTTAAGTGATTACCAGAACCTTGAGCAAATCGAGCTAGAAAGTGCCTAGTCGACACTGTCTGGGTTTCTGGGTTACCCAAAAAGCCCAGATCAAATCTGACAGCAACTTTGAATGGCCAGATCTTCATAGTGTAATGTGATAAGACTCTGGTGATGATTGATATTTGTATTACTACATTTATACTACAAGATTGAACCCTAAGTTGGCCCAGAAACATTTTTGGACAAGAACTAATCACGGTCAAACTTGGCATATTGGTAACTGGCCTGTCAGTGTTCTTGAGACTCAAGAACACCAACCGCGACGATTACTGTCGGTATAGGCTATAGCGACGGTTTTTATTATTTTTAATTTCTGAATTTTCAAAAATTAATTAAAAATATAAAATAAATTCTAAAAATTACAAAAATGGTTTTAAAAATTATTTTAAATTCTGAAAAATAACTTTTAATTATTTGGGATATTTTTCATTTATATTTATAATTATTTGAATATTAATGATATTTAATTTATTTTATTAGTGTATTAAATAAATTAGAAAAAAATTATTTTATTATTATAAAAATTATTTTAAATAAGAATAAAGTGTTTAAAAATATTTTGAGTTATAAAATGTAACTTTTAATATTTTTGAGTAATTTTCTTTAATAATTTAATATTAATGATAATAGATTTATTTAATTATTATAATAAATAAATGAATTAAAAATGGTTTTATTAATTTAAAAATTATTTAAAAATGAGAAAAATAATTTACAAATATTTTAAGTTATAATTAATGACTTTTAATATTTTGATAATAATTTCATTAATATTTAAATATTAATGGTGATGGTTTAAAAATGATTTTAATTATTTTAAAAATCATTTAAGTAGAATATTGATGATTTAAAAATATTTTAAGTTATTATTAATAACTTTAATATTTTGACAAGTATGCCATTAATATTTTAATATTATTAAATATTAATGATGATGGAATTAATTAGTATTTAAATTATTTAAAAATGATTCCAGTGTTTGAAAAATTATTATAAATTATAATAATTGTTAGAAAATTATTAAAAGCTTCCGAAAAATATTATAAATGATATATGATTTATCTAAAATAATATTGAAGCTTTGAGACCGAGTTTAAGTGACAATAAATGTGTAAATTATCAGATAGGGTGACCAAGACACCGAGATGAGACCGAAGTCTAACCAGACCGAACTAGTTTGGCTTGAGAAGTGTTTATATAAGTTATAAACACCGATATGACTATGTGATAATGTGTCTAGGAGAAGTATTGACTGTAAATTATAGTGTTATGTGTCGTGATTTATTGTTCTAATTGTGAGACCGATATTGTGATTATAAGTCTTACGAACGCAGATAAGTATATTGTGTAGCAGTAATCAACGCAGAAGGCAAGTTTCCTTAACTCAACCTTGAGTTATATACTTTCAAATATTATTGTGGTTAATTATTATTGATTAGGTCACGTTTGAGAATTATTATTGATTATTCGCAGTTAGTGCATGTTTATTAATTCAAATTGAATTAGTGATTCTGAGAATATACTTGGAGAATATCTGTTGTTGAATACTTACATTCGTAGAAGCTGTTATTGATAGTACAGATAATTCATGTCTATTATTGAATTGTGTAGAGAAATGTCGTAGCTAATTATTCTAGCTAGACGAACATTTATTAGAACTTGATAGGTTCGAGAAGATAATTCAATTATTATTGACAGATTGATGCCAATTATTTCGGCTAGATCGAGAAGTGACTAGATATTAAAATCATAGTATTTCGTTGTTAAATCAAACTTTGATTATAAGACTGAGAAGAACAACCTTTTATATAAATGGAATATTTTTTGTCGTATATTCGACCGATTCGCGCGTGTAAGTATTATGCATAATATAGGGTACAAGGAGTTGGCCGCTCTAAGTACTTACAGAGGGATATAATTTAATCTTTATAGTTATCTGATACACCTGGGTATATCAAAGTCCAATTTTTGATAGTTAGTCGAGAAGAGAAGTTCAAGATTCAATGGATTGCTCAGCATAAATCTAGAAAATATTCCACTTTGTTATTGCGTAGAATTGATTTTTGATTATTCAATAGAATATCGTAGAAACTTTGAAAGTGTTGTACTCTTTCATTATCAGATTATTGTGTTGCATAGAATGCGAGAAGACTTGTTAGCTTATTAAAGATTGGTTCAGCTATTTTAAAGTTTTTCGAACTTTGGTGTTATTCTATCAAATTAGATAGTCTGTTATTATTGATTCTTATACATTTATTGTATGTCTTAACTTGCGGGGCAAATTTGTTGCTCACCCTTGTTAAATAAAACCTTTCAGCTAGGGATGAAGAGGTCAGTGGGTCTATGAAGAACAAAGTCAAAGGTAAAATGCTGGAGTAGTTTTAATGAATATTATTAATATGTTGTATTTGTAAACCCTTTTTGTATATCTAAAGGGTATGTTTGTAATATTAAGGTTAGATAACCTTGGACTAATGTATTAACATCATCTGTTAATGAGATATGTATTGCTACTTATAAATGAATGGGTAGTTAGATGTTATTATATTGTGGATCATGTGAACCAAACTCGGGGGTCAGGTAACCCGGATTTGGGGGCGTCACAGTTTGGTATCAAAGTTGTAGGTTATAAACCTTAAGTGGGGTGGGAAAACCCTAGGATTATAACCATAAGCTAGATCTAGAAAACTCATTTAGAGTTATAAGTGAGGGATTGTCGAAGTGCATCAATAGTGAGATATGTGGATACATAGTGTGAGAAGTCTGTATTAATGAAGTACTAATCAAGTTGTTTAAACTGACTGTAGGATGTTAGGAGAAGGTAAAATGAGTACAGAGATGCTAGCGCCTGTTACACCAGTGCCAGTAGTCGAGGTGCCAGCGCAAAGCGAGTCAGTTGAAGAAGTGGGAAAAGATGAACCCATGATGAATCTGGGAAGTGATCATGACGATTATCCCGAGATGTATCTGAATGAAGATGAGGAGGCAGAGTCGGAGGAAGTTAAGGTGGAGTTAGAAAATATGAACAAAGTTGAAGAACAAGATCAAGTATCTGCAGAAGTTCAAGAACTCCAGAGTAAAGTGTTTCTCTTGGAGGAGTTGTGGAAGACGGAAAGGGCGTTACGCGAAATGACTGAAGAACGGAACGAGTTGAAGGCGCGGGTGGAAAGGATGAAGACTAAAGGTGGTGGATTGTCTGAAGGAACAAGAAAGCAGAAAAAAGACAAGAATAAGAGAAAGAAGGACAACGACAGCGATAATTCTAAAAATTCAAACCCGAATAAGAAGCAAGTGTGGAAAGACTCACGCTGGAGAATGCATGATGTGGAAGAACGTGTGCTTCAACTATAAACAGGAAGGACATATTTTCCTACATTGTCCTAAGCCGAATATGAGGAAGTGTTATTCATGTGGGAAAACGGGTCACAGATTCAACAAGTGTCCCAGTAAAAAGAAGATCAGAGAAGGGAGTGGACGGTAGATAGCTTAAGTATAAGCATTAATATCTTTTGATCGTAAGAAGTGATATTAACGGTTGTAATATAGAGAATGATGTGTAAACATATATATATATATATATATATATATATATATATATATATATATATATATATATGTTTGTATGAATGAAATCTTTATTTTCTATATGAATATAAGATTAAAATTAATTTGTGTGTTCTTAAAACTCTTACTTATGGTAAGTTCATGACTCATAATTACATGAAATGTTTTGAACCCCTCAGCGAATGGACGCCAAAGGTCTTACTAGAATAATTTCATACACTCATATAATTGTGGCAAGTTCCTGAACTAATAAGTGTGGTAAGTTTGACGAACTGGGAATAGTTATGTGAAAATGGAAAATGGCAACTTTTTGTGTAAAGTTGGAGAATTGCAACTTTTTGTGTAAAGCTGTGTGGGTTAATCCTAAAAATTTAATTAAAAAGGGATAGTAATATGTGTTAAGTACTAAATGTACTATGTGCTATTCGAATAAATATGCGATTATATGAGATTTATGTGTTGAATTCTTATTGTGTTAAGAATTTGTGTAGAGAAAAAGAATTAATGTAAGATTTTTATTTAAATCAGATCATGTCGCCTAGACGACAGAATCGAAATCAAAGAGAAGAACAATCAGTGAATAATGAAGGAGGTCAAGCCGACCCGATGCAGAATTTTGCAAATATGATAGCCGAAGCTATGGGAAATAGAACTCCAGCAGCAAGAGGAAGAACGAGATAACAGCCAGCTGATAGATTGACTAATTTCAAGGACTTTAAAGCGGTAGGACCGCCAAAATTCAAGGGAACCACGAATCCAATTGAAGCCCAAACTTGGGTAAAGGAGATGGAGAAGGCATTCATTATTGCCAGGGTAGCGGAAGAGCAAAAGACAGCTTTTGTAATATACTTGATGAAGGGAGAAGCCAATTACTGGTGGGAGACTAATCAAATGAGAGTTGGTACAGCCGTAGTAACTTGGACAAGATTCAAGGAATTGTTCTTTGAGAACTATTTTTTGCTGAGTATGCAATCTAGGATGGAAGTCAAATTTTTAGAACTGAAGCAGGAGAATATGTTGATTTCGGAATATGCTGTCAAATTCAACGAATTAGCAAGATTTGCACCTCATCAAGTGGATATGGAATTACGAAAGGCGAGAAGGTTTGAGAATGGATTGAAGCCGGGTATATACAACAAGGTAGCGGTATTGTAGATTAATATGTTCGCGGCTTTGTTGGAGAAAGCGTTAATTGCTGAAGGAGGAAGCGAAGCTGCATCTCGATTTCATCAATAGAAGAAGAAAAAGACAAATGACGGAGGAAGCAGAGGTGGTAGTAATCCAAATAAGAGGAAGTGGAGCGAGAATACCCAGTCGGGTAACAAGATAGAAGGGAATAAGAAAGGAGGGGAGCCGTGTGCTACCTGTGGAAAGAATCATTCAGGAGTATGTCTGAAGAAGAAGGGAGTCTGCTATAACTGTGATCAAGAGGGACACATGTCACCTAATTATCCTAATCCGAAGAAGATACAAGGTTGTTTTACGTGTGGATCGACTGATCATCTGGTTCGAAACTGTCCGAAGAGAAATGCGGAGAAGGAAAATGGCTACAAGGGACCCGATAGTGGAACCTTGGCGATTCGAGGACCTGCTCAGTCAGGAAGACCATCGACCCATGCATTCAACATGACGGTGCAAGATGCAGTGGCTGTCCAGGAGGTGGCGACAGGTAACGATTTCGTTTAGAAATTTTATTACACGAGAAATATGAGTTTGATATTTCTGTGAATTGTTTTCTTTTCTAGATCCAAGTCACAGATTAGAATATGGGATACAAATGAATATTGTGTTGATAATAATGAATTGATGATACAACTTTAAAGGATTGTAGAGAATAAGAAAGCGGTGATTCCGAGGACGGAATCCTTATAAGGAGGGAAGAATGTGATAACCCGGGATTTCGAATAATCTGAATTTTTGTGAATAAATTCTTTTTTTATTTAATATTAATATTGATTATCAATTTTGTGACGAGTATCTGTGATACGAGTTTCGAGAAGTGGTCAATTTGTGTATTGACCAAGAAAATAAGAGTAGAGTTGTGCTTTAACATATTTAGAAACCCTAACCCTAGTTAAGTATAGGAATTCGATAGAAAATAAAATTAAAATAATTATATTGATGAGTATATGATTGTATTGTAGAGAAATTTTGATCAATGATTGATCGGGTAGGGTACAATATTAGTAAACCCTAATATGAGATTAAAAACCCTAATCTCAAGATTAAAAACCCTAACGCGTAGTTAGAAACCTTAATCGAAAGTCGGGAAACCCTAATTTTAAATTCGGGAATCCTAAACCCTAATTAGAAAACCCTAATCCTAATTAGTAAGCCTTAAAGTGATTAGTAAACGTTAATATAATTAGAAAACCCTAATTATACTTTAGAAATATTAATTTTTTTTAAAACCCTAATTATATTTTTGAAATTATAATTTTCTATTTTAAAACCCTAATTTAGAAAATCCTAGAAGCTAAAGTTGTAAAACCTAAGGGTTAGAACCTTAGGGTTAAACCCTAAGGATTAAATCCTAAAGGTTTGGACAATGTCAAGTATGCCATTAAAATAAGAATGCAAATGACCAAAATGCCCTTTTTAGATTTTTATTAGGTAACTTGTAAATCTTACCAAATGAGGAGTTGGTGACCAACTTATTTTGACTTTGTGACTTAAAAACCTCTAGCAAATCATTCAATGTATCAGCCATATGCATTATATCATATCATATATATAGATTAAAGAGATAGAAAGTTTAGCATTTTACTTATTTTGCACTCTAGCTCTCAACAACTCATTCTCTCTCCCAAACCTCCGAATTTCTTAAGTGATTCAGTCACTAGATAACCCCTTAGAACATTCAAATCAGTAGGAGAGAGCAAGGATCAAGGATTGGATAAGAGAAGGTATAAACCTAAACCCTACTTTTGATCTTGTATGCTAAGAAAAATTTCGTGATTATGTATTTAGATTTGTGCTAAAGGATGTTTTATGATGATCTATACTTGATCCATAGCATCAAAGTGGGTAAAAATGAAGTTTTTCAAAAACTGTCCAAGAACATAAAAAGTGGTCTGACAAGCATATGTCAGTCGCTCTAGATCTTTTTGTGATTATGATTTTTGTTGTTTTAAAGTTGTAATCTGTAGCTTGTCATGTGGTCTTTGATCTGGAAGTGGAATCACAGCCATTACAGGTTTAGATCGTAAGTTATTAACAGTCAAAACCCGTTGACCGAGATTAACCGAGTGAATTCTGGGTAACCCAGAAACCCATGAACAGGGTCTGACAAGTTTTTCTATGGCTTTGATCTGTCAGTTGTGAAGCTGTTTGTTGATGTTGTTGTATGTAGTTCGTAGCCTGTAATCTATACTAGAGATCCATGTCTTTAGATCCATTAAAACATCAACAGATCGAGTGTAGTGCGTGGTCAAACTAGGTCACTCGATCATGGTTACCGTTTCTAGAAAACCCAGAAACCAGATGAACACAACTTCTGACATCCTTTGACCGAGCTTAATCTGGAACATGTAATGTAGTTGGACTGGTCTGTTGATGTAAATATGTTCTATGACATGAGTACTATATATATGAACCAAGAAATCACTTAAGTGATGACCAGAACCTTGAGCAAACCGAGCTAAAAAGTGTCTAATCGACACTGTCTAGGTTTCTGGGTTACCCAGAAAACCCAGATCAAATCTGACAGCAACTTTAAATGGACAGATTTTCATAGTGTAATGCGATAAGACTCTGGTGATGATTGATAGTTGTAGTACTACATTTATACTACAAGATTGAATCCTAAGTTGGCCCAGAAACATTTTTGGACAATAACTAATCACGGTCAAACTTGGCATGTTGGTAACTGGCCTGTCAGTGATCTTGAGGCTCAATGACACCAATCGTGATGGTTACTGTCGCTATAGGCTATAGCGACGATTTTTATTATTTTTAATTTCTGAATTTTCTAGAAATTAATTAAAAATAGAAAATAAATTCTAAAAATTACAAAAATAGTTTTAAAAATTATTTTAAATTATGAAAAATAACTTTTAATTACTTGGGCTATTTTTCATTTCTATTTATAATTATTTGAATATTAATGATATTTAATTTATTTAATTAGTGTATTAAATAAATTAGAGAAAAATAATTTTAATATTATAAAAATTATTTTAAATAAGAATAAAGTGTTTAAAAATATTTTGAGTTATAAAATGTAACTTTTAATATTTTTGAGTAATTTTTATTAATAATTTAATATTAACGATAATAGATTTATTTAATTATTATATTAAATAAATGAATTAAAAATGACTTTATTAATTTAAAAATCATTTAAAAATGAGAAAAATATTTTTAAAATATTTTAAGTTATAATTAATGACTTTTAATATTTCGATAATAATTTCATTAATATTTAAATATTAATGGTGATGGTTTAAAAATAATTTTAATTATTTTAAAAATTATTTAAGTAGAATATTGATGATTTAAAAATATTTTAAGTTATTATTAATAAATTTAATATTTTGACAAGAATGTCATTAATATTTTAATATTATTAAATATTAATGATGATGGAATTAATTAGTATTTAAATTATTTAAAAATGATTCCAGTGTTTGAAAAATTATTATAAATTATAATAATTGTTAAAAAATTATTAAAAGCTTCCGAAAAATATTATAAATGATATATGATTTATCTAAAATAATATTGAAGCTTTGAGACCGAGTTTAAATGACAATAAATGTGCAAATTGTCAGATAGGGTGACCAAGACACCGAGATGAGACCGAAGTCCAACCAGACCGAACTAGTTAGACTTGAGAAGTGTTTATATAGGTTATAAACACCGATATGACTATGTGATAATGTGTCTAGGAGAAGTATTGACTGTAAATTATAATGTTATGTGTTGTGATTTATTGTTCTAATTGTGAGACCGATATTATGATTATAGGTCTTACGAACGCATATAAGTATATTGTGCAGTAGTAATCAACGCAGAAGGCAAGTTTCCTTAACTCAACCTTGAGTTATATACTTTCAAATATTATGGTGGTTAATTATTGTTGATTAGACCACGTCTGAGAATTATTATTGATTATTCGCAGTTAGTGCATGTTTATTAATTCAAATTGAATTAGTGATTCTGAGAATATACTTGGAGAATATCTGTTGTTGAATACTTACATCCGTAGAAGCTGTTATTGATAGTACAGATAATTTCTGTCTATTATCGAATTATGTAGAGAAATGTCCTAGCTAATTCTTTTGGCTAGACAAACATTTGTTAGAACTTGATAGGTTCGAGAAGATAATTCAAATATTATAGACAGATCGATGCCAATTATTTCGGCTAGATCGAGAAATCAGATATTGAAATCATAGTATTTCGTTGTTAAATCAAACTTTGATTATAAGACTGAGAAGAACAACCTTTTATATAAAGAGAACATTTTTGGTCGTATATTAAACCATAATATAGGGTACAAGGAGTTGGCCGCTCTAAGTACTTGCAGAGGGGTATAATTTAATCTTTATAGTTATCTGATACACCTGAGTATATCAAAGTCCAATTTTTGATAGTTACTCTAGTAGAGAAGTTCAAGATCCAATGGATCGGTCAACATAAATCTAAAAAATATTCCACTTTGTTATTGCATAGAATTGATTCTTGATTATTCAATAGAATATCGTAGAAATTTTGAAAGCGTTGTACTCTTTCATTATCAAATTATTGTATTGCATAGAATGCTAGAAAACTTGTTAGCTTATTAAAGATTGGTTCAGTTATTTCAAAGTTCCCCGAACTTCGGTGTTATTCTATCAAATTAGATAGTCTGTTATTATTGATTCTTATACATTCATTGTATGTCTTAACTTGCGGGGTAAATTTGTTGCTCACCCTTGCTTAATAAAACCTTTCAGCTAGAGAAGAAGAGGCCAGTAGGTCTATGAAAAACAAAGGCAAAGGCAAAATGCTAGAGTAGTTTTAATGAACATTATTAATATGTTGTATTTGAAAACCCTTTTTGTAAATCTAAAGGATATGTTTGTAATATTAAGGTTAGAAAACTTGGGACTAATGTATTAACATCATCTGTTAATGAGATATTTATTGCTACTTATAAATGAATGGGTAGTTAGATGTTATTATATTGTGGATCGTGAGCACCAAACTCGGGGGTCAGGTAACCCGAATTTGGGGGCGTCACAACAAACACGTAAGAGAGTATGAATCTATTCAAGTAGAAAAAGACTTGACGTATAAAGAACTTCCAATTCAGATTGTTGATAAGAAGGAACAAGTCTTGAGAAATAAGACAATACCTTTGGTGAAGGTAATTTGGAGGAACCACAATGCCGCAGAAGCAATATGGGAACTCGAGAGTAAAATAAAGAAAAATTTTCCTCATTTATTTATGTAATTGTAGCGAGATTCTGGGGACAAAATCCTTATAAGGGGGGAAAATGTAACGCCCGAAAAAATTAAATTTTTATGTGAATTAAATTTTTATTTGATTATTTATGTGAGTAAGCTATTTGAAGGTCGTTCTATGACCTAGAATGTGCGGATGTGGTTAGGATTCTGGCTATGTGCTAGGATTAATTGTTTTGAATTTCCAAGATAAAAATAAGAGTTTTTCGAGAAATTTTCGTAAAAATACTATTCATCTATTTCTGCTCGGAGATTAAGTTTGAATATCTGAGAAACGCGTAATTATAGAATTCTAAGACGTAATGGAATATTCAATAATATTTCAATTATGGCAAATGACGTTTTTGAAAGTAGTATGCACACAAGCCAATCATGTTTGATGATAAAGCATATACTTTGTAACAATCTTATTCATTTATTAATAAAAAGTATTAATTTATTAAAGGCTTTTAATTATCTACATGATGCTATTTTTTAATATGTGATAAACCCATAGTTTAAAGCAATATTTTTAGAATAATGATGATGATCATTCTAATGAGATCTAAATTCTTAGAAAGCTTAAAACTAAAATAGTTCTCAATCATTGGATTACTAAATTGGAGATTAGTGAATCCAGATAAATTGGTACATTCGTTGCTTTCTCATTAGATGAGGATGATTGATCTCATGATCATTTATGTGGAGATACTAAAGCAAGTATGTAGGTGCTTATTAGAGAATAAGTTCACTGAACGTGGCTCGCTAAGGAATACCTAATGGAGTTTTACTTGCCTGTCAATAGGAATTCCTGTAGTGATAGTAGTACAAGTGATCCTTGGACTTGAGATCATTATAGTATCTTGTGTATGATGAGTTATACTTTGACTTATTTCTTAAGACCCTTAGGGTATATCAAAGGGTATACTTGGGTATAAGTTGTACATAGAGATAATGTATAATCAATAAAGAATCTATCGCTTCTAGTAAAAGAAGAGAAATGTCCTATATGATTCGATAAATGACAACCCAGTAGTCCTTAGCAATGGCAGAATGAAATTAGAAAGGAGTTTTTAATTTGCATTATTTGGAGTTGTGCATTTAAGAGTCGAAATACATATAATTAAATAAATTAAGACTTGACAGTAATTTCATGTCTTATATTTAATTGGGACATTATATGGTGGAAGGATTGAATTGTACAGTAACTATTTACTCAAAGGTTCTTTTATGATTAATGTTGAAATCTATATTATCTGGAAAGTCGTTGATCGCTAGGGAGGCTTATCCCTATTGTAGAATAAATATTATTTATTTAAATAAATTAATTATTTAATTTATTTATTTAAATAAGATTAGAATTGTTCTAATTGATTTATTTACAACTGGTTTAATATGGAGAACCTAAAGGGTCACAGCATAAAAGGAAGAATAATTATTTAAGAAGTTAATGGCATAATCGTAATAATATGTTAAATATATTTAATTTAATTTATGGTGATAGAATAAATTAAATAGTTTAATATTTATTATTTAATATTTTAGAAATATTATAAATTAATAAGAGGAGTCTTATTAATATTATTACAATTATTATTATTTTAATTTCTAAAAGAGTTTAGGAATTAATTTAATATAAGTACTCTCATTTAATCCTAATAGAATTAAGAGGGAAAATTAGTTAAAGGAGTTTAATTAATTATCTCTAATAAGATTAGGGAGCCCATTTAATTAAAAGAGTTTAATTAAATAAATAATACCTTATTTTGATTTACATTTGGATTAAAATAAAACGTTTATTTTAATATTAAAATAAAAGAGTTTATTTTAATTTTAAAATTAGATTTCATGCTAACTAATTAGAGTTGGAATTGGATTCCATGATAACTAATTGGAGTTAAAATTGGATTCATGTTTCCTTAAATAAAGGAGTTTATTTAGATATGGAATAAGATTTCATATTATTCAAAATAAAGGAGTTTATTTATGAATAGGAAAGAATCTGTGTTTCCTTTAATAACTGAGTTTTTTATTTTTTACTTGGAATTGGATTCCATAATTAATTAAAATAAAGGAGTTTATTTTGATTAAAGATTTTGATTAAAATTAAATAGTTTATTTTATTCAAAATTGGATAAATTAAAATAAAAGAGGTTTATTTTGATTTAAATTTGGATTAAAATAAAAGAGTTTATTTTGATTCAAAATTAGATTTTATGCAAACTAAATTTGCCCATTAAATGATATTAATATATATATTGAATGTTTATTATTCATGAGATGAATGTTATTTATTGATGCATATGGTGATTTGTATGACAATAAATGGGATTGATTATGGACTATTAACCAATGTGATTGGATTTTATTTTAGTTGGATGCATGAATGTATGGGTTTTATTAAATAGGGTTTGCGTACCTCGTCTTCTCTAATTTTTTTTTAATGTAAATTCTATCTTCCTCCTATGTACTTCCCCTTGACTGTTGATCAAGGTTTCTATTTATTTTAAATAGTTTTGTAATAGGAATAGTTAGAATTAATTTTGAAGAATTGGAGATCAAGGAGCAAGAAGCGTTTGAAGACTCGTTTGTAATGGAACCCGGGATGTAATAGTTATATTTAAATATTAATTCTCACACCCCTAGGGTTTGACCTTTTGGTTCACTTGGTGGTTCTAGTGGACCAAACTAGAATAAAAGTTCATAATCAATCAAGGTAGAATATAGTATTCTATATGTGCATGTTTATACTATATATATTATATATTATACAAACATACTTCGCATGTTAATTAATATGACGCATATTTTATATATATATATATATATATATATATGTGTGTGTGTGTGTGTGTGTGTGTGTGTGTGTGTGTGTGTGTGTGTGTGTGTGTGCATGTGCGCTAAACAAGATGAGACAAATTAATAACAAATCTCTCAATTTTTTATATTAAGTCCTAAGCGTTCTAAGATATTTGGAATATCGAACGTCGCCTTCTAGCATGATAAAAATAATAGAGTATCAATTAATTATTATAAGTTTATTGTGTCACCACAAGGCTTATCTTAATTCTTTGAGATATTAATTTTATCACATTTGATGCTTATAAAGAAAATTGAATAATGTTATTTTGTTGTATCACCACAAGGACAATATTTTTTTTTTGAATATATGGAGTGCTAGGTTGGACTTAACTTGGATAATTTTGATTCGGATGTGCCACCACTTGATCAAAATAATCAAAGAGGCAAAATACAAGGAGTTGCATAGTTGATGTAATTGACAAGAGTTGTCTACCTATTTATTTATATATAGTTTGTTGTGTCACCACAAGGCTATATACATTTGAAATGGGATCCTTATTCTCACTAGCAAATTTTTAATTAGATATTGCCGAACTATATATATTGAGGGTAATATAGTTTGAAGAAAATAGCGGCAAATACCAATTTAAAATAAGACCTACTTTATTTTGGTAATTAATAAAAGAATGTATGCTAAAATGTTGTTAATTATATATTCATTTACAGAATTTTATAATGTCTAAATTAATATCACTACGAAGCATATTTGATGCTATTTAACCGGACCGAATTAAACGGATTGGTTAAGGAAATTGAGAATAGTTCACACGGCTAAAAAGCTATCTTATGTCCTTAATACGCCTATCCCGGCAATGGTTGTAGGCAATGCCTCTGAGGAAGAGATTGTTACTTTTAGAAAGTGACAAGATGATGCACAGTTGGCTCAATACATCATGCTCACATCCATGAGTAACGAGCTTCAGCGTCAGCATGAAACTATGGATGCTCCTACTATACTCCTGCACATCAAGTAGTTGATTGTGAGGAAAGTGGGACAGATTGATATCAAATATCTAAGGAGCTCTTCCGATCTAGAATGACCAATGACACTACAATACAGACAAAAGTCCTTAAAATGATCAATTTGATTGAACAATAAGGGCAACGGGTTTTGTCATGGATGGAGAGTTGAGCCAAGATTTAATCTTGTAGTCACTCTGGACTCCTTCTCACAATTGTTGTGAATTTTTCATATGAACAAGTAAGATATCAGCTTCGCTGATTTGCTTAACATGTTAAAAAATGTTGAGAGTTACTTTCCAACCAATAAAGACCATGTCTTACTGTTAGGGGCCAAAGGATTTTCTGAAAAGAAGAACGATTCAAAGAAGGTAAATAGAAAGGCAAAAACAAAGGATAATAAGAACAAAACTGATACGGATAGTAAAGGAGCTTACTTCCACTGCAATAAGCCTGGACACTGGAAAGAAACTGCGAGAAGCATCTTACAGAGGCTAACCAAAGAAGCTTAGTGAAGTTTTGGTTACAAATACAATTTTGTTCATTATTTAAAATAAATTTTTCTTTAAGTCAATGTTCTACTTGGGTATTGGATACCGACTTTGTTTATCATAAATATAAATTTATGAAGGGACCAAGCAGAAGTAGAAAGTTAAATAAAGATAAGTAATCCTATGTATGGGAAATGAAGCAAAGATTGATGCATTAGCCATAGAAACTTATAATTTAGCATAGCCTACGGGCAAACCTATTAAGTCAATAAGTTGTTATTGTTTTCCAGTTCTTGTAAAAAATATTATTTTTATTTTGTTGTTGGACAATGAAATCTTTGGTATTATATTTAAGAACCATTGTTGTTCTATTTATAATAATAATGTTTTGTATAGAACTGGAATATTACTTAAAGGATTTTGTATACTTGACTTACGTGAAAAATTATTTTACAAATTGAACAAACTAGTATAAGAAAAGGAGATGATCATTCAAAGAGTTGAATGTGTGTATTTGTTGAAATACAAGTGTGAATTATTTGAAAGGTTCAAAGAATTTAGAAGTGAAACAAATTGGCAAAGTATTAAAATTCTTTGATCGAATCAAGGAAGGAATAATTATGCAATGAGTTTCTAGATCACCTCAAATGATTTTTTCATAATGGACGCCTCCTTATACGCAATAATTGATTGATGTATCTAAAAGAAAAAATCGCACCTTGTTGAATATGGTACGGTCCATAATGATTTTACCGACATTCTAGTATCCTTCTGGGGTCATGCCCTAGAAATAGCTGCATATATACGAAAAGGTAACCTCAAAATCCAGCCCCAAGACTCCATAAAATTTATGGACAGGGAGGATTCCTAATCTTAAGTATGTTAAGATAAAGGGTTGTCCAACTTATGTGAAAAGGTTTCAAATGATAAGCTTGGACAAGATTTGACAAGTACAAATTTGTGGGACATCCTAAAGTAAGTTTAGGGTATATATTCTATAATCCTACTTAGCAAAGGTGTTTGTTGCGAAACTAGCTACCTTCTAAGATAAAAGTGTTTATCATTGAAGAGGCTAGTGGGACGATAATAGATCTTGAAGAGTTCAAGAACCACAAAACACAATAAGTTAAATAAGAGAAACCTGTAGATAGAACTATTGTACCACAACCGAATCGTAAATCTGGAATAGTACCGAAGATACCTGGGAGGTATGGATTCATCATGGATGATGATGATGAGGAACACATCATAGAAGATGGTGATCCAGTTACATACGATGAGATAAGAGTTGTAGACACTTAGAGAAATGGATTGAAGCAAGCTTCTCAAAATCGAACATTCGTTTTGATGAAACAAATCAAAAGAGTTTGATTTTATCATAAATAAGAATGAACCTAGTGTGTACAAAAGGGTCAGTGGGAGCACCGTGACATTCCTAATATTATATGTTGATATACTATGGATAAGGAATGACATACTAATGCTACAATCAGTAAAGATAAAGTTGTCTAAACATTCCTCCATGAATGATTTGGAAAGAGTATCTTAATTGGGGATAAAATCTATATAGATAGATTTAAGAGGATGCTCGACTTAACCCGAGGAACGTATATTCATTTAATGCTAAAGTCGTTTAGCATGGCAAACTCCAAGAGTTGTCTTATGTTGATGAGCCATAGAGTGTATCTCTCTTAATAGTCCTCATAGACTCGTAAAAGAGAGATCGCATGAGTAACTATCATGTATGCAATGAAATATACGAGACCTGATGTTGATCAGTCATATTCTAGAGAAGTTCACTATGAGTCAGTGAAAAACATCTTAAAGTACTTAACCGGCACTAAGGATGTGATCATATTCATGGTGGGTCTAAATTAAAACTAGAGGGCTTAACAGACTCAAGTTTTTTAGACAGACCAAGATGACAGAAAATCCACTTTAAGGTAAAGCGTTACCTTGAACGATAGTGCAGTAAATTGGAAAGGTTCCAAACAGCAAAGAGTTGCTGGTTTAGTGATAAAGACAAAGTATATAGCTGTAAATGAAGCTGCAAGTTAATTATTTGGATGATAAGTTCATAACAGAACTAGGAATAGTTCCTAAGTCTCATCTTGGATCTAAACATGTGTTGTGGCACTTTCATTTGATTATAGGAATCATTGAAAGATGGGAAATCACTATAGAGATAGTAAACTCTCAAGAACAACCTTACATATCCATTAACTAAAGCTTATCCAACAGCAGGATAATCGTCACTTAGAGAATAAGAGTATGAGATATCATAGCGATTGGCTTTAGTGCAAGTGGGAGATTAAAAGTAGTATGCACTCAAGCCAATCATGTTTGATGATAAAGCATATACTTTGTAACAATCTTATTTATTTATTAATAAAAAGTATTAATTTATTAAAGGCTTTTAATTATCTACATGATGCTATTTTTTAATATGTGATAAACCCATAGTTTTAAGCAATGCTTTTAGAATAATGATGATGATCATTCTAATGAGATCTAAATTCTTAGAAAGCTTAAAACTAAAATAATTCTCAATCATTGAATTACTAAATTGGGGATTAGTGAATCCAGATAAATTGGTACATACGTTGCTTTCTCATTAGATGAGGATGATTGATCTCATGATCATTTATGTGGAGATACTAAAGCAAGTATGTAGGTGCTTATTAGAGAATAAGTTCACTGAACGTGGCTCGCTAAGGAATACCTAATGGAGTTTTACTTGCCTGTCAATAGGAATTCCTGTAGTGATAGTAGTACAAGTGATCCTTGGACTTGAGATCATCATAGTATCTTGTGTATGATGAGTTATACTTTGACTTATTTCTTAAGACTCTTAGGGTATATCAAAGGGTATGCTTGGGTATAATAAGTTGTACATGGAGATAATGTATGATCAATAAAGAATCTACCGCTTCTAGTAAAAGAAGAGAAATGTCATATGTGATTCGATAAATGACAACCCAGTAGTCCTTGGCTAAGACAGAATGAAATTAGAAAGGAGTTTCTAATTTATATTATTTGGAGTTGTGCATTTAAGAGTCAAAATATATATTATTAAATAAATTAAAATTTGACAGTAATTCCATATCTTATATTTAATTGGGACATTTTATGGTGGAATAATTGAATTGTACGGTAACTATTTACTCAAATATTTTTTTATGATTAATGTTGAAATCTATATTATCTAAAAAGTCGTTGATCGCTAAGGAGGTTTATCCCTATTGTAGAATAAATATTATTTATTTAAATAAATTAATTGTTTAATTTATTTATTTAAATAAGATTAGAATTGTTCTAATTGATTTATTCACAACTGGTTTAATATGGAGAACCTAAAGGGACACACCATAAAAGGAAGAATAATTATTTAAGAAGTTAATGGCATAATCGTAATAATATGTTAAGTATATTTAATTTAATATATGGTGATAGAATAAATTAAATAGCTTAATATTTATTATTTAATATTTTAGAAATATTAAATATAAATTAATAAGAAGAGTCTTATTAATATTATTACAATTATTATTATTTTAATTTCTAAAAGAGTTTAGGAATTAATTTAATATAAGTACTTTCATTTATTCTTAATAGGATTAGGAGGGAAAATTAGTTAAAGGAGTTTAATTAATTATCCCTAATAAGATTAGAGAGCCCATTTAATTAAAAGAGTTTAATTAAATAAATAATACCTTATTTTTAATTAAATAGGGTTGCCTGATATCTTTATAAGGGGAGTCTTATATCAAATATCAAGATACGCAATTCCAATTGTTGGAGAGTACGCACCTTTTCTATAAGAGATAGAAAAACTATAGTTCTGCCAAACACCCATCTTCTTGAATCTTTATTATTTCTTGGTGGATCACCTCTAGAGGCCAAACACTTGGGGTGGCTAACGTTAATCGAAAGAAGAAACCCAACCCGGTGGATTCAAGTTGAACACAAAAAGGATTTGGAGGTAAACTTGTACCTGAGGAAGCTCGGATCTTCAAAGGTATGATTCTCGTCCTTTATTTTCGTTTAATTAATAATTGTGCATAAAGGATGATCCGGGTATATGGTTTGTAAAATTTTAAACTCTGATTTTTACACGTTTTCGCTTATTTTGTGCAATTTGATTGCGTTCTTGAATATTACAAACCTAACAGTTTTTGCCTACGGACTTAAAACATAAGGGTTAGGAAAAGTTCTTAGAATTAAATGTCTATGTATAATGATTATGGTTATTATACGTGAGAAATACGAGTATGCTACTAGTTATTATACGAGTATAGTATTAAGATTATTACAACGTATAATACGAATATCGTACGAACTATATACGAAGAAAATACGTGAATCGTACGTGTAGAATACGATTAGTCTTAATGGACTTTGAGTTTATGGACTTTGTAGAATCCAATTGGACTTAGATAATGTCAAGCCTAATTTATTGTTTAATTAAGTCCAAGATAGACCCAATATGAATTTATTCTAAGGCCCAAACCAAGAAAACAAATCACGGATCGAACCGATGGGTCACCGGATGGGTAAAACCCATGGGGCAACCCATGGTGGGACCCAAGAAGCTAGGTGGGCCGGCCACTTGGAAGCCAAGTAAAGTAGAATTACTTGTTGGCTAAGAAAGTGAATAGTAAGGAGGTTAGCATGTTGACCATTTTACCCTCTATTAGATTTTTCTATATATAAGAAGCTTGGGTTGGTTTATTTGTTGTTTCAACAACTCTAAGACCAATATATTGAGAGAGAGAGAGAGAAAAGTTCATTAACAAGTAATCAAGAGCAATCCAAAGTAAAACATACAAGCTTCATTCAAGAACGCGAAGAACGTTAAGGTAATATTACGTAAACCTAAGTCTTCGATCATTTTCTATTTCTTTTTCTTAAAGATGTATGAATTGGTGGAGCATGTCTCTTCTGGAGTAATAAGGATGGCTAATAGTAGATTAAAACATTATAAGTCATGTATGATTAAGAATCATAAGCATTTAAGTAAGTTTAAACGAAGAAAATCAATAAGCGTTTATTTGGTTGTTAATAGACAAATTGAAAACCATCATAGGTTATGTGCATCTTGCTCGGTTAGGTTATAGATAATGAATCAATAGATTGGTTCCATTTGATTTGGCGTATAAAACTCGAGTAACAAAGTTATGGCAAAATTTACGAAATTAGGCGTTGAACGTTGAAATCGTAGAATTCTCGGATTAATAGTCAAAAGTTGATGTTTAACTCAGAAACCTAGGTTTTTCGATCGCATAACGTAGAACAACGTATTTGAGATTCGTGGACTCAAGAATCGTCGAATTCTGACTTAGAACGAAGAAACGAGCTATGAACGTTCACGAACGTTAAACGAACGCGTAATAGAACGTTAAATAGTGAATTCATTGTTAACGAATTTAAAAACTACTTTTATTCGAATGAAATCGAAGTACATGAGATATATAAGATAACGGCTTTTGAACGAGCTAATTCCGACTTATAACGACCAAGTTAGGAGTCCGGAAAGAATTAAACTGGAAAAACTTAGAAATTTCCCTGGGCTCAGGGTCGGCGTCGCAGCGCCACCCAAGCACATAACACTCACGTCGCTGTGCCAGGGCAAGAGGAGTGGCCACTGCAAAGTCACACCACAGCGACACTCATAAGTATGAGTCTCGCACCGCAGCACCGAGACAAGGGGTTAGCTACTGTTAGTTGGCGTCGAAGTGCCAATATTGTACTGGGAGATGGCGCCGCAGCACCGAGACAGGGAAAACGCCTGACTTAGTTATTTTTGAACCCAGTTGTTGCATGACAATTATGGGGCAAGTATATGTATTAATATACATGTTAAGACCATTCTTATGTCACATATATAGTGATGACTTTAGGAATTGAACGTGATTTATTAGTAATGAAACGATGAACGTTAATAAGCCGTAATGAAGAATAGTAACTTGAATCGAGTTCTATTAATGAAATAACTTTGGTTAAGTTATAGAAGAGAAAGAAGTTGGTAAAAATAACGTGATTAGATTGTTTGGTAGCTAATTACAGTGTGCTATGTGAATATATCGTGTAGAGACTATAAAGACCAATAATTGTTGAATATTTATTTGAAGACGCTTGAAGGCAAGTTTTCTTAACGCTTGTCTAACCTTCGTGTTAGCCAAGTTTTTTGTGATTCATGTTATGAGATGCATGGATTATTTTACAAAAGGGTCGATGCCAGTTTTAACTCTGCTAGACTAATCTTAAGAGTTTGATTGATTTGTTTACAAGTCTTTCAATATAGAATTGATAACGATATCCTATGCTAATTATTTGGTACGGATTCAAAGGTAAGCCTGAGTATGAATAAATAAATGTATTTTACATCGATTATTCGATGGGTACGTGAGGTTGCCAAAACTTAAACGTAAATATGTTTACGGATGAGTGTTGATCAACATAGAGTACTATAGGCTGATCACCTAGAAGTGCTCGTAAGATATATCGGACTTACGGACTTAGTGTCGGGTTGTCCTTTTTCATGAATGAAAACTAAAGAGAATGTTCATGGTCTTTTGACCTACTCATAATTCCTAAGTTACTGTATGTACTTCAGAATTGTTTTACGAGAATGAAAAGTGCTATCCAATGTTTCATAGTACTTCATAGCTATTTGTTCAGTTATTAAAGAATAATCATATGATTCTCGACGTGGTATTTATAAAATATGTTGCTAGACTTGCTGAGCTAGTTATGCTCACTTCTTGCTTGAATTATATTATTGCAGCTAAGGTCGAGAGAACCGAGGGTTCTAGTAAAGATAAAGGCAAGGCTAAGATGGATAATTAGTTTATCCTGTAATAGACTAGTATGTTTGTATGAATTATACTTATGATAAACGAAGAATGTATTCGGTTACAGAACCTAGGCAAGGATTTATTATTATTGTAATAAGAATATAGTTAATACACTCATTTTTATGTTATTTCAATGGAATGAATATATAGTTATGAGTACCGTGTAGCACCATATCTGTGGGTTAAAAGTACCCGAATTTGAGGGTGTCACAACTGCTTACAATCTCAAACTCCTTCCTTCTCAACAAAATAACTCACACTCTCAACTTATAATCTCTCAGACAAATCACAGCAATAAGAAATGAAGAAGAAGGCTACCTTTTTATAGACTAATGATTGACTGGTTAATGGTTTTACACTAAGGTTAGAATCCATGGGATAGAAGAAGAAGACAATGGTTATTGAGGAGTTGCTCACCCACCATTTCCTCAGCCATCTCCAGCCATCATCACGTAGCTTTGTAGCCACTGTGCTTAGCTTTGCATTTTACGTAAAGAAGGTATAGGTTACTGTTTGGCAACTGAAATGGAACAAGTCTTTTAATTCCTCAGCATTTGGTTTCAAATGTAGTTAATTTAATTCCCTTTTGGTTCCCTCATGTGATTTTAGTGTATTGATGCTATTACAGAATGCAAAGTTAGGGATTATATATGTACCCATATCATATAATTCATGTACATTGGGTTTACATAATTTAATATTTAATGCAGATATAATAAGGCAGTTAGGTATTATTAACCGAGTATTCTCCATAAATATTATTAGTACTCACACATCAATATTATAACAATATTCAATGTTAAATGTTTATTTTTCTAACATTCAATTCCTTTCCGAATTTCTGAGATACACAGTTAATTAACTTTTTTTGTATTAAAATGTCACACATGATTTTATTGTGCTACTTGGTACTTTATACCATTAAATTTACTTTTATCATATGATTTTAATAATGTCACACATTACAATAATGTTCCAGATAATATCCACAGTAATAACCAACTTCCAACCTCTAGCCACTGGCGCAGCTGTGCCAGTTTGTACTGCATGAAGGGCGCAGCTACGCCGATCCTTAGCAGTGCCAAACTAGTTTAGCTTCATGTCAGTTCCAACCTCTACCATCATACCAGTTTCACATAACATGAATTAAATCCCAAATTGATAATACTATTAGTTAAAGATCTTATCCATTTCATGCATGGAGTTATATGATTACACATAATTAATCTTTCTCTTATTAAACTGTTTCTCTTTTAATTCACTTAATGATTCTCTCAGTCCTCCATTATGCCACACTAGGCAATTCCGATAAACTTTACGCTGAGATCTTTACTAGTCTCTGATGAGTAGGTTTTATACATATGAATCCGATATTATTAGACTTAATTATTGCTATTTTTAATTGATTTTTAGTATCTTTTTATGTGTTTTTGTGTTTATTTCTCGTAGGTTGGAGCTGGAGGGACAAATTGGTCATTTGGGAGAAGAAAAAGATCAAAAAATCATTAAAATTAGAGCTGAGTGACATTTTTTTAATTACATGGTCCTGGTCAAGCGCCTAAGCACTTGGAAATGACCTGGGTTGAGTGCCTAGGCGCTCATGTACGGCTAAAGAGGGATTTTTCTACTACTGAGTGGGTTTTTGAAGCCAAAAAAGAATCTGAATTAGGGCTGAGACCAATACAAATAGGAGAAGACTTTAGAAAAGACGTATTACTCAATTTTTTAAGACAATTACAGAGAGAACAACGAAGAAAAACATGAAGGAGAATTGCAAGGGTTGACGATCAAAGAGAGAGTATTAGAGCAAATTTAAAGTTTCTTCTCTTCTCTAATTTAATCTTTTGTAATTATCTAGGATGTTTGGATTATTAATCTGGATGATGTTTTTCTTTATTATTATTATCATGAACTAAATTTTAATTAAGATTGCAACGGAACTTGGTATGTAGTTTAAATTGAACCTTCCCATTGAATAAAAGTTGGTTTTTATTGAATTATTTATTATATCTTATGCTTATTGATTAATTGTTAAGCCAACAATTACTGTGATAATCTATATAAAATTGGAAGATGGAGTATAGATTGAGATCTAGATATGATAACATCTGTTCATATAATCTGAATAAGGTTAATATGATTAGCATGTAGGATAGGAATATACATATGTGTCTTTTGTATCTATTGAAAGAATTTGTGCGTAAAACCCTAATTAACTTGATTCACATAAGAATATAGTGAATTAATTAACTAGGGTGTTCCTTGTAATTATGTATCTTAAGGATCGGATTTAGGAGGATTTGTTCACGTGTCTTTAGAAGAAGTACGTGAGCACTATAAAAAATTCTTGGATAATGATTCATATTAATTAATTGATTTAAATGGGAAGTAAATTAGTTTAAATGAAATACCAAGGGAAGTTGTAATATTCTAACCAGTTAAATCTGCAGTTACTCTTGTAAAATTCTGATTTTAATTATTAGTTTTGTTAAGTTTAATTTTCAAATCACAAGCAATATTTCATACTTTAAAATATGATTAATTGCATTGGAATTATTAATTGATAAATATTAGTTTATTTTCTCGTGGGAACGATATCCTTGCTTGCTGACTATTACGAACGAACGCGTATACTTGCGTGTTAAATGCTACTAAAAAATTAGGCAACAAGTTTTTGGCATCGTTGCCGAGGATCTTAGTTTAATATTTTGTCATTATTGATTTTGGTAGAGTTAATCTTAATTTAAACTTTTTTCTTTTCTATTCTATTCAGGTGTTCTTGACTAGTGTATGCAAACGCGATCGAAGAAGCCAGATTTATTGCCTTACGAGGACGACATCGAAAAACGGTTTCAGCAGTTGCGTAAGTGGCTTAAAGAAACCAAAGAGGCACTTGATATGAAAGATACTATGGCTGAAGAAAAGCAAAAAACACTACAGGATTATGCTACACCACGGGTTACTGAAATTTAGTTGAGTATTACGAGGCTTGACATTATTGCTACAAGTTTTGAGATAAAATCGGGGACAATACAGATGATTCAAAATTCATGTCAGTTTGGAGGGTTACCGAATGATGATCCGAAAGATCATATAGTCAGCTTTATAGAAATTTGCGATACTTTCAAGTACAATAATGTGTCAGAGGATGCAATATCTTATTACATACTTGGCAGACTACGGTTCTGTTGAAGCCTATCTCAAAATAGATCAACCTAACAGTTTTTATCTTTTCTTCTATACATTCATTTACAGAATGATAAACATTTAGCACATATCAACCCTAATAATTTTTGATATATCACTAAATCATTGTACATGTGTTTCTTGAAGGACTTTACATATAAGCATGCTTATTTACTTTCAACATCAAATTTGAATATGCAATTCCCAACACACTTATGCCACTTTGAACCTACAAAAGATAATACATGAGTGATCATCATTTAAGCTAAACACAATAATAGAAAAGGACTAAATATATATGTGAACCAAATGAATACTTACACTAGTATTTCCAACATTTGTTCTTTGCTCACCTCTTTGAGATGTTGAGCTCCTCATGAACTAAAATAAAATATAAAAAATAATATGTTGCCAAAAGTAACCAAAGAAAGGAGTATGTTGTTATATTACTTACAAATAGTTTTAATCTTATTTGAGATTGTTGAGTTGTAACAAGTGGTGTTAAATGTATTTCCTTTTGGTTGACTGCAGCTTCATTGCTTTATTCTCTGACTGTAGCTTTATTAGCAAGTTGGTTCCCTTGTTGCTTTTTGTGAAATCTTGAATTATGTCCATACTGCTAAAAACTCTACATCTCAGATAATTTTGAAAAAATTTCCCAAAATTCTCATGACTGCTATCTCCTCCTGGTTGAGGTTCATCTCTATTCCTTTTCCTCAAGGAAGTTTGCTGTATGTTGGAGGTATCATTGTTAGACTACCTTAAACCTCAGCTTCCCACATATTTAAACTCCCCATTGGAGCAATGACTAGTGCATAAACTAACTGATAGGTACTAATCTTATAGAGATCATTGACAAATGTACTAGGATCCAAGTTCTTAAAAGACATACATGCAATGGCATGACTACATGGTATGTCAGTTATGTCACATCACCTACAACTGCAGCCCTTTGTCTCCAAATCAACTTAGTAATGATCTCCATACATTGTCCTTCCTTGGTATCTAAATTCACTAGCAGGTGTAGGGATTGATTCTCACGCTAATTTATTACCAGTTTCTAACCTTTTTAGTGCATTAGAACAAAGGTCCTCATACCATCTCTTGAATACATATCAATTAAAGGACATCCTTTTCATCAACAAGTCCCTAATATCCTCAAGTAAACATATTGAGGATAGGCTTCTCCCTTGCTAACTTGATCATCCCATTAAAGCTCTCACATAGATTGTTAGTCAAAATATCACATTTTGGATATGGACTGAAATGTGATTTTGACTATTGCTGAGGTGGCTTGTCGGCTAGCTACTCGATTGCCTTAGGATCAACCTTTTTCAGTTCCTCTATTGAGTTCTTATACTTCATCTTATTAATGGCCCTTTCACAATTCCACAATAATTCCCTTAGTTGCATAACTATATGCCCAACATTAGCAAAGTTCTGGTGCAAGTACTGGAAACAAAACCTTCTATCAGCATTAGAGACTATATCATCATATGCTATAATCAACCATTTCTGTTTGTCAAACATAAATTTCCACCTATATTCATTCTCAATCCCTACATCATCCTTTAAAATTTCCAAAACCATATCCATGTATCCCTTGTCTCACTTTCCACAACTACATATGCCAATGGAAACATATTATTTTTAGGATCAATACATACTGCAGTTAAAAGGACTTCTCCATTTGCACTTTTTAGATGGGTACCATTGTGACGCCCCCAAATCTAGGTTCTCTAACCTCAGATTCAGTGCTCACGATCTATCATCATCATAAGCATTCTATAAACTATTACGGAATAATAAACATACATTGTTCATTATAATAAAGTTTCATAACATAGTCCCAAGGTCTTCTTAACCTTAACTTAAACACACCTTTACTATTACAAAAGGTTTACATAAATAATTCCATCAGATAATATAATAATTAACATTCATTCTAAACTATTCTTGGACCTTGCCCTTGCCTTTGTCTTTTGCATTCGATCCTTTGGGCTTAACTGAAATAATTGTCAAGATATAGTAAGGGTAAACAACTAATTTGCTTAGCAAGTTTATATACAAGGGAGATATATCATGATTGGAAAGAAGTTTTGCTTTGAATGTTCAAAATAGTATAAAGTTGTGAAGGAACATGAATTAATCGTCAACAATTGAATATTCGAATAATTGAATAACAGGTACTGAGTGGTTTGAAATAACCATGAACATTTGCCAAGGTTCTCAACATTTAAACTAGACCTCTAAATAAGTTTTGGTACTCAAGGGGATCAGCCTTTTATACCCCATAATTTATGCATAAACACTTAATAATCTAGCATCGATATCATGTCTTAATCAAATTCATCCTTTTTCTCAGTCAATAGTTCTTATCATATCAATTTAATAAGAACAACTTTTTAAAACACATTTGATTTAACAAATTTAAACATGTTTGATCTAGCTGATACAATTAGCATAGATCTATCTTATAAACAGTTCATGAATGAAGGACTTTTAATCTAATTTGTAATTCATCAATAATAGAACAGGAATTCAATTGCACAAAGTGTGAATCTCAATAATCAGTATAGATGTGAATAATCAATAATAATTATTCACTAACATGCTTCGATAATAATAACTCGAGTTTGAGTTAGGAAACTTGCCTGTTCGTCGAGCTACGGCTAACTAGCTTTAATTATAACTCTTTGGATGACATAGCATTGATAATGTTGGTCTACTAATTAGTACTGCATATAATTGTACGTCTAAATGCTTACTTATGTTATTATCTAGCAAATAATTGAATCATAATGTACACATAGTATAATGTACCATCATTAACCCTATAAGATATTTAATAAATTTTAGGTTAATGATTTTATAAATTTATAAGGTCTTTCTTAAGTAATAAACACTTATTAGATCCTTAAACAATTTATTATAATTGTTTAATTAATGAGTCATTTAAATTATCTTTATTTATTAACTCTATCTTCATTTAATTACCATTTAATATTAGTTAAAAAGTAATCAATTAATTACCTTTAGTTATTATTTAATAAATAATAGCTAATTACATCTACTTATTATTTAATGTTAATTAAATATTGAATAATTAACATTATTCGTCTTTAATTATTATTTAATATTAAATAAGTATTAATTAATTAATCTTTTATCCTTGAATAATAAATAATTGATTTATTAGTCTTTAATTATTCATTACTATTAATAAATGAATAATTAATCAACCTTTGTCCTTATTTAATATTAATTAATTAATTATCCTTGAATAATAAATAATTAATTCACTTCATAAGTCTTTAATTATTCTTTCTTATTAATCTAAGAATAATTAATAATCATTTGTTCTTATTTATTATTTAATTAATTAATTAATTATCCTTGAATAATAAATAATTAATTTACTTCATAAGTCTTTAATTATTCTTTCTTATTAACTTAAGAATAATTAATTATCATTTATTCTTATTTATTATTTAATATTAACTAAATAATAAATAATTATTTTATAAATTTTATGTCAATGTAAGTAAGTAATTACATAATCTTACTTAAACATTCTTTAATCATTATTTAATATTAATCAATAGTTTAACTCTATTTATTATTTAATCTTAATTAAATAATCAATAGTTACTTTATTAACGTTATCTCTACTTAATTATCACCCAATACCATTTAGATAATACTTAAATAGTTAATTACATTCAAATTATATGTAATTAGTTTAATAATCAATTTATTGCATTAAAAATTATAAGTTAGTAAGTTTTAAATGAGTTTAAACCACTAATTACTTAATAATTAGCTAACTGCTCAGAAAAATTTTGGATTAAATATTTTAATATTCTTCAGAATTTTAGAAAAATTTGGGTCCAAGAACCACCGCCGAAACCGGGCGGAAAGTGTCTGAACCGGTCGCCGGAAAAGTTTGGCCGGTTCGGTTATTGCTGAACCGATAGCAGGTTTTCTAGATTTTTGATTTTTTTTTTCAGATTTGGGATCCTTCATTAAAACTTGAATAAAATGAAATCTACAACTCCGATTTGGGTCCAATCAGACTCGTTGGATTTGTATCTTCCCGAACTACAGTTTTCATTCATCAAACATCAAATTTGGATCTGTTTTGCTCTCGAAAATTAGCCCAGAAGTGACTGTTCTTACACATGAGTTCATAGTTGAGGTGTTTTAGTAATAAATCCATATCTTGCTCATTTTTTAAGATTTTTACATGCTTCCAAAAGGAGTTTTGCTCTTAACTCATAGTTCTAGCATATAAAGAAATAAAATCACAAAAATCATTTGTAGATTTCAAAATGAAAAGCATAGATCATCCCTTTAAATTTGGTTTTTCCCAAAAACTACTTTAGCTTCCTTTTTCCAAAATTTCCAACATAAACTTACATAGATGAGCAAGATAAACATACTATACCCAAGATTTATCATTCATATAAGACTCTACCCTATTAGAACTTGCACTTTCGTGAATCTAAGATCATATAGAACATACAAAACATAAAAACTAGGGTTTGATTTCTTACCTTGTCTTGTGGGATGCTCTTCTTTTCTTTCCAAAGTAGGTTAGGAACTTGGGATGCATGAACAATATACTCCTCTTCCTCTCTAAAAACTAAACCTCTATCTCTCTCTGTCTTTTCATCTCTTTGTGTTCTTGCTAGTTGAGAGAAAATAGAAGAAGAAGAATGGTGGAGAATGAAAATGAAGTGAAGATATAATGTTGGTGAAATGAAATGGGATGCTAATATCTCCCATATTTCTTTTGTCCCTTGGACAAAAAGGGTTAGCCTTATCCCTTCCTAATCAAGCCTAATCATGTCATTAAGGAGGCTAATTTGATTTTCCACCAATGAGAGCATGACACACTTGTCCTTGTGTGTAAGAGTTTCTACTTTTGGAACTTAATTAGCTTAATTTCCTTGTCTAAAAAGGCTAATATGGTCGGTCACCCATTGCCCCATTATCCCTCCATTTAACTTTTATTTTAATACACAAATTAGATTAATCAAAGGTCTAAAATACCCTTAATCAAGTAGGCTAAGTATGGGCTTGCATTTTATTTCTTTTGGGCTTCTCCTTTAATTATTTTGTGCTATGTAATAGACATAGTTTAACAATTTTAATATATTTTACCCTAATTTTTTATTTAGAATTTCCATTCCCAATCTTATGGAATTTAATTACTTTTACATGTGACTTTGGCTCATTACCTAATTAGGTTTACTAGAAATAAGTTTAAAACTATTAGTTAGTTGAAATAACAAAATTATCTACTTAAGTTAGTATACATATTAAATACTAACCATTCCTTATTACCATAACCTTTAGGTTATTTAATTATCTCACCTAATGTATAATTAGGCTATGAACCTTTAATTTTTTTAATTAAATCTATAAATGTATATATCCATGACTATAGTATATATGTTTATTAAGCCATGCACCACTTCACATATGTTATCACATATTAAATCACTATATAGCACAAAGTTTTAAATATCAATAATGTACATACATATAAAGTGACGTAAAATTTATGGTTATTACATCCATCAACCCCAATAATAGGCCTATAATGCTTGAAGCCTTCCTTTAGTCCTCCCAAACAGATATAAATCCTTTTAAACACTAATTTTCCTGTTGCTAGTGTACCCTCTTCAGTAATTAATTCAACTTTACTACCTGGATTTAGCCTCTTCAACTCTTGAGTATACTGCCACAACTTCACATATCATTCATTAATGCTGCCATGGATCATCTTCATCACTTTGACCATTTCTCTATAAGCTTGAGCCTCTAATATCTTCACAATATCTTCCTTCCAAATAGTTTCTACAAAGGTGGCAGCACTTGTCTTTGGATTTTTTTTTAAAATTCATTTATATACTTCTTTCCAAGCCACCTAGAGTTAACATGCATGCTTATTTCTAACATCTCTCGAACAAGTATGGGGGATATACAACTTCTTAACTTGCAGTGTATTCTCCCTTTACAACTTAATAGCATATATCTTCCATGTACAAGGAGGACTGCAATTATCACCAACCTTGAAAGCTTCATTCTTGTATATTACTGGATTTCTTCCATGCCTGACTAAGTGAGATCTAACTGCCTTCTTGAATACCTTGTTGTCCTTGAACAATATGCCTTTTTCAAATTTAGGATCATCCATCATAGTTTCATGATCAAACTCTGGCCATTTTGGTCCATCTTCATCTTCATTTACACTCATTTTAGGAATTCTTTCTTGCATAAGATCCTTCTCTTTTACAGTCACATTCTCCTACCCTTTTGCAGTCACTTTCTCTTTCTTTCTACTTGAGACTCGTACTTCTTCTTACTCTATATCATCTGGACCATATATGCCTTCTAATCCACTGTCCACATTAGCAGTAAATGCAATGTCATCTTCCTCATATGAACTATCATAAAATTGTTCATTGACTGAGGGATCTTCATTGTCATCATGACCAAGGTATATGTCTTCCTCATCACCCCCAGGTGTATGGATATCTTCATCATCACCATCAGGTTTACGGATGTCTTCCTCATTAATATCACAATGGAAGCCTTCTTTATTATCAGGAACCTGGTTGTCTTCCTCCTCATTATAAAATATCGTCAATGGAGACTGGATTTGTAAGGGCTGGTGACTTATCACTACTATATCCACCTCTCTAGACTTCGAAATAAAATGCTTCAACAGCTTAATATCATCAACTGAGTTTAGTTCCTTGTATCCCTAACTGTATGATTATAGAGGTATAATAATAACCCATACAAACCAAACTTTATTGTCCTAGTACCTAACTCTGCTGGGGTTAACTGACTAAGCTCACAATAGTCAAAATACTGACATTGATCCCCCTTATACCCTCCATCTACAAATTCACTAGCATACTATTTAACTACTTCTAAGCATAATCAGTTAAAAAACAAAAAGGACATAAAGAATATTTTGGGACCCAAACAAGGGACCACACAATTGTTAAAGGATGAAGAATCAAAGAGGAGAATTGCACGATCACATTCTCAACTACCAATACTAACAGATATTTATATATATACACACACACATGTAAGACCCCAACTTATTAATGAATAAAATTAAATTTTCTCTAAATATTATTGTAAATAATAAGGGGTTAATTTGATATAATACTTTGGTTATGGGTGAAATGTGCAAATTTTACAAAATAAGCAAGTGGTTATAAAATATTCATTTTGTCGGGGAGTATTCGTTTGGTCGTGGAATATTCTTGCTGTCGGGGAATATTCGTACGACGGCGCAGCCTTGTGTGGACCCCATAACGGAAAGCGATTGGATGAAGAAAACGACAAGTATAAGTTATTTATAAATAACGGCGTAGTTGTAACCGTTAATACTGTTGGAATACCAGGTGGTTAAAATACAGTAGCACACTGTATTGCACCAATTATTGATTCTAACGTAAGAAGGCACTACTCAATAATTGTTACAGTAATTACTGTTCAGTATTTTATTTTATTGATTCAATAATTGTTGCGTTGATATTTTATATTACTGTTGTTTCAATAATTGTTACTACACAGTATTTTCCATTATCAGATCAATAATTCATAATATTTGAATAATAATATTAGATAACATTATTGGTAATGTCTAGAAAGTTCTGTCTAAGGAGAGGTTTGGTCATATAATTGCGCGCCAATAAGGAGAAATCCTTATTGGAAAGCCCCCTCTTTCCTGGGAACGGTCTGGTTGTCATAAATGTGATTCTGTAATATTATTTGTGAATAATTAATTATTGATTTATATGATAAGGAAATATTTATTTTATGTGGATATAAATGAGGGATATATTTTTGTGGTTAAAAATGAAGGAGTTAATGTTGAGGTTTTTATCAGTATTTTTGTCGGAATGGAGGTATTAAAAATCAGGATTTTTGAGATATTTTCCGGGGGTTATAATTTTTAATCCGACCGTTGGATCGTGGTAATTTTTGGATATGTTATACATATATAAGTTGAGTATATGTACACAAATTTTGAACCGTTAAATATGAACGTATGAATTATTATGAATTTTACGAGATGACTGGTTCAGAAATTGTTAAATTTTAAGAGTTTATCATTTTGATGGAAAATTCTAGAATTGGTGGGCCTCACTCTTGGTTGGTGAAGAAATGTGCTGAGATTTTTATTCAAATATGGTGGGTGGGAATAGTAGCAGGTAAAGCCATCAGGTTGCAGGCTAAATCTGCTTCGGCGTGCTAACATTTTCCTATAAATAGAGGGCTAAGTTACAATTGAAAATCACACCAGAAACAAGTTTTCTCTCTTTCTCTCTCTAGATTATTGAGTGTATTTTATGAGTATTTAGATACTTTGAGAGTTTTTATTCATCAGAGCAAGTTTCTTTCAGCCTTATACCGGTATTCCGACCAGAAGTACTGATATCTTGAGGTAAGAGATATTATTTTCTTCTTAATGATATTATTTTCTTCAATATCATTATGATGAAATATTGATATGAGTTTTTATTAAATTTAGAACTTTTTGTGTCGGGGTTACTATTCACGTATACGACACTATTCACGTATATGGTACTATTCACGAATACGACACTATTCTCCGAAAAATAAAATTTTCCCTTTTTGTCCAAGATGTCTATTATGGTTACTATCTTTGATTGTATCCATGTTTTGATCTTTATTTTTGAATTCTGCTTCACAATTGATTATTATGAAGTAAGTATAATTGATCTTGGATAAACTGTTATACGAATCCCTACTATTTGTCCTTCTGTCTCATTGGATTCGTTCTCTTTAAGATATTTTTCATCATCCTCAGTCCTAAATGATGATATTGCTGAATATCTTTGGCCTGTAGTGCAAAGATGTATGATTACTTGATGAATATCTTTGGCCTGTAGTGCAAAGATGAACAGGTGTTGAGATGAACATGATTGACAGGTGATACAAATGAATATCTTTGGCCTGTAGTGCAAAGATGAATATTTGGATAAAGATGATTATTAATTGATGTTACAGGGATAAAATATTAATGATGGACTTTTAAATCTTAGAAGATAGTAGAATTCTTTTTCTACTTGACTCTTCTAATGGTTTGTTGTTTCCGCTGCAGTTGTTGATCTAAAACTTGTTGTCGATTATATTCTATCAGATTTTTCCCTGTTGAAGACTAACGATAATTTGTTGTATATTATCTTAGTCATAATATTCTTTACTAGGCTAGTTGAGCTCACCCTTTTCCTTTTTGTTCCATTTTTCTTCTTAGGAGGTGAGTACATAGCAGAATCTAGTCGGGGTATAGAGTGATAGTTCTAGAAAGATGTTTTAGCAGTCCTCACTATTTCTGTAAAATAGTGTTTGAATAATTGTAATGAGAATTTATTTGAGTGTGGATATTGTCCAGAAGACAATATTTGTATTTAAACTCACAGTATGTGTTGTCGTATTTTGCACGATAATTGTATTATTGAAGTTGTAGTTTGCTTTCTGTACCATATATTTGGCGACTCAGAATGGGTGTTGTATACCTATTTTGGGGGCATCACACACACATATATCATAAATTTCCTAACTACCATAAATCACACCAGAATTCATAAGTTTTCTCTCTTTCTCTCTCTAGATTATTGAGTGTATGTTGTGAGTATTTAGATACTCTGTGAGTTTCTATTCATCAGTGCAAGTTTCCTTCAGCCTTATACCGATCAGAAGTACTGCTCTTTTGAGGTAAGGGATAGTAAGGGATTTTAAGGTTTATTATGTTTTTCAGTTCGTGCTTCTTCTGACTTTCAGAAAATTCTGGAAAAATTTAAAATGATATTTTGATGAGTTTTATTGATTTTGTCCAAAAATAGTGATTTTTGGATGTATAGATTAAGAGTTATGAATTTTACGGGAAAAAATTATTTTAAAAGTAACCGCTTATAACTCCTTGTGATTAACTCCAAAATTGATAAAATTTTTATTGGAAGTATATCTATATAATATCAGTGTACTCTGTAAATTTTAAAATTTTTGGATAAAAGTACAATTTTTGATAAATATCTAAATATTCGGCTGGTTTGGCTATATAAAAAATAGTAAATGACTTTTAAAAATTCTAGAAAAAATATATGTTCACTATGGGACTATATTATGCTAAATCCCAGAAAAAAAAATATTTTTGAAACTGATTTGGTATTTTTCATGAAAATGGTCTAGTTATGAGTAAATGAATTAAATATGTTTTGTGAAGAAAGAAAATTAGAAAATGGGATTTTATGGCTTGAGAATCCTATATGAGGTATATGCAGATTTTTGATGAGGGTTTTTGGTTATTGGTGATGAAATCTTATGAGTTTGGCATTTTAGGATGATTAAATGCATTATTTAGTAAAGTGTAAACTATTAAAATAAATTGTTTATAAGCTTAAGAAATATTATTCTTTTAATATCATTATACCGAAATATTGGTATGTATTTTATTGTGGAATTTCTACCTTTTTGTGTCGAGTTACTATTCACGAGTTACTATTTACGAGTTACTATTCACGAAAAAAATTAGTTTCTTTTTCTAACCAAATTAGAGTTGATTTACGAATATTACTCTTGAGATTAAAACTATATGTTGATCATATTATTTTTATTATTATATATAATATTTTTATAACCCTAATGATGATATTTCTCTTTGACTTGAGTGTAAAGATGGGTAGATTTTTGGTATGATCATGACTATGGGTTCTATTTGGCCAGTAGTGCAAAGTTGAATTGTTGATTGGTATGATCATGACCATTGAATTTATAAGTGAATATCTTTTGCTTAAGTGCAAAGGTGAATTGATCAACATGGTTATAATTATTGTTTATATAAATTCTGAAATGATTATATATTTCTTTGAGATAATAATATATTTGGCCTATAGTGCAAATATGAACTGTTGATGAATATATTTGGCCGTAGTGCAAATATGAACTGTTGAGGAATATCTTTGGCCTGTAGTGCAAAGATGAAATATTGATGAATATCTTTGGCCTTTAGTGCAAAGATGAATTGTTGATGAATATCTTTGGCCCGTAGTGCAAAGATGACATGTTGTTGAATATCTTTGGCCAGTAGTGCAAAGATGAACAGATGTTGAGATAAACATGACCAACTGGTGATACAAATGAATATCTTTGGCCGTAGTGAAAAGATGAAGTTAGTAGTATGATTATGAACAGGAAATGTGATTTGGTGTAACCATGATCTTTGATGTTTCAGGTAAAGATAGGTGATGAAAATTATCTTCGTCCTGGATTAGAAGAGGAATTTAGAACTACAGTTATGATTATGAGTTATTCATATGATTGTGGACCAGAATTGTTGATTGATGTTACAGAGATAAAATATTGTTGGTGGATTTTTAACATGGAGAAGATAATAGACTTTATAGTCTATTTGACTCTTCTAATAGATTGCTCGTTCCGCTGCAACTATGGTTGAAATTTTTATCATTTACCATATGTTCTAAATCTCTGATTTATTATTGATGAAGGCTATTGATAATTTAATTATCTTTAGTCATGATATTCTTTACTGAGCTAGTTGTGCTCACCCTTTTGCTTCACAATTCCTTTCAGGTAATAAGAGTGTAGCTGGGTCGAGCGAGGGTAACGGGAAAATAGAACGGTGGTCTCTAGCTGTGGATGTTCTCCCGAAGCAGTATAGAAAAGTTCATTTAGTAGTTTTATTTGGTGAATCCAATAGGGTAAGGTGTACCCAACATTGGAAGGGTGATTTGCCACTATCATACAAGATGTCTAACGACATACAATCTCGTGTCATCATAAGACAGGGATGTGCTCATCCACTTGCTGAGTATATATACGAGCACTACCTATATAATCTTGGTGTTTGTTTGAAGTATAATTCTCAATTAGAGACAGTAGAGATAATGATATTTTAAGAGAAGACTCACCATTGGGAAGAATATGATAGTAATCTTCTCATTTTTTTTTGGGGTCTATTGGGTCAACCAAGGATAATTATGTGGCCATATGATATCTATCATAACCTAGACGCATGGCCTCCCATGTACGAAGGTTTCCTTGAGCACTTCCCAAAGATTCTAATTTCTAAAATAGTTTTTGACTATACCTTTATGTAAGGTGTCATTGTGAGGTGATGTCCACGGTTGGAACATGAGTCACATTTGGTATATATTTGTATCCAAACTCACAGCATATGTGTTATTGTATTTTGCACGACAATTGTTGTAATAAAGTTGTAGTTGTTTTCTGTACCATGTATTTGGCGACTCAGAATAGGTTGGATGGAATGAACCTATTTTGGGGTTGTCACATTTGGTATCAGAGCTTAGGGATATGATATCTGGCGGAGATCGGGGAATACAACTAGGAGGGGAGAGATGAGTAAATTCTTCGCTAGTGTGTCCTACCTAAGCTTATTTGTTGGTCAGTCATAATATTGGGATATTATGTCATATGTTAATTTGTTTAATTAACCCTTGTTTTATGACAGTATTTGAGAATGGCAGCTGAGAATGCTAACAATGGAGTGAATGAGACTGTGGGGATACCTCTAATCACTAACCGTGATAATGTGATGTCAGACGAAGAAGGAATTAGAGATATCCATGTGGTGAGTGAAGAATTGATAGTTGCACCCGAGATAGTCGCAGAGGTAACAGCTGAGACTGAGGAAGAAGAGGAAGAAGAAGTACCTGAGGAGAGTTTATTAGAGGTATTATATGATCAAAATGTAGAATTTTAAAATCGTATTCATGAGTTAGAAGAGCAGGCAGAAGAACGACAGGCGGTCGTGGAACAAAAGGATGCAACAATTCAAGCTTGTGTTACCCGATATGTGATGCTTGAACAGAAGCATTCTTTGGCAGAGTATAAGATGATAAAAATAGAATCTGAGCTGAAAGAAGAAAAAACTGAACGAGTGAGAATAAGTGATGCATGGGCAAAAGCCGCACGACACGTGGATATTGTGGAAAGAGATGTTCGAACTAAAAAGGCTAAAATAGATGATATGAATTTTTCTTTTTGGAAAGCAATTGGGAGAACCCAACATCGAGTTTTGAATTACCCTGTACATAGCGGTCAACCTGAATCCGATATGGATCGAAGATTGATGATTCAGATCATGAATGAGGAGTACGAAGAGGCAGTTGAGGGAGGAATATGTCCTATAGAAAGGTATATTCCAACGGTAATGATGACGCCAAATACTGCTCCAGACAAGTCAAAGCCAAGTAGTTCGAGGGATGGAGGTTGTCATGACTTCCCAACAAATGAGGAACCCAAATGAAGTTATCATGGGAGATGAGAAATGGAGAAATCATGATGATCTGAGAGATAGAATCTGAAATGAAAGCAAGGTATTCTCAACTCTTCGAAATACCAGGTACGTAAATTTCGGGGACGAAATTTCATATGGAGGGGAGATTGTAAGACCTCGAATTTTATGAAATAAAAGTATTCAATTTTTCTTATAATTACTATTCAGTAAATGGTTAAATTGATAAATGTTAAAGTTAAGGGTGATATATGAATTTTTTTCAAAATACACAAGTGGTTATAAAATATTCATTGTTGTCGGGGAATATTCGTTTGGTCGTGGAATATTCTTTCTGTCGGGGAATATTCGTACGACGGCGCAGCCATTTGTCGGCCCCATAACAGAAAAACTGTTGGGTGAAGAAAATGACAAATTTGAGTTTTTACAAATAACGGCGTAGTTGTTACCGTTAACACTGTTGGAATACCCGGTGGTTAAAATACAGTAATACGCGTTATTGCACAGAAGCACACGGTATTGCATAGTATTTTTAAAATTATTGATTCTTAAGTAAGAAGGCACTACTCAATAATTGTTACAGTAATTACTGTTCAATATTTTATTTTATTGATTCAATAATTGCTACGTTAAAATTTTATATTATTGTTGTTCAATAATTGTCACTGCACAGTATTTCCCATTATCAGATCAATAATTCATATTATTTGAATAATATTATTAGATAACATTATTGGCAATGTCTAGAAAGTTCTGTCTAAGGAGAGGTTTGGTCACCTAATTACGCGCCAGTAAGGAGAAATTCTTATTGGAAAGCCCCCTCTTTCCTGGGAACGGCCTGGTTATCATAAATGTGATTCTGTAATATTATTTGTGAATAATTAATTATTGATTCATATGATAAGGAAATATTTATTTTATGTGGATATAAATGAGGGATATATTTTTGTGGTTAAAAATGAAGGAGTTAATGTTGAGGTGTTTTATCTGTATTTTTGTCGGAACGGAGGTATTAAAAATCAAATTAGGGTTTTTAAGATATTTTGCGAGGGTTATAATTTTTAATCCGACCGTTGGATCGTGGTAATATTTGGATATGTTATACATATATAAGTTGAGTATATGTTCACAAATTTTGAACCGTTAAAAATGAACGTATGATTTGTTATGAATTTTACGAGATGACTGGTTCAGAAATTGTTGAATTTTCGGAGTTAATCATTTTGGTAGAAAATTTTAGAATTGGTAGGCCCCACTCTTGGTTGGTGAAGAAATGTGCTGAGATTTTTATTCAAATGTGGTGGGTGGGAATAGTAGCAGGTAAAGCCATCAGGTTACAGGTTAAGTCTGATTCGGCGTGTTAACATTTTCCTATAAATAGAGGGCTAAGTTAGAATTGAAAATCACACCAGAATTCATAAGTTTTCTCTCTTTCTCTCTCTAGATTATTGAGTATATGTTGTGAGTATTTAGATACTCTGTGAGTTTCTATTCATCAGTGTAAGTTTCCTTCAGCCTTATACCGATCAGAAGTACTGCTCTTTTGAGGTAAGGGATAGTAAGTGATTTTAAGGGTTATTATGTTTTTCAGTTCGTACTTCTTCTGACTTTCAGAAAATTCTGAAAAACTTTGAAATGATATTTTGATGAGTTTTATTGATTTTGTCCAAAAATGGTGATTTTTGGATGTATAGATTAAGAGTTATGAATTTTACGGGAAAAGACTATTTTAAAAGTAACCGCTTATAACTCCTTGTGATTAACTCCAAAATTGATGAAATTTTTATTGGAAGTATATCTATATAATATCAGTGTACTCTGTAAATTTTAGAATTTTTGGATAAAAGTACAATTTTTGATAAATGTCTAAATATTCGGCTGTTTTGGCTATATGAAAAATAGTAAATGACTTTTAAAAATTCTGAGAAAAATATATGTTCACTATGGGACTATATTATGTTAAATCCCAGAAAAAAAAATATTTTTGAAACTGATTTGGTATTTTTCATGAAAATAGTCTAGTTATGAGTAAATGAATTAAATATGTTTTGTGAAGAAAGAAAATTAGAAAATAGGATTTTATGGCTTGAGAATCCTATATGAGGTATATGCAGATTTTTGATGAGGTTTTTTGGTTATTGGTGATGAAATCTTATGAGTTTGGCATTTTAGGATGATTAAATGCATTATTTAGTAAAGTGTAAACAATTAAAATAAATTATTTATAAGCTTAAGAAATATTATTCTTTCAATATCATTATACCAAAATATTGGTATGTATTTTATTGTGGAATTTCTACCTTTTTGTGTCGAGTTACTATTCACGAGTTACTATTTACGAGTTACTATTCACGAAAAAAATTGGTTTCTTTTTCTAACCAAATTAGAGTTGATTTACGAATATTACTCTTGAGATTAAAACTATATGTTGATCATATTATTTTTATTATTATATATAATATTTTTATAACCCTAATGATGATATTTCTCTTTGACTTGAGTGTAAAGATGGGTAGATTTTTGGTATGATCATGACTATGGGTTCTATTTGGCCAGTAGTGCAAAGTTGAATTGTTGATTGGTATGATCATGACCATTGAATTTATAAGTGAATATCTTTTGCTTAAGTGCAAAGGTGAATTGATCAACATGGTTATAATTATTGTTTATATAAATTCTGAAATGATTATATATTTCTTTGAGATAATAATATATTTGGCCTATAGTGCAAATATGAACTGTTGATGAATATATTTGGCCGTAGTGCAAATATGAACTGTTGAGGAATATCTTTGGCCTGTAGTGCAAAGATGAAATATTGATGAATATCTTTGGCCTTTAGTGCAAAGATGAATTGTTGATGAATATCTTTGGCCCGTAGTGCAAAGATGACATGTTGTTGAATATCTTTGGCCAGTAGTGCAAAGATGAACAGATGTTGAGATAAACATGACCAACTGGTGATACAAATGAATATCTTTGGCCGTAGTGAAAAGATGAAGTTAGTAGTATGATTATGAACAGGAAATGTGATTTGGTGTAACCATGATCTTTGATGTTTCAGGTAAAGATAGGTGATGAAAATTATCTTCGTCCTGGATTAGAAGAGGAATTTAGAACTACAGTTATGATTATGAGTTATTCATATGATTGTGGACCAGAATTGTTGATTGATGTTACAGGGATAAAATATTGTTGGTGGATTTTTAACATGGAGAAGATAATAGACTTTATAGTCTATTTGACTCTTCTAATAGATTGCTCGTTCCGCTGCAACTATGGTTGAAATTTTTATCATTTACCATATGTTCTAAATCTCTGATTTATTATTGATGAAGGCTATTGATAATTTAATTATCTTTAGTCATGATATTCTTTACTGAGCTAGTTGTGCTCACCCTTTTGCTTCACAATTCCTTTCAGGTAATAAGAGTGTAGCTGGGTCGAGCGAGGGTAACGGAGAAATAGAACGGTGGTCTCTAGCTGTGGATGTTCTCCCGAAGCAGTATAGAAAAGTTCATTTAGTAGTTTTATTTGGTGAATCCAATAGGGTAAGGTGTACCCAACGTTGGAAGGGTGATTTGCCACTATCATACAAGATGTCTAACGACATACAATCTCGTGTCATCATAAGACAGGGATGTGCTCATCCACTTGCTGAGTATATATACGAGCACTACCTATATAATCTTGGTGTTTGTTTGAAGTATAATTCTCAATTAGAGACAGTAGAGATAATGATATTTTAAGGGAAGACTCACCATTGGGAAGAATATGATAGTAATCTTCTCATTTTTTTTTTGGGTCTATTGGGTCAACCAAGGATAATTATGTGGCCATATGATATCTATCATAACCTAGACGCATGGCCTCCCATGTACAAAGGTTTCCTTGAGCACTTCCCAAAGATTCTAATTTCTAAAATAGTTTTTGACTATACCTTTATGTAAGGTGTCATTGTGAGGTGATGTCCACGGTTGGAACATGAGTCACATTTGGTATATATTTGTATCCAAACTCACAGCATATGTGTTATTGTATTTTGCACGACAATTGTTGTAATAAAGTTGTAGTTGTTTTCTGTACCATGTATTTGGCGACTCAGAATAGGTTGGATGGAATGAACCTATTTTGGGGTTGTCACATTTGGTATCAGAGCTTAGGGATATGATATCTGGCGGAGATCGGGGAATACAACTAGGAGGGGAGAGATGAGTAAATTCTTCGCTAGTGTGTCCTACCTAAGCTTATTTGTTGGTCAGTCATAATATTGGGATATTATGTCATATGTTAATTTGTTTAATTAACCCTTGTTTTATGACAGTATTTGAGAATGGCAGCTGAGAATGCTAACAATGGAGTGAATGAGACTGTGGGGATACCTCTAATCACTAACCGTGATAATGTGATGTCAGACGAAGAAGGAATTAGAGATATCCATGTGGTGAGTGAAGAATTGATAGTTGCACCCGAGATAGTCGCAGAGGTAACAGCTGAGACTGAGGAAGAAGAGGAAGAAGAAGTACCTGAGGAGAGTTTATTAGAGGTATTATATGATCAAAATGTAGAATTTTAAAATCGTATTCATGAGTTAGAAGAGCAGGCAGAAGAACGACAGGCGGTCGTGGAACAAAAGGATGCAATAATTCAAGCTTGTGTTACCCGATATGTGATGCTTGAACAGAAGCATTCTTTGGCAGAGTATAAGATGATAAAAATAGAATCTGAGCTGAAAGAAGAAAAAACTAAACGAGTGAGAATAAGTGATGCATGGGCAAAAGCCGCACGACACGTGGATATTGTGGAAAGAGATGTTCGTACTAAAAAGGCTAAAATAGATGATATGAATTTTTCTTTTTGGAAAGCAATTGGGAGAACCCAACATCGAGTTTTGAATTACCCTGTACATAGCGGTCAACCTGAATCCGATATGGATCGAAGATTGATGATTCAGATCATGAATGAGGAGTACGAAGAGGCAGTTGAGGGAGGAATATGTCCTATAGAAAGGTATATTCCAACGGTAATGATGACGCCAAATACTGCTCCAGACAAGTCAAAGCCAAGTAGTTCGAGGGATGGAGGTTGTCATGACTTCCCAACAAATGAGGAACCCAAATGAAGTTATCATGGGAGATGAGAAATGGAGAAATCATGATGATCTGAGAGATAGAATCTGAAATGAAAGCAAGGTATTCTCAACTCTTCGAAATACCAGGTACGTAAATTTCGGGGACGAAATTTCATATGGATGGGAGATTGTAAGACCTCGAATTTTATGAAATAAAAGTATTCAATTTTTCTTATAATTACTATTCAGTAAATGGTTAAATTGATAAATGTTAAAGTTAAGGGTGATATATGAATTTTTTTCAAAATACACAAGTGGTTATAAAATATTCATTGTTGTCGGGGAATATTCGTTTGGTCGTGGAATATTCTTTCTGTCGGGGAATATTCGTACGACGGCGCAGCCATTTGTCGGCCCCATAACAGAAAAACTGTTGGGTGAAGAAAATGACAAATTTGAGTTTTTACAAATAACGGCGTAGTTGTTACCGTTAACACTGTTGGAATACCCGGTGGTTAAAATACAGTAATACGCGTTATTGCACAGAAGCACACGGTATTGCATAGTATTTTTAAAATTATTGATTCTTAAGTAAGAAGGCACTACTCAATAATTGTTACAGTAATTACTGTTCAATATTTTATTTTATTGATTCAATAATTGCTACGTTAAAATTTTATATTATTGTTGTTCAATAATTGTCACTGCACAGTATTTCCCATTATCAGATCAATAATTCATATTATTTGAATAATATTATTAGATAACATTATTGGCAATGTCTAGAAAGTTCTGTCTAAGGAGAGGTTTGGTCACCTAATTACGCGCCAGTAAGGAGAAATTCTTATTGGAAAGCCCCCTCTTTCCTGGGAACGGCCTGGTTATCATAAATGTGATTCTGTAATATTATTTGTGAATAATTAATTATTGATTCATATGATAAGGAAATATTTATTTTATGTGGATATAAATGAGGGATATATTTTTGTGGTTAAAAATGAAGGAGTTAATGTTGAGGTGTTTTATCTGTATTTTTGTCGGAGCGGAGGTATTAAAAATCAAATTAGGGTTTTTAAGATATTTTGCGAGGGTTATAATTTTTAATCCGACCGTTGGATCGTGGTAATATTTGGATATGTTATACATATATAAGTTGAGTATATGTTCACAAATTTTGAACCGTTAAAAATGAACGTATGATTTGTTATGAATTTTACGAGATGACTGGTTCAGAAATTGTTGAATTTTCGGAGTTAATCATTTTGGTAGAAAATTTTAGAATTGGTAGGCCCCACTCTTGGTTGGTGAAGAAATGTGCTGAGATTTTTATTCAAATGTGGTGGGTGGAAATAGTAGCAGGTAAAGCCATCAGGTTACAGGTTAAGTCTGATTCGGCGTGTTAACATTTTCCTATAAATAGAGGGCTAAGTTAGAATTGAAAATCACACCAGAATTCATAAGTTTTCTCTCTTTCTCTCTCTAGATTATTGAGTATATGTTGTGAGTATTTAGATACTCTGTGAGTTTCTATTCATCAGTGTAAGTTTCCTTCAGCCTTATACCGATCAGAAGTACTGCTCTTTTGAGGTAAGGGATAGTAAGTGATTTTAAGGGTTATTATGTTTTTCAGTTCGTACTTCTTCTGACTTTCAGAAAATTCTGAAAAACTTTGAAATGATATTTTGATGAGTTTTATTGATTTTGTCCAAAAATGGTGATTTTTGGATGTATAGATTAAGAGTTATGAATTTTACGGGAAAAGACTATTTTAAAAGTAACCGCTTATAACTCCTTGTGATTAACTCCAAAATTGATGAAATTTTTATTGGAAGTATATCTATATAATATCAGTGTACTCTGTAAATTTTAGAATTTTTGGATAAAAGTACAATTTTTGATAAATGTCTAAATATTCGGCTGTTTTGGCTATATGAAAAATAGTAAATGACTTTTAAAAATTCTGAGAAAAATATATGTTCACTATGGGACTATATTATGTTAAATCCCAGAAAAAAAAATATTTTTGAAACTGATTTGGTATTTTTCATGAAAATAGTCTAGTTATGAGTAAATGAATTAAATATGTTTTGTGAAGAAAGAAAATTAGAAAATAGGATTTTATGGCTTGAGAATCCTATATGAGGTATATGCAGATTTTTGATGAGGTTTTTTGGTTATTGGTGATGAAATCTTATGAGTTTGGCATTTTAGGATGATTAAATGCATTATTTAGTAAAGTGTAAACAATTAAAATAAATTATTTATAAGCTTAAGAAATATTATTCTTTCAATATCATTATACCAAAATATTGGTATGTATTTTATTGTGGAATTTCTACCTTTTTGTGTCGAGTTACTATTCACGAGTTACTATTTACGAGTTACTATTCACGAAAAAAATTGGTTTCTTTTTCTAACCAAATTAGAGTTGATTTACGAATATTACTCTTGAGATTAAAACTATATGTTGATCATATTATTTTTATTATTATATATAATATTTTTATAACCCTAATGATGATATTTCTCTTTGACTTGAGTGTAAAGATGGGTAGATTTTTGGTATGATCATGACTATGGGTTCTATTTGGCCAGTAGTGCAAAGTTGAATTGTTGATTGGTATGATCATGACCATTGAATTTATAAGTGAATATCTTTTGCTTAAGTGCAAAGGTGAATTGATCAACATGGTTATAATTATTGTTTATATAAATTCTGAAATGATTATATATTTCTTTGAGATAATAATATATTTGGCCTATAGTGCAAATATGAACTGTTGATGAATATATTTGGCCGTAGTGCAAATATGAACTGTTGAGGAATATCTTTGGCCTGTAGTGCAAAGATGAAATATTGATGAATATCTTTGGCCTTTAGTGCAAAGATGAATTGTTGATGAATATCTTTGGCCCGTAGTGCAAAGATGACATGTTGTTGAATATCTTTGGCCAGTAGTGCAAAGATGAACAGATGTTGAGATAAACATGACCAACTGGTGATACAAATGAATATCTTTGGCCGTAGTGAAAAGATGAAGTTAGTAGTATGATTATGAACAGGAAATGTGATTTGGTGTAACCATGATCTTTGATGTTTCAGGTAAAGATAGGTGATGAAAATTATCTTCGTCCTGGATTAGAAGAGGAATTTAGAACTACAGTTATGATTATGAGTTATTCATATGATTGTGGACCAGAATTGTTGATTGATGTTACAGAGATAAAATATTGTTGGTGGATTTTTAACATGGAGAAGATAATAGACTTTATAGTCTATTTGACTCTTCTAATAGATTGCTCGTTCCGCTGCAACTATGGTTGAAATTTTTATCATTTACCATATGTTCTAAATCTCTGATTTATTATTGATGAAGGCTATTGATAATTTAATTATCTTTAGTCATGATATTCTTTACTGAGCTAGTTGTGCTCACCCTTTTGCTTCACAATTCCTTTCAGGTAATAAGAGTGTAGCTGGGTCGAGCGAGGGTAACGGGAAAATAGAACGGTGGTCTCTAGCTGTGGATGTTCTCCCGAAGCAGTATAGAAAAGTTCATTTAGTAGTTTTATTTGGTGAATCCAATAGGGTAAGGTGTACCCAACATTGGAAGGGTGATTTGCCACTATCATACAAGATGTCTAACGACATACAATCTCGTGTCATCATAAGACAGGGATGTGCTCATCCACTTGCTGAGTATATATACGAGCACTACCTATATAATCTTGGTGTTTGTTTGAAGTATAATTCTCAATTAGAGACAGTAGAGATAATGATATGTCAAGAGAAGACTCACCATTGGGAAGAATATGATAGTAATCTTCTCATTTTTCTTTGGGGTCTATTGGGTCAACCAAGGATAATTCTGTGGCCATATGATATCTATCATAACCTAGACGCATGGCCTCCCATGTACGAAGGTTTCCTTGAGCACTTCCCAAAGATTCTAATTTCTAAAACAGTTTTTGACTATACCTTTATGTAAGGTGTCATTGTGAGGTGATGTCCACGGTTGGAACATGAGTCACATTTGGTATATATTTGTATCCAAACTCACAGCATATGTGTTATTGTATTTTGCACGACAATTGTTGTAATAAAGTTGTAGTTGTTTTCTGTACCATGTATTTGGCGACTCAGAATAGGTTGGATGGAATGGACCTATTTTGGGGTTGTCACAGTTCGGTAGTCTTACATGGTTCAACAATAAATGATATTCAATTGAATAAAAATTCTAAAAAGGTATACAATCGAAATAAGTATTGTATGACTGAATTTAGCTTTAAAAGAATTATAGCATCTAATATGAAGTCTTGAACTTGAACAATTAAGAACAAGAGCTTACTCGATATAAAATACAATTCTAAGACTTGATCAATGAGTAATTTAGAATTTAAAGAACTGGCTTAACAACAATAATTTAGAAATAGAATATTTGCTCAATATAAAAGTAAGGTTTAGAAACTTGCCTATTGCACAAGCTACGATTAATTCACGTTCTTTATTAAATCCTACATATCAATACATTCACAATACCCAATAATTAATAGTTTGATATACCTATCGAATCCCAACATTGATCTTTGAATATGTTATTGGACTTTTAAGTCTTATTAATTAATTACATAACGTAAGTTAATTAACATATTATTATATGCTTGACATGTCTTCATGTTCATTACATTAGGTTTTAAAAAGACATTTTCAAAACTTGAACACTTAGAAAAATTTCTGAAGTTCTGCAGGTAGGGCGCGGTCGCGCTCAAATTGTTCTTTGGATCGGCGCAGGCGCGCTAAATTTACTCTTTGAAGCGACGCGGGAGCGCTCCATTTGTTCTTTGGAGCAGCGCGGCCGAGCTGCGACGCAGACCCAGATTCTGCAGTTCGCGAAGAACACATAGAACAGCCCAATAAATTCCAACTTAAACTAACACAATAAATTTTAATGCTATCTATGAATTATAGACTTCTCAAAAATATCATATAAAGTCTTTAGCATAATTCTAACACTTTAATTCACGTAATTACATAATTTACAACATTTAATTTCACTGTTTTTCATATTTGTAAAGTTTTGAAGAAAAACATGAATTTTAACATTACAGATTCGTTAATTCACCGAATCCATCCGTTTAAATTCTGTTTTATTCGTTTCAACATACATAAGCACATACGAGTGTAAATTTTTGATACAACTTATGATTAAAGCATTTAATTTATACGTAAGGGCCATATGGCCATATATACAACTTTTATACTCTGTAACCCAAAAATATCCAATTACTACATATTTATATGCAATTTATGTTATGAAAGCATGTGTATATAGTAACAAACATATTATGATAAAATATTATCACATATATACACATAATCATTACTCTTTTCAATTACAGAGACTTATAAAAAAATTTCATAGAAAGTATAAACAACGTGAATTTGAAGTTGGGTTGAAGAGATTACCCAGAGTGTAGATTAATAGGAGATGAAATCTTTCTCAGATACTTCTTCTATCACACAACTCACAATTTCTCAATGCTTCTCTGAATTCGCTGAACTCTCAAGTTAAACTCTTAATTGAAAATACGTAAAAGAACCAGACTGATCATTTATGCGCACAGTTGGGGTCAATTAATCCATACGTGGTTTAACTGCTCCCAACTCCTCATAAGGCCTCGTTTGGCTCGAAACATAAGTAACACTTCTAATTATTTTAATTAATCTCCTATACTATAGTTTAATAATGTCACGCCCAATTAAACAATAAATCAAATATCTTATTTAATTTAATTTAAATAAAATATAATAATTTCTCATTAATTCACATAGTCACATAATTAAATTTCTTATTTATTAATTATGTCAAATTATTAAATCTCAAATTAATTATTAAATTAATTAAAATAACATTATGCTTATTAAATACTTCATTTAATTCAATATGCTCACATAAATACATACTTTGAATAATAAGATTCCTCGCATTAATTTAATCAATATAACACATATAATTAAATTAATCTACCACAAATTCATCAATTAATTATTTAATCTAATAATTAAATCATCGAAAAAATATTTATTTAATTCAATAAATATTCAAATTAAATTACAAAATCTCGTTCGTCACAAAAATGGTGACATTATGGCGAAATATGGCAAGAAAAGGAGCAAAACAGGACAACTAGCAGAATGTACCCCAGCCGGGGTTGGCTTTTCCATGAACAAAACCCCCGCCGGGGCGGGGGGATGCAAGCGAATTAGTAGGTTATAGGCCAGCTGGGGCGGGCTCATTACAAGGCTACACCCCTGCCGGGGAGGGGGTATGGGGAAGAGAAGTTTCCTACTTGGTTTCAAATGCTGCAGAAACGTAAGCCTAAGTGATGGGAATGACTTGGAACTCAATTGTGCATGGAATTTTAATCAGAATACGTTCTTTGGCATACAAATTAACAACAAACAACAAAATTGAGGCATCATACAAGCAATTAGAGCATAGAGGACAAATTTTCTGAGCAAGAGCATTGGAGAAAGACGTTGAAGGCAATTTCACAATAATTTCATATTGAAGCTAGAGAGAAGGGTGGTTCTGGATTTATTCTTCTTCTTTAGTTTAAATTCTGTAATTGGGATGATGTTTACTTTAATTAATTCAGTATTTAATTCATTGACCATGAGCTAAATTCTTTATTAGGCTTATAATGGATCTTTGAGTGGAACGATGATTATGTAATCGTTGATTTTCAGTTTAATAAGCTATTATTCGGTTTATCTATATTGATTTGTGATTAAATTTATAAATTGCTTGATAACCAATTTTATGAGGATTTGTATGGATTCGAGAGAGAAAATACGAGTCTAGACATAGTTAATATAGCATGTGTTTTTGAATTCCAAGAATGAATAGAATCTTGATGAATGTTAGAGTAGAGATATGCTTAGCATCGCATGTAATCGGATAGAGAACTTGAACTTAAACCTTCTTTGATTGTAATTCACATAGAGATATAGTGAATTAGTTAATTAAGGTGTTTAACTTAATTCTATCTAAATTATGGATTTGAGTTAATACGACATTAGGGCATCGAGAGGTGGCTAGTTCTACTTGAGTGTTCTTGATTAATAAACTGGGATAGTGAATTAAACTAGAATAATCAGAGTGATACTTAGAGTGAAGTTGTAAGCCTAATTCTCCAATATTCGTTTGAAAATTCAGTTTTTAGGGCTTGTTGATTGTTTGGTAATTTTAATATTTTTAGTCATAATTCTTAAATTAGTTAGTTTAATAAAATTTAGATTAATAAGAAATTGGTAATTGTGATGGTTAATTTCTTGCTAATCTCTATGGGAATGATACTTGACTTATCACTTTATTACTTGTTAACCACGTATACTTGCGTGCTGTGCGTATAGAGATTTTACCCAACAAGTTTTTGGTGCCGTTGCCGGAAAATTAGTATAGATTTTAATAGTTTTGCAATATCAGTTTAATTAGTCTAGTTTTACTTAAACATTTTTTTTGTTTTTTTCTTTCTATTTTAGGTTCTTGAAGTCGGTTTATGCAAACTCGGTCCAAAAATCCAGACTTGCTTCGTTTGGAGGATGACATCGAGAAACAGTTTCAAAGGCTAAGTAAGTGGATCAAAGACACGAAGGAAGACTTTGAGAATTCTGAAGAAAAAAAAAGGAAGTAATGGCTGCCGAAGACCAGAAAGCGTTGAGAGACTTTGCTACACCTAAGGTGACTGAGCTTCAGACGAGTATCACCAAGCCAGCGATTGTTGCAAATACGTTTGAAATCAAGCCTAGGATGATTCAGATGATCCAAAACTCAGTTTAGTTTGAGGACATGAAAATGATGATCCGAATGAACACTTGATCTGCTTTTTGGAGATTTGTGACACTTTCATGTATAATGGAGTGTCGGGTGAAGCAGTCAGGCTTCACTTATTCCCATTCACTCTGCGATACAAGGCGAAGAGTTGGTTACACTCAATACCGCGGGCTCAATAACTACATGGGAAGACCTCGCTCTAAAATTCTTAGCTAAATTTTTCCCACCAACAAAGACTGCAAAAATGAGGAATGAGATTACTATGTTTGAACAACAGCACGGGGAATCATTATATGATGCATGGGAGAGATACAAGGAGTTTCTTAGGAAATGCCCACATCACGGATTACCAAAATGGCTGCAGATGAACACATTCTACAACGGGTTAAATGGGAATCTCATGACGAGTATCGATGCAGCTTCGGGTGGAGCATTTATGGCAAAGAGATATGAGGAAGCGTATGAGTTAGTTGAGACGATGGCGGTTAACAACTACCAGTGGCCTACTTTGAGGATGACACAACCTAAGGTGGCTGGGGTTTTAGAGGTAGATGGAGTGACCGCGTTGGCAGCTCAGATTGCTGCATTATCAAGGAAAATGGATACCATGACGGGTGCACAACCACAATAGGTGGCGTATGTGTGCGAGTTATCTGCTGGAGAACATCCTACGGAGCAGTGCACTATCAACCCAGCATCAGTTCAGTTTGTGGGTAGCTATAACAGGATACCACCATAGAATATGTATCAAAATGGTTACAACCAGGGGAATAGAAACCATTCCAATTTGTCATGGAGCAACAATCAAAATCAGCAGGCTCCACAACAATCTTTTCCCCCGGGATTTCAGAATCAATATCAACAAACAACTCATCATCAAAAGAGAAAATCAGATTTAGATGAGTTGTTGTCGAAGTATATTACGAGCAATGAGGTAGTTATGAAGTCACATGCAGTAGCCATCAAGAATCTAGAAAATCAGATGGGACAACTAGCCTCAACATTGAATAATAGACCGCAAGGAACTCTACCAAGTGACACCGAAAAGAATTCAAAGGGAAATCACGAGCAGTTTTAGGCAATCACCTTGATAAATAGAAAACATCTAGATGGGATAATTGCAGAAAATTCTGTTACAAAAGATGATAAAGTTGATGAAAAAAAAGTGGTTGAAGAGAAACAGGGAGAGGAAAAGCAAGTTGAACAGACAAAGTCGAATGACAAGCCAGTTGTGTATCCTCCACCGCCTTTTCAGCAGAGAGTCCAAAAACAGAAATTAGATAAGCAGTTCGCGAAATTTTTGGAAGTTTTTAAGAAACTTCATATTAACATCCCTTTCGCAGAAGCCTTAGAGCAGATGCCCAGTTATGCCAAATTCATGAAGGGAATTCTGTCTAGGAAAAAGAAGTTGGAGGATTTTGAAACTGTGGCATTAACAGAGGAATGTAGTGCAATTTTACAGCGAAAGTTACCGCCAAAGTTGAAAGATCCGGTGAGTTTTACTATTCCATGCACGATTAGGAACATGGTGTTCAACAAATGTTTATGTGATTTGGGGGCAAGTGTTAGAGTTTATGCCCTAGAGGCCAATTATTTGATGTAATTGCTTAACATTTGATATTATTGTTGATTGAATAAATAAATGATTTTATTATGGTTTTAATTACTGCGTAATATAATTGTTAACATAATAAAATTCCTTAGAATAGTGATACAAATTATATAGTTTCAAGTATGTGACTTGAACATGAGATTATATAATTACAATTAGTATCATTGTTCTTAAATGTCCCTAGTCGAGTATCATTGTTGATGGGACAACAATGATGCATTGAGACTAGTATGTGGATTGACTGATGACCAAATCTCATTGGTCATAAATATATGAGATATTAAGTCAATGCATAGGTACATGTTAGAGAACAATGTACTGGACAGACCCACCATGAGAATTCTATATGGAGCATTATGCGAAGTGTCATTAGCAATTCTCATAGTGACAATGATGTAATGGTCCTCCGACCTGAAACCGCTATATTACTACACGAGAATTTATGTACTTTGATATCATCAAATGTCACCTTTAATAGGGTGGACTATAAAGGTGATTATTGGGTTCATTATGAATCGTGTGAGTAATATGAGTGATCTAGATGGAATTTAACCATCCTATATTTTATAGGTGATATCCATAGGCCTCTTGATTGAGTAGGACTATGAAATGCATGGCCATGCTCAAATAGTGATTTGTTTCATATAGTCTACTCATTGATCAAGAAAACTCAGATTAAATTATGAAGAGTATGACACATTCCATGACTCGAGTTTAATCTAGGATATTAAGGTTAAAAGGATTAAATTACATTGAAACATTGGTCACGAAAAGGTTGCATCGAATCATCGATCTTATTATTACTTGGGTAGCAGTGATGCATTACTAGATGCCGCTCACTGTTTATAACTTTATAATATGATTTTAAGGTTATTGCCAACGTAATAATAACCTATAGGGTCACACACAAAGAACGTAATTAAAAGGAAATTAATTTAAATTGTAAAGATTTAAATATGTCAATATGATTGATATAATTTTAAATTACGAATTTAAATTAATAGGATAATTTATATATAGGTATATTAATTAAGTAAGACTTAATTAAGATATATATAAATTCGGATTTTAATAATATTATGTTTTGATTAATTCCTCCTGACTGCTATATATATGATGTATATCAGACTTTAGGTTTTTACGTCAAAACAAAACCCTAGCCGCTCTTAGAGAGAGACTAGAGAAAATAGTTCCGAAAATCCTCATCCTTGGTGGCTAGTACCGCGATTCCTTCTTCTGCAGATCGTAAGACGATTCGCGGAGCGTTCGTGTGGATACCGTAGAGACGCAGTCGGTTTGTATTGCGTTGGAGATTCGAGGCGCAGTCGATTTCAGACTCTCGTTTTCATAATCGGTATAATCTCTAAACCTCTTAATTAATTGATTTTTCGCATGGATCCTGTTTTAGGGTTTCGGAAATTGCTTTAAAATTTTAATTTCCGCTGTGCGTTTCTGTGCCGAAACCCTACAGTGGTATCAGAGCTACTTGCGAAACGATTAATTTAGATTACGTGTTTTACTTGTATTCGATATATATGATATATGATGATGCATGTTTACCGATATGAAATTGAATATATGATATTCCGTTGTATGTATATTCTGGTAATATATATGATGATAATGTTAATCGTATCTTTAATCGATGGAATAACAATATAACTGTTCTAATCGGATTAGAAACATGAAGAATCGTTTTAATATGATTAATCGAAACTGGAAATATATGATAAATTCTGGGTGTACTGTTATTCGTTTTAATATGATTAAATCGAAACTGGTATTATATGATTTGTTATTATGGGTGTTTTGGTGGATTAAAATGTATGATTCTGAAACTGTTTCAGAGATTTTATGGAAAAATTCTGCAATACAGATTGTAGTTCGAAAATTTTTTCCAGGGGCGCTGCCCCCGACCCCGCTCGCTGACCGGTCAGCGAGACCACCCGCCGGCTGATCGGTCAGCCGGACCACCGCCAGGGGGGGAGACCCCCCCTTGGACCCCCCCGTCGTAGCGCACGATGGTCGTGTCCCCTATATGTTATATATTATTTTCTTTAATTATATATAAATTGTTATGTGCTTATTGTGATATGCATGGTGCACAGTTATGGCCTTTTGACCCATAGGTTAGTGGTTTTTGGTTTTGAAATACGGCTTGCATGTCGTGCCTTTCTATAAATTCTGATGTAATATTCTCTTCTCATCTAAATCCCCTCGAATGTAACTCGAGGTTTCTTTATGTCATGTAATAATCTGTAATTGATGAAGATGTCAAGATGGAGAGGAGGCACATGCTTGAGGAAGATCCAAGGAGGCTATTTATTTTAAGATCTTTTACCACCTTAGATTGACCTTCAATCTTTCATTAGCTTGAAAAGATTGACAGTGGATTGGGCCATAACTGTGACACATTTAATTTTGCACTTTATTTATGCTTGTATGCGATATGATATGATAAATAATGTGCATGCTTAATAAGATTAAAATTGGTGAGATCTAAATTAATCCCTCATTAAATTATTAAGTCTAAATCAGATGCCTTCCAATGAATAACACTCATCAAGACCTTGATCAATAGATGTAGGTTTGCCAAAGCAAAGTACCCTATTTATCTAGGTAAGATGCGATAGGATAATTGTGATATCCAAACTGTTAAAATCATTGGGGCCGACTTAACTAAGTTATCTCAATAGGATTGTGGACTTAGAGGCATAGAGTTTGGTAGGTACCATTAGATGGACTAAAAACAATTGTTGTTTACCAAACTATCCAGGAGTTATATATGATATAATTGACAAAGGGTTGTCTACCTAAATAATTATGTTTTAAGAGATTAGCCAAAGCTAACTTAAGTCATAATGAAATATGGATCTTGGCTCACTAGAAAGATTTAATAGAAAATGCTTTCCGAATTAATGGTGAGGGCTATTAATTTGAATAAAATAGTGGGAGGTATATTTTGAATGTACTATTATCAATTACATAATATCAACTCTGCAATTTGACTTATTATTTTGGCACTTATAAATTGTAGATATCAATGGCAAACAACAACAACAACACAAGTAGTCTTTCACTACGATCAGTCCTTGAGAAGGACAAGCTGAGTGGGATTAATTTCCTTGACTGGCACAGGAACTTGAGGATTGTCCTTAAACAAGAGCGTAAGCTATATGTCCTTGATGGGCCCATTCCTGCAGCACCGGCTGTCACTGCACCACGTGCGGAGCATAATGCTTACAAGAAGCATCAAGATGATGCTCTGGACGTGAGTTGTCTCATGCTAGCAACCATGAACGCTGAGCTTCAGAAGCAACATGAGTTAATGGATGCTTATGAGATGATCGAGCATCTCAAGAAATTGTTCGAAGGGCATGCTCGACAGGAGAGGTATGATACAAGCAAAGCGTTGTATCACTGCAAGATGGGTGAACGTGATCCAGTTGGTCCACATGTGCTAAAAATGATTGGGTATATTGAGTACCTGGATAGGTTGGGTTTTCCAATCACTCCGGAAGCCCAAACTGATCTTGTTTTACAATCTTTGAACAGCAGCTACTCTCAATTTGTTATGAACTATCTTATGAATGAAATTGAGAAACCCCTTACTGAGTTGTTGAGCATGTTAAGAACTGCCGAGAACAACATGAAAAAGGCAGGACCCGCTCCCATAATGATGGTGCAAAAGGGGAATGCTAAGGGAAATTGGAAAGGCAAAAAGAAGATCGGATCTAAGTCTGTTGCCAAACCCAATTCCAAAACCAAACAGGCTTTAAAACCTAAAGGTGGGGTGGCTAAAGAAGGTGAATGTCACTTCTGTGGAAAACCTGGACACTGGAAAAGGAACTGTCATGCTTATTTGGAAGAAGTGAAGAAAAGGAAAGGAAGTACGACTTCTGATTCAGGTATATATGTTATAGAAGTCAATTTGTCTACTTCTACATCATGGGTATTGGATACTGGATGTGGTTCTCACATTTGTGTTAATGTGCAGGGACTCCGAAGGAGTAGGACTTTGGCGAAAGGAGAGGTTGACCTACGAGTTGGGAATGGAGCAAAAGTTGCTGCACTGGCCGTAGGAACTTATCATTTATCTTTGCCCACTGGGCTAGTTTTAGAATTAGAAGATTGTTATTTTGTGCCTGCTATAAACAAAAATATTATTTCTGTTTCTTGTTTGGACAAGAAAGGGTTTTCATTTATAATTAAGAACAATGGTTGTTCGTTTTACTTAAATGATATTTGCTATGGTGTTGCACAATTATTTAACGGTCTTTATATTCTTGATTTAGAAATGCCTATCTATAACTTAAACACAAAACGATTTAAATCAAATGATTCAAATCCGACATATCTCTGGCACTGTCGTTTGGGCCATATAAATGAGAAACGCATATCAAAACTCCATAAAGATGGATTTTTGGATTCATTTGATTTTGAATCATATGAAAAATGCGAATCTTGTTTATTAGGCAAGATGACTAAAGCCCCTTTCACTGGACACAGTGAACGGGCTAGCGATATATTGGGACTTATACATAGTGATGTATGTGGACCCATGAGTTCGTTAGCAAGAGGTAGGTTTTATTACTTCATTACATTTACTGACGACTTCAGTAGATATGGATATGTGTATCTAATGAGACACAAATCCGAATCCTTTGAAAAGTTTAAGGAATTCAAGAATGAAGTTCAAAACCAATTTGGCAAAAGCATAAAAGCCCTTCGATCCGATCGAGGAGGTGAATACTTAAGCCAAGACTTTGATGACCTTCTAAAGGAGTGTGGTATTATATCACAGCTCACTCCACCTGGAACACCACAATGGAATGGTGTGTCTGAGAGGAGGAATCGAACCTTGTTGGACATGGTACGATCAATGATGAGTCATGCAGATCTTCCAATAAGCTTCTGGGGTCATGCCCTAGAGACAGCTGCATTCACACTTAACCGTGTTCCTACAAAGACGGTTCAGAAGACACCATATGAGATGTGGACTGGGAAACGTCCTAGTATGTCGTTCATGAAGATTTGGGGATGCGAGGCGTTTGTAAAACGTCTAGATTCTGATAAGCTCGGACCCAAATCTGACAAATGTAATTTTGTGGGATACCCAAAAGAAACAAAAGGGTATTATTTCTACAAACCTTCTGAGAATAAAGTGTTTGTTGCTCGAACTGGTATTTTTCTAGAAAGAGAATTTGTCTCTAAAGGAAACAGTGGGAGGAAAGTAGAACTCGAAGAAATTCGAGAACCACAAAATATCATTGAACCTGAGTTGGAACGTGAGCAGGAACCACAAGAAATTGTGGAAAGTGAACCTGCTCAAATTACACAAGGAATTCGTAGATCTGGTAGGACACGCCAAGAGCCTGAGAGATATTATGGATATCTTGTGACTCAAAACGGTGATGTGATGCTCATAGATCAGGATGAGCCTACTTCCTACCAAGAAGCTATGAATGGACCAGATTCTGAGAGATGGCTTGAAGCCATGAGATCTGAAATGGATTCCATGTATACTAACCAAGTATGGACTTTGGTTGATCCACCCGAAGGGGTAAAACCAATCGGGTGCAAGTGGGTTTTCAAGAAGAAAACCGACATGGATGGTAATGTACAAACCTATAAAGGCCGACTGGTAGCAAAAGGTTTCAAACAAATTCAAGGTGTTGACTATGATGAAACATTTTCTCCAGTGGCAATGGTTAAATCCATCAGGATCTTACTTGCTATTGCAGCTTTTTATGATTACGAAATCTGGCAGATGGATGTCAAAACTGCTTTCCTTAACGGAAATCTACTTGAGGATGTGTATATGACACAACCTGAGGGTTTTGTCATTCCAAAGGATGCTGGAAAGGTATGTAAGCTGCAGCGATCCATTTATGGATTAAAGCAAGCCTCTCGGAGTTGGAATCTTCGATTTGATGAAGCAGTCAAAGAATTTGGCTTTATTAAAAATGAAGATGAACCTTGTGTATATAAGAAGGTTAGTGGGAGTCACATTGTATTCCTAGTATTATATGTTGATGACATATTAATTATTGGGAATGACATTCCTTCCTTACAGGCTGTAAAAACATGGTTAGGAAAATGTTTCTCCATGAAAGATTTGGGCGATGCTGCCTATATTTTAGGTATCAAAATCTATAGAGATAGATCGAGAAAAATGCTCGGCCTAAGTCAAAGTACATATATTGATAAAGTGTTGAAACGGTTCAGCATGCAAGAGGCGAAAAGAGGAAATTTACCCGTGACTCATGGTATAAAGATCTCTAAGGCCCAATGTCCTAAATCACAAGATGATGAGGAGCGTATGAGAAAGATCCCTTATGCTTCGGCAATTGGATCTATCATGTATGCAATGATATGTACTCGTCCGGATGTCTCGTATGCTTTAAGCATGACGAGCAGATACCAGTCGAATCCAGGTGAAGGTCACTGGACAGCAGTCAAGAATATCCTCAAGTACCTGAAAAGGACTAAGGATTCATTCTTGGTATATGGATGTGAAGACGAACTGGCAGTAAAGGGTTACACAGATGCTAGTTTCCAAACTGACAATGATGACTATAAGTCTCAGTCAGGTTTTGTGTTTTGCCTTAATGGTGGTGCTGTTAGCTGGAAAAGTTCAAAGCAAGAGACAGTCGCTGATTCTACAACAGAGGCTGAGTATATTGCTGCTTCTAGTGCAGCCAAGGAGGCTGTATGGATTAAAAAGTTCATCACTGAACTTGGTGTTGTTCCAACCATTGTTGATCCGGTTGCTCTATACTGTGATAATAATGGAGCCATTGCACAGGCTAAGGAACCCAGATCTCACCAACGATCCAAGCATATACTTAGGCGGTACCATCTCATCCGTGAAATCATTGACAGAGGAGATGTACATATAGGAAGAGTGCCAACAGATGATAATGTTGCAGATCCACTGACCAAGGCTTTGTCGCAGCAGAAGCACGACGGTCACATTAGTTCCATGGGTATTAGATACATGAGTGATTGGCTCTAGTGCAAGTGGGAGACTGTTAGAGTTTATGCCCTAGAGGCCAATTATTTGATGTAATTGCTTAACATTTGATATTATTGTTGATTGAATAAATAAATGATTTTATTATGGTTTTAATTACTGCGTAATATAATTGTTAACATAATAAAATTCCTTAGAATAGTGATACAAATTATATAGTTTCAAGTATGTGACTTGAACATGAGATTATATAATTACAATTAGTATCATTGTTCTTAAATGTCCCTAGTCGAGTATCATTGTTGATGGGACAACAATGATGCATTGAGACTAGTATGTGGATTGACTGATGACCAAATCTCATTGGTCATAAATATATGAGATATTAAGTCAATGCATAGGTACATGTTAGAGAACAATGTACTGGACAGACCCACCATGAGAATTCTATATGGAGCATTATGCGAAGTGTCATTAGCAATTCTCATAGTGACAATGATGTAATGGTCCTCCGACCTGAAACCGCTATATTACTACACGAGAATTTATGTACTTTGATATCATCAAATGTCACCTTTAATAGGGTGGACTATAAAGGTGATTATTGGGTTCATTATGAATCGTGTGAGTAATATGAGTGATCTAGATGGAATTTAACCATCCTATATTTTATAGGTGATATCCATAGGCCTCTTGATTGAGTAGGACTATGAAATGCATGGCCATGCTCAAATAGTGATTTGTTTCATATAGTCTACTCATTGATCAAGAAAACTCAGATTAAATTATGAAGAGTATGACACATTCCATGACTCGAGTTTAATCTAGGATATTAAGGTTAAAAGGATTAAATTACATTGAAACATTGGTCACGAAAAGGTTGCATCGAATCATCGATCTTATTATTACTTGGGTAGCAGTGATGCATTACTAGATGCCGCTCACTGTTTATAACTTTATAATATGATTTTAAGGTTATTGCCAACGTAATAATAACCTATAGGGTCACACACAAAGAACGTAATTAAAAGGAAATTAATTTAAATTGTAAAGATTTAAATATGTCAATATGATTGATATAATTTTAAATTACGAATTTAAATTAATAGGATAATTTATATATAGGTATATTAATTAAGTAAGACTTAATTAAGATATATATAAATTCGGATTTTAATAATATTATGTTTTGATTAATTCCTCCTGACTGCTATATATATGATGTATATCAGACTTTAGGTTTTTACGTCAAAACAAAACCCTAGCCGCTCTTAGAGAGAGACTAGAGAAAATAGTTCCGAAAATCCTCATCCTTGGTGGCTAGTACCGCGATTCCTTCTTCTGCAGATCGTAAGACGATTCGCGGAGCGTTCGTGTGGATACCGTAGAGACGCAGTCGGTTTGTATTGCGTTGGAGATTCGAGGCGCAGTCGATTTCAGACTCTCGTTTTCATAATCGGTATAATCTCTAAACCTCTTAATTAATTGATTTTTCGCATGGATCCTGTTTTAGGGTTTCGGAAATTGCTTTAAAATTTTAATTTCCGCTGTGCGTTTCTGTGCCGAAACCCTACAGCAAGTGTCAACCTCATGCCGTTATCAGTATACACCGAATTAGGTTTACCAGCTCCGAAACTGACCAATATATCTCTACAATTAACAGATAGATCAGTCACATACCCAAGAGGCATTGTAGAGGATATTTTGGTAAAGGTAGACAAATTCATATTCCCCACAGACTTCATAATTCTGGATTTTGAGGAAGATAAGAACATCCCAATCATCCTAGGGAGACCATTTTTTGCTACGGGTAGGACGCTCATCGATGTGCAAAAAGGTGAACTAACTATGAGGGTTCAAGATCATGAAGTAAAATTTAACGTATTTAAAGCCATAAAGTTCCCTACGGATGAAGAGGAGTGTTTCAGGATGGATGTCATTGATCAGATAATCAACAAAGACATGGGTAAAAGCTTGGCTAATGATCCATTGGAAACTACACTACTGGGGGATGAAGATTTAGATCATCCGGAGTTCGTAGATTATTTGAATATGCTGGACTCCTTGCCATGAGTTAGTAGATTCAAAGCACCATTTGAGCCATTACACATGGAAGAGAAAGCCACGGCAAGGATGAAACCTACATTGGAGGAGCCACCTACACTTGAGCTTAAGCCACTCCCAAAACACCTCAGGTATGCATATTTAGACAATTCTAATACTTTACCTGTTATTATTGCTTCTGCTCTTAACGAAATACAAGAAAATAAGTTGCTGAGAGTGCTAAGAGAATACAAATCGGCTATCGAATGGATAATTGCAGACATTAAGGGAATCAGTACCTCCTTCTGCATGCATAAAATTCTAATGGAAGAGGATTTAAAGCCAACAGTGGAGCAACAGAGACGGCTAAACCCGATAATGAAAGAAGTGGTGAAGAAAGAGATCCTGAAGTGGTTGGATGCGGGAATCATCTACCCAATTTTAGATAGTGCTTGGGTTAGTCCAGTTCAATGTGTGCCGAAAAAGGGTGGAATGACCGTAGTAAAGAACGGCGATAATGAATTAATTCCGACGAGGACAGTAACCGGTTAGAGGGTTTGCATGGACTACAGGAAGTTGAATAAGGCAACCCGCAAAGACCACTTTCCTCTACCTTTCATCGATCAGATGTTGGATAGATTGGCAGGCCACGAATTCTACTACTTATTGGATGGGTATTCGGGATATAATCATATAGTCATTGCTCCTGAAGATCAAGAGAAAACCACTTTCACGTGCCCACACAACACATTCGCATTCAGGAGAATGTCATTTGGCTTGTGTAATGCACCCGCAACCTTCCAACGATGTATGATGGCCATCTTCTCAGTCATGGTTGAGAAAAATGTGGAAGTCTTCATGGATGATTTTTTGGTCTTTGCGGATAGTTTTGATGTATGTTTAGAAAACTTAGTCATGGTTTTAAAGCGCTGCGTAGAGACTAATTTGGTGCTTAACTCGGAAAAGTGTCATTTCATGGTTGAAAAAGGAATAATCTTAGGGCACAAGGTTTCGGTGAAGGGATTAGAGGTGGATAGAGCAAAGCTGGAAACGATTGAAAATCTTCCACCGCCAACGTCAGTTAAGGGAATCCGAAGCTTTCTTGGACATGCCGGGTTCTATAGAAGATTTATAAAAGACTTCTCTAAAATTGTAAAACCATTGTGCAATCTCTTAGAGAAGGACGCAGTGTTCAAGTTTGATGAGGATTGTAAGTTAGCATTCGAGCTATTGAAGAAGAAATTGACTACAGCTCCAGTTATTGTCGCACCGCACTGGAATTTGCCTTTTGAGTTAATGTGCAATGCAAGCGACTATGCAATAGGGGCTGTTTTGGGTCAACGTCGAGATAAGACATTCCACGCAATATAATATGTAAGTAAAACCCTTACGGATGCCCAGTTGAACTACACAACTATAGAAAAGGAGTTGCTTGCAGTAATATATGTCTTTGATAAATTTCGGGCATATTTAATTGGGACAAAGGTTGTGGTTTACATGGATCACTTGGCAATCCGGTATTTAATTTTGAAGAAGGATGCTAGGCCTCGACTTATCAAATGGATCCTCCTTCTATAGGAATTTGATTTGGAAATAAAGGATAGAAAGGGGATGAAAAATCAAGTTGCAGATCATTTATCAAGGCTAAAAAATCCGGGTAAAGATGAAGAGGATAGGTGTATAATTAACGAGTCATTTTTGGATGAACAGCTGTTTGGAATCAATGCAGAATTTCTGTGGTACGCGGATTTTGCTAATTATCTAGTGAGCAACATCCTTCCCCCTGATCTTACACAACAGCAGAAAAAGAAATTCCTATATGATGTCAAGTGGTACATGTGGGATGAGCCATACTTATTTAAATAGTGCGCCGACAAGATGATTAGAAGGTGTCTGCCCTACAACGAGGTGAAGAATATAATGCACGAGTGTTATTCGTCTGCATACGGAGGACATTATGGAAGTGAGAGAACAACAGCAAAAAATATTCAGGCAGGGTTCTATTGGCCTACAATATTTAAAGACGCCCACCAATTCGTAAAAAGCTGTAATAGATGTCAAAGGGTGGGCAACATATCGAAAAGGAATGAGATGCCACTACAAACTATCTTGGAAGTTTAAATTTTTGACGTTTGGGGCATTGATTTTATGGGGCCATTTCCATCATCGTTCAGTAATCAGTACATCTTTCTTGCGGTTGACTATGCATCAAAATGGGTTGAAGCCGTATCACTCCCTACTAACGATGCCAAAGTGGTTCTTAAATTCTTACAAAAGAATATTTTTACAACATTTGGCATGCCAAGAGCTATTATAAGTGATGAGGGTAGTCACTTCTGCAACAGATCGTTCACAGCTCTTTTGGCAAAATATGGGGTCAACCATAAGGTGGCGACGGCATATCATCCCCAAACAAGTGGGCAACCTGAAGTGTCGAACAGGGAGGAAAAGAGAATCTTAGAAAAGGTAGTAAATCCAAATAGAAAAGACTGGTCTCTCATATTGGATGATGCATTATAGGCTTACAGGACTGCTTACAAGATGCCAATTGGGATGCCACCATATCAGTTGCTCTACGGGAAAGCATGTCACCTACCTGTCGAGTTACAACATAAAGCCTACTGTGCAATTCAGAAACTCAACTTCGATCAAGCAGCAGTAGGTGAAAAGAGGCTACTTCAATTAAGTGAACTCGATGAATTCAGACTACAAGCCTATGAGAACTCGAAGTTGTACAAAGAAAAGGTAAAGAAATGGCACGACAAGAAAATCATGCAGTGAACGTTCGAACCGGGGCAATCAGTACTATTGTTCAACTCAAGATTGTGGTTGTTCCCAGGAAAGCTAAAATCGAGATGGTCGGGTCCATTCACTATCAAGAGGGTTTTTCCACATGGCGTCGTTGAACTATACAGTAGGAATCCATTGGAGACGTTCAAGGTCAATGGTCAACGGTTGAAGCATTATTGGGGTGGCGAATCAAATTGGGATGTCATAGCAATCACACTTACCGATGCGCCATAAATAGGGAGTAGTCAGGCTAAAAGACTTAAAATCAAGCGCTAGTTGGGAGGCAACCCAATTTTACTTTTATATTATCCATGCTAGTTAAATTGTAGTTTAGAATAATATTTAGTCTAGAATAAATTCATTTCAAATCATTAAGTAGTTAGTTAAAGTATATTTTTTTAGATATTCTGACCATCCATGCTTAAAATGCTCAATATCTAATTATATTTATGTTGAATGATATTTCAGGTACTTAAAAAAGCTCATGGATTGGAGCTGATTGCCAAAAATGGGAAAAATCAAGTTGACTTGTAGAAGGCATGCCCGCCGGGGCGGGCATTTTCGTGAAGGAACCCCTTGCCGGGGTGGGGGTATTGATTTCAAAACCAGTGAGCATGCCAGCCGGGGCTGGCCTTTCAAGACTACTACCCCCCGCCGGGGCGGGGGTCCTCTTTTCAAAATCAGAGAGCATGCCAGCCGGGGCTAGCTTTCTAAGCTTAATACCCCCCGCCGGGGCGGGGGTCCGAAATTTGAAAAGACAGTTGCAACAGTAATATAACGTTCAGACCATTTTCTCCCAACTTTCTTTTACGTGATACCCAACAACAAACCCACTAAACAAACCCACTCCTACACAATCTCAACCCACGAACTTGCAAATTAATCCTCATCTTCCCACTACATTAAAACAACTACCCACTACTTCAACCCACAACTCTATACATCACCTCATCTCTATAAAGCCATACCTACACAATACCATCTAACCACATCAATTTAGGGTTCTTCTTGAGCGGATTTCTGCAACACAAAGGGAAGAGAAAATCAACCACTTGGAGATATATAGAGAGTGAGTAGTTTATTTTTGCAAAATCTCAACATCTACCACCATAGTTGAAGTTAAAATCACAAAGTTTGGGGATATTACAAGTCTAGCACACCAAGTGTTTGACAGATTGCTTGAGTGAAGTTTGGGGAAATTTTTGTTGAATCTCACAAATTCCAATTCCAATGGCACCTAAACCGATATCAAAGAGGCAACGTGGAGAGAGTTCAGGGTCCACACCACTAAAAAAAACCTTTGACTGGCGCAAATTCATAAGTGCCACCGCCGCCGACCGTTACGACTACCTTGTGACAAAAGCACTCACACCAGAGCGGGGGTTGACACCTGACCATATCGACGGTGAATTGATGCAACAAATCTATCAGAAAGGTTTGAATAAGTTCACGGAAGAGCCCGAACCAGCAATTGTGAGTGTGGTCAAGGAATTTTATGCCAACGCAGAGGATAAAACCCCATTCAACACATTTGTTTGGGGTAGGTTAGTTCCTTTCAGTGCCGATGCCATCAACACGTACTACCAATTATGAGTTCCTAGACATTATTAGTATGCACACTTACATGACAATGATCTTAATTATGAGGCTATTTTAAAGGAGATGACAAAGCCGGATACCATATGGATCAAGGGCCGAAAAGGGGGCACTATCTTCCACAATAAGGATTTCAGCCGGTACAGAAAGATATGGTATGTGTTCGTGTGCGCTAAGCTGTTTCCATCCACACACACGTCTGACGTGCCCAAGGAGAAGGCATTGCTTTTATATGTCGTTGTCCAAGATTTTATCATCAATGTGGGAGCTATAATCAATTTTTCCATCTGAAGATGCCTGCGAGGACCATTCTCTGGAGGCTTGCCACAACCATTGCTCATTTATGGGTTGCATAGATAGGCGGGAGTACGATGGTCCGATGATGAAACTATCCAAATGTCGCTTCAGACGTTAGATACGAGGATGATTGTGCGGTATTTGGTGTGGCCCGGGGGCGAGTCGCACCCTAGAGGAGTCGGGTTTATATTTCCATCAGCCTCGGAGGATGAGGCTGACTCTGAAGACACCTCGGATGATGATGAGTTTCAGGGGGATACGATAATGGGAGAGTAAGGAACGAAGGAGACACCACAGCCCGACGCTATATCTAGCCCTCAGTTCCTGAACCTTTAGCAACAAATGGATGGGTACAACAAGGATGCCCGAAGAGAGATACGGAGACTCGCAGCGAGGCAGGACCATATGTTCGTGGCCATGAATATGTCCTTTACCTCATTGAACGTGACGCTACAAAGTTCAATCCAACTGCGCAATTCCCATACCAGCAGCCAGCCCGGATGCCAAGGTTTGCACCCAGTGATTCAGATGAAGAACAACCACCACCACTACCTCCCGCTTAGAAGATTACAGGGAAGTCCTCACACATTTCTTGCTTTATCTTTCCAATGAGGACATTATAATTTTCAAGTTTGGGGGAGTTAGTTTAATTTTTCATGTTTGTATGTTTAATTTTGTTAGTTAGATTTGCATATGTTAGTTCATGTTTAGTTTTAGGATTATTAAATATTGCATTCATGTAGTGATTTAGTTGCATAGTAGCTTAGGGTTGTAAATAGTTTTTATTAGTTGGCTATAATGTTATGTTTACCATATATAAAAAAAATATTTAGTTTAGTTAAGTATTGTGTTAGAGTGCATATATCCAGCGGTTTGATATAGTTCATGTTATTTTGGCCAATGATGAGTTTGGGATTACGTAGACAAGTACGGTACCAAATATTAGAACTGTGATGTAATTTTGAGTTATGAATTGGATCTTTTGCATGTTTGACACTGATATAAAAAAGTTTGCACGTTAATGACACTTATGTAGACTGATTAGTTCAAATTGATACATAAAGGACATCTAAAGGATAATGCTAGATAAATAAAAGAATAACAAGGATAGGCAGTGAAGACGAAGAATTAGGCGAGAACCTAAGTTTGGGGGAAAAAGTGGGGTATATAAGCTTCTAAAAAATGGGAAACTTCCCAAGTTGAATAAATTGAGTCTTGTGGTGGGTCGAGAAGAAGCGTGAAACATACTCCCCATAAACACATGCATGATATAGAGTGTAAAACGCACTCACTTTGAAAAAAAGAATAAGACAGGAAATAAGAGCAAAAAGCCCCGTGATTGAAAAAGAAAGCATAAGTACCCTATTTGGACTCTTGATATTGGTGATTGTTTGATTTTAGTTGGATCTCATCCGTTGTTAAAATTTTTGAGTTTACATTGTACGATGCCTTCTAAGAGATTTGTTATATATTAAATTTGCAATCGCATCAGTTAGCATGAATGTTGAGCACACACACACACACACACACACACACACACACACTATAGTAGTAATAACGGTTTAAGATTTGAGGATTGATAAGGAATTTTTGATTGGTTTTGATATGAAGTATTGTTGAGTTTGCTTGATTTCTCTAAGGTCGGATGAATAAATTTGAATCTATGATGATTGTTGGATTCATAGGCAATATAGAGTAGATGCATTACATCTCATTGCATTGCATTTTCTAGTATTTTTGTTTTGTTTCGTGCTCGAGACTAGAACAATTTAAGTTTAGGAGATTTTGATAAGTGGGTTTTATACCTACGAATCGGCTCCTAATTAAAGCTTAAAGTGTGTTAATTCTTGGTTTGTATGTTTCGTTTTTACTTGTTTAGGGTTGTTTTGTGTTTAGGTACGGTGGAGTGGCAAATGGACTAAACGGGTGACATTATGGCGAAATTTGGCAAGAAAAGGAGCAAAACAGGACAACTAGCAGAATGTACCCCAGTCGGGGCTGGCTTTTCCATGAACAATACCCCCGTCGGGGTGGGGGATGCAAGCGAATTAGTAGGTTATAGGCCAGCTGGGGCGGGCTCATTACAAGGCTACACCCCTGCCGGGGAGGGGGTATGGGGAAGAGAAGTTTCCTACTTGGTTTCAAATGATGCAGAAACGTAAGCCTAAGTGATGGGAATGACTTAGACCTCAATCGTGCATGGAATTGTAATCAGAATACGTTCTTTGGCATACAAATTAATAACAAACAACAAAATTGAGGCATCATACAAGCAATTAGAGCATAGAGGACAGATTTTCTGAGCAAGAGCATTAGAGAAAGACGTTGAAGGCAATTTCACAATAATTTCAGATTGAAGCTAGACAGAAGGGTGGTTCTTGATTTATTCTTCTTCTTTAGTTTAAATTTTGTAATTGGGATGATGTTTACTTTAATTAATTCAGTATTTAATTCATTGACGATGAGCTAAATTTTTTATTAGGCTTATAATGGATCTTTGAGTGGAACGATGATTATGTAATCATTGATTTTCAGTTTAATAAGCTATTATTTGGTTTATTTATATTGATTTGTGATTGAATTTATAAATTGCTTGATCACCAATTTTATGTGGACTTGTATGGATTCGAGAGAGGAAATACGAGTCTAGACTTAGTCAATATAGCATGTGTTCTTGAATTCTGTGAATGAATGGAATCTTGGTGAATGTTAGGGTAGAGATATGCTTAACATAGCATGTAATTAGATAGAGAACTTGAACTTAAACCTTCTTTGATTGTAATTTACATAGAGATATAGTGAGTTAGTTAATTAAGGTGTTTAACTTAATTCTGTCTAAATTATGGATTTGAGTTAATACGGTATTAGTGCATCGAGAGGCGGCTAGTTCTACTTGAGTGTTCTTGATTAATAAACTAGGATAGTGAATTAAACTGAAATAAGGAGTAATAATCAGAGTTATGCTTGGAGTGAAGTTGTAAGCCTAATTCTCCAATATTCGTTTAAAAATTCAGTTTTTAGGGTTTGTTGGTTGTTTGGTAATTTTAATATTTTTAATATTTTTAGTCATAATTCTTAAATTGGTTAGTTTAATAAAATTTGGATTAATAAAAAATTGGTAATTGTGAGGGTTAATTTCTTGCTAATCTCTGTGGGAACGATACTTGACTTATCACTTTATTACTTGTTGACCACGTATACTTGCGTGCTGCGCGTATATAGATTTTAGCCAACAAAAATCGATTCTTTCAATTTTAAAAATCAGTAAGTTAACTCAATTAAATTAGGTTGATTTCTTTTCCTCCCTCCACTGCCTTCCATCTGTGTCTCTTCATTTCTCCTCTTTCTCTTGCTTTTTCTCCCTCCACTGCCTTCCATCAGTGTCTCTTCATATTTCCTCATTCTCTTCACCTACAATACCGACGTCACCACTCTCGCCGCACGATTGTAACCGAGAGATAGTGGACGATTTTGATATTAATTGTTATAAACTATGGGAGAGCCACAATTTAAAAATTAGCTGTTAAGATTAGAGAACTCAAAATTTATAAATACCCCACATCAAAGTCTCATTCCATCGATGCTAGAAGTCATGTACCTTGCAATTAAGATCATAACATTCTTCCCCTTCTCCACTCTTCCATCTGAGTTTGTCGAATGAAGTTGTCAATTGCTACTGATGACGCTGCCATGACTGACTCTATCAAGCGCCAGTTCACCACACAAGGTAAATCCTCGGATACCCTCACTTTTGTTGATCTATATTCCAAATTTGCTTCTAAACCTAGTCCCGGAAGTGTAAATAACAAGTGGGCTGTGATTTATTTGCTCAAAACCATATTGGAAGATCGAAAAAACAGTAGTAATTTATCTCAATCGTTTCAATCAATTTGAAACTTAGTGAGTTAACTCGGTTCCAATAAACGAACTTCGTCATCCTCTTCCCTCAGTCTTTTTTTAATCCTAATTGATACAAATTCCCATCTGTCCCCTCTTCTTCTTCTTCCACCATTGCGATTGTCTGGTGACTCGCAAGCTCAAATGACTGGATTGGATGGAAAGGTAATTTTTTAGAAGTCTCCAACTGTGCACGAACATGGTATTGGGCTACAGATTTTTTTGCAACTCTTTGTTGTATTTGTGGTTATATCGTTGTTTGAGAAGTACCAACAAGTTTATGATTATTTTGGTTGGATTTTTTGATTGGTTTTGATGAACAACTCTAATTAATGTTCAATTTATCTTAGTAGTAAAAGTGTTTATTGTTGGAACTTGTGACTCATAACATAGAAGCTACTGAAAAAGGCTAGTGCGGAGCGGAGCGACAGTTCTGCAGGTGCAGAGGTTCTGCAGGTGTGGCACGGGGCATATTGTGTGCAAGCCATGCATGGTGCGGGGTGCGCCAAGATCAGTGGAGTTACTGCACTAGTAGCGCGGGGCGCACCAAGAATAGCCTGTGAGCGGCGCGGGCCACGCCGGTCGGCGGTCAGAAATTTTTTTGGGTTGTTTTTGGAATGACGTTATGGGTAATTGAGACATAATGTGAAGTAAGGTTGGAATAAGATTAGTAGCTATAAATACTATCTATTGTAAAGCCCTATGTAACCAATGAATCATCTATAAATAACAAGCCGCATGTGGAGTACCCAAATTGGAGATCCACGTAAATCTCTATGTATGAATCTTAATTCTCTATTGTTGTGTGCGTGTGTGTGATCCTAAATTCTAACATTTATGTTATCCTTAACTTCAATGACTGTTATATATCCATTCCACTCTTTCGTTTCTTTGTCTTTAAATTATCTCTTCTTCTATTTCAATTGCAATTGGGGAACCAAATCAACACACACAGGAATCAGGTGACACAAGTCTTGGCGATTATATTTTCTTTATCAGGAATTTGATGAAACATTTTATCAATATTGTGCTATAACTATTACTTGGGCTGACTTGGTGCACCGTACGTGTTTGAAATAATGCCACGTAATTGTGAATCTGCAAGTCTGTATTCTATGCTGAATTTTTTTGTTATACTTTATTTATTTCGTAATTGGCACACTACTAACCCTCAATGTTTTTTAGATATAATTCAGCTATCGGCTATCATATTATTTTTTCACATTCAGAAAAATAATGCCACACGAAGGACATAAGCAAGATGTTTAGCAGTAAAGCAATTAAGATTTAGTATTACAGGAATTCTTCAATCAAGCGCAAGTCTAGATCTCACTGATGAGTATTCTCAAATATACAACTAAGATTAAAATAGAATGACTTAGACTTTGTATCACATCATTTACATGTTGCTTTGGGACTAAACAATATATGAATCTCTTTAAATGCTGATAAGGAAGGTGAATTGATATGAAACTGATAGAACATTTTTCATTTAAATCAAAACAAAATACCAAGTTAAAACCTCATAATGTCAGGGGTAGTTTGAGTAGTATACATTCATATGTTGTCTTCATTAATTGAAAATATGTGCTCAGTCTGTTGCAAACACTGACATAATCCAACTGATACTAAAGAAAATGCTCACGTATAGATGTTTGATGTTTTCATTGTTTGCATTATTTTTTGTACTATGTTATAGAAACTCAGCAAATGTATTACATTATATGTTCATCTTCTCATTTTATATACTGTATAGAGGCTTAACTTTGCTTTTTAATCTAAACTTTCAAACTGCAGAGATAGAAATTCGAATTGAGCTAGAAACAAAGGTTGAAAATCATAATGTTATGAAAAGAATGATAAGCAAAGTCTCTCATTCAGGTAAGGTTTATATGGAAGAGAATGCAAATGAGGAATGGAAAAATGAAAATGAATTATCAAAACAATTTACTTGATCAAGGATTGGGTTTAAATGGACATATTATTTTTTAGGTAAGGTTTCTATGGAAGATAATGATATTTCCTTAATTCATAAAAAGTCTTTCAATTCATCATTTTCTACAGCAACCGGATGTACAACGCAAATAAATTATCAAAATAATTTACTTGATCAACGATTGAGTTTAAATGGACATATTGTATGGAACGATGATACTCTTTTGGATGAGGGGATTATTTAACTCCATTACTCAAATTCATATATAAATATACATGTATAGAACAATTGAAGTTAGCAGTTGACTTTATCAAGAAACCCCATGTGGGTTTTGCTCCAGTTCCATTATTGGGGTAAAAGTTTCTTAATTGAACAAGTGGTTGTATTCTTTTTACTCATGTTTATAATTTTAATTGCTTTTTGTCATTAGGATTGCTGGACATTGTCCTTTGAGACTTGGATTATTTCTTCTCTTGAGGTTGGTTGGATGAATTTCAGAATCTGTGTAATTTTTGTTTAGGGGTTATACTTTTACTGTGTTATTGGACTCATTTTTGGGGATTTGATTTTATTAATTATCATAGATCTATGGTATATGTGGGAAATGGTTGTGTTCTTTGATATGTTCTTTATTTGGTGGAGGGATAATGGTTTGATATTGAAAAATAACAAAAATTATGGTAAAAGTTTTGTTTTTTGATTTGCTAGTTAATTAGTTTTACTTTTTGTTCCCTTTATTAGTGCTTCTAGAGGATTGGTGCTTATTAAAGATTGAAAGTAGTTTTAGAAATGACTCGCAGAAATGAAGAAGATAATGTAATTTATGGTCCAAACAGAGATGCTAATTCGCAGGAGGGTTCGAAGGAGGGACCTAAAGCCACATCCTCCAGTTTAGGCGTACTTCCCACACTTGTTTCATTTGTAACTGCAGCTGTTACTGTTCTTGCTGGAGGACCGAGTACTTTAATTTTACATGCTTCATCTGCTTTTTCTGCTGCTTCTATGAAGTAACTTGCAAGTGGTGTGCCTCATCTTGAGAAATGTGAAGATGTAAAACGTGCACAGGAGCTTGTTGTCAAAATGGGATTTCAACATGACTCAGAATTTGCTGCTCTAATAAACATGTTTCCTGGAAAAATTACACCTGAGATTACTTTCCAGTCAAAACATGTCAAGGCTCCCGTTCTTCATTTGGATGCATTGGGTATGGAAATAGATGAGCAAGGAAATGTGGTAAATGTTCCAAAATTTAACAATCTGAGCACAACCTAAAGGTTTGTTAGTTTTTTGCCCTACTGATGTCAATGTCTGTCTTCGTTATTGTTGGGAAATTGCATATTTAAATTTGATATTGAAAGTAAATAATCATACTTACATGTAAAGCCCTTCAAAGAACATATGTACAAGGACTTAGATGATAGATAAAAATTGTTAGGTTGATCTGTGCTTTATGTTTATTATTCTGTAAATGAATGTATAGAAGAAAAGATCAAGGTTGTTAGGATGATCTATTTTGAGATGTAATAGATAGGCATCAATAGAATCGTAGTCTGTCGAGCTAGTCAAGAAATTGCAGAAGCCAAGCCAGAATTGTAGAGTGGTCCAAATGTCAGCCGAGCTAAATTAAGTATCTTAGTCTGCTCTCGAAAGAGTAGAGTCTGCAAAATCAAGTAAGCAAATGTCGTAGTCTACCAGTGCTTAAGAGAAATCGTAGTTTTCTCCTCCATCAGTCCGGATCAAGCACGAATGTGGCAAGACACCATGATCATGATCGTAGTGCATCATCTGTCTGCATCAGAAGCATCGAGCTTTGTCCATTTGTTTCAGAATAAATTACAACAAATGTGGAATGGATTATAGACGTTGAAACTCTCGGAGATCCCAATGACACAACACTCATCCTTAGTATATAATAAAGAAACGTATCGAAGAAGCTAAGGAAAGTACTACATGTCAGCTGAAAACACCTTTTCAGGTGTTAGGTGAGATAGCAGTCTGCTATGTCAGTGGGCCAGACGGCTGGACAGAAGATTTTCAGTAAGTCACCATCAGTGCTCAGAAATGTCAAATACAATTAATGCTTCAACGGATGCCTTCAAATAGACATATTTCAAAGGCACTTTATATACAAATCAGATGCAAGGATCAAGCAAGCACATAACGAAAAGCTGAAGAACACTCAACACTCAACTCTACGATTTTGAAAGAAAGCTTGTTCAGCTACTCAGTTCTTTAGAACACATGCTTAACAGCAACTGAGTAGCACAACCCAAAGAACTCAACTCTCATCAAGTGTATTCTAAGTCTGTTGAACTTAACCTCACAATTACTAATTTCCTATTAATCCAAATTTTATTAAACTAACCAATTTCAAGATTATAACTAAAAATACAAAATTACCAAACAATCAACAAACCTTAAAAACTGAATTTTTAAACAAGTATTGGAGAATTAGGCTTACAACTTCACTCTAAGCATCACTCTGATTAGTATACCTTATTCCAGTTTAATTTACTATCCCAATTTATTAATCAAGAACACTCAATTAGAACTAGCCACTTCTCGATGCACTAATACCGTATTAACTCAAATCCACAATTTAGATAGAATTAAGCTAAACACCTTAATTAACTAACTCACTATATCTCTATGTGAATTACAATTAAAGAAGGTTTAAGTTCAAGTTCTCTATCAGATTACATGCGGTGTTGAGCATATCCCTACCCTAACATTCATCAAGATTCCATTCACTCACAGAATTCAAGAACACATGCTATATTGACTAAGTCTAGACTCGTATTTTCTCTCTCGAATCCATACAAGTTCACATAAAATTGGTGATCAAGCAATTTATAAATTCAATCACAAATCAATATAGATAAACCGAATAATAGCTTATTAAACTAAAAATCAACGTTACATAATCATCGTTCCACCCAAAAGTCCATTATAAGCCTAATAAAGAATTTAGTTCATCATCAATGAAATAAATACTGAATTAAATAAAGTAAACATCATCCCAATCACAAATATAAAACTAAAGAAGAATAATAAATCTAGAACCACCCTTCTCTCTAGCTTCAATCTATAATTATTGTGAAATTGCCTTCAAAATCTTCCTCCAATGCTCTTGCTCAGAAAAACAGTCTTCAATGATGTATTTGCTTGTATGATATGTCAATCTTGTGTTTGTTGTATCCTTTTTATGCCAAACCACGAATTTAGACTCTAATTCCATTCATAGTTGAGTCCCAAGCCAAAGCGATCATTAATCACCCATTTGATTTAGCATTCCAATACAAACAGGACACTAATTTCCCGTACCCCCGCCCCGACAGGAGTTTAGCCTTGTAAAGGGTCCACCCCGGCGGGCATGCAAACTGTTAACTCGAATCAAGACCCCCCGCCTCGGCGGGGGTGTTATGCAGGTACCTTCTGCTAAATGTTCACTTTAGCTCCAAATCTTGCCCATTTTCACCGTGACTTTGCTCTTTTAGTCCAATAGCCACGCCACCGCACCTAAACACGAAATTACACTAAACAAGTAAAAACGAAACATAAAAACCAAGAATTAACACACTTTAAGCTTGAATTAGAAACCGATTCGTAGGTATAAAACCCACTTATCAAAATCTCCCAAACTTAAACCGTGCTAGTCCTCAAGCACGAAATAAAAACTAACATGTTATACAATGCAATGCAATGATATGTAATGCCTCTAATCTATATGCCTATGAATCTAGCAGTAATCATAGAATCAAATATATTAATCCGGCCTCAGTGAAATCAAGCAAACACGACAATATTTCATATCAAAACCAATCAATAATTCCTTATCAATTCTCAAATCTTAAACCGCTATTACTGGTATAGTGTGTGTGTGCTCAACATTCATGCTAACTGATTCAATTTCAAGCTTAATACATAACAAGTCTCTTAGAAGGCATCGTACAATGTAAACTTAAAAATTTCAAAAACAGACGAGATTCAACTAAAATCAAACAATCACCCAGACCAAGGGTCCAAATGGGGTACTTATGCTTTCTTTTTCTTTCACGGGGGCTTTTCGCTCTTATTTCCCCTTTTTTTCAAAGTGGGTGCGTTTTACGCTCCATCTCACGCCTGCGTTTATGGGGAGTGCGTTTCACGCTCCTTCTCGACCCACCACAAGACTCAATTTATTCAACTCGGGAAGGTTCTCATTTTTTATTTTTTTTAGAAGCTTATATACCCCACTTTTTCCCCCAAACTTAGGTTCTTGCCTAATTCTTCGTCTTCACTTCCTATCCTCTTCATTTTTTTCATTTAAACTAGCATTATCCTTTAGAAATCTCTTATGTATCAATTTGAACTAATCAGTCCACATAAGTGTCATTAACGTGCTAACCTTTTTATACCAGTGTCAAACATGTAAAAGATCCAATTCATAACTCAAAATTTACAACACAGCTCTTATAATCAGTACCGTACTTGTCTACTTAATCCCAACCTCATCATTGGCCAAAATAACATGAACTATATTTGTGACGCCCCCAAAATAGGTATACATCACCCATTCTGAGTTGTCAAATATATGGTACAGAAACAAATACAACTTCATTAATATAATTATCGTGCAAAATACGACAACACATATACTGTGAGTTTAAATACAAATATTGTCTAATAGATAGTATTAAAACTCAAAAGGAGTCCTCATTACAATTATTGCTACACTATTTTATAAAAATAGTGAGGACTGCTAAAATAACTTTCTAGAACCATCACTCCATATCCCGGCTAGTTCCTGCTATATTCTCACCTCCTGAGAAGAAAAATGGAACAAAAAGGAAAAGGGTGAGCTCAACTAGCCCAGTAAAGAATATTATGACTAAGTTAATATACAACAAATTATCAATAGTCTTCAACAAGAAAAAATCTGATAGAATATAATAGACAACAAATTTTAGATCAACAACTGCAGCGGAAACAACAATTCATTAGAAGAGTTAAGTAGAGAATGAAATCTACTATCATCTATGAATTTAAAAGTCCAACATCAATATTTTATCCCAGTAACATCAATCAATATACATCTTGAATCAAATATTCATCTTTGCACTACGGGCCAAAGATATTCATTTGTATCACCAGTTGGTCATGTTCATCACAGCACCTGTTCATCTTTGCACTATGGGCCAAAGATATTCATCAGGTAATCATTCATCTTTGCACTACAGGCCAAAAATATTCATCAAGTATCACCGTTAAGGACTGAGGATGATGAAAAATATTTTAGAGAACGAATCCAGTAAGATAAAAGGACAAAGTTTAGAGATTCGTACTATAGATAATTCAAGTTTAAAAATACTCCATAATAAACTATAATGGAGTAAAATTTAAGAATGACAATCAAAACATGGATACAATCAAAGATAGTAACCATACTAAACATCTGGGATGAAAAAGAGAAAATTTTATTTTTTGGTGAATAGTATCGTATTTGTGAATAGTGCCGTATACGAGAATAGTGTCATATACGTGAATAGTAACCCCGACACAAAAAGGTAGAAATTCCACAATAAAACTTATACCAATAATTTGGCATAATGATATTGAAGAAAATAATATCATAGAAGAAGAAAATAGCACCCCTTACCTTAAAAGAACAATATTTCTGAATAGAATATCTGATATGATGCTGAAGGAAACTTGCACTGAATAGCAACTCTCAAAGTATATAAATACTTACAAAATACGCTCGATAATATATATATATATATATATATATAGAGAGAGAGAGAAAAAAAAAACTTGTTTCTGGTGTGATTTTCAATTCTAACTAAGCACCCTATTTATAGAAAAATATTAGAACGCCGAAGTAGACTTAACCTGCTATCTGATGGCTTTACCTATTACAATTCATGCCCATCACATTTGAAATAAAATTTTAGCACATTTTTTACCAACCAAAAGTGGGGCCCACCAATTTTAGAAATTTTCAAAATATTTTATCATTTAAACAATAATCAGAAACTTCAATAATTCATAATAAATAGCATTTTTATCAGAAAAATATGAATTTTATGTCCACTCCATAGGAAATTAAATTCTCTACAACTTTGTAGCTTTAAGTTTTTCCAAATTCCAAACGAAAAATGCCCGAAATCTACATACAGACGATTTTTAATACCTCAATTCCGACAAAATTCTGATAAAACACCTCAGCATTAATTCTTTCATTTATAATCACATAAAATAAATATTTTCCTATCCTTCATTTATATCCACATAAAATAAATATTTCTTATCATATAAATTAATAATTAATTATTCACAAATAATATTACAGAATCACAATTATAACAACCAGGACATTCCCAGGAAAGAGGGGGCTTTTCGATAAGAATTTTTCCTTACTAGCGCGCAATTAGGTGACCAAACCTATCCTTAGACAGAACTTTCTAAATATTACCAATAATGCTATCTAATAATATTATTAAAATAATATGAATTATTGATCTGATAATGGGAAATACTGTGCAGTGATAATTATTGAAACAACAATAATATAAAATATCAACGCAGCAATTATTGAATCAATAAAATAAAATATTGAACAGTAAGTACTGTAACAATTATTGAGTAGTGCCTTCTTATGTAAGAATCAATAATTCAAAAATACTATGCAATATCGTGTGCTACTGTGCAACCACGCGTATTACTGTATTTTAACCACCGGGTATTTCAACAGTGTTACGGTAACGATTACGTCGTTATTTATAAAAACTTAAACTTGTCGTTTTCTTTATCCGATAGTTATTCTGTTATGGGGCCCACAAATGACTGCGTCGTCATATGAATATTCCCCGACAGCAAGAATATTCTACGACCAAACGAATATTCTCCGATAAAAATGAATATTTTATAACCACTTGCTTATTTTATAAAATTTGCACATTTCACCCATAACCAAAGCATTATATCAAATTAACTCCTTATTATTTCAAGATAATGAATAGAGGAAATTTAATTTTATTTATAATAAGTTGTGGTCTTACAACCTCCCCTCCTTATGAAATTTCGTCCTTGAAATTGACGTACGTACCTAGTGTTTCGAAAAGTTGAGGGTACCTCGCTTTCATTTTCGATTTCAACTCCCAAGTCATTTTCACAATAGTATGGTTCCTCCACAAAACCTTGACTTGTGGTATAACCTTTGTTCGTAGGATATGCTCTTTCCTATCTAATATCTTGACAGGTACCTCCTCGTACGTTAAATCTTCGGCTATCTCGTCTAGTTCTAATGCAATAATGTGGTTCAGGTCTTTCACATATTTACGAAGCATACATATATGAAAAATATTATGAACACGAGACATGCTTGGAGGTAATGCGAGTCTATAGGCCACATTTCCTATTCGATTAAGAATATCAAATGGACTAACAAATCGTGGATTGAGCTTTCCTCTCTTCTCGAATCTTGTAACTCCCTTCCATAGAGCAATATGTAATAATACATGATCTCTAATATTGAATTCCACGTCCTTTCGATGAAGATCAACATAACTCTTTTGTCGATCTTGTGAGGTCTTTATACGTTGTCAAATCGTTTGGATCTTTTCTATAGTCATGCGTACCAATTCTGGTTCCAGCAACGTTGCTTCACCCACCTCGTCCAAGAATACTGGAGAATGACACTTTCGTCCATATAATGCCTCGAATGGAGCCATGCCTATACTTGCTTGATAACTGTTGTTGTAGGAGAATTCCACCAATGGCAAATACTTATCCCAACTTCCTTTGAAATCTAGGACACAGAGTCTTAATAGATCTTCAAGGATTTGAATAGTCCTTTTCGATTGCCCGTCTGTTTGAGGATGGTATGCCGAACTGAATCGTAAATCTGTGCCCATAGCTTTCTGCAAGCTAACCCAAAATCGTGAAGTGAATCTTGGGTCACGATCCGAAACTATGGATATTAGCATGCTATGCAATCTCACAATCTCATTCACGTACATACGAGCAAGACGTTCAAGGGGATAAGTCTCACGTATAGGCAAGAAATGAGCAGACTTGGTTAATCTATCAACAATTACCCAAATTGCATCTATGCCTTGAGAAACTTTGGGAAAACCCGTAACGAAATCCATGTTAATGTGTTCCCACTTCTATTTCAAAATCTCAAGTGATTGCAATGGACCCTTTGGCACTTGATGCTCGGCCTTTACTCGTTGACAAGTTAAACACCTCGAGATAAACTCCGCGATCTCTCTCTTCATATTGTTCCACCAAAATGTATGTCGAAGATCATGATACATTTTGGTACTCCCAGGATGGATTGCAAATGGTGTGTTATATGCCTCCATCATGATTTTATGCTTCAAGTCAGAATCGTTAGAAATGTAAAGTCTGGAGTTGACTCGAAGTATTCCTTCTTCATTGATTCTTGCTTCCGGAATAGCACCTTCTCGTACTTTCTTCTTCATACGCATCAGCTCCATGTTCGTAGCTTGAGCAACTTTAACTTTATCGATTAAAGTCGGTTCTACTCGTATGTTTGATATCATCACGTGGGTACTTGGAGCCTTTAACTCTATCTCCATCCTTTGTAAGTCGTACAAAATGGGTCTTTGTGTTAACAACATTGCACTCGTACCCGCATATGATCTTCTACTCAATGCGTCAACTACAACGTTTGTTTTTTCAGGATGATATTGAATGCTATGGTCGTAATCTTTCAACAGCTCGAGCCAACGTTGTTGCCGCATGTTGAGTTCCTTTTGGGTAAGAAAATATTTGAGGCTTTTATGATCCATATAAATCTCCACTTTCTCCCCATACAAGTAGTGTCTCCAGATTTTTAACGCAAAAATGACTGCTGCCAACTCCAGATCATGAGTAGGATAATTCCTCTCATATTCTTTGAGTTGTCGTGAGGTATAGGCTATGACTTTTCCATGTTGCATGAGAACACATCCTAACTCTTTGCCTGAAGCATCGCTGTAGATAACAAATCCATTCGAACCAGATGGTATTTTCAGAACAGGTGCCGAAATCAGTCTCCTCTTAAGCTCTTGGAAACTATTCTCACATTCCTCACTCCATATAAATTTTGTATCCTTCCGAGTCAGCTGAGTTAACGGAGTAGCGATTCAAGAAAATCCTTCCACGAATCTCCGATAATAACCAGCTACACACTTCGGTCACTAACTTCGGTTGCTCCTAACTTTGGATTACTTTAATCTTTGCTGGGTCAACAAATACTCCATGTTTTGACACCACGTACCCAAGGAATGCTACTTCCTTAAGCCAGTACTCGCATTTCTTCAGCTTGGCATATAGCTTGTTGTCACAAAGTCTTTGAAGTACCAGCTTCAAATGGTGATCATGATCTTCACGGCTTTTAGAATAGATAAGGATGTCATTAATAAAGACAATAACGAACTGATCCAAATATTTCTTGAATACACGGTTCATCATATCCATGAAAGCAGCAGGAGCATTAGTCAATCCAAAAGACATGACTAAGAATTCATAATGCCCGTACTGAGTCCTGAAGACAGTCTTTGGAATATCCTCAGTTTTAATCTTCAGCTGATGATATCCAGAACGAAGGTCGACCTTTGAAAAGAATTGTGCTCCTTGCAACTGGTCGAACAGGTCATCAATGCTAGGTAGCGGATATATATTCTTGATGGTGACATGGTTTAATTCTCGGTAGTCAATACAAAGTCGCATACTTCCGTCTTTCTTCTTTACAAATAGAACAGGAGCACCCCAAGGAGATGTACTAGGACGAATGAAACCGATGTCAAACAATTCCTGTAGTTGGACTTTTAACTCCTGAAGTTCAATAAGAGCCATTCGAAATGGGGTTTTAGAAATGGGCTTTGTACCCGGTTCAGGATCAATAAAGAATTTAACTTCACGTTCTGGGGGTTGACCGGGAAGTTCTTTAGGAAATACGTCAGGAAATTCACTAACAACAGAAATATTATTCAAATCTGACGTGTTTTTGTTCAAGTCCATAGCATGGGCTAAGAAAGCTTGACATCCATTTTTTAATAAACGAATGACTTTATGGCTTGATATGACAGTGATTAACTTTAGTGGCTTGGTTGCTTGAATTCGCATAACAAGTTGGTTAGGAATATGAAAACAAACAACCTTATGAAAACAATCAATATTGGCATGAGTAGTTAACCAATCAATCCCTAAAATCACATCAAATGCAAGTATCTTTAAAGAGATAAGATCAACAGGTAATATGATGGTGCCAACTTGGATCAAGCAAGATTTATACACAGTGGATGTAATAAAAGTTTCTCCTAACGGAGTCTCCACAGATAAGTCAAAGTCTAATTTCTTCGGAGTCAAGTTTAAATGTTGAGCACAAATATGGAGATAAAAGAATGGGTAGAACCGGTATCTAGTAAGATATAAACTTTGCAAGAGTTGAAGATTAGCTTACCCATGATCACCTCGTTTGGATTTCTCGCATTTTGGCCAGTCACGACAAACGCCCTCCCTTTAACCACCAACTTTGTTTTGTCCGTAGTCGCCTTTGGTGCCGCCGTCCCAGCAGGACTTGACTTCACTACTGGACAAAATCGGACTATATAACCGTCTTTTCTACAACTGAAACACACCTTGGAAGGCTGTGAACAGTTTGGACTTATGTGTCCCTCCTCTCCACATCTGTAGCGTCTAACTAGCGGTCGTTCTCCTCCCCTAGAATTTATTGTTAGTGCTGGTGCTGGTGCTGATGTCTTCCCGTCATTGTTGAATATCCTCTTTTTGAAATTTTTACTTGACTCACCTCTCCTATTATCATGGCCACGATTACCGCCCGAGTGGTTACCGTTTTTGTCCGTATTTTTCCCTCCTCGCTGGTTATCATCGCTCCGATGACTGTTGTCACCGGTATAACTCTAGTTATGGTCCCTCGGTTGCACATACTCATTATCACGCTCTAATAATTGAGCCATATTGACAACATCTGAATACAGAAAAAATTTATGAGAGATAAGGTATTGACGAATATCGGGTTTTAGACCTCTTAGAAACATCCGTGTCATTCGTTCCTCATTCTCTACCAAACGAGGTGCAAACCTGGATAATTCTGTGAACTTCGCCTCGTACTGGAACACCGTCATGTTATTTTTTTCAGTCTAATAAACTCTACCTCCTTCATATGACGAATACTTTTAGGAAAGTACTTATCATTGAACAGTTTCTGAAATCTTTCCCAAGACATGTTGAGTGCGGCTGGCTGGGTACGCTTCACAGATTCCCACCAGTAATCTGCCTCACCACGGAACATAAAGGTGGTGAATGGAACCTTCTGTTCTTCCGTGCATCCCAAGACATCGAATATCTTGATAATTTGCTTGACCCATATTTTCGACTTAATCGGATCCGGCTTTCCCCAGTATTCTGGTGGTCCCAACTTCTTGAACTGCTTGGCTGTGATAAACTGCGCGTTACTATCATTTCCACCCGTATTTTGTACATGAGTCTCCCTCGTCTGATTTTACATGAACTGCAAAAAGCTTCTAAACATCCCATCATTCATCGTTTGTTCGGTAGTGTTGTTTACAGGAGGAATATTGTCTTCTTGTTGCACGTTCCCCTGGTTTAGGTTAAAGGTGTTTCCACGGTCTCATACACTCCATTGTTAACGTTCTCAGCTGCCATTCTTAAATACTACCATAAAACAAGGGTTAATTAAACAAATTAACATATCACATAATATCCCTATATTATGACCGACCAACAAATAAGCTTAGGTAAGACACACTAGCGAAGGATTTACTCGCCTCTCCCCTCCTAGTTCTATTCCCCGATTTCCGCCAGAGACCATATCCCTAAGCTCTGATACCAATTGTGACGCCCCCAAAATAGGAATACATCACCCATTTTGAGTTGTCAAATACATAATACAGAAATAAATACAACTTTATTAATATAATTGTCGTGCAAAATACGACAACACATATATTGTTAGTTTAAATACAAATATTTTCTAATAGACAATATTAAAACTCAAAAGGAGTCCTCATTACAATTATTGCTACACTATTTTACAAAAATAGTGAGGACTACTAAAACAACTTTCTATAACCATCACTCCATACCCCGGCTAGTTCCTGCTATATTCTCACCTCTTGAGAAGAAAAATAGAGCAAAAAGGAAAAGGGTGAGCTCAACTAGCCCAGTAAAGAATATTATGACTAAGATAATATACAACAAATTATCAATAGTCTTCAACAGGGAAAAATCTGATAGAATATAATAGATAACAAATTTTAGATCAATAATTGCAGCGAAAATAACAATTCATTAGAAGAGTTAAGTAGAGAATGAAATCTACTATCATCTATGAATTTAAAAGTCCATCATCAATATTTTATCCCTGTAACATCAATCAATATACATCTTGAATCAAATATTCATCTTTGCACTACGGGCCAAAGATATTCATTTGTATCACCAGTTGGTCATGTTCATCACAGCACCTGTTCATCTTTGCACTACGGGCCAAAGATATTTGTCAGGTAATCATTTATCTTTGCACTATAGGCCAAAGATATTCATCAAGTATCACCATTAAGGACTGAGGATGATGAAAAACATTTTAGAGAACGAATCCAGTAAGATAAAAGGATAAAGTTTAGAGATTCGTACTATAGATAATTCAAGTTTAAAAATACTCCATAATAAACCATAATGGAGTAAAATTCAAGAATGACAATCAAAACATGGATACAATCAAAGATAGTAACCATACTAAACATCTGGGACGAAAAAGAGAAAATTTCATTTTTCGGTGAATAGTATCGTATTTGTGAATAGTGCCGTATACGTGAATAGTAACCCCGACACAAAAAGGTAGAAATTCTACAATAAAACTTATATCAATAATTCGGCATAATGATATTGAAGAAAATAATATCATATAAGAAGAAAATAACATCTCTTTCCTCAAAAGAACAGTATTTCTGACTGAAATATCGGATATGATGCTGAAGGAAACTTGCACTAAATAGCAACTCTCAAAGTATCTAAATACTCATAAAATACGCTCGATAATATAGAGAGAGAGAAAAAAAACTTATTTCTGGTGTGATTTTCAATTCTAACTAAGCACCCTATTTATAGAAAAATGTTAGAACGTCAAAGCAGACTTAACCTACTACCTGATGGCTTTACCTGTTACTATTCATGCCCAACACATTTGAAATAAAATTTTAGCACATTTTTTACCAACCAAAAGTGGGACCTACCAATTCTAGAAATTTTCAAAAAAAATTATCATTTAAACAATAATTAGAAACTTCAATAATTCATAATAAATAGCCATTTTATCAGAAAAATACGAATTTTATGTTCATTCCATAGGAAATTAAATTCTCTACAACATTGTAGCTTTAAGTTTTCTTAAATTCCAAACGAAAAATGCCCGAAATCTATATACGGATAATTTTTAATACCTCCATTCCGACAAAATACTGATAAAATACCTCAGCATTAATTCTTTCATTTATAATCACATAAAATAAATATTTTCCTATCCTTCATTTATATCCACATAAAATAAATATTTCTTATCATATAAATTAATAATTAATTATTCACGAATAATATTACAGAATCACAATTATGACAACCAGGCCATTCCCAAGAAAGAGGGGGCTTTAGGATAAAGATTTTTCCTTACTGGCGCGCAATTAGGTGACCAAACCTCTCCTTAGACAGAACTTTCTAGACATTATCAATAATACTATCTAATAATATTATTCAAATAATATGAATTATTGATTTGATAATGGGAAATACTATGCAGCGACAATTATTGAAATAACAATAATATAAAATATCAATGCAGCAATTATTGAATCAATAAAATAAAATATTGAACAGCAATTACTATAACAATTATTTAGTAGTGCCTTCTTACGTAAGAATCAATAATTCAAAAATACTCTGCAATACCGTGTGCTACTGTGCAACCACGCGTATTACTGTATTTTAACCACCGGGTATTCCAACAGTGTTAATGGTAACGATTATGCTATTATTTATAAAAACTCAAACTTGTCGTTTTCTTTATCCGATAGTTATTCTGTTATGGGGCCCACAAATGGTTGTGCCGTCGTACGAATATTCTCCGGCAGCAAGAATATTTCACGACCAAACGAATATTTCCCGACAAAAATGAATATTTTATAACCACTTGCTTATTTTATAAAATTTGTACATTTCGCCCATAACCAAAACATTATATTAAATTAACTCCTTATTATTTCAAGATAATGAATAGAAAAAATTTAATTTTATTTATAATAAGTTGGGGTCTTACAATATCAAACCGTTGGTCATATGCAATATAACACAATACTTAACTAAACTAAATATATTTTTTTTTATGATAAACATAACATGATTGAACATAACATGATTGAAACTGAATAAAACTATTTACAATCCTATATTATTATGCACCTAAATCACTACATGAATGCAAACATTTAATAATCCTAAACTAAATATGAAACTAACATATGCAAACTAACTAATAAAAGTAAACGTGCAAACATAAAAATTAACTAACTTCCCCAAACTTGAAAACTACAATATCCTCATTGTAAAGAATTAAGCAATAATGTATGAGGACTTCCCTAAAACTTCTAAGCAGGAGGTGGTGGTGGCTGTTGTTCATCATCTGAATCTCTGGGTGGAAACCTTGGCATCGGGGTTGGCTGCTGGTATGGGAAGTGTGCAGTAGGATTGAAACTTTGGAGCGTCGCGTTCAATGAGGCAGAGGACATATTCATAGCCTCAAACATATGGTCATGCCTCGCTGTGAGTCTCCGCATCTCTCTTCTGGCATCCTTGTTGTACCCATCCATTTGTCTTTGAAGGATCTGGAACTAAGGGTTAGATATAGCTTCGGGCTGTGGTGTCGCCTCTGTTCCTTACTCACCCATCGTTGCATCCCCCTGAAACTCGTCGTCATCCGAGGTGTCCTCAGCGTCAACCTCATCCTCTGAGACTGATGGAAATATAAATCCGACTCCTCTAGGGTGCAACTCGCCCCCGGGCCACACCGAGTACCGCGCAATCATCCTCGTGTCTAACATTTAAAGCGACATCTGGGTGGTCTCATTATCGAACCATCGTACTCCTGCCTATCTACACAACCCGCAAATTAGCGATGGGTGTGGCAAGCCGCCAGAGAATGGTCCTCGCAGGCATCTTCGGATGGAAAAATTGATTATAGCCCCCACATCGATGATAAAGTATTGGACAACGGCATATAAAAGCAATGCCTTCTCCTTGGCCACATCTAACGTGTGTGTGGATGGAAACAGCTTGGTGCACACGAACGCGTACCATATCTTTCCATACCGGCTAAGACCCTTACTGTGGAAGACAGTGCCCCTTTTTCGGCCCTTGATCCATGTGGTACCCGGCTTTGTCATCTCCTTTAAAATAGCCTCGTAATCAAGATCATTGTCACGCAAGTGAGTGTACTGGCAATGTCTAATAACTCGTAATTGGTAGTACGTGTTGATGGCGTTGGCACTGAAAGGAACTAACCTACCCCGCACAAATGTGTTAAATGGGGCCTTGTCTTCTGCGTTGGCGTAAAATTCTTTGACCACACTCACAATTGATGGCTCGGGCTCTTTTGTGAACTTATTCCAACCTTTCTGATAGATTTGTTGCATTATTTCACCGTCGACATGGTCAGGTGCCAACCCCCGCTCTGGTGTGAGTGCTTTTGTCACAAGGTAGTCGTAACGGTCGGCGGCGGCGGCACTTAAGAATTTTTGCTTGTCAAAGGTCTGTGTTGGTGGTACGGACCCTGGACTTTCTCCACGTTGTCATTTGGACGCCGGTTTAGGTGCCATTGAATTTGAATTGGTGAGCTTCAACAACAAATTCCCCCAAACTGTACTCAAGCAATCTGTCGAGCACTTGGTGTGCAAGACGTGCACTCCCCCCAAACTTAGTGATTTTACTTCTAATATGATGATAGATGTGGAGATTTTGCAAGAACAAACCACTCACTCTCAATTGTTGTAAAAATTCGCCCAAGAGTAACCCTAACCTTGAACTTCTGAATTGGTTGGAATGTAATGGTTAGAATGTGGTGTGAAGTGATGGCTTTATAAATGGGAGGTGATATAGATAGTTATGGGTTGAAATAGTGGATGAGTGGTTTAATTGAGTGGGGATATGGAGATTAATTTACCAAATCGTGGGTAGAGAGTGGAGAAAATGGAGTTTCAGTTTTAGTTGAAAGAAGTTGAAGTGTAAGAGTGGGGGTAACTGCTATAACTGCCCAAAACCTTCTCTTTATTTTTCGGACCCCCGCCCCGGCGGAGGGTAATAAGCCTTAGGAGTCCTCCCCGGTGGGCATGCTTCCTGTTTTTAGATTTCGAGACCCCCGCCCCAGCGGGGGGTAATAGGCTTAATTGGCCCGCCCCGGCCGGCATGCAGTCTGTTAGTGAGATTTGGAGACCCCCGCCCCGGCGGGGGGTAATGTGCTTATAAGGCCCACCCCGGCGGGGGTGCCTTCTGCTAGTTGCTTGATTTCTCCCATTCCTTGCATCCTTTTCATATCCATTTGCTTCCTATGGTACCTAAAACATCATTTAAATATGAATATAAGTTAATATTAAGTAAATTGAGCATGGTAGGTAAGATTATCTAAAAACAATTATAACTTTACTAACTACTTAATGAACTTATTCTATACTAATTATTATTCTAAACTACAATTTGACTAAAATGAATAAAAATAATTAGAATAAAAGTAAAATTGGGTTGCCTCCCAATTAGCGCTTGATTTTAAGTCGTTCAGCCTGACTACTCCCTGTTTATGGCGCATCGGCAAGTGTAATTGCGATGACATCCCAATTGGATTCGCCACCCTAATAATGCTTCAACCGTTGACCTTGAACGTCTCCAATGGATTCCTACTGTACAGTTCCATGGCGCCATATGGGGAAACCCTCTTGATAGTGAATGGACCCGACCACCTCGATTTTAGCTTTCCGGGGAACAACCGCAATCTTGAGTTAAACAATAGTACTGATTATCCCGGTTCGAACGTTCTCTGTATGATTTTCTTGTCATACCAATTCTTTACCTTTTCTTTGTACAACTTCAAGTTCTCATAGGCTAGAAGTCTGAATTCATCGAGTTCATTTAATTGAAGTAGCCTCTTTTCACCTGTTGTTGCTTGATCGAAGTTGAGTTTCTGAATTGCCTAGTAGGCTTTATATTGTAACTCGACAGGTAGGTGACATGCTTTCCCGCAGAGTAACTTATATGGTGACATCCCAATTGGTGTCTTATAAGTAGTTCTGTAGGCCCATAGTGCATCATCCAATCTAATAGACCAGTCTTTTCTATTTGGGTTTACTACCTTCTCTAAGATTCTCTTCACCTCCCTGTTTGAAACCTCGACTTGCCCACTTGTTTAGGGATGATATGACATCGCCACCTTATGGTTGACTCCATATTTTGCCAACAGTGTTGTGAACGATCTGTTGCAGAAGTGACTACCCTCATCACTTATAATAGCTCATGGCGTGCCAAATCTTATAAAAATATTTTTTTGCAAGAACTTAAGAACCACGTTGGCATCGTTAGTGGGTAGTGCTACGGCTTCAACCCATTTTGATACATAGTCAACCGCAAGCAAGATGTACTAATTACTGAACGATGATGGAAATGGCCCCATAAAATTAATGCCCCAAACGTCAAAAATTTCAACTTCCAAGATAGTTTGTAGTGGCATCTCATTCCTTTTCGATATGTTTCCCACCCTTTGACATCTATCACAGCTTTTTACGAATTGGTGGGCGTCTTTAAATATTGTAGGCCAATAGAACCTTACCTGAAGAATTTTCGATGTTGTTCTTTCACTTCCATAATGTCCTCCATATGTAGACGAATAACACTCATGCATTATATTCTTCACCTCGCTGTAGGGCACACACCTTCTAATCATCTTGTCGGTGCACTGTTTAAATAGGTATGGCTCATCCCACATGTACCACTTGACGTTATATAGGAATTTCTTTTTCTACTATCATGTAAGATCAGGGGGAAGGATGTTGCTCACTAGATAATTAACAAAATCCGCGTACCATGGAAATTCTGCATTGAATCCAAACAGCTGTTCATCCAGAAACAGCTCGTTGATTATACACCTATCCCCTTCATCTTTACCCAAATTTTCCAGCCTCGATAAATGATCTGCAACTTAATTTTTGTCCCCTTTCTATCCTTTATTTCCAAATCAAATTTCTGTAGAAGGAGGATCCATCTGATAAGTCGAGGCTTAGCATCCTTCTTCGAAATTAAATACCGGATTGTCGAGTGATCCATGTAAACCACAACCTTTGTCCCAATTAAATATGCCCGAAATTTATCAAAGGCATATACTACTGTAAGCAACTCCTTTTCTGTAGTTATGTAGTTCAATTGGGCATCCGTAAGGGTTTTACTTGCATAGTATATGGCGTGAAATGTCTTTTCCCGGTGTTGACCCAAAATAGCCCCTACCGCAAAGTCGCTTGCATCGCACATTAACTCAAAAGGCATATTCCAGTCCGGTGCGACAATAACTAGAGCTGTAGTCAATTTCTTCTTCAATAGCTCAAATGCTAACTTACATTCTCCATCAATTTTGAAAATTGAATCCTTCTCTAAGAGACTGCACAATGGTTTTGCAATCTTAGAGAAGTCTTTTATAAATCTCCTATAGAACCTGGCATGTCCAAGAAAGCTTCGGATTCCCTTAACTGAAGTTGGCGGTGGAAGATTTTCAATCGTTTCCAGCTTTACTCTATCAACCTCTAATCCCTTCGCCGAAACCTTATGCCCCAAGATTATTGCTTCTTCAACCATGAAGTGGCACTTTTCCTAGTTAAGCACCAAATTAGTCTCTACGCGGCGCTTTAAAACCATGACTAAGTTTTCTAAACAGACATCAAAACTATCCCCAAAGACCAAAAAATGAAGACTTCCACATTTTTCTCCACCATGTTTGAGAAGATGGCCATCATAGATCGTTGGAAGGTAACGGGTGCATTACACAAGCCAAACGACATTCTCCTGAATGCAAAGGTGTCGTATGGGCACGTGAAAGTAGTTTTCTCTTGATCTTCAGAAGCAATGACTATCTAATTATATCCCAAATACCCATCCAATAAGAAGTAAAATTCATGGCTCACCAATCTATCCAATATCTGATCGATAAAAGGCAGAGGAAAGTGGTCTTTGCGAGTTGCTTTATTCAACTTCTTGTAGTCCATGCAAACCCTCCAACCGGTCACTGTCCTCGTCGGAATTAACTCATTGTTGTGGTTCTTTACTACGGTCATTCTGCCCTTTTTCGGCACACATTGAACAAGACTAACCCAAGCACTGTCTGAAATTGGGTAGATGATTTCTGCATCCAACCACTTCAGAATCTCTTTCTTCACTACTTCTTTCATGATAGGATTAAGCCGTCTCTGTTGTTCCACGGTTGGCTTTGAATCCTCTTCTATGAGAATCTTGTGCATGTAGATGGATGGACTGATTCCCTTGATGTCTACAATTGTCCATCCTACAGCTGATTTGTAATCTCTGAGCACTCTCAGCAACTTATTTTCCTGCATTTCGTTAAGCACAGAAGCAACAATAATAGGTAAAGTATTAGAATTGCCAAAGTATGCATACCTGAGGTGTTTAGGAAGTGGTTTTAGCTCAAGTGTAGGTGGCTCCTCCAATGAAGGTTTCATCCTTGCCGTGGCTTTCTCTTCTATGTGTAAGGCTTAAATGGTGCCTTGAATCTGCTAACTCGTGGCAAGGAATCCAACATATACAAATAATCCATAAACTCCGGATCATCTAAATCTTCATCCCCCAGTAATGTAGTTTGCAATGGATCATTAGCCAATCTTTTGACCATGTCTTCGTTGATTATCTTATCAATGAAATCCATCCTGAAACACTCTTCTTCCTGGCTTTGAATACGTTGAACTTTACTTCCTGATCTTGGACCCTCATAGTTAGTTCACCTTTTTGCAAATCGATGAGCGTCCTACCCGTACCCAAAAATGGTCTCCCTAGGATGATTGGGATGTTCTTATCTTCCTCAAAATCCAGAATTATGAAGTCCGTGGGGAATATGAATTTGTCTACCTTTACCAAAATATCCTCCACAATGCCTCTTGGGTACGTGACTGATCTATCCGCCAACTGTAGAGATATATTGGTCGGTTTCGGAGCTGGTAAACCTAATTCGGTGTATACTGATAACGGCATGAGGTTTACACTTGCTCCCAAATCACATAAATATTTGTTGAATGCCATATTCCCAATTGTGCACGGAATAGTAAAACTCCCCGAATCTTTCAACTTTGGTAGTAACTTTCGCTGTAAAACTGCACTACATTCCTCTGTTAATGCCACAGTTTCAAAATCCTCCAACTTCTTTTTCCTAGACAAAATTCCCTTCATGAATTTAGCATAACTAGGCATCTACTCTAAGGCTTCTGCGAAACGGATGTTAATCTGAAGTTTCTTAAAGACTTCTAAAAATTTTGCGAACTGCTTATCTAATTTTTGTTTTTGGACTCTCTACTGAAACGGTGGTGGAGGATACATAACGGGCTTGTCATCTAACTTTTTCTGTTCAACCTGTTTTTCCTCTCCCTGTTTCTCTTCAACCACTTTGTTGTCATTCACTTTGTCATCTTTTGTAACTAAATTTTCTGCAATTTCCCCATCTAGATGTTTTCCGCTTCTTAAGGTGATTGCCTAACACTACTCATGATTTCCCTTTAGATTTTTTTCGGTGTCACTTGGTAGAGCCCCTTGTAGTCTATTATTCAATGCTAAGGCCAGTTGTCTCATCTGATTTTCTAGATTCTTGATGGCTATTGCTTGTGACTTCATAACTGCCTCGTTGCTCGTAATATACTTCGACAACAACTCTTCTAAATCTGATTTTCTCTCTTGATGCTGAGTTGTTTGTTGATGTTGATTCTGAAATCCTGGGGGATAAGATTGTCGTGGAGCCTGCTGATTTTGATTGTTGCTCCATGACAAATTGGGATGGTTTCTATTCCCCTTGTTATAGGCATTTTGATACATATTCTGTGATAGTATCCTGTTATAGCTGCCCATAAACTGAACTGATGCTTGGTTGATGGCGCACTGCTCTGTAGGATGTTCTCCAGCACATAACTCACACACATACGCCACCTGCTGTGGTTATGCACCCGTCATGGTATCTATTTTCTTTGACAAGGCAGCAATCTGAGCTGCCAACGCGGTTACTCCATCTACCTCTAAAACCCCAGCCACCTTAGGTTGTGTTATCCTCGAAGTAGACCACTGGTAGTTGTTAGCCGCCATTGTCTCAACTAAATCATACGCTTCCTCATATCTCTTAGCCATAAATGCTCCACCCTAAGTTGCATCGATACTTGTCCTGAGATTCCCATTTAATTCATGATGTGGGCATTTCCTAAGAAACTCCTTGTATCTCTCCCATGCCTCATATAACGATTCCTCGTGCTGCTGTTCAAACATAGTAATCTCATTCCTCATTTTTGCAGTCTTTGCTGGTGTGAAGAATTTAGCTAAGAATTTTTGAGCGAGGTCTTCCCATATAGTTATTGAGCCCGACGGTAGTGAGTGTAACCAACTCTTCGCCTTGTTCCGCAAAGTGAATGGGAACAAGCGAAGCCTTACTGCTTCATCTGAAACTCCATTATACCTGAAAGTATTACAAACCTCCAAAAAGTTGATCAAGTGTTCATTCGGATCATCATTTGCAAGTCCCCCAAACTGAACTGAGTTTTGGATCATCTAAATCGTCCCAGGCTTGATTTTAAATGTATTTGCAGCAATCGCTGGCCTGGTGATACTCGTCTGAAGCTCAGTCACCTTAGGTGTAGCAAAGTCTCTTAACGTTTTCGGTCTTCGGCAGCCATTACTTCTTCTTTTTCAAATTCTCAAAGTCTTCCCTCGTGTCTTTGATCTACTTACTTAGCCTTTGAAACCATTTCTCGATGTCGTCCTCAAAAGGAAGTAAGTATGGGTTTTTAGACCGAGTTCGCATTAACCGACTTCAAGAACCTGAAATAGAAAGAACCAAATAAAAAAAAATATTTAAGTAAAACTGGACTAATTAAACTGATATTGCAAAATTATTAAAATCTATACTTAAGTCCTCGGCAACGGCGCCAAAAATTTGTTGGATAAAATCTATATACGCACAACACGCAAGTATGTGTGGTCAACAAGTAATATAATGATAAGTAAAGTATCGTTCCCACAAAGATTAGCTAGAAATTAACCCTCACAATTACCAATTTCCTATTAATCCAAATTTTATTAAACTAACCAATTTCAAGATTATAACTAAAAATATTTAAATTACTAAAATTACCAAACAACCTTAAAAACTGAATTTTTAAACAAGTATTGGAGAATTAGGCTTACAACTTCACTCTAAGCATCACTTTGATTAGTATACCTTATTCTAGTTTAATTTACTACCCCAGTTTATTAATCAAGAACACTCAATTAGAACTAGCCACCTCTCGATGCACTAATAACGTATTAACTCAAATCCATAATTTAGATAGAATTAAGCTAAACACCTTAATTAACTAACTCACTATATCTCTATATGAATTACAATTAAAGAAGGTTTAAGTTCAAGTTCTCTATCAGATTACATGCGATGTTAAGCATGTCTCTACCCTAACATTCATCAAGATTCCATTCATTCACAGAATTCAAGAACACATGCTATATTGACTAAGTCTAGACTCGTATTTCCTCTCTCGAATCCATACAAGTCCACATAAAATTGGTGATCAAGCAATTTATAAATTCAAACACAAATCAATATGGATAAACCGAATAATAGCTTATTAAACTGAAAATCAACATTACATAATCATCGTTCCACCCAAAGATCTTTTATAAGCCTAATAAAGAATTTAGTTCATCATCAATGAAATAAATACTGAATTAAATAAAGTAAACATCATCTAAATTACAAATATAAAACTAAACAAGAAGAATAAATCCAGAACCACCCTTCTCTCTAGCTTCAATCTGCAATTATTGTGAAATTGCCTTCAAAATCTTTCTCCAATGCTCTTGCTCAGACAAACAGTCTTCAATGATGTAATTGCTTGTATGATATGCTAATCTTGTGTTTGTTGTATCCTTTTTATGCCAAACCACGAATTCAGACTCTAATTCCATTCATAGTTGAGTCCCAAGCCAAAGCGATCACTAATCTCCCATTTGATTCAGCATTCCAATACAAACAGGACACTAATTTCTTGTACCCCTACCCCGGCGGGGGTTTAGCCTTGTAAAGGGCCCGCCCCGGCGGGCATGCAAACTGTTAACTTGAATCATGACCCCCGGCCCTGGTGGGGGTGTTATGCATAAGAAAGCCCGCCCCGACGGGGGTACCTTCTACTAAATGTTCACTTTAGCTCCAAATCTTTCCCATTTTCACCATGACTTTGCTTTTTTAGTCCAATAGCCATGCCACCACACCTAAACACGAAATTACACTAAATAAGTAAAAATGAAACATAAAAACCAAGAATTAACACACTTTAAGCTTGAATTAGGAAACGATTCGTAGGTATAAAACCCACTTATCACCTACTCGAGGGGTAGAAGAGTGGACTAGGAGCCTTGATTGCTCTGAACCACTTAAATTCTCTGTGTCTTTTATATTCTTGCTTTAACTGTTATATTTGTTATAACTACTTGTTAACTATTAACTCAATCTATCTTATAGGGGAACAAACAAATCATATATTCTGATGTAATTGATTAACAAACCTGACAAAACATTTTGAAAAAGAAATTTTAAAAATATCTATTCAACCCCCCTTCTAGATAACTATTGTGCCTCTAGGAACTAACAATTGGTATCAGAGCAGGTTCTCTCAATTAGCCTACAAAGCTTGAGTAGAACCAATGGCACATCTGATAAATGAATCAAAGACTGAAGGAGGCAGCAAGCCACCAATGTGCAACAAAGATAAATTTGTCAACTGGAAAGTTCACATGCAAGCATACATGGACTCAATAGATGAAGAGCTATTTGAAACTGTCATGAATGGACCCTACAATCCAACAAAGCTCGCACCAACTCAAGAAGATCAAAACAGAGTCCAAATCAAGGTTAAAGCTGAATGGACTGACAACGAAAAGAAAGTTGTCCAACTAGACAAAAAGGCCAAGAAAATTTTGTTCCAGTCTTTAGAAGATGATCTGTTCAAGAATGTGGTCAACAGCAAAACTGCCAAGGAAGTATGGGAAACATTGCTCATTATGCACGAAGGAACTGAAGAAGTCAGAGAAAACAAACAATCTCTTCTGACTCAACAATATAAAATGTTTGCACATGTTCTAGGGAAAATGTCACTTCCACTTATGAAAGATTCAATGTTCTGCTCAACTCTCTTCGAGCTTTTGGAAAGATCTATCCAAACAAAGATCTGATCATAAAGTTCATGAGACCCTTACCAAGTAAGTGGGATGCCAAAACCACTGCCATCAGAGAATCAAAGAATCTCCATGAAATGACTGTTCAATAACTCTATGACAACCTTCTCACCTATGAACTAGAGTTGACTCAACGAACAGAAACTCTATCTGAAGGAAGAAAGAAGGACAAAGGAGTTGCTCTCAAAGTAATAAATACCATCTCCAAAGCTCATACTGAAAATGACTCTGACTCAGAGGAAGATGATGACGAGGATATTGCAATGCTAGTAAGAAGGCTCAAGAGGTTCATGCGCAAAGGCAGAAGCAGCAAACCTAAGAGATTCAATAACAACAACAACCAGGAGTAGATAAATAACTTATGCTACAACTGCAAGAAGCCTGGCCATTTTATTGCAAATTACAACAAACCTCTTAGAGAAGAACTGAAGAGGAAAACAAATACAAAGAAAGAGTTCAAAGGCAACAAGAGGCTCCAGAAGAAAGACAAAGGTCTTGTGGCCGGAGTGTAAGACCCTAACTTATTATAAATAAAATTAAATTTTCTCTATTCATTACTTTGAAATAATAAGGAGTTAATTTGATATAATGCTTTACTTATGGGTGAAATGTGCAAATTTTACAAAATAAGCAAGTAGTTATAAAATATTCATTTTGTCGGGAAATATTCGTTTAGTCATGGAATATTCTTGCTGCCGGAGAATATTCGTACGACGGCGCATTCATTTGTGGGCCTCATAGCAGAATAACTGTCGGATGAAGAAAATGATAAGTTTGAGTTTTTATAAATAACGGCGTAATCGTTACCGTTAACACTGTTAGAATACCCGGTGGTTAAAATATAGTAATACGCGTGGTTGCACAGTAGCACACGGTATTGCATAGTATTTTTGAATTATTGATTCTTACGTAACAATGCACTACTCAATAAGTTTAATATTTTATTTTATTGATTCAATAATTGTTGCGTTGATATTTTATATTATTGTTGTTTTAATAATTGTCACTGCACAATATTTTCCATTATCAGATCAATAATTTATATTATTTGAATAATATTATTAGATAGCATTATTGGCAATATCTAAAAAGTTCTGTCTAAGGAGAGATTTGGTCACCTAATTACGCGCCAATAAGGACAAATCCTTATCGAAAAGCCCCCTCTTTTCTGGGAACGGCCTGGTTGTCATAATTGTGATTCTGTAATATTATTTGTGAATAATTAATTATTAATTTATATGATAAGAAATATTTATTTTATGTCGATATAAATGAAGGATAGAAAAATATTTATTTTATGTGATTATAAATGAAGGAATTAATGCTGAGGTGTTTTATCAGTATTTTATCGGAATGGAGGTATTAAAAATCATCCGTATGTGGATTTCGGGTATTTTTCGTTTGGAATTTGGAAAAACTTAAAGCTACAAAGTTGTAGAGAATTTAATTTCCTGTGGAATGGACATAAAATTCGTATTTTTCTGATAAAAGGGCTATTTATTATGAATTATTGAAGTTTCTGATTATTGTTTAAATGATAAAATATTTTAGAAATTTCTAGAATTGGTGGGCCCTACTTTTAGTTGGTGAGAAATATACTAAAATTTTATTTTAAATATGGTGGGTATGAATAGCAACAGGTAAAGCCATTAGGTAGCAGGTTAAGTCTGCTTCGGCATTCTAATATTTTCTTATAAATAGGGTGCTTAATTAGAATTGAAAATCACACTAGAAACAAGTTTTCACTCTCTATATATATTATCGAGCATATTTTGTGAGTATTTAGATACTTTGAGAGTTAATATTCAGTGTAAGTTTCCTTCAGCATCATATCCGATATTCCATTCAGAAATACTGTTCTTTTGAGGTAAGGGATGTTGTTTTCTTCTTATATGATATTATTTTCTTTAATATCCTTATGCCGAATTATTGATATAAGTTTTATTGTGAAATTTCTACCTTTTTGTGATGGGGTTACTATTGACGTATACGACACTATTTACGTATACGACACTATTCACAAATACGACACTATTCACCGAAAAATAAAATTTTCTCTTTTTCGTCCCAAATGTTTAGTATGCTTACTATCTTTGATTGTATCCATGTTTTGATCGTCCTTCTTGAATTTTACTCCATTATGGTTTATTATGGAGTATTTTTAAACTTGAATTATCTAAAGTATGAATCTCTAATCTTTGTCCTTTTTTCTTACTGGATTCGTTCTCTAAAATATTTTTCATCATCCTCAGTCCTTAATGATGATACTTGATGAATATCTTTGGCCTGTAGTGCAAACATGAATGATTAACTGACGAATATCTTTTGTCCGTAGTGCAAAGATAAACAGGTGTTGAGATGAACACGACTAACTGGTAATACAAATGAATATCTTTGGCCTGTAGTGCAAAGATGAATATATGATTCAAGATGTATATTGATTTATGTTACAGGGATAAAATATTGATGATGGACTTTTAAATCTTAGAGATAGTAGAATTCATTCTCTACTTGACTCTTCTAATGGATTGTTGTTTCTGCTGCAGTTGTTGATCTAAAACTTATTGTCTATTATATTTTATCAGATTTTTCCCTGTTGAAGACTAATAATAATTTGTTGTATATTATCTTAGTCATAATATTCTTTACTGGGCTAGTTGAGCTCACCCTTTTTCTTTTTGTTCCATTTTTCTTCTCAGGAGATGAGAACATAGCAGGAACTAGCCAGGGTATGGAGTGATGGTTCAGGATAGTTGTTTTAACAGTCCTCACTATTTTTGTAAAATAGTGTATCAATAATTGTAATGAGGACTCCTTTTGAGTTTTAATACTGTCAATTAGATAATTTTTGTATTTAAACTCACAGTATATGTGTTGTCGTATTTTACACGATAATTGTATTAATGAAGTTATATTTATTTCTGTACCATATATTTGACGACTCAGAATGGGTGATGTATACCTATTTTGGGGGCGTCACAGTTGGTATCAGAGCTTAGGGATATGGTCTCTGGCGGAGATCGAGAAATAGAACTAGGAGGGGAGAGACGAATAAATCCTTCGCTACTGTGTCCTACCTAAGCTTATTTGTTGGTCGGTCATAATATAGGGATATTATGTGATATGTTAATTTGTTTAATTAACCCTTATTTTATGGCAGTATTTAAGAATGGCAGCTGAAAACGTTAACAATGGAGTGTATGAGACCATGGAAACACCTTTAACCACAAACGAGGGGAACGTGCAACAGGAAGACAATATTCCTCATGTAAACAACACTACCGAACAAACGATGAATGATGGGATGTTTAGAAGCTTTTTGCAGTTCATGCAAAATCAGATGAGGGAGACTCGTGTAAAAAATACGGGTGGAAATGATAGCAACGCGCGGTTTGTCACAGCCAAGCAGTTCAAGGAGTTGGGACCGCCAGAATTCTGGGAAAAGCTGGATCCGATTAAGACGGAAACGTGGGTCAAGCAAATTACCAAGATATTCGATGTCTTGGGATGCACGGAAGAACAGAAGGTTCCATTCACCACCTTTATGTTCTGTGGTAAGGCAGATTACTGGTGGGAATCTGTTAAGCGTACCCAGCCAGCCGCACTCAACATGTCTTGGGAAAAATTTTAGAAACTATTCAATGATAAGTACTTTCCTGAAAGTATTCGTCATATGAAGGAGGTATAGTTTATTAGACTGGAACAAAACAACATGACGGTATCCCAGTACGAGGCGAAGTTCGCAGAGTTATCTAGGTTTGCACCTCATTTGGTAGAGAATGAGGAACGAATGACGTGGATGTTTCTGAGAGGTCTAAAACCTGAGATTCATCAATACCTTATCTCTCATAAATTTTCTCTATATTCAGATGTTGTCAACAGGGCTCAATTATTAGAGCGAGATAATTAGTATGTGCAACCGAGGGACCACAACCAGGGTCATACCGGTGACAGCAGTCATCGGAGCGATGATAACCAGCGAGGAGGGAAAAATACGGACAAAAACGGTAACCACTCGGGCGGTAATCGTGGCCATGATAATAGGAAAGGTGAGTCAAGTGAAAATTTCAAAAAGAGGAGATTCAACAATGACAGGAAGACATCAGCAGCAGCACCAACAACAAATTCTAGGGGAGGAGAACGACCGCCAGTTAGATGCTACAGATGCGGAGAGGAGGGACACATAAGTCCAAACTATTCACAGCCTTCCAAGGTGTGTTTCAGTTGTGGAAAAGACGGCCATATAGCCCGATTTTGTCCAGTAGCGAAGTCAAGTCCAGCTGGGACGGCGGCACCAAAGGCAACTATGGACAAAACAAAGTCGGTGGTTCAAGGGAGGGCGTTTGTCGTGACTGGCCAAAACGCGAGAAATCCAAATGAGGTGATCACGGGTAAGCTAATCTTGAACTCTTGCAAAGTTTATACCTTACTAGATACTGGTTCTACCCATTCTTTTATCTCCCTTACTTGTGTTCAACGTTTAAACTTGACTTCGGAGAAATTAGACTTTGACTTATCTGTAGAGACTCCGTTAGAAGAAACTTTTATTACATCCACTGTGTATAAATCTTGCTTGATCTAAGTTGGCACCATCACATTACCTGTTGATCTTATCTCTTTAAAGATACTTGCATTTGATGTGATTTTAGGGATTGATTGGTTAACTACTCATCATGCCAAAATTGATTATTTTCGTAAGGTTGTTAGTTTTCATATTCCTAACCAACCTGTTATGCGAATTCAAGCAACCAAATCACTAAAGTCAATCATTGTCATATCAAGCCATAAAGCCATTTGTTTATTAAAAAACGGATGTCAAGTTTTCTTAGCCCATGTTATGGACTTGAACAAAAACACATCAGATTTGAATAATATTTCTGTTGTTAGTGAATTTCCTGACGTATTTCCAGAAGAACTTCCTGGTCTACCCCCAGAACGTGAAGTTGAATTCTTTATTGATCTTGAACCGGGTACAAAGCCCATTTCTAAAACCCCATATCGAATGGCTCCTATTGAACTTCAGGAGTTAAAAGTCCAACTACAGGAATTGTTAGACATCGGTTTCATTCATCCTAGTACATCTCCTTAGGGTGCTCCTGTTCTATTTGTAAAGAAGAAAGACGGGAGTATGCGACTTTGTATTGACTACCGAGAATTAAACCATGTCACCATCAAGAATAGGTATCCGCTATCTCGTATTGATGACTAATTCTACCAGTTTCAAGGAGCACAATTCTTTTCAAAGATCGATCTTTGTTCTGAATATCATCAGCTGAAGATTAAAACTGAGGATATTCCAAAGACTGCCTTTAGGACTTGGTACGGGCATTATGAATTCTTAGTCATCTCTTTTGGATTGACTAATGCTCCTGCTGCTTTCATAGATATGACGAACCGTGTATTTAAGGAATATTTGGATCATTTCGTTGTTGTCTTTAGTGATGACATCATCATCTATTCCAAAAGCCGTGAAGATCATGAGCACCATTTGAAGCTGGTACTTCAAAGACTTTGTGACAACAAGCTATATGCCAAGCCGAAGAAATGCGAGTTCTGGCTTAAGGAAGTAGCATTCCTTGGGCATGTGGTGTCAAAACATGGAGTATCTGTTGACCCAGTGAAGATTGAAGCAATCCAAAGTTGGGAGCAACCGAAGTCGGTGACCAAAGTGCGTAGCTTTTTGGGCTTAGCTTTTCTCGAATCGCTACTCCGTTAACTCAGCTGACTTGGAAGGATACAAAATTTGTATGGAGCGAGGAATGTGAGAAGAGTTTCCAAGAGCTTAAGAGGAGACTCATTTCGGCACCTGTTCTGACAATACCATCTGGTTCGGATGGATTTATTATCTATAGCGATGCTTCACGCAAAGGGTTAGGATGTGTTCTCATGCAACATGGAAAAGTCATAGCCTATGTCTCGTAACAACTCAAAGAATATGAGAGGAATTATCCTGCTCATGATCTGGAGTTGGCAGCAATCGTTTTTGCGTTGAAAATCTGGAGACACTACCTGTATGGGGAGAAAGTGGAGTTTTATACGGATCATAAAAGCCTCAAATATTTCTTCACCCAAAAGGAACTCAAAATGCGGCAACGACGTTGGCTCGAGCTGTTGAAAGATTACGATCATAGCATTCAATATCATCTTAGAAAAGCAAACGTTGTAGCTGACGCATTGAGTAGAAGATTGTATGCGGGAACGAGTGCGATGTTATTAACACAAAGACCCATTTTGTACGACTTACAAAGGATGGAGATATAGTTAAAGGCTCCAAGTACCCACGTGATGATATCAAACATACGAGTAGAACCAACTTTAATCGATAAAGTTAAAGTTGCTCAAGCTATGGACCTGGAGCTGATGCGTATGAAGAAGAAAGTGCAAGAAGGTGTTATTCCAGAAGCAAGAATCGATGAAGAAGAAATATTTCGAGTCAACTCCAGACTTTGTGTTCCTAACGATTCTGACTTGAAGCATAGAATTATGATGGAGGCACATAACACACCATTTGCAATCCATCCTGGGAGTACCAAAATGTATCATGATCTTCGACATACATTTTTGTGGAACAATATGAAGAGAGAGATCGCGGAGTTTATCTCGAGGTGTTTAACTTGTCAACGAGTAAAGGTCGAGCATCAAGTGCCAAAGGGTCTATTACAACCACTTAAGATTCTGAAATGGAAGTGGGAACACAATACCATTGATTTCGTTACGGGTCTTCCCAAAATTTCTCAAGGCATAGATGCAATTTGGGTTATTATTGATAGATTAACCAAGTCTGCTCATTTCTTGCCTATACGTGAGACTTATTCCCTTTAACATCTTGCTTGTATGTACGTGAATGAGATTGTTAGATTGCATGGCATGCCAATATCCATAGTTTCGGATCGTGACCGAAGATTCACTTCACGATTTTAGGTTAGCTTGCAGAAAGCTATGGGCACGGATTTACGATTCAGTTCGGCATATCATCCTCAAACAGACGGGCAATCAGAAAAGACTATTCAAACCCTTAAAGATCTATTAAGACTCTTTGTCCTAGATTTCAAAGGAAGTTGGGATAAGTACTTGCCATTGGTGGAATTCTCCTACAACAACAGTTATCAAGCAAGTATAGGCATGGCTCCATTCGAGGCGTTATATGGACGAAAGTGTCATTCTCCAGTATGCTAGGACGAGGTGGGTGAAGCAACGTTGTTGGGACCAAAATTGGTACGCATGACTATAGAAAAGATCCAAACGATTCGATAACGTATAAAGACCTCACAAGATCGACAAAAGAGTTATGTTGATCTTCATCGAAAAGACGTGGAATTCAATATTAGAGATCATGTACTATTACGTATTGCTCTATGGAAGGGAGTTACAAGATTCGAGAAGAGAGGAAAGCTCAATCCACGATTTGTTGGTCCATTTGATATTCTTGACCAAATAGGAAATGTGGCCTTTAGACTCGCATTACCTCCAAGCATGTCTCGTGTTCATAATGTTTTTCACATATTTATACTTCGTAAATATGTGAAATACCTGAACCACATTATTGCATTAGAACTAGACGAGATAGCCGAAGATTTAACGTACGAGGAGGTACCTGTCAAGATATTGGATAGGAAACAGCATATCTTACGAACAAAGGTTATACCATAAGTCAAGGTTTTGTGGAGGAACCATGCTATTATGAAAATGACTTGGGAGTTGGAATCGAAAATGAAAGCGAGGTACCCTCAACTTTTCAAAACACCAGGTACGTACGTCAATTTCAAGGACGAAATTTCATAAGGAGGGGGGGTTGTAAGACCACAACTTATTATAAATAAAATTAAATTTTCTCTATTCATTATCTTGAAATAATAAGGAGTTAATTTTATATAATGCTTTGGTTATGGGTGATATGTGCAAATTTTGTAAAATAAGCAAGTGGTTATAAAATATTCATTTTTATCGAGGAATATTCGTTTGGTCGTGGAATATTCTTACTGCCAAGGAATATTCATACAACGGCGCAGCCATTTGTGGGCCCCATAACAGAATAACTGTCGAATGAAGAAAACGACAAGTTTAAGTTTTTATAAATAACGGCGTAATCGTTACCGTTAACACTGTTGAAATGTCCGGTGGTTAAAATACAGTAATACGTGTGGTTGCACAGTAACATACGGTATTGCATAGTATTTTTAAATTATTGATTCTTACGTAAGAAGGCACTACTCAATAATTGTTACAGTAATTACGGTTCAATATTTTATTTTATTAATTCAATAATTGCTACGTTGATATTTTATATTATTGTTGTTTCAATAATTGTCACTACACAGTATTTCCCATTATTAGATCAATAATTCATATTATTTGAATAATATTATTAGATAGCATTATTGACAATGTCTAAAAAGTTCTGTCTAAGGAGAGGTTTAGTCACCTAATTGCATGCTAGTAAGGAGAAATCCTTATCGAAAAGTCCCCTCTTTCCTGAGAACGGCCTGGTTGCCATAATTGTGATTCTGTAATATTATTTGTGAATAATTAATTATTAATTTATATGATAAGAAATATTTATTTTATGTGGATATAAATAAAGGATAGGAAAATATTTATTTTATGTGATTATAAATGAAGGAATTAATGTTGAGGTGTTTTATCAGTATTTTATCGGAATTGAGGTATTAAAAATCGCCCGTATGTGGATTTCGGGTATTTTTCATTTGGAATTTAGAAAAACTTAAATCTACAAAGTTGTAGAGAATTTAATTTCATATGGAATGGACATAAAATTCGTATTTTTCTGATAAAAGGGCTATTTATTATGAATTATTGAAGTTTCTGATTATTGTTTAAATGATAAAATATTTTGAAAATTTCTAGAATTGGTGGGTCCCACTTTTAGTTGGTGAGAAATGTGCTGAAATTTTATTTTAAATGTGGTGGACATGAATAGTAACAGGTAAAGCTATCAGATAGCAGGTTAAGTCTGCTTCGGCGTTCTAATATTTTCCTATAAATAGGGTGCTTAGTTAGAATTGAAAATCACACCAGAAACAAGTATATATATATATATATATATATATATATATATATATATATATATATATATATATATATATATATATATATTATCGAGCGTATTTTGTGAGTATTTAGATACTTTGAGAGTTGCTATTCAGTGCAAATTTCCTTCAGCATCATATCCGATATTCCATTCAGAAATACTGTTCTTTTGAGGTAAGGGATGTTGTTTTCTTCTTATATGATATTATTTTCTTTAATATCCTTATGCCAAATTATTGATATAAGTTTTATTGTGAAATTTCTACCTTTTTGTGTTGAAGTTACTATTCACGTATACGACACTATTCATGTATACGGCACTATTCACAAATACGACACTATTCACCGAAAAATGAAATTTTCTCTTTTTCGTCCCAAATGTTTAGTATGGTTACTATTTTTGATTGTATCTATGTTTTGATTATCATTCTTGAATTTTACTCCATTATGGTTTATTATGGAGTATTTTTAAACTTGAATTATCTAATGTACGAATCTCTAATCTTTGTCCTTTTTTCTTACTGGATTCGTTCTCTAAAATGTTTTTCATCATCTTCAGTCCTTAACGATGATACTTGATGAATATCTTTGGCCTGTAGTGCAAACATGAATGATTAACTGATGAATATCTTTAGCCCATAGTGCAAAGATAAACAGGTGTTGAGATGAACACGACCAACTAGTAATACAAATGAATATCTTTGGCCTGTAGTGCAAAGATGAATATATGATTCAAGATGTATATTGATTTATGTTACAGTGATAAAATATTGATGATGGACTTTTAAATCTTAGAAGATAGTAGAATTCATTCTATAATTGACTCTTCTAATGGATTGTTGTTTTCGCTACAGTTGTTGATCTAAAACTTATTGTCTATTATATTTTATCAGATTTTTCCCTGTTGAAGACTAATGATAATTTGTTGTATATTATCTTAGTCATAATATTCTTTACTGGGCTAGTTGAGCTCACCCTTTTTCTTTTTGTTCCATTTTTCTTCTCAGGAGGTGAGAACATAGCAGAAACTAGCCGGGTTATGGAGTGATGGATCAGGATAGTTGTTTTAGCAGTCTTCACTATTTTTGTAAAATAGTGTATCAATAATTGTAATGAGGACTCCTTTTGAGTTTTAATACTGTCTATTAGACAATATTTGTATTTAAACTCACAGTATATGTGTTGGCGTATTTTGCACGATAATTGTATTAATGAAATTGTATTTGTTCCTGTACCATGTATTTGACGACTCAGAATGGGTGATGTATACCTATTTTGGGAGCGTCACACAGAGGATCATGGAGTGACTCAGATAACGATACAACTCCTGAGTCTGGAGATGATGAAGATCCTCAAGTAGTAAATCTATGTCTAATGGCTAAAAATGCAAAGGATAAGAAAAGCGCCGACAATCATGAAGTAAGTATAGATGAGGTATTTGACTTTAACTCTCCTGATGTAGATATTGATGATTTAAGAACTGTACTACATGGCATTACATCTGATCTGCATCAATATATGAAATGGTTCAGAGTTCTGTCTAAAGATTATTCTCTTCTTCAAAAAGAGAAAGAGAAAGTTCATGAAGAACTGGAAACATCCCTTCTAAGTGTTAACTCCCTCTCTAAACTTGAAGATGAGAATAAACTCTTAAGACAAACCAATGAACTTAATGCACAAAGAGAGTCAAACCTAACCTCTAAGATTGAGGAGCTAGAAAAGACAATCTTAACATGGAATAAATCCTCTTCATCCATGGACTCCCTGATCTCCAGTCAGAGAAGTGCATCTGACAGAACAGGTTTAGGTTTTGGGGAATCCACCTCAGAACCATATGTGGAAAAGTTAAAGGAAACTAACATCAGCAGTGCTTCAAACCTCAATAGAAGCATTGCATTTGTGAAATCCTCACAGAAGGAAGAACCGGTCCATCCCTGATCTTTTGATCCAGTCTATTCTACAAGGCATAACGAATCCCATGCTGGCCTAGGGTTCAGAAAAGAGAAGAGTAACTTAGACACTACTCTCCAACCTCGAAGGATCGTAGAGTCGAGCAAAATCAACTCCATGAACCAACCAGGTGGGAATAGTAGAGTTAAGTTACACTCTTCACAAATCATGAATCACAAGAACACATTGAAAAAGAAGAATTAGTATAAAGGAAGGACTACCAAAAATCCACATAAGTCCAAATGGAGAAAGAATCTAGACACACACTCAAGCATGCATCATGGTAGATGTTTTGTATGTGATAGATATGGTCATAAGGCTGTAGTATGTTACAATAATCCTATGCATTCTAAACCCAAAGTCAAGCAGATTTGGGTCCCCAAAGGTACTAACAAGATAGGACCCATGCAAGTATGGGTACCAAAATGAGAGCTTAAATCTCAATGCAGGAATAGAGCTCCATGATCACAACTTGGTACCTGGACAGTGGATGCTCACGACACATGACTGGAACAAAGCCCTCCTGTCCGACTTCATAGAGAAAAAGGGTCCAACATACATCTTTGGAGACAATGGCTCTGGCAAGATAAGAGGTTATGGCTCAGCTGGGAATGGTGCAGTGTCCTTCAGCAAAGTAGCCTATGTGGAAGGACTAAAGCACAATCTTCTGAGCATAAACCAGCTCTGTGACAAGGGTCATCAAGTTACCTTTCTCAACAATCAATGTCAAGTCAGAGATCTGAAGACCTCTTCTATAAAGTTGATCGGAACAAGAGAAGGAAACGTCTACACTGTTAATCTTGGTCAACTGAGTTCTGAAGAGACAATATGCTTTTTGGCTAAAGCCTCTGAAGAAATGAGCTGGTTATGGCATATAAGGATGTCTTATCTCAACTTCAAAAATATGTCAAAACTGGCCTCCAAGGATCTAGTAGCAGGTTTACCCAAGCTCAGCTTTGTCAAGGAAAGGCCATGCAATGCCTGTCAACTTGGAAAACAAACTAGAAGCTCATTCAAAAGCAAAATGGTCAACTCAATTGATAAGCACCTGTAGTTACTACACATGGATTTATTTGGGCCAATTCTAACAACAAGCCTTGGAGGGAAGAGATACTCATTAGTCATAGTAGATGACTACACCAGATTTACATGGGTGTTCTTTCTAAACCCAAAAGATGAAACAAGTTCCCAACTTATCAAGATGCTCAAGCTGGTAATGAACGAAAAAGAAGAGAAAATCAAGGCTATAAGGAGTGATCATGGTAGAGAATTTGACTCTTCTGAGATGAATAAGTTCTGCTCAGACAACAGCATCAGTCACAACTTCTCAGCTCCACGAACTCCACAGCAAAACGGAGTAGCTGAAAGAAAGAACAGAATATTGATTGAAGCCAGAAGAACCCTACTAGCAGCAGCTCATCTGCTTGAAAACTTCTGGGCAGAAGCTGTCAACACTGCATACTACACTCAGAATAGATCTCTTGTGAACTCTACGCTAAAGAAGACTCCCTACGAGCTGTGGAGAGGAAGAAAGCCTAATGTCAGCTACTTCCATGTGTTTTGTTGTGCATGTTATATTCTCAACAATGGAAAATAGTATCCGACTAAGTTTTAACCCAAGTTAGACGAAGGAATCTTTCTCGAATATGCCACAGGCAGTAAGGCTTATAGAGTATTCAACAAAAAGACGTTAAGTGTTGAAGTCTCGATTCACATCATCTTCGATGAAACAGACTTAGATAAATCTGTGCCTCAAGACACTACTATCAACGACTCATACTCTACAAATGAGGTAGTCAAGCTCAACACCACGATCGTAGTCCCAGAAGATGAAATCGTCGAGCCTAAAGAAGAGATCGTAGAGAGAGCTATGCCAGACAACGAACCTCCACATCAAGAAGCAGAGGTTGATCTTGAAGAATTTAGACAAGTAGGCATCAGGACAGATGTTCCAACAGGAAATAGATGGGAAAGAGATCACACTCAAGACCTAGTCATTGGAGATCCAAATGCAAGAGTCAAGACAAGATCCATCACCCAGAATGAGTGTTTCTATCTAAGCTTTCTATCACAAAGGGAACCCAAAAAGATAGAAGATGATATGGAAGACTCAAGTTAGATAGAAGCCATGCAAGAGGAACTAAATTAGTTTGAAAGAAGCAGAGTATGGAAATTGGTTCCAAGACCAAGAAGCCACCCAGTTATTGGCACCAAGTGGGTCTTTAGAAACAAGATGGATGAAGATGGGCTCATAACAAGAAATAAGGCAAGACTAGTAGCCAAAGGTTATTCCCAAGAAGAAGGCATCGACTACGACGAAACCTTCGCACCTATTGCCAGATTAGAAGCCATCAGGATATTCCTTGCTTTTGCTGCCCACATGAAGTTTAAAGTCTTTCAAATGGATGTCAAAAGTGCATTTTTGAATGGTGAACTTCAAGAAGAAGTATATGTGGAGCAACCTCCAGGTTTCATCAATCCAACTCTCTCTAATTATGTCTATAGATTAAACAAAGCCTTATATGGATTTAAACAAGCACCTAGAGCATGGTATGAAACACTAACTAACTTTCTTATTGAAAATGGCTTCACTAGAGGTAGAGTAAATACCACATTATTTCTTAAAAAGCACAAAAACGAAGTCCTATTAATTCAAATATATATAGATGACATTATCTTTGGCTCTACTGATGAAAATTTATGCAAGAGATTTGCCAAGCTTATGCAGAGCAAGTTCAAAATGAGTATGATGGGTGAGCTAAATTTCTTCCTTGGATTACAAGTAAAGCAGACTGATGAAGGTATCTTCATTAAACAAGTCAAGTACATTAAAGACTTACTTAAAAAGTATAGCATGGAATCAGCCTCTCCCATGAAAACACCAATTGCTCCAGTAACTAAGCTTGACAAAGATGAAAAAGGCTCTCTTCTATATCTAACTGCCAGTAGACCATACATAATGTTTGCAACATGTATATGTGCTAAATTTTAAGCTAATCACACTTAACTGTTGTAAAGAGAATTTTCAGGTATCTCAAAGGCGCACCTCACTTGGGACTTTGGTATCCCAAGGAGTCCTCCTTTGAACTGGCAGGATATACAGATGTTAATTTTGCAGGCTGCAAGATCGATAGGAAAAGTACTAGTGGCACTTGGCAGTTGCTAGGAAACAGACTTGTGTCCTGGTTCAGCAAGAAGCAAAACTCAGTATCTACCTCAACAGCAGAAGCTGAATACATTGTTGCTGGCAGCTGCTGTGCTCAAATTTTATGGATGAAAAATTAGCTAGCAGACTATGGGTTTGATTTCAAATCTATACCTCAAGTGCCATAGCAATAACACATAATCTTGTCATGCATTTTAGGACTAAGCAATATTAAATAAGATATCATTTTATTAGGGATCATGTCCAAAATGGAACTATATCTTTACAATACATCCCTACAGAAAATCAACTTTTTGATGTCTTTATAAAGCCTTTAGATGAATCCAGATTTAATAAATTGATAAGTGAGTTAGGTATGCTAAATCTACAACCATAAACTCTATGCTCTAGTTTGTGCTAACCATGCATATAAAAGGGCTATGTTTAAAATCGTAGAGATGACTAAAGTGAAACCACGATCGTAGAGCAGTCTCGACGTGACAAAGAAGAATCCTGTGATGACATCATTTCCATCAAATCCAAGCAACCCCTCTAATAAGCGCCTCAGGAACAAACCTGACCCTTAGTTCAGTCTAAGTGGTTGGCCCTTCATGAGCTACCTTAAACCAGAAGGAATGCTAAGATAGAGCTCATTATTGGTCAAAAAACCGATCACAAAACATGCGCAAGTATACGCGGTCTAACAAGTAATACAGTGATAAGAAGTGTGTCGTACCCAAGAGGAACTATGACTAATATTTACCAAATACCGACTATGTATCGCTAAAGTCTTATTCGAACAGCAATAAATGGAATGGTGATTAATCTAGTTAACTAATTAACAAAACAAGTAAATGGATAATGAATGGTAATCTAAGGAATTACAAGCTAAGGTCACAACTTCACCCCACACAGGCATTCTGTCGAATACCTGGCATACTATGTTTCATCAAACTAGCTACCCTTCTCTCTTTGATCTTAATGGTCACGACAATTTGACGACCGAGAACACACAGGTGCTTATGCACCTCTGTCGAGGTATGCACAAACATATCTTCTCCAGATCCACCCAAAAGGGAATAGAACAAAAAAGAACGTCCAAACTAGATGCAATCTTACATATGTCTATGCGAATTAATCAAAACAAGGATTTAAGCATAAGTTCTCAATAAGGTCGCACGTGGCGCACAGAGATATGTCTATTCTATGCACAACTTATGCAGTCGAAACCCACAATCACATGCTAATATATTTAGGTGTAAATCTACAATCCTTTTGTCGATATCATGCAGATTACCAAAATCTCACTAATGTCTTAGCGAGAATCATAAAGCACAAATATATTAAACCAAATCATATAGTGCCAACCAAAGAGATAAGACAGTCACTTTAAATAACAAAGGGTTCCATTATAACCTTAGAGCAAATATTCAGTTCATGATTATTAAACCAAATACAAGTAGCAGTAAAGACAACATTTATAGATTACAAAATAAGAGAAAACAAATGGATAAGAGGAAACTCTATCAAAGCCCTTCCATCTCCATGCATTCCGCTCAAATCAAATTTTCCAATCCGTGTCGCTCACTGCTCGTGTCACTCCAAAGAAATACAGACTTCTCCCTAATCTACCTAATCTATATTTACAGAGAATCTAAGAGAAAGAAATTGCAGAAGAAAAATCCTAAGCTAAGCTATCCTATATGATTATGTGGTCTCCTCTATCTGAGATGATGAGAGATATATAACGCAGAGGCTTGCTTCTGTTATATACACCTTTTCTCTTCAAGCTAGGTCAAAACAAGGCCTTTTCTGCCTGGGCACCGAAGGTGGCGCTGCGGCGCGGCCAATATACCTATGGTTGGCGTTGCGGCACCATGTCATTTGGAAAAACCGGAGCTTGGCGTCGCGGCGCAGCTATGCATAAAATGCCTGTTTTGCCCCTGAATGCTAGAAAACACCTGTGAAGTTCTGTAATTCATCGAATAAGCACAATAACACTATAATCATATAAAACCATATAAAATCTACGAGAACGGGCAACTATTTAAGTCATAAAATATCCGATTCGCGGGTATAAATCTCACTCATCAAATACTCCAAAACTTAAGTCTTTGCTTGTCCTCGAGCAAACTAACTAATACAACACTAATAATAAGACACACGCGAAAGAAAAAATAAAATCGTAAAGTAGTATCTTGGCTTCAAAGCTCGATCATGGCTACTCCCAGAGAATAGAGCAAACATAGATATGACTAAGGGTTCATTCAAATTCAAGCATAAGACTGTATTCGATCCATTCTAAGTGTGTGTGTAGAGACCAACCGTCCTAACTAATCATAGCTCAAATAAGTTCGCACAGTCGATTATTAAAATAATATGCACACTCCGCATCTTAAACATTCAACAAGCATTAATAATAAGACGCAAATGCAGGAAAAGATCAAAAGACTCCATGACGACAGTAAAATCTGACTCGGACAGTCCTTAATTACCTTAGGCTATTCAGAACTACCCATGAATGAGCTTTTGATCAGTGACTCCCAAGCCAGACGACTTTAGGTCACTAGGTGTAGAACACCCTTATGAATCTAATAACTCGAGCAGTAAAGGCCACGTAATCAACATAAGCCAACTGAGACTTTACAACAAAAGCGAAGATTATTAAACGAGTGCATTTTATGCTCCATCTCGATATCGGTCCTGCGTTTATAGGTGAGTGCGTTTTACGCTCCATCTCGACCCACCATAAAACTTTCGATATAAACTCTTCTTTTATATTTTTATTCTCATTTCATTCTTTTTTTTTATAAACCAACATGCCAGAAACCAAGATCCAAAACTGTATAAACGTCTAAGTCTTTTATTACCTTGTAAAAATGAAAGTTTATAAGAGTGACCACACTCTCAAAGCAATAAACACACGAATTAAATTCAAAAAATAACTAGTTAACACAGTTGGTCGGTGCTTGCTAAGAAGGACGGATCAATAACAGTCTAAACTTATCGATTGAACAACCCTAGCTCATACATGCTTGACACGAATCTAAGAGATAAACATAATTACTTGGTGCTTGTCATCAGCCACAATCAAAACTAATGATAAATATAACACCCTTGCTAAATAGCAGCTCAAAATAGGGTAAAAAGGCCATTTGCAAGGCACAAGCATCAAATCTATATAAGCCCCAAAAAGATGGCTATAAACCATAATCATGCTGATAATAATCAAAGCATTAAAAATAAAAACCAAAAACAGTTCATGGCATAATAATAAAAATCCCAACATAATCTCACAGTTTAAAACGACTGCACCACAATACTGATAATAAGTCATAACAAAATACTAAATATACAACCTAACATGGCAGTACGAAAATAAAATATATAATAGCTAAAAATACCCCCAAACTTGAGGTGAGAAATGCCCTCATTGCTAAACATAAAGCAATCATATACAAGAGGGCTTCCCTAAAGTGAGCTCACTCAGCAGCGGTCTCGTCCTCGTCAGCCTCGGCGGGTGGTAATGGTGGAGGGTATGGTGGGAAGGCAGGCAGCTCTGGGAACTGGTATGGCATGAACTCAACGTTCTCACCACAATAGTCGGTGTAGATGCAATGCATAGTGTTCACCAACTCAGCATCGCTATCTCCTGCCTCTGAGCCACTGCTGTTATGTGCCTCCGCTGCCTTTGCGCCTCGACGTCCTGTTTCTGATGTAGCAGGGTGAGGGATGCCATGATATCCGTCAGTAGACCCTGTGCAGCTGAGCCTACGTCTAGTTCCTGAGAGGGCTCTGGCTCTGCTGTAGGAGGCGACGTTGTAGGTGGCCCGTAGCCTTCACTTCTAACATGCGACTCTGCCCCGTCCCATACAGTGAAGCGTGAGATCGTTTGGTGGTCGATGACTGCCATGGGAGGCAAAGCTATCTCCTCTGGCCCCCACTGAATACCTGTCTGCTTGCACAATCGAGTGATCAAGGACGGATGTGGAAGTCTCGAAGCGACGGTACTCTTGATCGCCTTCAAAATTGACTCATGAATCAGAACTCCAATATCTACCTGCAGACCCGTGACAATTGCGAATAGCAGAATCGCCCTATCTTTGGTTACGTCGCTCAAGTGACGGGTCAGGATTATGTTCGCACATATGAAGCTGAACCAATCTTTCCCATAGCGACTGAGCACTGAAGTCGGGAAGTTGGTCTTTTCACTAGTATAATCGTTCTTCTTCCACGTAGTCCCGGGCTTGCACAGCTTCCTAATGATATCCTCTAGGTCATAGCTGCGGAGTCCCGGCTCCATATAATCCTTGCCCGTATAGTTGGGCGCGGCAAACAGTGCATTGATGGCTTCACTTCCAAAAGCTACTAACTTCCCCCTAACTTGGACAACTGCATCACCTTCGGCATTGGCGTTCGCGTAAAACTCCCAAACCACAGATACACTGGCTAACCCGGGTGGTTTTGTGAAATGAATCCATTGGCAACCCAAAATCATGGCCAACAACTCGCCATCCTCTTTGTTAGGCCTCAACCCCCGCTCTGGAATCAGGTTTCGCGCGGTAAAAGAGGTTTTATATCTTTTCCATGCCTCCTCATTGATGAATTTGGCTCTGTCCCAAGCCGTTGGTGGTGCCGCGGACGAAGATCCTCCCATACTAAGGCGTTGCCTCTTTTGTTCCATGTCTAATTTTTAGTTGGTTTGATGCAAAAGTAGTCCCTAAGCAGTGCCAAAATTCCCCCAAACTTAGGCCAAATGAACCCAAACAATTGCCAATGCCAAACAGCCCAATTCAGTCAAATTTTTGGTTCAGACAATTTCTCAAACACCTTGCGGGCGTTCTTAAGAACTAACTTGGATAGCCTTTGTTTGTGATTGCTCTATCCAGATTTTCGTCAGTAGAAATCACCCCAAATGCACAGCAAGAAATGGACAAAAAATTCACACAATTTAATCCTCAATTTATTTTTAAAAATCGAAGATTTACCTTGAATTGAAAAACCTAGTTTTAAGAAGTGTGTGGGCTCGCACTCTGATAGGCAATTTATGCTCTCTTGGATTGTTGAAGGATTCCGAATTGATGGAAGCTCTCTGGACTGTGCTTTGTAGAAGGTGGGGGATTGTTTGTGGAGAAAAGTGATGCTAAGTTGCTGGTGCTGCCGAGAGATGTCGAGAGAAAAATGGAGGCGTGCCCTATTTGTTGGCTAAAAACTGCTCTTAAAAGCCAAATTCTCGCTGCCGGCGCCGCAGCGCGACATGTCCTTCATTACTTGGCGCCGCGGCGCTAACTAACAGTAGGCAAGGCTCGGTCCTGGCGCCGCAGCACAGAATGCATTTTGTTCCTTGGCGCTGTAGCGTGAGGGGCGAGTTTTGGGAAATAAGTATGACGTCGCGGCGCGAGTTACAGTACATTTGTTGGCGCCGCGGCGCGAGTACCATTTTCTGTGTTTTCTCTGCCTGTTTTTTATACATGCCAAGACAGTATAATAACTACACTACAAAGGTAAACATGCATTATTAAAGACCTCATAAAAACTATTGTAACTCTGAAATTAAATATACAATACATCATAATAAACATGTTGCCTGCAAATGATAGACACAAAAACATTAATGCACAATCTGACAGCTATGTTCACAACTATAGTTAACAAACATAAAGTAAAATAGACATAAGTAACGAAAATAAATAAAATTTATACCGAGATGGGGGTGCCTCCCCACCAAGCGCTTGTTTTAAAGTCGTCGGCTTGACTATACCGATGTCGTTCAATTCGGCTCATATGCGAAAATGACAATTTCATGCCACCTATTCGTCAATTCCTTTGGATTTTTGGCAGACATGGATGATTGGTCATTCATGCTTTCTTTATCCTTCGGCACAAAGAATCTTTCACCACTGGAATTATCCACTAATTCCCCTTGTTCATTAAATTGAAAACGTTCTTTATGCTTTATTGGGCCCTCTCGGGTTTCCATAGTCGTGAGCGTGGGTTCTGGTTGTTGATCAGTCTTGACAGTGTACCCACTGGTGATCCCCTCTTCTTCTAGTTCAGCCTCCGCAGGTTGGTCAATTTGCACATTGACATTACCCTCAACACTTTGGAGAGACTCATTGCCTTCTCCTTGTGTATCCACCGTGCAATGCTCTAATGCTTCATCGTCGAGATCAATTATGACCGGTAAATTGCATTACGGTGGATTTATGATGGCAATGACGAGTTGCCCCAATTGATTCTCAAGGCTTTGCAATGCGACTTCTTGGCTTGCCATCCGAACCTCATTTTTCTCAATAAAGTTGGTGAGAAGCTTTTCCAGCCTGCTTTCTTCTTCTTGGAGTACTCAGAAAAGCTGTCATTGGGTCGAGACGTCAATTCATATTGCGGCGGAGACTGATAGTCAAATTGAGAGGCATGATTCGGATCATGATATGGCTCCTGACTGTAGCCCCAAGAGTTTGGATAACCCTGGCAGTTTGGATGATAGGGAATCGGTTCATAGTCAGCTCGTTCCTGCCAGTAGACATTCTGAGTGGACTGATACTCAAGATTGTCAAAAAACCTCAAGGCATTAGCAATTTGAAGTTATAATTTCTCGAGTCCTTCTTCCGAGCTTGGTTGTGTCGTCCCCTCATAAGGCCATTGATAACTTTAGTCGTCCATAATCTGTAAACTTAAAAACAAAAAGAAAGGAAGATCAAACAAATAAATGAAATATATATACACGTTCAAAGTAAGACTAAATTGATTAAAATCAATATTGGATAATATTAGAATAATAGTTCCCCGGCAACGGCGCCAAAAACTTGTTGGTCGAAAAATCGATCACTAAACACGCGCAAGTATACGCGGTCTAACAAGTAATACAGTGATAAGAAGTGTGTCGTACCCACGGGGAACTATGACTAATATTTACCAAATACCGACTATGTATCGCTAAAGTCTTATTCGAATAGCAATAATTGGAAGTGTGATTAATCTAGTTAACTAATTAACAAAGCAAGTAAATAGATAACGAATGATAATCTAAGGAATTACAAGCTAAGGTCACAACTTCACCCCCACACAGGCATTCTGTCGAACACCTAGCCTGCTATGTTTCATCAAACTAGCTACCCTTCTCTCTTTGGTCTTAATGGTCACGACAATTTGTCGACCGAGAACACACAGGTGCTTATGCACCTCTGTCGAGGTATGCACAAACATATCTTCTCCAGATCCACCCAAAAGGGAATAGAACAGAAAAGAACGTCCAAACTAGATGCAATCCTACATATGTCTATGCGAATTAATCAAAACAAGGATTTAAGCATAAGTTCTCAATAAGGTCGCACGTGGCGCACAGAGATATGTCTATTCTATGCACAACTTATGCAGTCGAAACCCACAATCACATGCTAATATATTTATGTGTAAATCTACAATCCTTTTGTCGATATCATGCAGATTACCAAAATCTCACTAATGTCTTAGCGAGAATCATAAAGCACAAATATATTAAACCAAATCATATAGTGCCAACCAAAGAGATAAGACAGTCACTTTAAATAACAAAGGGTTCCATTATAACCTTAGAGCAAATATTCAGTTCATGATTATTAAACAAAATACAAGTAGCAGTAAAGACAACATTTATAGATTACAAAATAAGAGAAAACAAATGGATAAGAGGAAACTCTATCAAAGCCCTTCCATCTCCACGCATTCCGCTCAAATCAAATTTTCCAATCTGTGTCGCTCACTGCTCGTGTCACTCCAAAGAAATACAGACTTCTCCCTAATCTACCTAATCTATATGTACAGAGAATCTAAGAGAAAGAAATTACAAAAGAAAAATCCTAAGCAAAGCTATCCTATATGATTATGTGGTCTCCTCTATCTGAGATGATGAGAGTTATATAATGCAAAGGCTTACTTCTATTATATACACCTTTTCCCTTCAAGCTAGGTCAAAACAAGGCCTTTTCTACCTGGGCACCGGAGGTGGCGCTGCCAATATACCTATGGTTGGCACTGCGGTGCCATGTCAATTGGAAAAATCGGAGCTCGCGCTGCGGCGTGAGCCAGTACAGGATAAGTGGCGTTGCGGCATGAGGTGATGTCAGCAGGGACACGGAGGTGGCACTGCGACGCAGCCACTAGGCTTGACATTGTCACCACGGCGTGGCTATGCGTAAAATGCTCGTTTTGCCCCTGAATGCTAGAAAACACCTGTGAAGTTCTGCAATTTATCGATTAAGCACAATAACACTATAATCATATAAAGCCATATAAAATCTATGAGAATAGGAAATTATTTAAGTCATAAAATATCCGATTCACGGGTATAAATCACTCATCACTCATCACTCATCACTCATCACTCATCACTCATCACTCATCACAAGGACCAGGACAGACAATGATCGTAGAGAAGAATCAACAGTGGACTCTACCATCGTAGAGCAACCTCGACGATCGTAGTCCTCCTAAAGGATACACTAGCTCACGGGGAGCTAAGGGCAGATCAGTATTTTCCACACTATTTAAAAATCGTGGAGCCCGACAGAACTCGACACGTGCCCCACTATGCAGATCGTGTGGAGGAAACCCTAGCTTTTAGAATGATCAACTAACCTCAGTTCAAGAAAATTAATGGCTACTTCCAATGTTATATCTGGTTACCAACCTTGCTTCGACAAATTCAAGACAGTTGACCCTCAGTTTCACAAGATTCTATCTCTTCTGAAGAAAGCTGGTCTTGAAGAAGCTCTGAGCACTAGCACAAGGATCTACCCGAAGCTAGTGAAAGAGTTCTATAATAATGGAGTCTTTGAGAATGACACTATCACTACAAAGGTCAAGGGGGAACAAATGAAACTCAAAGCTGAAGATATAAATCTAGCCCTAAGTTTCAAATCAAAGGGACTCGCATCTATGGACGTCATCGAATTCCATGAAGGTTTGAAGAAGATGCGCCACACAAAGTTTCAAAATGTCAAGGGGTACAAGAAGAAAGAGTTTTCCCATAAGTATGAATTTCTGGCTAACATTGTTGGGAAGTGCATATGTTGTAAAAGCTCTGGCCACGACTCTGTAAATGAAGTCCAACCAAAGCTCATGACAACAATCTGCTTTAAGATTTAACTCAATTATGGGGCTCTGCTTATAGATTGGATTAGGAAGTGGATACTCAGCTCAAAGATCAAAGAGCTCTGGAAAAATGCTCTATGGGAGGTTCATAAGCATAATCCTGCAATCTGCTTTAGGTGACAAAATTGGGGACAACGAAGGGGAATCCATCAACCCCAACAGAAGAATGACCATGCAGCTGTTTCAAAACTGGAAAAGAAACCCTGTAGAAAATGTCAGAATGATGTCTGAATCAAGTGAAAGGACTAGTGAAGCGAAAGTATCTGGGCTACTAGGAAACATATCGTTTGTGAAGGAAGCTGATGAAGAAGAAGAAATTAATCAAGAGGAACCCAACGCTTTGATCAGAAAAAGCACGGGTAAGAAGAAAATGAAAGCTCAAACAACAGAAGAGCCTCAAGGCTCAGCCACTGATGCTCCCCAAGAAAGTTCGGGCACTGAAATTCTAAAGGAAATGAAGAGGAAGGAGCAACAGTCTGAAGAGGAAGAAGACACAGCCACCATCTCTCAACTGCTTAAGAAGGGAAAATGCAGCCACAAAACAAAGAAGTCTGTAACAATCCAGATTTTTATTATAATATTTAAATATTTATTGAATTATATAAATATTTAATGGATGTGTTTATTGTCGAATAAGTATTTGTTTTGATATGATTTGATTATTTATTTGTTTAATAAATAATTAATGAGTTAAGGAAAGTAATTATTTTGAAATAGTAATCTAATTTAATTTAATAATTAAGTTAGTGAGTTTATAATGATTAAATAAATTATTATATTATACAATGAATTGTTATTATAATTAATTAAATTAAGTATGAAAACTTAATTAATTAGAAGTGTGATAAATAACTATATTATAAATAGTTATTAAAATAAATTAAAGTAGTTTTAATTTATTTTTGCCAAATAAGGCTTAAATATATTAAGTCTTTAAAAAGAGTTTTGCCAAACGGAGCCTTATGGCTTTTGGAATTTAAATTTTGAATTATTGATAATATAATATAAATAATATATATATTAATTTGGTAACTGCTAATTTAATAAGGCCATTAGTAGTGTCGGTTTTAAGCGTTTGAATTAAGACGTGCGTTTGGGGGTTAGTTTTAGTTTACGTATAATGCATTTGGCTTAAGCCTAAGAAGAAAAATAGAAGTTTTCTGAGAAGGAGAATTACAGAGAGTTTGAGAGAGAAGTATCAGAGAAAAATTGAGAGAAGCAAAGTGTCTGAGAATTTGTGACTGAGAGAAAAGGTTCTGTGTTCGTCAAAAGCTATTCTCAGTGAAAGGTTTTCTAAAAGCAATAAAAAGGTATGTGTTATAATCTTAACATAGGTTTTATAGTATAACTATTTAGCCTCTGTGTTTCTTGAAACTCAACTTCACTGTATATGAGTTTTTACAAAGGTTGTCTGTAAATCATGTTTATGTAATTGATTTTGAAATCCTGAATAATTATAATTGTAATTGATACAACTAGCATATATATATATATATATATATATATATATATATATATATATATATATATATATATATATATATATATATGGATTGTATGCTAAATTAAGTTCATTGAGAAAGAGAACTTGGTTTTACAGTGAAAAATAAATATACGAATATGTGTTTTGCATGATAACAAAAAAATTCGTGTATGCTAGTTATGAAGTTGAAGGTCATGTATGTTTATTTGGTATGAATTTCAGAAAATTCGTAGTTTAAAGGAATCAAATTGGTTATAACCATGGAATTACAGTTTACTGTATTTTATATATCGATAATGGAGTTTTGGTTTTTAAAACAGTGTTTTCAAATATTTAGTTTCCTAGTATTGTTGATTAGTTGTGTTAAAACTAGTATATGCATGTTGGGTAGTGTGTATATGTGTTATTTATATAAGTTATACATGTTAATTGGGGTTAATTGCTATTAAAAAATAAAGACAGTAGCTTTGTTCTGTTCTTCGTGGTTGGGTTCTGCAAGTTTCGGCGCCCCAGCGCCAAAATTTGAGCCCCAGCGCCAAAAATCGCGCCACGGCGCCAAAATTCCCGCCCCAGCGCTGAAATTCGCGCCCCAGCGTCAATCTCGCGCCCCAGAGCCACTTGTTGGCTAAGTCCTCGCGCCCCAGCGCGGGGACAGAAGTCTGACTTGGACAGTTTTGACCTCCTGTAGTAAAACGGTCATAACTTCCTCATACGAACTCCGATTGAGGTGATTCAAGATGATCCGGAACGAGGACGAGTAGACCTACAACTTTCGTTCTTTAAATTTTTCAATTTGAGGTCATTAGGATGGGTCAAAATGGTCATCTTTAGGACTATTGTGTTTTCGGAGGCAATCGGAGGGTGTCGGGCATGCACATATGCATGTGTAGTGCTCCAGACCGTAAAAGATGATGACCTAAGTTATAAAACATGAATCTTGGTAAATATAATGATGCTTAACATTAATAAATAATGTATTAGATAAGTTATAGAAGCATAGTAAGCATACACAAGAGAGGCAAATCGGGCGTGTGACGATTGAACGTCGAAACACCGTGCCAAGTATTAATGAACTTAAAAAGTGTTTCAATTCCATTGAAATGGATATTATAAGATATGGAATGGGTTTAATATAAAACTAATAAGTAGTCCTAGCAAGACTTAAGCACTTGAACTTCGAGTTTGACTAAGAAGAAATATAGTGAGTCATAAGTCGAAAAGTTAACACAATCTAATTGACCATTGTGTATTTATTAATAAGAAAGATTATGAGATGTGGAGTAGAGTTTACATTACAATTGCTATGTGTTGTTATGTGACTAATAGTTGATGTGTATGATTATATAATTGTGTAGGGCACGTGAAGTGCAGATAACTGTAAGCTGTTAAGCTATTATTGGTAAACAACGATCAAGGCAAGTCTTTCGGTTCCTATTTTCTACGTGAACTTGATGAACTATTTTAAATTGCATGATGTGTTATGCATGTTGAAATCATGAAATGTTAAAGTCAATATATGACTGCATTATTTTGGCTAAGTAATGAAGATTGAGTAAGGAACTCAATCTTTATATTTATTATGTGAATTAAAAGCATGTTTGCCATGTTACTTTAATGAGATGTATGTCGAGCATGTTATTATGTGATATATGATGCATGAAAACTGTTAGAATTTGCTGGGCTGTCGAGCTCACTCTTGCAAATAACCACTTTTACAGGTCAATATTTTAAGGTAAAGATACGTGCTATGTGAGTTATAGAGATCTATATTCACGAAGATTACTTATGTTTTATGAGAAATGTATTCATATTTTGAACGTAACATGTTGTTAAAATGTAAGTTGAGTTATCCAATGTATATGGATATTTAGTTATGATATAAGACTTTGTATAGTCATTTTGTTGTAACGATTCATGATATAAGGTTGAATCAAAGAGATGTAATGTAATGGTTGCGATTCAGGGCAAGAAACAAGGAAATGTATAAAAGTTTTAAATATTCCGTAATTTTATTAAGTTTAGTATAGAATAATGATGTACTATTTAGAGGTTGAATGTATGGTTAACGACCGAAGTCGGGATTTTAATTGTATGGATTTTGGGGTCGTTACAGTTGGTATCAGAGCTGTAGGTTATAAACCTTAGGTAGGAGTACCGTAGGCTATAACCTTAGAGAAGAGAGGTGAAGATAATGAACGAATAAGCTCAAATAGAGTTTGAACAATATGGGATTAAAACTTGCGTAAAAGGATTCAAAGAAGAATCTCGCATAGTTATTAGGAATATGAATGTGGGGTTACCCAACTCGAATAATAAGGATGTAAGGAGATAATAAATAGACAATGTCTATAAAAAGAGAATGATAAAGAAGTTATGAATAGAGAGTTATGTCTAAGCGTGGTGCAATTATACTCTTTAATAGTTGATGTATGGTATCTGGGCTAAACGATTCCTTCATGGAGCGGAGGTATATACGAACTAGCAACTCGGAACCTAGTTTGTTGGTTGTTTGTGGGAAACCACTCAGCGTACCATATTGAAACTGTTAGAGACTCGATGTGTATCAAGTGTAGAAATGGACACGTATGATGAGAGTTTAGAACTTCAATGAAATTTTGAGCGATGTAAATGAAGTTAGAAATTCTTAAAGGAAGAATTGTTTTATAAACAAGAAGATTCAAAGAAGAATCTTGAAGATATAAAGATAAGAAATGGGAGTTTCCTAACTCCAATAGCCAAGATAACGAATAATGTCGTAAATGATGAAAAAGAGAAAGAATGAGGATCGTAAAACAAAACGATCACGAGTTAACAAAAGAATTTTAAGAGAGATGATTATAGAATAAGGTCACGACGTGATCTGATTAAGTTATAAAAGAAAGATGGTCTGTAATGTTTGAATGATTATAGCTTAATGCTATGAAGATGGTGTACTATGATATAGTACGAGATAACTCATGAAGAGTTATAGATGATGTGATACGAGGAATTCGTATCGAGCAAAGAGCAAGTTAAAAGAAAGATAGAGTTAGGTGGAATTTCAATTGAGAACTCATGTGATGGCTGAGTTGTACAAACCTTTGTATGGGTGAGGGTTTTGTGCTTGCACTCAGTTTATCACAATGATAATCATTGGAATGTTTGTGTCGCGCTATTTGCTATATGCATGTTGAGAAGGTGATTCTTTTCTCATGTGTATAACAGATAGGTAGAGTATAGTTAGAGAATATTATAAGGTTAAGTGCGAGTTCTTAAAACTCATACTTATGGTAGGTTCGTGACTCATAATTATATGGTATATTTTTGAACCCCTCAGCGAATGGACGCCTATGGTCTGACTAGGATAAGTTCTTAAACTCATATGATTGTGGCAAGTTCCTAAACTCATAACGTGTGGTAAGTTTGATGAACTAGAGTATAATTAAGTGTGAATGGAGTATTGAGGATGATAGGAATAGATAGACCTATTAAGCAATGAATCATTATAGAAAGTGGAGTTGATGGTGGAAGCATAGGTATTCTAAATCTACTAGCTATGCTAGACTTTCGAAATTTATTGACTTCGTGCTGATGTTTACACTTTTATTTTCTTGAAAAACATTGGATCAAATGATGGAACCAATGAGTTTTAACAACAAATACTATTATTCGTATGTCTATGCTAATTACTTCGGCTAGACAAAAATGATTTGCAATATATCAAAATGTATTTTATATCATTAATGCATCATGTAACCTGGTGCAAAGATGATAAAAACGATGGAGTCATCAATGCAGTATTACCTAGTGTTGGATGTGATCTAAGGATCGTCAGCCCACTATGGTATGATGTAGTATGATAAAGTCACCAAATGACGGAATCCTCAACGGACTGTAAATACAGTGCGGTATTATGACGTCATAAAAAGATTTTTGAGATTTCTTTAAGATATGAGAATACATATGTATGTATGTATATGTATATTTCGGTTAATGTCTGAGTTATTGTAGAGGTCTATGCTATTTGATTCAGCTAGACAAATATTGAAAGATGTTCATGAAATTCAAGAGTTTCTTGAGAGGTTATGCCAAACCAAATTGTTTTGGTGCGGATTCAGATGTTGAAAAGCTGAGATGAACAACCCTTTTATAAGGGATTACGCGGAGGCGTTGAGATGTTTGTGCACAATACATTGTACGAAGGGCTGATCACCTTAAGTACGAGGAGTCCCTATAGTCTTATGACTGTTAAAGTTTAAGTTGAAAGATTACTTATAACTATGGACATATGCATAGCGTTTAAATATTTGTGCACAATACCTCGTACGAAGGGCTTAACACCCTAAGTACGGGGGTCCTTATAGTCTTATGACTGTTAAAGTTGAAGTTGAAAGATTACTTGCAACTGTGGACATAGTTCGTGGTCTTATGACCCTCAGCATGATTTGGAATCTTTTAAATTCCTGAGTTATTCATACTACTTCCCAATTATTGAACAATTGTGGAAGATTCTTGTTATTCTGTAAGATGGAAGTGAAAAAGGAAAGTATTCCTTAGAAAGAAGTGAGTCGTAGAATACGACACTGAATGATGAATATGTTGAATAAGTGAGAAAAGAGATTTTGAAGTGAGAAATAGATGAGTTATCAAAGAATAATGTTAAACTTTTAATAGAAAAGTTAATAATTGTAGAATGATCTTTGTGGAAAGAAAGTGGTTATAGAAACCAATGAATGAATGAAGTAGTGATGTAAAATCTACTTCAATAGAGTGAATGAATAAAAATTAATAAATAAAATTTCGAGGACGAAATTCTTAGAAGAAAGGGTGAATGTAATATCCCGAGTGTTTATTATAGCGATTCCCGAGTGTTTATGATAACGATCCTTAGAAAAGGAAATGAATTGGTTAAAAGATATATATTACTCAAAATATAATTGAGTTCAAATGAAAGTTATGAAATGAAACATAGAAATTGTTAGGTAATGAATGTAGTAGGAAATATAAAATCTATATTTAGATAAAATGATGAAAGATTTCTCTGAGTTATTTATTTAATTTGTGTCTTCGATTCTGGGGACAGAATCTTCGTAAGTAGGGAAGATTGTAACGAATGAGTGGCTTGAGTTGTGATTCTGAGGACAGAATCCTTGTAAGGAGGGAATGATGTAACAATCCAGATTTTTATTATAATATTTAAATATTTATTGAATTATATAAATATTTAATGGATGTGTTTATTGTCGAATAAGTATTTGTTTTGATATGATTTGATTATTTATTTGTTTAATAAATAATTAATGAGTTAAGGAAAGTAATTATTTTGAAATAGTAATCTAATTAAATTTAATAATTAAGTTAGTGAGTTTATAATGATTAAATAAATTATTATATTATGCAATGAATTGTTATTATAATTAATTAAATTAAGTATGAAAACTTAATTAATTAGAAGTGTGATAAATAACTATATTATAAATAGTTATTAAAATAAATTAAAGTAGTTTTAATTTATTTTTGCCAAATAAGGCTTAAATATATTAAGTCTTTAAAAAGAGTTTTGCCAAACGGAGCCTTATGGCTTTTGGAATTTAAATTTTGAATTATTGATAATATAATATAAATAATATATATATTAATTTGGTAACTGCTAATTTAATAAGGCCATTAGTAGTGTCGGTTTTAAGCGTTTGAATTAAGACGTGCGTTTGGGGGTTAGTTTTAGTTTACGTATAATGCATTTGGCTTAAGCCTAAGAAGAAAAATAGAAGTTTTCTGAGAAGGAGAATTACAGAGAGTTTGAGAGAGAAGTATCAGAGAAAAATTGAGAGAAGCAAAGTGTCTGAGAATTTGTGACTGAGAGAAAAGGTTCTGTGTTCGTCAAAAGCTATTCTCAGTGAAAGGTTTTCTAAAAGCAATAAAAAGGTATATGTTATAATCTTAACATAGGTTTTATAGTATAACTATTTAGCCTCTGTGTTTCTTGAAACTCAACTTCACTGTATATGAGTTTTTACAAAGGTTGTCTGTAAATCATGTTTATGTAATTGATTTTGAAATCCTGAATAATTATAATTGTAATTGATACAACTAGCATATATATATATATATATATATATATATATATATATATATATATATATATGTATATGGATTGTATGCTAAATTAAGTTCATTGAGAAAGAGAACTTGATTTTACAGTGAAAAATAAATATACGAATATGTGTTTTGCATGATAACAAAAAAATTCGTGTATGCTAGTTATGAAGTTGAAGGTCATGTATGTTTATTTGGTATGAATTTTAGAAAATTCGTAGTTTAAAGGAATCAAATTGGTTATAAGCATGGAATTACAGTTTACTGTATTTTATATATCGATAATGGAGTTTTGGTTTTTAAAACAGTGTTTTCAAATATTTAGTTTCCTAGTATTGTTGATTAGTTGTTTTAAAACTAGTATATGCATGTTGGGTAGTGTGTATATGTGTTATTTATATAAGTTATACATGTTAATTGGGGTTAATTGCTATTAAAAAATAAAGACAGTAGCTTTGTTCTGTTCTTCGTGGTTGGGTTCTGCAAGTTTCGGCGCCCCAGCGCCAAAATTTGAGCCCCAGCGCCAAAAATCGCGCCACGGCGCCAAAATTCCCGCCCCAGCGCTGAAATTCGCGCCCCAGCGCCACTTGTTGGCTTAGTCCTCGCGCCCCAGCGCGGGGACAGAAGTCTGACTTGGACAGTTTTGACCTCCTGTAGTAAAACGGTCATAACTTCCTCATACGAACTCCGATTGAGGTGATTCAAGATGATCCGGAACGAGGACGAGTAGACCTACAACTTTCGTTCTTTAAATTTTTCAATTTGAGGTCATTAGGATGGGTCAAAATGGTCATCTTTAGGACTGTTGTGTTTTCGGAGGCAATCGGAGGGTGTCGGGCATGCACATATGCATGTGTAGTGCTCCAGACCGTAAAAGATGATGACCTAAGTTATAAAACATGAATCTTGGTAAATATAATGATGCTTAACATTAATAAATAATGTATTAGATAAGTTATAGAAGCATAGTAAGCATACACAAGAGAGGCAAATCGGGCGTGTGACGATTGAACGTCGAAACACCGTGCCAAGTATTAATGAACTTAAAAAGTGTTTCCATTGAAATGGATATTATAAGATATGGAATGGGTTTAACATAAAACCAATAAGTAGTCCTAGCAAGACTTAAGCACTTGAACTTCGAGTTTGACTAAGAAGAAATATAGTGAGTCATAAGTCGAAAAGTTAACACAATCTAATTGACCATTGTGTATTTATTAATAGAAAAGATTATGAGATGTGGAGTAGAGTTTACATTACAATTGCTATGTGTTATTATGTGACTAATAGTTGATGTGTATGATTATATAATTGTGTAGGGCACGTGAAGTGCAGATAAACTGTAAGTTGTTAAGCTATTATTGGTAAACAACGATCAAGGCAAGTCTTTCGGTTCCTATTTTCTACGTGAACTTGATGAACTGTTTTAAATTGCATGATGTGTTATGCATGTTGAAATCATGAAATGTTAAAGTCAATATATGACTGCATTATTTTGGCTAAGTAATGAAGATTGAGTAAGGAACTCAATCTTTATATTTATTATGTGAATTAAAAGCATGTTTGCCATGTTACTTTAATGAGATGTATGTCGAGCATGTTATTATGTGATATATGATGCATGAAAACTGTTAGAATTTGCTGGGCTGTCGAGCTCACTCTTGCAAATAACCACTTTTGCAGGTCAATATTTTAAGGTAAAGATACGTGCTATGTGAGTTATAGAGATCTATATTCACGAAGATTACTTATGTTTTATGAGAAATGTATTTCATATTTTGAACGTAACATGTTGTTAAAATGTAAGTTGAGTTATCCAATGTATATGGATATTTAGTTATGATATAAGACTTTGTATAGTCATTTTGTTGTAACGATTCATGATATAAGGTTGAATCAAAGAGATGTAATGTAATGGTTGCGATTCAGGGCAAGAAAGAAGGAAATGTATAAAAGTTTTAAATATTCCGCAATTTTATTAAGTTTAGTATAGAATAATGATGTACTATTTAGAGGTTGAATGTATGGTTAACGACCGAAGTCGGGATTTTAATTGTATGGATTTTGGGGTCGTTACAAAGTATGCACTCTCTTTGATCGTAGAGTCATTACCAATCGTTGAGTCCTGACCTCCCATCACTTCAAAAGTGGATACTGCATCAGTATCTCAGCCTGAACCAACTGTCAGAGCTGAAGTTAAAGAAAGCACCGAGGCTGAAGCTTAGCCCAGAAAGATAAGGAGAAAGCTTGTCTAGAAATATATTCTTGAAAATGAGAAGGCCTTGAAGGAAGAAAAAAGAAAAATGGCTGCAGAAAAGGAGCTTCCTAAGATTCTTGCACTAGAAAATGCTCCAGCTGAGGGGGAGCAGCCTAAAGTACAAATGAATGATCAGATTGAGGGGGAGCCTCTCGAAGTTCCAGTGCTAGAAAAAGCTACATTTGAGGGGAAGATACAAGAGGATATAGAAATCGAAGGTGTAAAAGCTATGGAGGTAGAAAAGGGTAAAGATCAGACAAGGTATGAGGAGATGTTTGAAGTAATGGAAATTTCAAATGAAGAAAACAAAGATCGAGAAGAAGAAGAGGATGATGAAGTTGAGATTATTACAGTGGGCTGGGATGGATATAGGAGAGCCAACTATACTCAACTGTTTTCCTAGTTACCTATGATGCCCTATCACAGAGCCCAAATTCTCAACTCCTGGGATCACATGTTCTGGACTTTCAAAGCTTATCCAGCAATCTCAGTGCTTGCTCATGGGTTCCCAGGCAACCTCACGTTTACTCAGAAGCTAATAACTAACCATCCTTCTTCAAAAACTGGGTGTGAGATACAATCAATTCCCATCTCTTTCAAAGTTAGTCACTATCCTCCATCAAACTTCAACCAATTCTACAAATTGCCAAGATGGTTAGAAGTAATACTTCATCCACTAAACCAATTTCCAGCTACAGAATCCCAACATTCGGTAACTGATGAACCAAATATGCCTAATTTTATAATGATATAATCTCCCACTATCTCTCACTCTATGAGTATCGATCCTACTCAAATCGTAGAGTCACCCACTTAACTAGCACCAATATCACCTCCTCCTGTAACTCAGACTCACATACATGCACCTCCTTCAGATATTCCTTCCTCATCATCCAATAATTATTTTGATCTTGATCTTCCTCTCTACAATCTGCAAAATCAAAATACAATGGCCTCTCCTCTAGACACTCAGTAAATTCTTGAGCTTCTCTCAGATCTTCCTACCAAATCTGAGTTGTCTAATGCATCATAGAAAGTGACTACAGATATTCAAGAAGATCTTGAAACTCACTCTATGCTTGTTTATACAAGGCTGAACTACTTGATAGATGCTGCCAACACCCTTCCCAGCAATTTGAGCTCTGAGCTCACAAATAAGCTCAGAGAGATCATCAAGGAAATGATCCACAACATTAATTAAAGGCATCAAATTCATTTTCAATCTGCCCGGAAGCACAGGGAAGCAGTTATCCTTATGTAGAAGACTCAGGAAACTCAAATCAAACTTGTTATGGAAAGCCTCTCAAGCCTACGATCTTCCATTAAAGAATTCAAAGATTACTCCATGAATCAGATACAACAAACAGACACTGCCTTGGCCATTCTACAAAAGCACAACGCTCAAACTGACTCTTTAGTTAAACGAAATTGTGAATACATTGCTCAATCCAGGAATCAGTTCCACGAACTTATCCAAGGCATGAATCGTCTGTCTGAAGACATTCGAACCCTTGATGCTAACATAAAGAGGGAGAATAAAGGGGAAGGAGAGAAAGGCAAAGGAAGAGGAAAATAAATTGCTAAATCCTCAAGTATTCCTCCCACAAGACAGCCTCACTATCAGACTCCACGATCAGAACGGCAGCAACGCCAACCAATTCTAATGGCACAACCATTATGGAGTTGAGGGCCATCTCCTAGATCACAAGGAGTAACCACTATTGGCCTAAACATGCCAGTTGGAGATTCTACATTTATGAACAGACATTGTAAGACCCCAGCTTATTATAAGTAAAATCAAATTTTCTCTAATTATTATCTTGAATAATAAGGTGTTAATTTGATATAATGCTTTGGTTATGGGTGAAATGTGCAAATTTTGCAAAATAAGCAAGTGGTTACAAAATATTCATTGTTGTTGGGGAATATTCGTTTGGTCATGGAATATTCTTTCTGTCGGAAATATTCGTACGAGGGCGCAGCCATTTGTGGGCCCCATAACAAAAAACGGTCGGATGAAGAAAACGACAAGTTTGAGTTTTTATAAATAACGGCGTAGTTGTTACCGTTAACACTGTTAGAATACCCGGTGGTTAAAATACAATAATACGCGTGGTTACATAGTAACACACGATATTGCACAGTATTGATGAATTATTGATCCTTACGTAAGAAGGCACTACTCAATAATTGTTACAGTAATTACTATTTAATATGTTATTTTATTAATTCAATAATTGCTACGTTGATATTTTATATTATTGTTGTTTCAATAATTATCACTGCACAGTATTTCCCATTATCAGATCAATAATTCATATTATTTGCATAATATTATTAGATAGCATTATTGGCAATGTCTAAGGAAATTCTGTCTAAGGAGATGTTTGGTCACCTAATTGCGCGTCAATAAGGAAAAATCCTTATCGAAAAGCCCCCTCTTTTGTGGGAACGACCTGGTTGTCATAATTGTGATTCTGTAATATTATTTGTGAATAATTAATTATTGATTTATATGATAAGAAAATATTTATTTTATGTGGATATAAATGAAGAAAATATTTATTTTTATGTGGATATAATTGAAGAAATTAATGCTGAGGTATTTTATCAGTATTTTGTCAGAATGGATGTATTAAAAATCGTCCGTATGTGAACTTCAGGCATTTTTTGTTTAGAATTTAGAAAAACTTTCTTCTACAAAGTTGTGGAGAATTAAATTTCCTGTGAAAAGGACATAAGGTTTGAATTTTTCTGATAAAAGAGCTATTTATTATGAATTATTAAAGTTTCAGGAAATTAAATATTTTTATTAAAATTATGGGTGGGACCCACTTTTGTTTTAAACATGTGGGCTGCAAAAAAAAATTCAGATATGGCATGCTGGTGGCTGGTCTTGGTAGGTGGCGTAGAAGGAGGAAAATATATATATTATTTTATTAATTTAGTCTCCTTTGGCGTTCTAGCATTTTTCTATAAATAGGGTGCTTAGTTAGAATTGAAAATCATACCAGAAACAAGTTTTCTCTCTCTATATATTATCGAGCGTATTTTGTGAGTATTTAGATACTTTGAGAGTTGTTATTCAGTGTAAATTTTCTTCGACTTTACATCCAATATTCTGATCAGAAATACCGTTATTTTGATGTAAGGGATGTTATTTTCTTTGTAAATGATATTATTTTCTTCAATATCATTATGTTAAAATATTGATATGAATTTTATTGTAGAATTTTTATCTTTTTGTGTCGGGGTTACTATTCACGTATACGGCATTATTCACGTATACGGCACTATTCACAAATACGGCACTATTCACCGAAAAATAAAATTTTCTCTTCTTTGTCCCAGATGTCTATTATGGTTACTATCTTTGATTGTATCCATATTTTGATCTTCATTCTTAAATTTTTCTCCATTATAGTTTATTATGGAGTATTTTTAAACTTGAATTATCTAAAGTACGAATCCCTAATCTTTGTCATTTTATCTTACTGGATTCGTTCTCTAAAATGTTTTTCATCATCCTCAGTCCTTTATGATTATACTTGGTGAATATCTTTAACCTGTAGTGCAAAGATGAATGATTAACTGATGAATATCTTTGGCCCGTAGTGCAAAGATGAACAGGTGTTGAGATGAACATGACCAACTGGTGGTACAAATGAATATCTTTGGCCTGTAGTGCAAAGATGAATATTTGATTCAAGATGTATATTGATTGATGTTACAGGGATAAAATATTGACGATGGACTTTTAAATTCATAGATGATAAGTAGATTTCATTCTCTACTTAACTCTTCTAATGAATTGTTATTTCCGCTGCGAATAATGATCTAAAATTGATTGTCTAATATATTTTATCAAATTTTTTCCTGTTGAAAACTAATGATAATTTGTTGTATATTATCTTAGTCATAATATTCTTTACTGGGCTAGTTGAGCTCACCCTTTTCTTTTTTGTTCCATTTTTCTTCTCAGGAGGTGAGAATATAGCAGGAACTAGCCGGGGTATGGAGTGATGGTTCTAGAAAGTTATTTTACTAGTCCTCACTATTTTTTTAAAATAGTGTATCAATAATTGTAATGAGGACTCCTTTTGAGTTTTAATACTATCTATTAGACAATATTTGTATTTAAACTCACAGTTTATGTGTTGTCGTATTTTGCACGACAATTATAGTAATGAAGTTGTATTTGTTTCTGTACCATGTATTTGGCGACTCAGAATGGGTGTTGTATACCTATTTTAGGGGCATCACAGTTGGTATCAGAGCTTAGGGATATGGCCTCTGACGGAGATCGGGGAATAGAACTAGGAGGGGAGAGACGAGTAAATCCTTCGCTAGTGTGTCCTACCTATGCTTATTTGTTGGTTGGTCATAATATATGGATATTATGTGATATGTTAATTTGTTTAATTAACCCTTATTTTATGGCAGTATTTGAGAATGCTAGTCGAGAACGATAACAATGGAGTAAATGAGACCGTAGAGACACCTTTAATCACCACTCAGGGGAACGTGCAATAGGAGGGCAATATTCCTCCTATAAACAACACTACCGAACAAATGTTGAATGATGGGATGTTTAGAAGCTTTTTGCAGTTCATACAAAATCAGACGAGGGAGACTCGTGTACAAAATACGGGTGAAAATGATAGCAACGCACGACTTGTCACAGCCAAACAGTTCAAGGAGTTGGCACCACCAGAATTTACGGGAAAGTCGGATCCGATTAAGGCGGAGACGTGGGTTAAACAAATTACCAAGATATTTGATGTCTTGGGATGCACGGAGGAACAGAAGGTTCCATTCGCCATATTTATGTTCCGTGGTGAGGCAGATTACTGGTGAAAATTTGTAAAGCGTACCCAGCTAGCCGTACTCAGCATGTCTTAGGAAATATTTCAGAAGCTGTTCAATGATAAGTACTTTCCTGAAAGTATTCGTCATATAAAAGAGGTAGAGTTTATCAGACTGGAACAAAACAACATGACGGTGTCCCAGTACGAGGCGAAGTTCGCAGAGTTATCCAGGTTTGCACCTCATTTGGTAGAGAATGAGGAACGAATGACACGGATGTTTCTGAGAGGTCTAAAACCCGAGATTCGGCAATATCTTATCTCTCATAAATTTTCTTTATATTCATATGTTGTAAACAGGGCTCAATTATTAGAGCGAGATAATTAGTATGTTCAACCGAGGCACCACAACCAGAGTCATACTGGTGGCAGCAGTCATCGGAGCAATGACAACTAGCGGGGAGGAAACTATTCGGATAAAAGCGGTAACCACTCTAGTGGTAATCGTGGCCATGAAAATAGAAGAAGCGAGTCGGGAGGAGATTTCAAGAAGAGAAGGTACAACAATGATAACATGAAGACGTCAGCACAAACATCAACTGTTTCTAGAGGAGGAGAACGAGCACCTGTCGTTTGTTACAAATGCGGGAAAGAGGGACATATCAGCCCAAACTGCCCACAACAATCCAAGGTGTGTTATAACTGTGGAAAGGAAGGTCATATAGCTAGAGATTATCATATAACGAAACCAAGTCCAGTGGGAATGGTGACTCCGAAGGCTGTTTCAGAAAAGTCAAAATCAGCGGTTCCTAGTAGAGCGTTTGTCGTAACTGGCCAAAACGCGAGAAACCCGAACGAGGTGATCACGGGTAAGCTAATCATAAATTCTTGTGAAGTTTATACCTTATTAGATATCGGTTCTACCCATTCTTTTATCTCTCCTGCTTGTGCTCAACGTTTGAACTTGACTCCGGAGAAACTAGACTTTGACTTATCTGTTGAGACTCCGTTAAGAGAAACCTTCATTGCATCTACTATTTATAAATCTTACTTAATCTAAGTTGGTACCATCACATTACCTGTCGATCTTATTTCTTTGAAAATACTTGCATTTGATGTGATTTTAGGGATTGATTGGTTAACTATTCATCATGTCAAAATTGATTGTTTTCGTAAGGTTGTTATTTTTCATTTTCCTAACCAACCTGTTATGCGAATTCAAGCAACTAAACCACTAAAGTCAATCACGGTCATATCAAGCCATAAAGCTATTCGTTTATTGAAAAACGGATGTCAAGCTTTCTTAGCCTATGTCACGGACTTGAACAAAAACACGTCAAATTTGAATAATATTTCTATTGTTAGTGAATTTCCTGACGTATTTCCTGAAGAACTTCCCGGTCTACCCCCAGAACATGAAGTTAAATTCTTTATTGACCTTGAACCCGGTATAAAGCCCATTTCTAAAACCCCATATCGAATGGCTCATATTGAACTTCAGGAGTTAAAGGTCCAATTACAGAAGTTGTTAGACATCGGTTTCATTCGTCCTAGTACATCTCTTTGGGGTGCTCCTCTTTTATTCGTAAAGAAGAAAGACGGGAGTATGCGACTTTGTATCGACTATCGAGAATTGAACCATGTCACCATCAAGAATAGGTACCCGCTACCTCATATTGATGACCTGTTCGACTAGTTACAAGGAGCACAATTCTTTTTAAAGATTGATCTTCGTTCTAGATATCATCAGCTAAAGATTAAAACTGAGGATATTCCGAAGACTGCCTTCAGAACTCGGTACGGGCATTATGAATTCTTAGTCATGTCTTTTGGATTGACTAATGCTCCTGCTGCTTTCATGGATATGATGAACCATGTGTTCAAGGAATATTTGGATCAGTTCGTTATTGTCTTTATTGATGATATCCTCATCTATTCCAAAAGCTGTGAAGATCATGAGCACCATTTGAAGCTAGTACTTCAAAGGCTTCGCGATAACAAGCTATATGCCAAGATGAAGAAATGCGAGTTCTGGCTTAAGGAAGTAGCATTCCTGGTGTACGTGGTGTCAAAATATGGAGTATCTGTTGACCCGGCGAAGATTGAAGCAATACAAAGTTGGGACCAACCGAAGTCGGTGACCGAAGTACGTAGCTTTTTAGGCTTAGCTGGTTATTATCGGAGATTCGTGGAAGGATTTTCTAGAATCGCTACTCCATTAACTCAGCTGACTCGGAAAGATACAAAATTCGTATGGAGCGAGGAATGCGAGAAAAGTTTCCAAGAGCTTAAGAGGAGACTCATTTTGGCACCTGTTTTAATAATACCATCTGGTTCGGATGGATTTGTTATCTACAGCGATGCTTCAGGCAAAGGGTTAGGATGTGTTCTCATGCAATATGGGAAAGTCATAGCCTATGCCTCGCGACAACTCAAAGAATATGAGAGAAATTATTCTACTCATGATCTAGAGTTGGCAGCAGTCATTTTCGCATTGAAGATTTGGAGACACTGCCTGTATAGGGAGAAAGTGGAGATTTATACGGATCATAAGAGCCTTAAATATTTCTTCACCCAAAAGGAACTCGACATGCGGCAACGACGTTGGCTTGAGCTGTTGAAAGATTACGATCATACCATCCAATACCATCCTGGAAAAGTGAACGCAGTAGCTGACGCATTGAGTAGAAGATCATATGCGGGTACAAGTACGATATTGTCAACACAAAGGCCCATTTTGTATGACTTGTAAAGGATGAAGATAGAGGTAAAGGCTCCAAGTACCCACGTAATGATATCAAACATACGAGTAGAACCGACTTTCATCGATAAAGTTAAAGCTGCTCAAGCTAAGGACCTGAAGCTGATGCGTATGAAGAAGAAAGTGCAAGAAGGTGTTATTCTAGAAGTAAGAATCGATGAAGAAGGAATACTTCGAGCCAACTCCAGACTTTGTGTTCCTAACGATTCTGACTTGAAGTATAGAATCATGATGGAGGCGCACAACACACCGTTTGTAATCCATCCTGGAAGTACAAAATGTATCATGATCTTCGACATACATTTTGGTGGAACAATATGAAGAGAGAGATCACGGAGTTTATCTTGAGGTGTTTAACTTGTCAACATATAAAAGTGGAGCATTAAGTGCCAAAGGCTCCATTGCAACCACTTGAGATCCCGAAATGGAAGTGGGAACACATTACCATGGATTTTGTTACGGGTCTTTCCAAGGTTTCTCAAGGCATAGATGCGATTTGGGTTATTGTTGATAGATTAACTAAGTCTGCTCATTTCTTGCCTATACAGGAGACTTATTCCCTTGAACGTCTTACTCGTATATACGTGAATAAGATTGTGAGATTGCATGGCATGCCAGTATCCATTGTTTCGGATCGTGATCCAAGATTCACTTCACGATTTTGGGTTAGCTTGTAGAAAGCTATGGACACGGATTTACGATTCAGTTCAGCATGCCATCCTCAAACGGATGGGCAATCAGAAAGGACTATTCAAACTCTTGAAGATCTATTAAGACTCTGTGTCCTAGATTTCAAAGGGAGTTGGGATAAGTACCTACCATTAGTGGAATTCTCCTACAACAACAGTTATCAGGCAAATATAGGTGTGGCTCCATTTGAAGCATTGTATGGACGAAAGTGTCGCTCTCCAGTATGCTGGGATGAGGTTAGAGAAGCAACATTGTTTGGACCAGAATTGGTACGCATAACTACAGAGAAGATCCAAATGATTCGACAACGTATACAAACGGCACAGAATCGACAAAAGACTTATGCGGATCTTCATCGAAAGGACGTAGAATTTAATATTGGGGATCATGTATTGTTACATATTGCACCATGGAAGGGAGTTACAAGATTTGAGAAGAGAGAAAAGCTCAATTCACGATTTATTGGTCCATTTAAAATTCTTGGCCGAATAGAAAATGTGGCCTATCGACTCGCATTACCTGCAAACATGTCTCGTTTTCATAATGTTTTTCACGTATCTATGCTTTGTAAATATGTAAAAGACCATAACCACATTATTGAGTTAGAACCGGACGAGATAGCCGAAGATTTAACGTACGAGGAGGTACCTGTTAAGATCTTGGATAGGAAAGAGCATGTCTTACGCACCAAGGTTATATCATAAGTTAAGGTTTTGTGGAGGAACCATGCTATTGAGAAAATGACTTGGGAGTTGGAATCAGAAATGAAAGCGAAGTATCCTCACCTTTTCGAAACACCAGGTACGTACGTCAATTTCGAGGACGAAATTTCATAAGGAGGGGAGGTTGTAAGACCCCAGCTTATTATAAATAATATCGAATTTTCTCTAATTATTATCTTGAATAATAAGGTGTTAATTTGATATAATGCTTTGGTTATTGGTGAAATGTGCAAATTTTGCAAAATAAGCAAGTGGTTATAAAATATTCATTGTTGTTGGGGAATATTCATTTGGTCGTGGAATATTCTTTCTGTCGGGGAATATTCGTACGATGGCGCAGCCATTTGTGGGCCTCATAACGAAAAACGGTCGGATAAAGAAAACGACAAGTTTGAGTTTTTATAAATAACGGCGTAGTTGTTACCGTTAACACTGTTGGAATACCCGATGGTTAAAATATAGTAATACGCGTAGTTACACAGTAGCACACGAAATTGCATAATATTAATGAATTATTGATCCTTACGTAAGAAGGCACTACTCAATAATTGTTACAGTAATTACTTTTAATATGTTATTTTATTCATTCAATAATTGCTACGTTGATATTTTATATTATTGTTGTTTCAATAAAGTCACTGCACAGTATTTTCCATTATCAGATCAATAATTCATATTATTTGAATAATATTATTAGATAGCATTATTGACAATGTCTAAGGAAGTTCTGTCTAAGGAGAGGTTTGGTCACCTAATTGCGCGCCAATAAGGAGAAATACTTATCGAAAAGCCCCCTCTTTCCTGGGAACGACCTGGTTGTCATAATTGTGATTCTGTAATATTATTTGTGAATAATTAATTATTGATTTATATGATAAGAAAATATTTATTTTATGTAGATATAAATGAAGGAAATATTTATTTTTATGTGGATATAATTGAAGGAATTAATGCTGAGGTGTTTTATCAGTATTTTATCAGAATGGAGGTATTAAAAATCGTCCGTATGTGAATTTCGGGCATTTTCTGTTTGAAATTTGAAAAAACTTTCTTCTACAAAGTTGTGGAGAATTAAATTTCATATGAAAAGGATATAAGATTTGAATTTTTCTGATAAAAAAGCTATTTATTATGAATTATTGAAGTTTTAGGAAATTAAATATTTTTATTAAAATTATGGGTGGGACCCACTTTTATTTTAAACATGTGGGCTGCAAAAAAAAATTTAGATATGGCATGCTGGTGGCTGGTCTTGGTAGGTGGCGTAGAAGGAGAAAAATATATATATTATTTTATTAATTTAGTCTCCTTTGGCGTTCTAGCATTTTTCTATAAATAGGGTTCTTAGTTAGAATTAAAAATCACACCAGAAACAAGTCCTCTCTCTCTCTCTACATTATCGAGCGTATTTTGTGAGTATTTAAATACTTTGAGAGTTGTTATTCAGTACAAGTTTCCTTCGGCTTTACATCCGATATTCCGATCAGAAATACCGTTATTTTGAGGTAAGGGATGTTATTTTCTTTGTAAATAATATTATTTTCTTCAATATCATTAAATATTGATATGAATTTTATTGTGAAATTTCTACCTTTTTGTGTCGGGATTACTATTCACGTATACGGCACTATTCACCGACAAATAAAATTTTCTCTTCTTTGTCCCAGATGTCTATTATGGTTACTATCTTTGATTGTATCCATGTTTTGATCTTCATTCTTGAATTTTTCTCCATTATGGTTTATTATGGAGTATTTTTAAACTTGAATTATCTAAAGTACGAATATCTAATCTTTGTCTTTTTATCTTACTGGATTCGTTCTCTAAAATGTTTTTCATCATCCTCAGTCCTTAATGATGATATTTGGTGAATATCTTTGGCATGTAGTGCAAAGATGAATGATTAACTGATGAATATCTTTGGCCCGTAGTGCAAAGATGAACAGGTGTTGAGATGAACATGACCAACTGGTGATACAAATGAATATCTTTGGCCTGTAGTGTAAAAATGAATATTTGATTCAAGATGTATATTGATTGATGTTACAGGGATAAAATATTGATGATGAACTTTTAAATCTTAGAAGATGGTAGAATTCATTCTCTACTTGACTCTTCTAATGGATTGTTGTTTTCGCTGCAGTTGTTGATCTAAAACTTGTTGTCTATTATATTCAATCAATTTTTTTCCTATTGAAAACTAATGATAATTTGTTGTATATTATCTTAGTCATAATATTCTTTACTAGGCTAGTTGAGCTCACCCTTTTTTTTTTGTTCCATTTTTCTTCTCAGGAGGTGAAAATATAGCAGGAACTAGCCGGGGTATGGAGTGATGGTTCTAGAAAGTTGTTTTAGCAATCATCACTATTTTTGTAAAATAGTATATCAATAATTGTAATAAGGACTCCTTTTGAGTTTTAATACTGTCTATTAGATAATATTTGTATTTAAACTCACAGTTTATGTGTTGTCGTATTTTGCACGACAATTGTAGTAATGAAGTTGTATTTATTTCTGTACCATGTATTTGGCAACTCAGAATGGGTGTTGTATACCTATTTTGGGGGCGTCACAGACATGATCATGGAGAATGGCTAAGTCAAAGCGGGATGGAAGACATTGCATGGAGAGATGAAGCTAGCAAAAGAAAGAGAGCTGCAGAGCATGCCAATCCTCCAAGGAGCAAAAGGCAGAAGAAATAGAGATAAGTTGGAATTTATTTCTTATTGATGTAACTAAGCTTTATTGTAATATCTGTCTTTACAAACATCAATAAATTCATGCTTATTCTCTAGAGATTTCAGCTGCTCACTGAAACACTAAGTCATATTTAGTTTCTAGCAACTGCATCTAGAAATTGATGATCATGATAAAGATCTCCTTGGTTATGTCAACATCAAATAGGGGGAGATTGTTAGGAAATTGCATATTTAAATTTGATGTTGAAAGTAAATAATCATGCTTACATGTAAAGTCCTTCAAAGAACATATGTACAAGGACTTAGATGATAGATAAAAATTGTTAGGTTGATCTGTGCTTTATGTTTATCATTCTGTAAATGAATGTATAGAAGAAAAGATCAAGGCTGTTAGGATGATCTATTTTGAGATGTAATAGATAGGCATCAACAGAATCGTAATCTGTCGAGCCAGTCAAGAAATTGCGAAAGCCAAACAAGAATCGTAGAGTGGTCCAAACGCCTGCCGAGCTAAATTAAGTATCGTAGTCTGCTCTCAGAAGCGTAGAGTCTGTAAAATTAAGTAAGCAAAGATCGTAGTCTACCAGTGCTTAAGAGAAATCGTAGTGTTCTCCTCCATCAGTCCAGATCAAGCACGAATGTGGCAAGACACCACGATCATGATCATAGTGCATCATTTGTCTGCATTAGAATCATCAAGCTTTGTCCATTTGTTTAAGAATAAATTGCAACAAATGTGGAATGGATTATAGACGTTGAAACTCTCGAAAATCTCAATGACACAACACTCATCCTTAGTATATAACAAAGAAACGTATCGAAGAAGCTAAAGAAAGTACTACATGTCAGCTGAAAAACACCTTTTCAGGTGTTAAGTGAGATAGCAGTCTGCTATGTTAGTGGGCCAAACGGCTAGACATAAGATTTTCAGGAAGTCACCATCAGTGCTCAAAAATGTCAAATACAATTAATGCTTCAACGGATGACTTCAAATAGACATATTTCAAAGGCACCTTATATACAAATCAGATGCAGATGCAAGGATCAAGCAAGCACATAACGAAAAGCTGAAGAACACTCAACGCTCAACTCTACGATCTAGAAAGAAAGCTTGTTCAGTTACTCAGTTCTTTAGAACACATGTTTAACATCAATTGAGTAGCACAACCCAAAGAACTCAAGTCTCATCAAGTGTATTCCAAGTCTGCTGGACTTGAAGAGTTCTAAGTGAACTAAGAAGCTCCAAGACTGGTGGTCTTGAAGGAATCTATAAGATTCAAAGAATGTAAAGACATCCTTAGTAGATTTCCTACTCGAGGAGTAGAAGAGTGGACTAGGAGCCTTGAGTGCTCTGAACCACTTCAATTCTCTGTGTTTTTTATATTCTTGCTTTAACTGCTATATTTGTTATAACTTCCTGTTAACTATTAACTCAGTATATCTTAAAGGGGAGCAAACAAATCATATATTCCGCTGTAATTGATTAACAAACCTAACAAAACGTTTTGAAAAAGAAATTTTAAAAATATCTATTCAACCCCCCTTCTAGATAACTATTGTGCCTCTAGGAACTAACAGTTGTATACTTCTTTTCTCTTCTATTTTTGGTGCTTATTTTAGTGTTTATTAAACTATCCAGGTGAAACATTAACATTAAGAAAAAAGATACCTTCCTAATTCTTAAACTTGAATTAGAAGTAGATCTAGAGAAAAATAATCTTTTGAGGCCTAAGAGGATGATTTTTCAATTTGTAGAGGAAGGTAAATGGTCAAAAGATGCAGAAATAATCAAGTTAAAGGTAATTTTGCTAAAGTGTTTATACTCTTGATCTGCTCCTCTCCTAGTAAATTTTTTTAAAAATTTTGTTTATTGATTTTGTAGAGTCAATTTGGAGAAGCACAAGCCTAAGAGTTAAAGGCGAAGTAACCACAACTTGCAAAGGTGAAAGCAGAGCCTGATATAAATTCCAAATCTGATCGAGGTATTAGAAATACTGATTATAAAAGAGAAACCAAAAGATTAAATTCGTGAAATCGAGTGGTGGTTTGATACCTGACTTATCATTATTGTTTGGTGTAATTTAAAAAAAATATTTAAAGGAAATTAAAAGATCATCAAGTATCTTAAGATTTTATGCTATTAGTAATATCACACAATGGTTGCACTAGAGTCTGCAAAAAATTAAATAAGAAATAATGATGCAAAACTACTGGATTAAGTGGCCTTGGTTTAATCACTCCCTCGGTCCCTCTTCCCCAAGCACTTTATCTGAATATCTGATGATTGTTCTGTTAATCCCTTGACCCAATTTATGTTTAATCTTTTCTAAATTGTGCATGTTTCACTTATTTTTGGATGTGAATATTTTGTTTAACTGGGAATTCCAACTTAAAAAACCGTGTCAACACTGTTATGACATATACAAGTAATTATATAGATTATGTACTTCGAGTTCTTTTTTGACATGAATGTCTGATAAATTATTAAATTCATTATTCAAACCAGCCACTGCATTGCACATGTTATCAACTAGTTTTTAAATAATTGGGCAAATAAAAGAGATAAATACTCTCCCCACTTGAAAATTCATAAACGTGAATTAATTATTCAACTCCCTCCTAGATTAATTCTAAATTAATTCGAACTTAACATATCTTAACAATAAAATTATATTGTTCATTGTTTTTGCCTCCTAATATTGCAAGTAAGTTTTGAAAGAAAAAATTTATAACACGATAATAACAATAGTTTTTTGTTCTTCTAATATATAATTTTCTTATTAAATGATATAGTTTAGATATTTTAACTTTATAATAGTAAAAATCCATTAACAATACTTAAATTAACTTATTTCAGTTTATTAATATTAGAATAAAAGTGTTATTTTCTATTTTTTAGAAGTGAAATAATATATTTTTAAAATAATTTTCGTATGTTAGTGAAAACTAATTATTATATAAAGAATGCCACTTTAAAAAAATTATTTTACTAATTATAATATATATATATATATATATATATATATATATATATATATATATATATATATATATATTATTTGGATACGAATTTCGGATACGGATCCGAATTTAGATATTCGTTATCTGCCGAATATATTTACGGTCAGATGATAATCGAATACAAATACGTCTATATTCATATTCGTATCGGTTTATTTACGAATACCTTTAAATATAATAATATCCATTTTTTTGCAAATACAGATTAGGTCGAATAAGAATTTTTTGGTTAACATTTACCGGTGTAAGTACCACATTCTCCTCCCATTTAAGGTGGTATTTGATAAAACTAAGTGTTAAGACCTGAACAATTTAGACATCTGAATAATATAGAGCATCTGTTCAGAATTGTGTCTAAATGAAAAAATATTGTTTGATAATTAATTTTTTCAAAATGTCTGAATAACATTATTTTACCATTTTAACCATCCACCCACTATATTCGATTTCAACAAAAATGTGAGAAAATAAAAAGTATAATACACCAACTTTTCTTAATTTCATTTTAATGTTTGATTATTCCCCTAAACATGGCATGTAAAGAAAAACAACATCAATCTACATTCCCAATTCGTCAACCCCAATTCCACAAACCCCAACCCTAACTTCATTACCAAATCACAGAATAATCAAACTCACACCGACTCAGATATGGCCGAGGCCATCACCGACTCTTCACAAATGAAGATCGACGAAGACTCGGTATTGTCCGAGTCTGAGTTTTTGACTCGAATGGAGAAAGGTAATAAGTCGACGGTCTCGCCAGCTCAAGGAACTCGCAGAGGTATACAAAGACCATTATTGGGCACTCATGGAGGAAGTGAAGCATCAATACAGAGTATCGCTGGGAGTACGATAAGCGTATTTTACCATTAGTCGAAGATGATGATGGTAATGGTGATGGGTTGATGGTGTCGTGGTGGTGGTCTGACTATGGGCAAATTTAAAAGGAGGGAGAGGAGGAAAAAAGTTATGATCAATTTGGGTATCTGGGAGGAAAAGGGATGCAAAAGGAAATTTATAATATTAAATATGTTATTTTTGTCCAAAAAATAATCAATTTTGTTCATACCCAACTATGAGAAGTTTAGATTACATTTTCTGTCTTAACAATTTAGAGGTATTAAGAGGTAAATTTTTTTTTATCAAACAACTTCATGCCTCTTAACGAAGAATAAGTGACTTGTTAAGAGCTAAAAAGATGTAATCAAAGAGCACCTAACTCACACTTGCACACAAAACTCACATAACTGCTCTCCTCCTTTTTCACGCGGGATAAATAACGTTTTGGTCACTGTACTAGGGTCCGATTTTCGTTGTGGTTACCGAAACTTTTTTTGTTACAATCGAATAACTGTACTCTCAAAAACTTACAAAATGATCATTCCATTCGATTTCCGTCCAAAAAACGGACGGAATGCTGACTGTGCAAGTTGACTCCATTTTTTTGCTTACGTGGAGCACAGAGAAGGCAAGCAGGCGGATTATTATAGGACAAACCAACAAAACTATTAACTACTTCACCTAAATGATTTCCAAAACTAATAATAATAATAATAATAATAATAATAATAATAATAATAATAATAATAATAATAATAATAATTTCAAAATAATAATAAAGATAATAAAATACTATTAATAGTAATAATTTTAAAATAATAATAATAATTTTTAATAATAATAATAGAATTACTAATAATTTCAAAATAATAATAATAATAATAATTTTTAAATAATAATAATGATAATAATAATTTTTAAATAATAATAATAATTTCTTTTTATTTTATTTTAATGGAGAATAAAAAATGATTTGTCGAATTTACCCTTACTCAAATAATTTAAATTAATAAAATAATAAAAATATTTTTTTTAAATACACATCAGCTTCATATAAAAATATTTTTATAATTTATATAATCTTTTTTTAAAATTTTAAATTTTAAAAAATTATTATTATAATTATTACTATTATAATTTTAGAAAAATTATGGCTAATTTTCTTAAATTATATAAAACAACAAATAATTTAGAGAAAATAAAATTATCTAAAACTTTATATATTATAGTGTGATCCCATTATATAATAAGATTATGGTCATTGTTCCATTTTAATTATAAAAATAAAAATTTGTTTGTATGTTACGTGTTTAATTTATTTGTGATCTATCAAAGATGATGAAATTATGAAAATAAATTTTAGTACACAGTGTTATTTTATATTAATATTAACATAAATTAAACTCCTTTTTTTGTAATAAAAAAAATGACGAATGAGATACTCTTGAGGGAATATTTAGTGAAAACCCAAATGGTATAAAATATTTTTAGATCCGGAAATTATTATTGTGAAATTATTATTATTATTTTGTAATTATTATTAATTTTATTAACTAAAAATTATTATTATTGTTGTTATTATTATTATTTTGAAATTATTATTATTATTCTTAATATTATTATTATTATTTTTATTATTCTTAATAATATTATTATTTTTTTATTATTTTAAAATTATTATTAAGATATAATTATTCTTAATATCTATGAGCATGTGCTTAGGGGTGTAAACGAGTCGAATCTCAGCGAATACCTTCATGTTCAGATTCGGCTCGACTCAAAAAAATTGAGTTCGAATTCGACTCGGATTCGATAAGAGATTTATATTTTTGCGCCAGATTCGACTCGGATTATTACTCGGACCTACTCGACTCGTTTACAAAACAAGTTACTCATGAGCCTTCAAATCGAGTTTCGAATATGAACCATTTCACTTAAAACTGAACCACTGCATACTAAATTGGTTACTTAACTAATATTTATATATAAAAAAATTTCACTTTTATTTATGTATTGAAATTATAAAGAATGTAATAAAAATTGACATTCAATTCATTAATTTATTCAAGTACAAGTTTACACAATTTTATACTACACTTTATAAATTATAAAGATTGATACAAATATCACATATTTAACTTAATAGAATGGATCAAACCAATATTCGAATATGATCCATCGAGCAAGTATCGAGTCTGGTTCGAAAAAAAATGAAATACTCGAACCTTAATCTGAGCGAACACTAATATGCTCGAATTCGATTCGTGTATCATTAAACATAAAATGAGTATGAATTAGATTCGACTCGGATCAACTTCGAATTCGAGTTTTAGATCATATTTTCGAGCCAATCTCGAATCGAGTACCGAACTACTTGGTTCGACTTATACCCCTACATGTGCTGGACACATAATGATACACATGGCAAAACCGTATATATATCAGCAAAAAAAAAAGAGTCAGATTGTCAACTCAGCACTTTCGTTCGCCAACTCAGCACTTCCATCTATTTTTTGGATAGAAATTATAAGGAATGACTATTTGGTAATTTTTATAGAGTACAATTAATCGATTGTAACAAAAAAAAAAAAAAAATTCGGTAGCCCCACAGCAAAATCGGACTAGTAACCAAAAAGTTATTTATCCCTTTTTCACGCTCTCACATGAGCCGCATCGTCGGGAATTAGTCTCCATTTCCACTTCCATCTCCGGATTTTTGTTGTCTCACTTTCTCCTTCCCTTCGAGACTACAATCTCGTTTTGTTCTTATATTTACACCATAGTGTTGTAATTTTGGTGTTTAAATAGAACCATTGGCAAGAGATCCGTACGGTAGCATCATTGTAAAGAGATCCTACGGTCAGGTGTTGCTCCAAAAATGAGGTAAATTTTTGCACTATAATTTATAGCGCCCATCATACCTTTTAAATCAAGGGTTCTAATTCTGGCATCAATTCGCTACTGCTGTTTATTGGTGATTGGTTTGAGTTGCCTGCTAATTCTATGACAAAATGCAACACGGATTCTTTTTGCCTAAAATGGCTCACAAAGTTTGGTTTTCCTCACTATATATGTAAGGTTGATTGGTTTAGTTTTACTTAGAATACCCATTTTGATTTATGGATTCTGATGCTCATAGTATTTTGTAAGAATGACAATTATTTGGAAATACTTGGAGAGGTACCCAGATAAAAAATTGATGGTTAATGTTTGTGCTGTTGGTATGGTATATCCTTTTTTCCTCTAAATCATAATGACATTTTATGTTCTACCTCTTTAATTAATAGCACTATAGCAGTTGGAGGAAATCTAGAGACTAAGGATTGGACCACGGCCTGAAAGGCTCTTGCTGATTTATTTACGTTCCCATGTGGTTGTTTTCCTGAATCAGCTTCTCTGAATAATCTCAAAAGCTCCTCCAATGCAGGAGTTCTAAGTTCTTCTATTGATGGTATGCTTGGTTGATTAAAGGATATATTCCTTGATGTTGAACAAGAAGACCCTTCCACCTGGTAATTAGTAGTAGTCAACATATATTGAATAATTTTTGAAAGTTGAAATTTTCCATATCCTCTGATGCAGCAAAGTGTCTCTTTGGGTGTGTGTTTTCAGGGGGAAGAGGGATTTGACACAGTTGGTTCATTTTTAGGAAATATAGAAGAATGGAGAAAAATGAATTTGCGGAAAGTTGTCGAACTTTCTTTGTGTTTGGTGGTGTCGAAAGAACTTTAGATAAGGTACTGATTAAATTATGTAGAAGAAAAAGTTTTGGGATAAGGGAGACAAAAGGTCAAAACATGGTTCAGTTATTTTCTTTCTCCCTCGTTTTCTCCCAGTTCTGGGGGAAGAATGCGAAGGTTAGGATAGAGGGAATTTGCCATCCACTAATGAAGGAAATTTCATTCTTTTCTCATGTTTTCCTTCCATCTCATTTCCCTCCTACCAAGCAGCCACATTGCGTAGTTGCTTAAATGAGAGATCATCATGTAAAAGTTCTCATGCTGTGCATAAAAGAAAACTGTATAGGACAGTACAAGCAGCAATTTCTGATGAACTTACCAAGTGATCATTTATCAGACATTTCTCTGTGTTTTTTGAGATCTTAACAATATATTTGGAATTGGTACTTTCCATTCTCTCATATCCTTGTGGCAAGGAACGGTAAGGGAATTAATTTTCTGACTTACATTATGATCGAGGCTCAGTGGCTCACTACATTTCCAAGTACCTGATCATTATTAAAATTATTTTCTTAGTGAAAAGTTATTCATAAGTTGTTTATTGCACTATGAAGAAAAATCAAATTTGTAGCATAAAACCTTTGAAGTTGTTATTAAGAGATAGAACTCATAAAATAACCCCTTTGAATACAAGAACACTTGAATTAGTAGTTTAAAACTTTTAGGACATACTGAGGGCTTACCGGAGAACAATATATTTTTGGAATAGAAATGAAGAATGATGGAAAGAAATCTAAGGAAGTTTGTCATCAATATGTTTTTTAATCCATTTTCATTTTCTTCTTTCCACTATAACCGTATGTGTTATGCAACTATTAAGATGTTAATCACGTGCTTTGCATGAGTTGCTCTGCTAGTTAAAATTCAGAACAGAAAGTAATTACTTATTTTATCACTTATGACTGATTCCAGGTTCATTCGCGATTCAGGAGGATTCATTCAAGTTCTGAAAGCATCAACTATAGTTTTTGGATATGGAAGAGCTGAAGTCAGCTATGATTGAGCACATGGATCTAATGGCTGATCTTGTTGAGAAATTCACAGTCGAACTTCGTTCTGGAATGCGACCAGCCTACGACAACTTCATTGGATTCTTCCGTGCTATTGACTGGAAGGTATTTTCTCTTACTTTATCTAATTTTACACCGACCCGCCCGTAACATTTATGATTTATGTGAATTTTTTGCCTAGATTTTTTTTAAATCTATTTTTTTATCTAGGTTTTAGTTCTAATACATAATATTTCAAGGGTAACATTACATTTATGTAAAAACTATTGTTTTTTTGTTGTTTTTACTTTTCATACATTGTAATTAAAGTAAAGTGGTGACAGATGCCATATTCATTTGGTGAATGTATTGGAACATGTTGAAAGTTGAAAGTTGAAAGCTTTGAAAATTCTGCGTGCCTGTAAAGTATACCTGTTTCTTTTTTGGCTTTGTAATTTTCTAGATTCCTTTTGATATTCGGTTAGTTGATTAGATTTTACTTAGAATCTTTCAGTCCTTTTCCTGTTTATAAAGTGCTGTAGATGTTCAGTGAATTAAAATTACCATGTTTATGTGGTTTAGAATGTGGAGAGAAAGGCTAGGTTTGCTATCTGTAATCGGTATTTCTCTGTTTTAAAACTGAGTCGTCCTGTTGATGGTGTTCTTCTATAATGGGTACTGCTATAGAAACACCTAACATGTGCAACATCAGGTATGAACAATAATGCTATAAGTCCTGATTAACAATATGAATATGGGGTTGCTTTACATACTGATATTGCCTTTTCTTTTGACAAGGACATACTGGTATTGATTCTAGATGAATAATTATTCAAGTGTTTATCTCGGTTGTGTTAGTTCATTTTAAAAATTGTCTTCCTTTTTGAAATTTTTATGATAGCATGGAACCTAGTGAATCAACATAGATTTTTGCATTTTCGGCATAATAGTTGTCAACTTTGTAAGTTTATATTCTTTATATTATGAACAACAAATCGTAAACAAACCAGTCTATTCTGGCATAGCAGCTAGAAGTTTCAAACAAACGGAGTACTAAATCATTGAAAAAATAGTTATGCTATTTGGGGTATTATAGAAGTATTTTTGCTCCACCAAACTATAATATCATACTTATAGAAGTTCTATCAAGCATTTGTCCTAAAAACTAGACACCATTTTACTTGCCGTGTTAGTGCATCATATAGATCTCTAATCAGTAATCACTTTGTCCTCTTTAGAAGAATGAAAATGAAAGATTGAGATGATTATTCTCCAACCCCAGTCACTCAGATTTAAGTTTTTGAATAAGATATTGGGTTATATACATTTTTCCCCACTCTATTAGGGGTCGGTTTACAAATACATCACTGAAGTGAATTTTTTTACGGTCAACTCATTAAACTATAATTTTTTTACAAAAATTAAAATTTCCGTCTAAAAGTGTTAAAAGTTAACAGAATGTTTATGTGCCACCACGTCTGATGCTTAGATGGACACATCAGATGCTTAGGTGGATATTTAACAAATAAAAAACACAACAATTGTCAATTCTATAACAAATAGTTAACCACAATATAAATCAAATTTATGTACACAAAAAAAATTAAATTAATTAATAATAAATACATTAATGTATAATTTTTACAAATATATTTATATAAATTAATGAATTCGTATTATTTTTTTAATTTTTAAATATTTTAAGTTCATTTTAAAAATATAAAATTATCTAATATTTTGAAATGGAGGGATTATTATTATTATTATTATTATTATTATTATTGTTATTGTTATTGTTATTGTTATTGTTATTGTTAGTGGAGAATTAACAACCCAAACATCATCCACCTTTGATCACAACCACCGCCACCATCATCTATAACCACCGCCATCATCATCCATAAGCACCACCCTCATCCATAACCACCGCCACCATCATCCATAAGCACCACCATCATCCATAAACCTCCGATCACAACTACCGATCATCCATAACCACCACCATCATCCATAAACCTCCTATCGCACGCCAGATCTGGTGTTACACAACTTTTTTGAAGAAAATAAAAAAATAAATTTGATGAATTAACATTAAATTAAATAAGAAAGGAGGTAAAATTCTAACTGATTTTTTACAAGGGTGGGTATGAATTTGAGTATTATAGAAGAAAACATTGGAGAACAAGAAAGTAATCAAAAGCTACAGTTGAGATTAGTGATCCGTTGCTTCTCAAAGCTGAGGCCCTCCTACTCTTTCTATCTCCATCCCGTCCATGTACACCCACAACTCTTTCTCTTCCATCTGAATTTCTCTTTCATAAACCTCCTATCGCATGCCAGATCTGGTCTACTTAAATCAGATCTGGTCAGATCCGATTTGATTAATGCCATCAGAGCACATGAAATCAGTAGCAACAAACCAAACCACCATGGAATCCGACAAAAAGGAGAGAATATCAACAAATCTGATTATTCGTGGAGAATTTGAGTTCTCAAGGCCAGAATTCGAAGAGCTAAACGGAGATTTTTTCGACGAAGATGGAGATAGTAAAGGAGAGAGAGAATCCAATTGAGAATGAATTATAAAGGAGATATTTTTATTGTACTTTTATTTTGAATGAATTATTTTATTTTATTTATTTGATTTTGATTAATTTAGCATTAAATTTATAAAAGTTTCCATCTAGGCATGCCACAAAGAAAAATGTCTGACATGTAAATTTTCTCTCTCTTAGGTGGTAACTCGTGTAATTTTTCCGTCCAAAGTCAAATAATTTAACAGAATTTGTAACGGTTTGTAAAAAAATTGAAGTTCAGTGAGTCGAATGTAAAAAAAATCAGTTCTATTTGTAAACCGACCCCTAGTAGAGTGGGGAAAAGTGTATTTAACCCATAAGATATTTAATGCAATTATAGATCCTTAGAACCTCAGTTAACCTTTTAGGAAATCCTTTCAATGGCCTGTGCCATCATAATCATAGACTGAGCTGTAAAAGAGCTCTTAATGTTCTTAAGATTATTTATCCCCCTTGCTATTACATCAAAAGATATCATAGCGTTTAATTCATTACAATTTCTGCTTCTGTACACGTATCACATAAGTATAGCAACTGCTATTAGTGAAAAACCCATATATCTCTGTTAGGAAAGTTGTCAAATTATTAGTGCCAAACTGCATGCTCAGGATTAGAACTTCAGATAAACTGTACCAACCTCAGATTTGAAAGTGTTGCATTGGTTGAGTGCAGTACTTGCTCATAAGTTACCCCCTAACCAAGTGAGGCTCATCGCATGCTCTAAAGTGCCTCCCTCAAAAACAATCTAAGTAATGGAATAGAGTTAATTGCACCGTAACTATTTTCACTTCCAAAATACTGTCTCATTGACTCATATGTTGTCTTACTACTATTTCAACCATCTGTTACTTGTGTATCTTGAATAATATATAGAAAGAATGATTGAAACCTATTTTCCCTCTACACTAATCACAATCATATATTTGTTTGTATGATATGATACCCTGCATCTGTCCCTGGAGAGTTCGAAAAGTTATAGTAGAAAAGACGGTCAATAAGGAATCCAATTGGCTTCTTATCAAAAGAAACAATCAGGGTCTAAATGTTTGATTGTTCCATTTGCGGTTGGAGAAACCAAGTACAATATTACTCGATAGGATACTTGGTACCCTATGGATGGATCCATGCTCTGTTTCTACAAATAGAATGCTTATGATTCCCCACTATATGACATATCTAGCTCATTGTTAAAGGACCCAACATGCTCCCCGAGCAATGCAATTGTTAACTCAAGGCCTCCCTTTTAAGTACATATTACATTTTTGTGTAGTAGGTCATCCTTATTTGACCATAAGGACTTGGAAGAACATTGCAAAAGAGGTGATGGATGAAATTGCCACTTTAGCAATGAAACGAAAATTGTGAGGAAAATGATATGTGGTCCCTTTTGTTGAATGACAAGATTTAATTAATTTTGAGATGGATATAGTGAAATGAGCCCTCCTTCCCTGATGCTAGTGATCGAATCCACTAGAACAATGGACAGATCCTTCAACAAAACATTCTGCCTTATCATTCATGAAGGACAAGCAGACTTCTTAGTTCTTACAAATGGGAAAGAGGATGAGTTCCCAATCACGTGGTCCATGAGTTTAGAAATGAAATAAATCCTTTCTACGGTTTGTGGGAAGATTGGAGGACAGTGCAGTGGGTACATAGTATATTTAGATAAATTTAAGATACATTTGTGCGGCCACACAGAGAATGATATACACGCTGCATTATATTTCATTTCTTTTTTTTCCCTTACAAAAACATCCTCTTTGCATGATTTAGTTTCTATAGTCTGAACATTATGAAAACCATCCTTTCCAAAACTATTTAAAAGTAGATTTTGGTTAGTCAATAAGAATGTTGGCCGAAAAATACCTATAAAAATTTGTTGTGCATGTCACATGCAATTAGTACTATTGGGAAATAAAAAGTGTGAACAACTCAATGATAAGATTGAGTCAAATTGGATAATTGAAATAATATTAAGCATGCCAATCTTGAACAAATTTTTCCTTTGGTTGTCCCAACATATCTGCATTTTAGAATGATAATGCATTCAATGTAGCTTCATAGTTACTCTTGAGTTTTTGAATACTCATAGTCATAGTCATAGATTATTTCTACCATAACCTAACTTTTGTTGTCAAATATAATGTCCACATATGAAGGTAGACAACTGGAATATAGCCATTTGGATGAAATTTACAAGTCATACTGTCTTTTTTTTGATGAATTCTATTGTATAAGTAAGATACGTTTAGAAACGAACTAGGTTGCCTGTGAGCCCGACCCGACCTGGCTCGTCTAAGCTAGGCTCGATCTTGTTAAACCAGCCGACCTCGAACAAGCTTCTTTGCCTGTTTAGGTAAACGAGCCAAGCTCGAACAGTGGGTGTTCGGCTCAAGCCTAACTCATTTAGGCTCAACTCGTTTTTCATTTAATTAATTATTATTATTTTATTTTATAATATATAAAAAAAGTTAAACGGATTGGACTTAAGCTTGACTAGACGACTTGCTTAAGCCCGACTTGAGCTCGACTTGTTTAATAAATGGTCCGAGTTTGTACACCAATCTCAAGCAAGTCTAGCCAAAGCCCGACTCAGCTATTTACAGCTCTAAAGTATAACTTTTTAAACAGAAAAAGATTCGCTTGTGTTTTTTTGGTTATTTTACAGCTTCGACTCATGCTTGACATATTTTCTTTATTATTTTCTCCTGATGGTGGATTTTATTATGTCTAAATATTTCCAGATTGTCGCTTTATAATTATGATCTATGCTTTTCATGACTCATTGTGGTTCTCATTTGTTTTTGCTTTCTTTGTTTTCCTGCAGGAACCTTGGTTAATGTGTCTGATGATGTTCTATGTAGTTTTTCTTCTAGTAACAATCATCTCGAGGAAGAATATCAATTTCCAGATGTGCTTGTTCCTTCTTGGGTGTAAGTGTAACATTTCGGAAGTGATGAAATATAATGTTTGGTTATCTATAGACAGTCATGTTCATATTCCATGTGCCCTTTTGGGTTTTGTGCAGTGATAGTGGTATGATATTTCTATAATTCAATTTCATCTAGAGGCAATATTATACTATATGTGCATTTTACTTTCCTTCTGTTAGTGTTGTTGTGATACCCCCAAATTCAGATACATCTATCTCAAATTTGGTGCTTCACGATCTAACATACCAATAACTTATACAACGGAAATAATAGAATAATTTACATTGATATAATATAATTATTCTCGTCCTAAATTTCGTGACCATTACTAACATAATACACAACTTAAATCCAAATATAACTTAATACAGGATACTTAATAAGTCTGATGACAACATAATAAATAAGCTTCTAGCATAGAGAACTAAAGCTATTCTGTAGTCTTGCCATTTCCCTTATCTTTTCCTGAGATACTGCCCTGTTCTGCCTTAACTGAAAATATTTAAGGAAAGCAAGAATGAACAACAAATTTACTTAATAAGTAATATAACTAAAGGGTGAACATGTATAATATGAGTTCATAATTTCAAAGGTATATCAGTAAATGATAGCTCAGGAATTCAAAAGAATAATGTTGTAAACAAAGAAACATCAACAGTTCCAAATCTGTCCTTTGAATTGAAATAAGAGTCGCTATGGACTGAAAGATTATTAACGGAATTCAAAGGTTTTAACATTTAAAGTTAAAGAATATCAAATACTGAGTAGTCATTATGGACTAAGAACTCCTGTTAGAATTAACAGTATTTTACTAACAATCCAATATAAACAAGTACAACAGGTGATCAGCCCATAGTACCCTATATTATGCATAACATTTAAACATGCTGTTTGTGCGCACTTCGGTTCCCCGACAATATAAAATTTTCCCTTCTAAGAGGGTTGTTCATCTCAACAATTTATAAGAGTCCGCAACAAATTAATTGGTTTGGATAGCTTTTCAAATTCATAGATAATGGTTTAGCCGAATCAAATGACTTGGACACCTTTTCTCAATACACTTTTGAACAATTCGCAAACTCAAGGTATACAACATTATTTCAAGAATATAAATGTGATTTCAATTCAAGAGCATGAATAATAACTTCCAAAAATTTTTATAACACGAGTTGTTCAATAAAACGATTATACAATCAATGAATGTATTTACCCAATTATGTAGTTGATATAACAATTTAAACTTGCATAAATCCAAAGTTGTGTAAGTTAAGGAACTTGCCTCTCGCGTAGATTACAAGTCTACAGCTTAACGTCACTGCAAAGTCTTATATTATCCTATTTATGTATATGTATATACACATTAGTCATACAAGTTCGATATGTAAACCAACAACTCTACACACCTATTATACACAAGAGCAATCACATATGCTAAACATATATTTTCAGTCCTATCGTAGTTACACAATCAGACCATATGGTTACCACATCAACGTTATTTTACTTTTGGAAGCTTTACTTAGAAAACTTGTAAAACTTTTAGATTCTTGATTCTACCATTACACGTTTGAACACTTAAGATATCATTCTAATCATGTATTACAGTTTAAGACATTAATGTACATGCCACAAGGTTCAGTTTACAAATAAAATAGTCAGACAACGCGCCGCGCTGCATTTTGACCTGGGAGTGGTGCGGTCGCGCCAGAGCTGAGTTTTCACTTACACAGATTATTCTTTAGCATATCAGAATACTAATATATATCAGAACACATGTTTAAGGGGTCTTGGATTAGGTTTGATACCTTTCATGGTCCTTTCAAGTTTACTTTCATACATTATTGTTTTAATCAAGGCTAAATAAATTCATTTAACAAGGGACTATTACGTTAACCATTAAATCACACAAGGATGCTATATATAATGTTAATACGCATGCTTGCATGTATTTGATTCATTTATACAAAGCTAGTATAGTCCGTCACTTGGAAACTTTCTTTGAAACATGCTTGACTAGTTTATACCATGCCTAACTAATTGAATGCACATATCAATCATGCTTAGAGTCATAAAAAGTCCTATTATACTTGCACATAAGGTCAGAATGTAATTCACACCATGCTCCTCAAAATTAGTTTCCGAAACTTTTAAGTTTTCTTTGAAAACACATATTAAACCAAGCTATGCAACCTATTATATGCAAGACAACTTAAAACCACATCTCATATTCATTTGTACACATACTCAAGTCATGTACATAGGCTAGAAAGTTCAGAACTTAAAAGGCACAAGGTTCATCATGGTTCGTTTTTCGAAACTTCAAGTTTTCTTTAAAATCCATACTAAAACAACCTATCATGTGTAAAGCAACTTCGAATCACATTCCACACTTATTTGTGTGCATAACTAATCCACATACACATGTTAAAAATGTCCGAACTCAAAAGACACAAAGTTTATCAAGTTTGGTTTTTCACTTCTAAATATTCTTTCAAAAAAATGTTACTAAACCAAGCTTTAAGAAAACTAAATCAACTCATGTCATGCAAAGGAACCTTGAATCATATGTAATACCTATTTTCATACATACTCAAAGCCAAACTAACGTGCTCGGAATATCAGAAGGCAAACAAAAATGATTTTCAAGATTGGCAGACGGCGCGGCCGCGCCACAGACTTAGCCTCTGTTTTTGCAGAACCCAGATAACAATTCCTAATCACCTTTGATTCAACATGCTTACACCAACTACATTGCACCTTTAAGCATACATATAACTCACATAACACCATGATATCAACTTCCTAACCAATTAATAAGTACTTCCTGAGAATTCTAAGAATTCATCAAACTTGAAATTCAAAATATACTTCATATTAATGTTACCTCTAGAAGCTGTGATGATGATTTCTCATCCCAAAGTTCAGATTGCTCACTCAAATTGCAACTTACTCTCTATATGGAACTTATTAGACAATTAACAAAGTGAATTTGAGAAGAGGAGGGCTTCCATTTATAGAGAATTCAATATTCATACAATGCCTTTGCCCAAAGTTTTAATCTAACAGAAAGAAGAAGAAGATGATGGACAATGAAAATTTGGTGGAATAGTTCCATCACACTATTGAACCCACTCCCCCTTCCATCATCACTAACCTCTGATTTTGGCAAAGTAGGGCTAGGCCAATGGCCTATATGCAACTGATGGAAAACTATCGTGACTTTGAAATTGGGACCATTAATTTGGGACAAGACTTTTGTTTACTGCCCCTTTTAGGCTCACAAATGAAATTTTAATGACTTAATGCTATTACCTAAGTTTAGTTAGGGCATACATACACATAATCATATAATCCATGTACATTTAGTTAGTCCAAATAATATTTGAATTGGGCTAGAATATAATTTAGTTGGGTATCAACCCATTATTTTTCATAAAACTTATTATTCCAATTACACCCAAATAATAATAATTAATGTCCAGTATTTATTTTCATTAAAATTTATTTCCTTTCATAAATCTAAGGCTGCAAATGAGCCAACACAGTTCGAGCTTGATTCGGGCTCGACTCGAAAAAATACGAGCGAGACTCGGATTCGTTAATAATATGATTCAAATCTGAGCATTAAAAATAGTTCTAATAAAAATATGAGTAGAATCTGAGCAAGATTATACTCGACTCGTTTAAGATTCAAACAACTCGAATTTTTGATTGTGATTTGATACATACTCGGTTAATACATATTTGATTAGATGTTCGATACATTCTCTTATAATATATACAAATTTAAATCAAATTAGGATAATTAGTTATTATTTTGTTTTGTTTTTAATTTTAATTGTGATTTTATATTTGTAAAGTGTAATAATAAATATATTTTCTCATTTTTAAGTAAAACAATAAATTCAATTTATAATTATATTTATTATAAATTTAGTTATTATGTGGATACTCGAATTCGAGCTTGAATTTGAAGCTCGCGAGTAGTTTGAATAAATATTCGAGTCGAGTCGGATCGAATTCGAGTAATTAATTTCGAGTCGAGTCGAATCTGAGTAGGATTTTTCAAATATAATTCGAATTCGAGTACGAATTTATTATTTCGAGTAGCTCTCTGTTCGCTCCGGTTCGACTCGTCTACACCCTTACATAAATCAAAATATCCATTTTATTTATTCTCCATGTACCATTATGCCACATAAGGCTCATTTATCAAGTTAGTAATTTACATAACTTAAACTTATTTTTACCATATAGTCGTATATAATAATTATTATTCACATATTATCATATTACTCTAACTCCCGCACAATACTTTATACACGAAGCGACTTTATTTTATATGACCACACAATACATGTCATTGCACATTAGCAAATAATTAATAATAATAGTGATTAGTCCATCACATTATTTAATTATTTCCTCATTAATTTTAATTAATCAATTATTTAGTCCGTCATTTTGTCACACTAGGCATATCCATAGTTGTTAAGTCGTCGTCTAGGCGGCAAGTCGGTACAGAAGAGACAAGGCGGGAGAACGGCTTGGACGTTAACGGAAAGGCGAGCGCCTAGATAAAAAAGGCGTCGACTTGGGCAGTTCGGCGACGACTAGGACGCCTAATCTGTTGATCGATCGACTTGGGCTCAGACAAAAAAATTGAACTGCGTTTTTTAAGAAACGATGTCGCATGAAGATAAAAAATATAAACTAACCCTACAACTCGATCGATCGACTGAAGTCAGACAGAGACAAGAGGCGAGAGCTACTGACAGAGGCGAGAGACGAGAGGCGACATCGAAGAAGAAACAGAGAGGGACTGACCGAGAGGAGAGGCGAGATTGACAGACAGACAGAGGCGAGAGCCGCGAGACCGAGAGGCGAGAAGTAACGCACGGCGGTCGGCAGGTATGGCTTTCCTCTTCCCCTCTTCCCCTTTTCCCCTTTTCCCCTTTTCCTTTTCCTTTTTCTCTTTTCCTCTTTTCCTCTTTTCCTCTTTTCCTCTTTTCCTCTTTTCTACTCGATATCTGATATGCAATTCCTCTTTTTTTTAAGCCTCCTGCCTGTACTGTACTGCCTTGATAGTTGATACCTGCTTGGCTTTTTTTTTACCTTATCGGTTATCATTTTTTTTAATCAGTATTATATATTTATATATGTATAATTATAATATATATTTATATATATATAATTATAATATTACATATATATATATATATATAATTAGAATATTAGATATACTTGTTTGGCTGGATACTTCAACTCTTCAACTGTATACTTGTTTGGGTTTTTTTCTTCTTTCTAATCATTCATTTTAGTTTTAGCAAGTACATATGAATTATAATGCATGTTAGTAGTTACTGACTTATTGCTATAAATTATATGTAAATTAGTACTACTATTAATTATAATGCATAACTGTTAGTAATAATTTTGACCTTAACTACTATTATTTTGAACTATTATTAGTTATTACTTATTACTACTATTATTTTGGGTGCATTATGAGATTGTGAATTCTTCTTGAATTTTATATTATATTATATGTTTGTCTTAAATTTTTTTATTTGATTGTATTGTGTAGATAGTAAAATGGCGGAAAGTTCAGGGGTAGACAATTATGATATAACGAAGGACCCTAAAAGAAAAGCTAAATCGAACGATCCGGGTTGGAAATATGGATATTGGCCGGATTTAAGTAATAAGGATGTCGTGCAATGTACACTTTGTGGGAAGAAATGTCATTCGGGCATCAAAAGGCTCAAACAACATCTAGCCGGAAATTATGGAGATGTAGCTAAGTGTCCCAAAACAACAGAAATTATGAGGGAGATGCAAACGGCTTTGAATAGTAGAAAGAGGAACAAGCCACTTGAGCTAGATGATGATGATGATGTAGTAGAAGTGCAAGAAGAACAATCATCTGCTCGTCCAAGCATGGCTTCCAATACTTCTTCTAACACTATCCCAAGTTATGGGACGGCTTCTAAAAGGAAGAATACTGTATTTCAATTCCAAGTTCCACAACCAAAAGCTAAGACGGTTGAAGCACTTCTAAGGAAGACTCCCGAAGAAGTTGTAGAGGAGAGACATAGCAAGCGTTTGAGCCAAACGAGTATTGAAAGTCGGTTGAGGACACCGGAGGAAAAGGAGAGTCCAAATGCACGTTGCTGATTTTTTCTTCGAATGTGGCATACTATTCAATGCTGCAAATTCAAGGAGATTTGAAGTAATGGTCGAGTCCATAGGGCAATATGGGCCGGGTTTCAAGCCTCCAACATATCACGAGTTGAGGGTTCCTTTACTTGAGAAGGCAAAGAAGAAAACCGATGACTTAAAGAAAAAACATGAAGTTGCTTGGAAGGAATACTGCTGCTCACTCATGTCGGATGGTTGGACAGATAAGAGGGGAAGACACTTATTGAATTTTCTTGTTAATAGTCCGGAGGGGACTTATTTCATGGGTTCTGTTGATGCCTCCAGTCAGTCTCAAGATGCCACAATGTTGGCAAATCTACTTGATAGCAAGATCGAGAAAATTGGCCCCGAGTATGTTGTTCAGGTGGTCACAGACAATGCCTCTAATTACAAGGCAGCGGGACATATACTAATGGAGAGGAGACCTACACTGTTTTGGACACCTTGTGCTGCTCACTGCCTTGACCTTATGTTAGAGGACATAAGCAAGTTGAAGCAATTACAGCCCACAATCACAAATGCAAGGAGAATTACAACTTTTATTTATAGACATGGTCGTCTTCTTAGTGCGATGAGGGAGAAAACGAATGGGAGGGATCTTGTGAGACCCGCAGTTACTAGATTTGCTACAGCTTTCCTCACCTTGCAGAGTTTGTACAAGAATAAAGATGCATTGAGGCATTTGTTCATCAGCGAGGATTGGTCAAAATCAAAGTTGTCGGCTTTTGAAGCGGGGAAGAAAGTATGTGATACTGTTATTTCAGCAACATTTTGGCATACTGTTGAGGATTGCATTAGGGCGTCACAACCACTTCTTATAGTCTTGAGGATTGTTGATAGTGATGAGAAGCCTGCTATGCCGGAAGTTATTGCTGCGATGGAATGCGCGAAGAAAAAAAATCAAAGATGCATTTGATAACAAACAAAGACTGTATAAGAAGGTGATTGAAATTGTCGAGCGGCGATGGGAAAATCAAATAGAGCAAAAATTATATGGGGCTGCGTTGTTTCTCAATCCGGAAAAATACTTTGATATCAAAGAGGAACGTCGGTTGTTTGCTAATGCTTTACGAGATGACTTTAATGATGTTCTTGCAAAGATGGTGCCCGAGTTAGATTTGCTAGACAAGATAAGCAATCTAGCCGACAACTATGATGCTTCTCGAGATACTTTTGCAAGAGAAATGGTGATTAGGCAACAGAAAATAAAGAATCCTCGTATGTATATTCAAATATATATAAATATATAAAAGCTAAATTATGATTATAATTTATATACATTCTTCCTTTCCTCCCTTTAAAAATATTTATATTTCTTTTAAATGTTTGCTAGTTGATTGGTGGAATGCTTTTGGAGCGCGAGCTATCGAGTTATCCTCATTTGCAAAAAGAATTCTAGGCCTCTGTTCTTCTTCTTCCGGTTGCGAGCGCAATTGGAGTACATTTTAGTTTGTAAGTACTTTCTATTGTTAGTTCAAATTTCAAAAGTAATAAATCATTCACTATTATTAAAATTTTATCATTAATATTATTATTTTTTGTTCTATTTATTTTAGATTCATACAAAGAAGAGGAATAGATTGGAACACAAACGATTGAGTGACTTGGTGTATGTCCAATACAATCGAAAGATCGACTCAAGGTTCTAAAAGAGGCGTGAACTTGACAATAATTTTGATCCATTAGTCATTGATGACTTTGAATGGGGTAATGAATGGATCGATAATGATGCCGATGTTGTTCATCCTGGGGGGATCTTACATAGAATGATGTGGATCGAGCAACCGGTGCATCCAACACGCTTGAGGGTCGCAATCTTTCAAGGAGTGCTCGTGCTAATACTAGTAATAATCTAATGACATACTCTCGACGTGGTGGTGGTTCAACTTCAAGGGAATCAAAGTTGATGAAGAAGAGGGAATTCCAAATGATGATGAAGATGTGGAGGATGATTTTGGAGAAAGACCACCACCTACGCCTTTGAATGAGAGTAGTTCTCGTGGAAGAGATGAAGATGACATTTTCTATGATGATTTTGATTGAATGATGTTTCTAAACTAGTGTAGAGAGTCTAAACATTATTTTGGATTGCTATGATGGTGTTTTATTAGTTATTAGACTATATATTTGTGATGGTTGGTTGCAACCTTATTTTCTATGTGGTGTTTGTTGAATTCTTAATTTCTTTTAATAATTTTTAATATCAAGTGTGTTGTTTTTGGATTGATATTGCTAAGTATTTACATAATTATGCCTTTAATGTTATTCCATAATGTTATGTTTTAAGTTTTAATATATATAAAATTTTATTGCCAATATACTTGTTAAGTAAAATAAATAATATATAAATTCCACATTATAAACGACTTGTTGCCTTACGGACGTCATGGCGGTCGTCTTGTCGCCTAGGCGTCCAGGCAGTCGGCTACCGCCATGACTCGCTATGGCGCCGTAACAACTATGGGCATATCACATAAGCTTAAATAAGTTTCATTATCATTTCCACCATATTTCTCAATTATCATATACTTAAATTCAATTTAATTGAATTATCACGTCTCATGCCACAAAAATATATATTTATATTCAAATAAATATTCAAACCTTTATTAATTTAATTATTAATATTATTCATAAAATTACGAATATTACAGTTTATGCATAAATGCTGGTATTTATTTGGGGTAAAAATTAAAGGGAAAAAAAACTGAACGACTGATTAAGAGAACACTACCAGCACCTAAGCCTAGTAACTGGTAAGGCTTATATGCTCTTGTCAAAGCGTAGATGGGAGATAGATTAGTGAAATTTTGCATTTTTGCAGTGCATGCAACTATAAAATTTTTATGCTATGATCATCGAAAAAATATTAATAAAAGATGCATGAACCAGCTGTTCTGCAATTGTACAAGGAACTCACAATATCAAATCCCTGTCAGTTTCTTTACAATATATGCAAAGTAATATTCTGCCAATCCAATTTAATATGCATAATGTGTTTGAAAACCCTAATCCTCCCAGATATGCAAATTTAGGTTATTACAATGTCATATGACATTCAAATGCTAAATTTCTTTCTTCTGGCTCTTCTTTTTAATTTCTCATTTTCAAATTGGGTTTCTATAATAAGGTGGTGAGGAAGCTTCTAAGAAAAATAAGTTAAGGAATTTCTATAATAAGGTGGTGAGGAGTTTCTCTTATATATTATGCTTCTAAAGAAAATAATTTAAGGATGGGGAAAAAAGAAGTTATGGAGATGATCACTGAAGGTGATGAAGATTCTGAAAATCTTGAAAAGGAATAAGATCTAATCATAAAGAAACTTTGGAATTTGGCTCAACTTCAAAATGGGAAAGCTTACATAATTGGCACTGGCAGTGTGTTTGTGACTTTGGGTACAAATGAAAATAAGAGAAAGTTAAAGACTTAAAAGTTTTATAGAAGAGAAATGGAAGGGGAGTTATAATAACTTTACTTTCTTGTGTTTCTGAGTTAAGGATTGAAAGTGAACATGGAAGCATCTAATGTTTTAATGTTTGTTAGTAGAACCGGGAATAATGAATTGTTTAGTGAGGCAAGATTACTTTCCAGTTTCCACCCAAATCTTCCCATTTTTGGGTGGAATGTTTTGGAAAGAGTGAGGGTTACTTTTTAACCTTTTCTCTCACTTTCTCTCCACAAAGAAAACTCACAGACATTACATTGGAACTAAAATATTTAAAATCCTCCTTTTTCCTTTCTTTTTTTTGTCATTTTTTAAAATCCACAAACAATGCCAGTTTAATAGTCTTATTGTAGGTTATTCTTAACTTTAGGTTGCTCATATTTTTATTGTGTCTGTGTGTTCTTATGTTTAGTGTCTTTATAATATGCGAAGAGACTAGGGAGTCAATTAGTGTCTTTATTTTCAAGATTGTGCATTTATTTGTCAATGTGTAGCAAGTTTTATGGTCTATATAAGAGTTTCATTTATGCTTTTAAGGTAAAAATGAATAAATTTAGTTTATGTTCTCTGGCTAATTTTCAGAATTCTTTGCTGAATTTCCTAGGATCTCCTAGAAGATGGGCTCCTCCCACATTTTGTCACCAGATTCATTCCAATTTCAACTTTATTCCCTTTCTGTTATTTGCTTCATTTGATTTGCCTACAAACTACTCCCACTTATCTTCATTATTTTTTATTAGATGTGTGTATTATACTTATTTGCTTAAGATTACATATGCTCACATATATTCTTATGTTCTTTAATATAACTCTTCAGATTCATTCTAATTTCATCTTTATTCCCTTTCTGTTATTAGCTCTTGTGATGAGTATGGAAACAAGAGATTAACTGTTATTATTTAATATTTATATTATTATTTAGACATAAGTCAATTGTAATTAATATTATCTTTTAACTATATTCGCTAGATAGATCATTCTACAAGTTTTTATTATACTAGTAGATTATTATTAGGAATTTGTTTGCTTTACTCCTGAACTGTTGTAACCCATCATATTATTCTGTGTGAATTGATTATTGATGAATTTTACATTGGTGTTATGCCATTGAAGCCTTAGCCCTTCGGGCATTATTTCTTTCCACCTTGTCCTGCATCAGATGGTACTAGAGATAAACAAGGTATCTTTCATTCGATCAAACCTCTGCCTCCCCAATTTTCTGGCTATCGTCGCCTGTCGAAGTGTGCTAGAGAATCGACATCAATATCCCAAAAGAGACGACTGTTATTAATTACCAGCAACTAAAAAAGTTACTGCCATCACCCATTGAAGCCTTCACTAAATACAGCCCTAGCCAAACACAATCTTAACAACCACCCCAACACCCCGCGCAAAACAAAATAGAAAAAGAAAAAAAATAATCCTAATCTTGTCCCAGTTCCAAAAAGTTGTCACATTCCATATCTCAAAATACCAATAAGATTAGGGTTGAAGTAGGTTCTTTTAATTATCATTAGGGTTGAGGAAGTCAATCCCATTAAGATTTTTCCCTCCTTAAAATGAGATGACTCTCCTCTAATCCTGCTTGCTTCTGTCCTTTACAAATTGTTGGTGATTTATTTTCTGTCAAAGTACCAGGGTTGGTGGTAAGTTTGGTGTCTTGGGTTCATACACGTGGCACGTGGAGGAATTCTTGAATGAGGTGTATGAGTGTCTGAGGTGTGATGGCCTTGCTTTGTGTTTGTGGCATTGTGCCTTCTTTGCATTTGGTTTTGTTTTTATATGGCCCGGTCTGTATTGTATTGTGATTGTAGTTGGTTTGGGTCTTAAGTTGGTCTTGATAGTTTGTTTATACATTATATGTATTTTTCTGTTTTTTTTTTATTTGTACTTGGTGTCGGTTAGGGATAGGATTTCATCGGCATTGAGTTTGCCTTTGTACCTTGTAGAATTCGTGATGTGGGTTTGCAATAAGTTGGCCAAAATCCCTACTTTTTATGTATATGTTTACACTATCTTATTGTAATCCTTCATATGTAATGAAGTTCTAAATGTTTACCCAAAAAAGTATCTCACACTTCTTAACAATAACTTGTATACTGGAATACTTTTTCTAAGAAACTAATAAATATATTTATTTAATTGTAGTTACAGTTAATTAGTATATGACTCTGTCTCACGCATGGGGTGCTCTCTGCCTAATCAAAGCTTCAATTTTGTTGGTGCTAACATTCAGAGCTTCACAAGAGCAATCACAGTCAAAAGAGCATACTGATTCAACAATCAGTCACTCCATTAAATGCGCTACACGACAAAGAAGGGTAAAATGCACACTTATCCCACTGAACTTGGACCATATTATGTATTAGACGACTAAACTTTTACTTTTTTTAATTGACACACTGAACTAAAGATTATTTTGTAATCGAGTCATTTCGGCTAAAATGACTAACTTCCGTTAATAAATTGATGAAGTGGGGTGGGATAAGGAAAAGGAAAAAACGAAGAATATTATGTGGCTGCCATATCAATTAAAAAGAGATTTTCTTTTTTCAGATGAATTAAGTCCCATCTATTTCATTTTCTTCTTATTAATTCTTTTCCTTCCTCCTCCACATCGGGCCATTGGTCTTAATTGTATCATCAGAAGGTTCTTCCAATTCAATCTCCGTTTTTTTGGTTATAAACCTCAAATTAATCATCAAGAAGTGATAAAAAAGAAGAAAACTAACTTATCCCACGAAGGGGAAACATCTTTTCTTCAATAGTAGATTAAATCATCCCTCTTCTTTCCTTATTCATTATATATATATATATATATATATATATATATATATATATTAACGGAGAAGGAATGAAACGGGATAACACAAGCTTCACACAATCAATAGTGCTGGAAAAAACCAGATCTATATATGCCTAGAGATGATGGATTTGAATAGCTTGGCTGCTTGGATTTTTTGCTTGTTCAAGATAATTATGCTCTTCTCTTTTTCGTATATCCAGATCAATGGGAGAGGATAAACATATAGGGAGAGGGATCTGAGTAACCTTATCCTTTTCGATTGTGGACATCTCTTCTCTTTTTCTTATATCCAGATCAATGGGAGAGGATAAACAGATAGGGAGAGGGATCTGAGTAACCTTATCCTTTTCAATTGTGGACATTTTTACCTCAAGAAACCCCAATCACACCCCCCCCCCCCGCCCCCCACAGAAATCATCTTCAATTGTTGATTATAGACAGAGAACGAGTCGCTTTGTGTTCTATTTTTTTTAATCAATGTTAGATCATGTGTCTAACACATGCCATGCATGTCTGGCTTTTTTTCCCCACATCATGCCATGTTGTAATTTCTTTTGAATTTTAAATAGCCACATTGGAAATAATTTAACGGACATCCAACTTATTTGACAGAATGGGTTAATTTCATTATTTTAATTAGTTTGGTTGGCTAATTGTAAAAATTTAAAGTTAAGTGCGTTATTGCACAAAATGAGTCGAGTTCAATGGTGTAAATGTTAGTTTTTCCGACAAAAAAGATATTCATATCTTTGATGATTTTGATTCTATTTTCACCTTGAAGAGTGGAAAAATTAGGAGATTCAGGTAAGAACTTGATATGACTTGTTACATTCCGTATTATTCCATTTCCATTCCAAGCTTAGTTGCATAACGTGAATTATCCCGTATGTTGACCGTACAAATTGATAATTGGTTAGGATGGTAAATTTGTAATAGTTTAGTGGGAACATTTCCTAGTGCAGTGGTTAAATCTTGATAAGAAAACCCTGAAGTTGGTTGATTCACTTTGCAAGCTACTTTGTGCAAATAATACCAAAGCTTAAGTTAATAAGTTTATATCTAGTCTATCGTCTTCAGAAGTTCCAATGAGAGAATAAGCATACCGAATAATTGGTTTTGTAAGTTGAAGTATATTGCCAATGAGATCCTAGCTAGTGGTTAAGACTAAGGCCTAAGACCTTTAAGTCTTAGGTTCGATTCTCACGTGTGAGTTTGTTTTCTCCCTTATTTGATTGATTAGTGTATTTCCTCTTTTGGTTTAGACTTGATTATGATATTGTAATAGTTATTATGTATTTGATTATATAAATATATTGTACTCTCCAAAATGGGGCTTCAAGGAAAAGAGTTAAAAGTGCATTGTTATTCGGTTAAAATTTTTAGGTCATGTGGTAGATGCATCCTTGCACAAGTTTCTTGAGTATTTACCCTTGCATTGCAGCTTATAGTTTAATCTTTGAAAATTCAGTTGATTCTAAACAATGACGTGTTTCAGTGGGTGGTGTATATCTTGCTGAGAGGATTAATGTCTTTTTGGCTAACAACTGGAAAAGTTTTGCGGGCCAGAACTATTTTGATCCCCATGGACTCTTTCTGTCCGTCCTCTGGTCAGGACCTCTTCTGGTCATTGCTATCATAATATTGGTGAGTTGAGCCCTTAATTTTTACTTTCTTCATATTACTGTTTCGTTCTCTTACTGTTGTTTTCTTATAAACGGTTTCCAGGTAAACACTCTTTTTTCTGTTTGTCAACTGATCGTACGGTGGAAGAAAGTTGAGCTTAGATACCGTGCAAGAATTTCTCGCGAGAAACAAGAATGATTTACCATTCTGCTTCAGACATTTTTACCCAATTTTTCTTGATACACATTAGCGTCACAAAAATATTATATTTGGCGACACAGTAAAACTTGTTACAAATAATTGTATTGTTGGCACTGATGCTAAAAGTAATATTTATGCCGCTAAATGTATATTGGAGGAACCGAGTGAAAAGTGTATTCGAGGAGATCTTAGTCTAAACAAAAACCTGATGGATTGTTTTTTAACAGAAAATCAAGCAATCAACATTTTATCCATTCTTGTATAACAATATATTTTTTTGGCTAATTATCCTTGTATAACATCACTTTCTTACTACATTAATTCAGATCTCATGAAGTAGAATTTTGTAATATACCTTTTTTTCCTAATAATTTTACTTTTTTGGACGTACTAAGAAATTAAATTCTTATGAAGTAGAAAGCAATTTTCTATTTTTTTGTTTTTGTGTATTTTATTTACTTTTTGAGAGAGATGATATCCATTTGATGTGCATTCTTTACCATTTTGCCTTTGAATTATTTTGCATTTGCAGAATTCCAGAAATAGACGTCTTACCTTTTTTGTGGTTTCCAGTCTTACCTTCTTTTTCTTTTCATAATATGTTATTTGCTTTTATATATTGATTATTATATTAATTTTTCAAAAAGAAAAGAAAAGAAAAGGAAAAGATAGTTGTATTACTTTATATTTATACGTCCATAATATAATACTTATCCTACGTATGTCCCTATATACATGTTCACTTATTTTTATCTGTGTATATTGTAGACACAAATTTTGCATTTCTGTTATTAATTATGCACGAGGGTAGAATCGTCTTTTGTCTTCCAGAGACAATCCTGGAAGTCAAAATCATCAAATCAAGCCTCGGTGACAACCCTAGGAGACAAATTCAAATCCCGGTGACAACCCCGGGAGATCAAGACAAACTCTGGTGACAACCCTGGGAGATCAATTCAAATCCCAGCGATAACCCCGATCAAGCCAAATCCCGGTGATAACCCCGGGAGATCAAGTCAAACCCTGACAACAACTCCGGGAGATCAAGTCAAACCCCGGTGACAACCCCGAAAAATAACAAACCAACTTCAGAGACAACCCTGAGGAGTGACAAAAGTCAGCAACAGTCTAATCTCAGAGACAACCTTGAGAAAACACAGCTACCACTTCATCAAACCTGGAGGCAACTCGGAGGGGCAAAATAATAATTTTGTCAACTTAACATCAAATCAAGTCAAATCACTGTCACGAAGGTCATGTAGAACCATAACGTCAATCCCGAGTGAAAACAACACAAGACAGCTCAACGGACGGGCTGCGAAGACTCAAAGATCTGGTCATGGACCCATCTTTTTGATTTCGAAAAATGTCAAATCCTATGTCATTGTGTAGCTCTCGGAAAGGGCTTTCCGGAAAGATATAGCACGCCTCCATCGGACTCCCTGATTGAAAGTTATGAAGGTTCGAGCAGACTGCGTGTTGGTCTGAGTGCACGTATTTCGAAACAACAGCACCCACGGGGCTGGGCCCACCCGGGTTAGCCTCAGGTAGACCCACAGCTACTTTGGTCTATAAATAGACCCCCCCATCAGCCAAAAAGGAAGAGAAAAAAGAGAAAAAGAGAGGGAATTCTGCTCATTTTAGCTCTTAATCCCTCTTACAGTGTTCCAAACTTTGATATTCTTTTTTGTAAACACTTGTATACATATATATTACAACATATCAAGTTTTAACCGGTGAAAATTGAGTTTTCAAATTTCAAAAGCAGTTTAAGCCTCCCTCGCTACACACTGTAAGATCTTTTTCGATCCGAAGCTTTCATCTGCTTTATATATATATATATATATATATATATATATATATATATATATATATATATATATATATATATATATACGGTCCAGATCTTAAGCTTACCCATTATCTAACATACCTTGCATATCCCCCTTTAGCGACGGACCGGGCAACGATTCGGTCCGTCGCTATAGGTTTGATCCGTCGTTATATGTTGTTCGTCGCTATATGTTGTTCATCGCTAAAAGCTAAGACGACAGTTCTATATATTGCGACGGACCGAATCATGGCCCGATCCGTCGCTAAAGGGGGGTATGCAAGGTATGTTAGATAAGGGGTAAGCTTAAGATCCGGACCGTGTATATATATATATATATATATATATATATATATATATATAAATTGTTTATTGTGATTAAATATCAATTTTAACTGTTTATTCAATGTAAAGCTGTAATATTTAAATTTGTGGACTAGATTTATCTAAATCTAGCTATATCTAACTCTTAACCGGTTCAAAAGTTGTAAAACTGGAACCGTTGAGCTAGAATGTTTAAGATTTATTTAAATCTAGTTTTCTTTCTAGTTTTGTAAATATTAAGCAATCGCGCGATCCTAGATCTGTATCTAGAGGAAGTGGGAAGGTTTGGCTACGCTCATGCAATAATTTAACTGATGAATCCTTTGTTTGTGACGTTTAGATTAAATATCTGTTTTATTTCAGTATATTTGTTATGCAGGCTATTCATATGATATTATATGAGCCTAAAAGCCGTGTGATCTAAGATTCAGCTGACAGATCTAGATCCGATTCCCATGATGGACCTTTTTTAGTTGTACAACTAACTTGTAAATCATATGTGTGGTGCTCGGACATTTTTTGATGGCTTTCATGCCCATAAGGAGCCCGACACTTGTATGTATATTATTTTGTCGAAGATGCTTCGCATCTCGAGAATAAAATCAAAACAAGCCGAATACGGAATAAAATGGAAGTATCAAATGCCTCAATTACTATGTGAGCATAAGGGTTTGAAAACCTATTTTCATAACATCATTTCTGTATATTTTGCTTAAAATTGGATTTTTATACAAATCAAACACTTTGTATATAGGTGCAAAAGAGGCATAGCACTACTTCCAAATAAATCACTCAGGCTCAATTAACTGCAACACACACACATTTTAAATAAATTAGAGAATTGAAAAGACGCGGTAACCATGTTTTCACGGAAGTTGGGGGGTGCCTAACACCTTCTTCCTGCTTAAGTAAGCCCCCGAATTCTATGAATCTCGGTTTCCATGGCCTGTTAAACAGAGTCCAATAATTGGGCTTTTTTTGCAAAACCTTTCATAAACTCGATTGAGTTGGTACAACCATTTCACTCCTATCAACCGCTTTGTAAAAAATCAATATTTTCAAATCGTCGACATTTCATGTCAGACTCTTTTGTCAATTTTACCCTTTCAAACCAAATTCGAACCACATAAAAAACATAAAGGGTAAGAAATATTTAAAAGAGAAATTCTAAAAAAGGAAATTTTTCCCGACGTCGACAGGTGGCGACTCTACTAGGGACAGTAAGGGGCTTAAGCCGCATTTCAAATTCCCTTTCTGACGTGTGTGAATGTTGTCTTTACATTATATGGATGTGAATGAATGCTCTATTTACTGCACTTTAGTGCCTCACACAATCTCTGCATTTTGTATTAGTGCCTCGCATAATGTCATCATTTCATACGGTGAGACACGATGTATGTGAATGTATGTTGTGTGATTCCTCCATGAGAAGGTGAACCCATCGGTGTTTGATTATTGGACTCAACGAAGAATAATCCCGCGAGGCTCAGGAAAGTCACCACTCAGATCTGCTCCAATTGAAAGACCGGATTAACTTCTCATCTAGTAAATTGCGATGATCTGGGGACCTTTATGACGAAAAGCCGCAAGAGTAGCCTAAGACAGGTCAACCTCTAATAAACTAAAGGCGAAGGGAGTCTCTTCATGTCTTTCCCTTTCAATTTCATGTAAATTTTGATTCAATATAATTTACGATTCCATGTAAATATAAAGAAAAGAAAAAGAAAAATATAAATATACATTCCATTCCCTATCAAAAACTGTCATGCTATTCTGTCATCAAAACAACTGACATCTGTTCTGTAGGAAAACAATAAAAAAAACCCCTAAAACAGACACATTGCATAGCATGCAGACTATTAGTATTTACCAAGACTAAACTACATAATCTTTTTGTAGGGAAGAAATTGGTCCCGTTACCCGATCAAAGTCTAAAAAGGCACTAAGCCCATCTTCAGACATGGCTGCAAGTGCCCAACCTGAATTTACCTCTGTTTCTCGAGAGGAGTTCGAGGAATTAAGAAACCAGATAGCAGAATTAACTGTCTTTTTGAAAGAACAGAACAAAAAGACTCATGGTCAACAAATACCCACTCAAACAGAAACCTTTTCACAAGGAGATAGCTAGGGTACTAACAAGAAAGAAAAGGAAGCACAAATACCTAAATCTCAAATCCATGAAAGATCCAACAAAACCCCTAAAATCACCGATCTTAAAGAAGATCGAGAAACTAGTGATATTCGAAAGAAAGTTCAGCAAATGGAAGAAACCATCTAGTTAATCAAAGGGACTGGAGCGTATGGGAGTGTGACTTACTGAGACCTCTGTATCTTTCCAGGGTCCCGCTATCCAAACAAGTTTAAAATCTTGGATTTTGAGAAATATGACGGATTGGGTGATCTTAACACTAATTTGAAAGTGTTCATTGGAGAACTCAGATCTTATGTCGAAGATGAGAAACTAAGGATGCAGTTGTTACAGAAGAGTCTGACTGGAGAAGCCAGAGCCTGGTACACCAGACTTGACAATTTAAAAATTCATAGTTGGGAAGAACTAGCCTATTTTTTTCTAAATCAATACAGTTTCTAATCACAAATGGCTCCAGGTAGATATCAAATTACCAAGGTTAAGAAGCAAAATAGTATATCTTTCCATGAATATGCCCAAAGGTGGAGATGCTTGGCTGCTCAAGTCATCCCGTCAATGACAGAAACCAAGATGGTAATGACATTCATTGACATACAAGAAGCTTCGTTCTATGAGAGAGTCTTGACAGGCATAGGAAAACCATTATCTGAAATGATTAAACACAGAGAAATGGCTGAAATGGGGTTGAAGTCTGGAAAGTTTAAAGACCTTACTGCTTTAGAAGTCGTGGTTGAGTACATTCAAGCTGGAAATTATTGGAATAACCCTCAGAGGGTTCATAAAAAGAAAGAAGATGATGTATCATTTGTATTGCATGGACAAACTCAGAGAAGTAATCAAAACTTGCCCATTCAAAGAAGAAGTATTCCCCTTTTCAAGCATCTGCACAATCCTCAAATCCTCCATTGTAAAAAGTTGGAGAGGTCAGACGTCGAAGAGTTTTCACACCCTTAGGAGACTCATTGGAAAATATACTAAAGCTTCTACGGCACATAAGAAAATTGTCCAACTCCTTCCCCCATCTAATCCAAGTGGAAGGAATTTTGACTCAAGCAAGAAATGTGCTTATCATTATAGAGCTCTGGGTCATGATACCCAAGATTGCTGGTCTCTCAAACACAAAATCCAAGATATGATAGACAGTGGGGAAATTATGGTCACTACACAAGAGCAACCACATGTTTAAGATAAGCCTCTGCCTCAACACAAGGAAAAGAATGTCAACATGATCAGTATGGGAAGTGGAAAAGGTTCCAAGTACCTTAAGTATGTAGGGGACTCATCCCAAGTAAACATGGATAACTCTGGCAACTGGGACTATTCAGAAAGTCAATTTTTGATAGAACGGGAAATAAAATATATCAAGGAACAGATGGGTCAACTGGTAGAATTGATGGTACATCAGCACCAAATAACTCGACAGATGATCAGTCAGGGGCAAACAAATCTCCTCTCCATCATAACAAGGGATCAACAATGATTCCAAAAGAATGAAACTTGGGAAGAAAAACATGCAAGGAAAGTTAGATCCCAGGCTCGTCGAGAATATGTGGATAAAAGAAAGTTCACTCCTTTAGGTCAACCGATAGAGGAGATCTTGCAGATGTTGATCAATGAAGGGAAGATCACAGAACTGTTACCCCCAATCAATTTCCGTTCTAAGAGATTTGATGTTACTGGGATATGCCAGTATCACTCCAACACTTCTGGCCATAACACAAAAAGTTGTTGGGCACTTCGTCACCTGATCCAAAATATGATTAATAACGGTGACCTGCAAATGGTAAATAATGGTAAAACCATGCCTGAAGAGGAGGAGATATTTCCTCCGGGAACACAAAGATGGAGGGACGTTATAGCAATCATATCCTCTGAAGGAGACTTGTCTGCAACACCTCTTATAATCCAAGGAATGAAGGTCCAAGGAGTAAAATATCCTTTAAAAGTGACTGCACCCGAGCCTCTAATGTTGCCCTTCAGACTGCAGTATCCTGTAATCAGCTTGAAAAGAGTCCCCTGGAACTATGGAAAAGATGAGGGATCAACTTCAAATCAAACTGCTGCTATATTGAAGGAAAACCCGCTGTATTTACTGTAGCGAGTAATGAAACCAGTTATTAAATCCACGGGGAGAGTGCTCGAGGAGAAAATTGAAGAATTCCTCAGCAAGATGAAGCCAAAGTGGTGAAAAGATTAAAAGAAGCACCCTGACAGATATCCATTATGGATTTGATTTTATCTTCGAAAGATCATCGCAAGGTCTTAGTGCAAGTATTGGAAGAAGCTCACTTGCCAAAGACGACATATACCGAGAAGTTTCATCATTTGATAGATCACATTTTGAACAGTAATGTGATATCGTTCACCGATGATGACATACCATCAGAAGGGACGAGGCATTGCAAGTCATTACACATAGCAGTGATGTCCTCAGGATATGTTGTAGGAGGTATGTTGATAGATGGAGGATCGTCCTTAAACATCTGTCCCTATGCCACGTTGGAAAGAATGAAGATCAATCCCAATCAAATTCGAAGTAGCCACATAGTCGTAAGAGCCTTTGACGGGTGTCGACGAAATGATGTAGGAGAAATTGAACTTCCAGTGGAGATCGGTCCACATACCTTCTACATATCCTTTCAAGTGCTAAACATTACCACTGGATATAATTTGTTGTTAGGAAGACCGTGGATCCGTATGGTAGGAGCTGTTCCATCCACCCTTCATCAACAAGTTAAGTACATCATTAATGGCAATTTGGTAACTATCAATACTAAACCAAATTATCCTGTCCATGTACAGAGTGATATGCCTGTGATCAGTCTCAATGAGGGAGTTGAGCCTGTCAGTTTTAAGCCCTTGCGGTGAGTAACACTCAATATTAATCTATTGGTGCCCTAGCTTTAAAGCCCAGAGTTTCCACCGAAGTAATGTCGGCTAGTCAAGAAATGATATCCTTAGGTTTCTGGCCTGGAAAAGGGTTAGGGAAGAAGTTCGATTCAAATTCCTAGCCAGATAGGGAAGGCTAGATTAGGCTATTCATCTGGATCAGACCATCGGAACTCGTACAAGCATCCACTGGTTCCTTCCTCTACCATTTTGCTACCAAACCTTATGAATGTAGGATTCGTTAAATCAACAAGGAAAATCCCTATGACTGTATCAAGAATGCTAATTCCTAAGGTTAATTCGGCCAGTGAAAAGGAAATCTAGACTCCTATTAAGGAAAACAATGAAAGGAATGAAAGGTTTCTGCAAGAAGTGCAAAACCGGTTTGCAAAGATTCATTTTCTGGCACATACTGAGGGTATGAACGAGGATATCCCAGATGATGACTATTCAGAAGATCAAATCCTGATCCCTCGCATAAATAGGGCTAAGGAGAACCGTTCAAAGAAAAGTATTGACCTTGATATGAATTCAGTCATGGTCATCATCAAAGAGGAGGAGGACATTAACTATCCCTTCGTCACAGCTGTCAACAAAGACTTAACCCTAGATAATTGGAGCAGCACTCCTTGCATCAATCGAAAAGGGTAAAAAGAGCAAAAAGTCCATCTGCCCTGGAGTGTAGATATTATTGACTGCTTACTTTTGTTGCACAATATTAGCAGTTACTTTTGTCATGCTTTTGCTAACGCTTTGTATGATCAAACAATCTCATATATTAAGTGAAAGCATTTTGTTTTCAAGACTCTAGAGTTGGATTTGTCTAGTCTTGCTGATGAAATGCCAAATCTCCACAATGACTACAACTTTGATGTAGAGTTGGACTTTGACTTGATGATGATTAAGTAAAAGGAGATAGAGGACTATGAGGTGCCTAAGGAGATCAAAGAATGGGCCGAAGACAAACCCAAACCAAACCTTGATCAAACCATTTCTATAAATATCGAAACCTTAGGAAACCCTAAAGAAATCCAGATTGGCATGGGCCTTACCCCAAACCAAAGAAAAGACCTGATTGCTCTATTAACTCAATTCCAGGATATGTTTGCATGGTCACATGAGGACATGATTAGTTTGTGTGATGCCCCCAAATTTGGGTACTTTCAACCCACAGATATGGTGTTACACGATACTACTAACTATACATTCATTCCATCGAAACAACATCAAAATGAGTGTATTTACTACATTCTTATTACAATAGTAATGAATCCTTTCCCAGATTCTGTAACCAAATACATTCTTCATTTGTCATAATATAAATTCATACAAATATACTAGTCTATTACAGGATAAACTACTTATCGATCTTAGCTTTGCCTTTATCCTAATTGGAACCCTCTGTTCGCTTGGCCTTAGCTGCAATCATATAATTCAAGCAAGAAGTGAGCATAACTAGCTCAACAAGTCTAGCAATATATAATACTAGTATCACCTCGAGAATTATATGATTATTCTTCACTAATTGAACAAATAGTTATGAAGTACTATGAAACATTGAAATAACACTTTTAATTCTTATAAAACAATTCCAAAGTATATATAGTAACTTAGGAATTCTGAGTAGGTCAAAAGACCATGAACATTCTCTTTTTGATTTTCATTCATGAAAAAGGACAACCCGACTTTAAGTCCGTAAGTTTGATATATCTTACGAGCACTTCTAGGTGATCAGCCTATAGTACTCTATGTTGATCAACACTCACCCGTTAAACATATCTACGTTTAAGTTTTGATAACCTCACGTGCACATCGAATAATCGATGTAATATACTTTTGTTTATTCATACTCATGCTTACCTTTGAATCCGTACCAAATAATTGGCATAGGATAGCGTTATCAATACTATATCGAAAGACTTGTAAACAAATCAATCAAGCTTTTAAAGTTTGTCTAGTCGAGTTAAAACTGGCATTGACTCTTTCGTAAAATATTTCATGCATATTATAACATGAATCACAGAAACTTGACTAACACGAAGGTTAGACAACCGTTAAGGAAACTTGCCTTCAAGTGTCTTCAATTAAAATTCAACAGTTCTTGGTCTTTACAGTTTCTACATGATATATTCACATAGCGTACTGGAATTAGCTACCAAACAATCTAATCACATTATTTTTACCAACTTCTTTCTCTTCTATAACTTAACTAAATTTATTTCATTAATAATATTCGTTTATTAACTTTCCTATGTCATTAAACCAACACTCAACAATCATTACTTAAGTACAATAGTAGTTAAAACCCTAATTGATTCGTTAACTCAGATAAACTCTTCTCAGATTACCGATATCGGACTCCGTATAGTACGTACATAGGTTTTATCTTCATTTCTTGTTATTCACGTACTACGCACATCTATTACATAAGGTATAATACTAGGACGCGCGTTAAACTTGAATACGATTCAGGATTTACATTCTCGCACTTTACGTTCTTCGTTTAATTACTTTTAAACAACGTTAGATTCCTAAGATCATCGCTATACATGTTATCTAGGAATTGTCTTTTCATATTTATTAAGTATATACATGCCCCATAGTTATTATGTAAATAGTTGGGTTCATAATTAACAGAGTCAGACATTTTTCCCTTACCGGCGCTACGACGCCAGTTTCAAGTACATAAGCTGCGTTGCGGCGCAACTCTCCAGTACCTTCTCCCCCGTTACGCGGTGCCACTTTCTTAGGCTTTGGAGGCGCTGCGGCGCCGGCCTTGAGCCTTTTAAATTTTTTAAGTTTTTCATTTCAAATTCTTTCCGGGCTCGTAACTTAATCGTTATAAGTCGGAATTGGCTCATTTAAAAGCCGTTATCTCACCTATCTCGCATACGCCGATTGAATTTGGATAGAAGTAGTTTTTAAATCCGTTAACAATGAAATTACGGTTTAAATTTTCTATTACGCGTTCGTTTAACGTTCGTAAACGTTCATAACTTGTTTCTTCATTTTAAGTTAAAATTCAACCATTCTTGAGTCCACGACTCTTAAACATGTTATTCTATGTTATGCCATTGAAAACTAAGGTTTTCGAGTTAAACGGCGACTTTTGACTACTAATCCGAGTATTCTACGATTTCGACTATTATCGTCTAATCTCGTAAATTTTGCCATTAATTCGTTACTCGAGATTTATACACCAAACCAAATGGAATCAATCCATTGGTCAGTTATTTATAACCTAACCAAGAAATATGCATATAACTTATACTCAATGGTTTTCAATTTGTCCATCAACAACCAATTCAACGTTTTAATGGTTTTCTTTGATTAAAGCTCACTTAGACGCTTATGATTCTTACTTATACATGGCTTATTAATGTTTTAATTCACTAATAGCCATCCTTATTACTCCGGAAGAGACATGCTCCACCAAATCATACTTCTTTATGAAAAATAAAATAGAAAATAATCGAAGACTAAAGATTACGTATTGTTACCTTAGTGTTCTTCGCGTTCTTGATTTAAGCTTAAATACTTTGATTTGATTCCTCTTGATTACTTGTTATTGCTCTTCTCTCTCTCTCAATATATTTTTCAATGTTGGCTAAACTAACAAATGAACCAACATAAGCTTCCTTATATAGAAAACCAAATGGAGGGTAATTTGGTCATAAGGGCCACCTCCTTACTATTCATTTTTTTCCCACCAAGCTTCCTCACTTTTTTGGCCACCAAGTAGCCGTCCCACATGCCCATGGGTTTTGCCCATCCAGTGATCCATCGGTTCGACCCACGGTTTGGTTTCTTGGTTTGGGCTTAGAATCTATTCATATCGGGCCTATCTCGGGCTTGATATAATTTAACATTGGGCTTGACATAAATCATCCTCTAATTGGAATTGATAAAGTCTAGGTCCAATTACTAAAGTCCATTAAGAACTAATCGTATTCTACTCGTATAATCCTAGTATTCTCTTCGTATATACCTCGTACGATATTCGTATTATACGTCGTAATAATCTTCATACTATACTCGTATAATAATTAGTATCATACTTGTATTTCTCACATATAATAACTATAGTTATTATACATAGCCATTTAGTTCTCGAAAATCACTTTTCCTAACACTTAGGTTTTAAATTCGCAGGTGAAAATTTCGTTTGCCATAACTGAAATATTATTAGATATTCTATTTCGTCTTAGAATTCTATCATTACGCGTTTTTCAGAAATTCAAAATTTATTCCCGAGCAGAAATAGATGAATAGTATTTTTACAGAAATTTCTTGGAAAACTTTTATTTTCGTCTTGAAAATTCAAAATAATTAATCCTAGCACATAGCCAAAATTCTAACCACATCCGAACATTATGGGTCATAGAGCGACCTTTAAATAGTTTACTCACGTAACTAAACAATTAAATTCATTTAATTCATATAATCAAATAAAAATTTAATTCACATAAAATTCGATTTTTCTCGGGCGTTACAGTTTGTTTACTGATATTGTCATTCATCGATTGCCCATTAAAGAAGGATTCAAGCCAGTCAAGCAGAAGCTTAGGAGACTAAAACTTGAGTGGAGCCTGAAAGTCAAAAAAGAAATTGTTAAACAATTCAAAGCTGGCATCATCATGGTATCAACCTACCCTGAGTGGCTGTCCAATATCGTTCCTGTGACTAAGCTCGGAGAAAAGGTACAAGTATGCGTTGATTATCGAGATCTGAACAAAGCTTGTCTCAATGACAACTTTCCAGTACCTTTTATCCACATACTAATAGACAACACGGTGCAGTATGACATGTATTCTTTTGTTGACTGCTTCGCCGGGTATCATTAGATCATGGTTGCTGATGAGGACAGAGAGAAAACATCCTTAATTACTCCATGGGGAACCTTTTGTTACAGACGTTTATCCTTCGGCCTTATCAATGCTGGTGCCACCTATCAGCGAGCCATGATGACCCTTTTCCATGACATAATACACAATGAAATAGAGGTCTACGTGGATGATATCATTGTCAAATCCTGAAAAGAAGATAACCATATCAACCATCTCAAAAAGATTTTTAATCGATTGTGCAAATACAACTTAAAGCTGAATCCAACCAAATGTGCCTTCGGTGTAAAATTAGGTAAGTTGTTGGGATTTCTAGTAACCAACAAAGAAATCGAATTGGATCCTGCCAAAATTGAAGCAATCACCGAGATGCCTGTGCCCCGAACAGAAAAGGAAATACGGGGATTTCTAGGGAGAATCAATTTCATAAGCAGATTCATATCTCAAGTCACAGCAATGTGTGAGCCCATCTTTAAGCTGTTAAGGAAAAATTCCTCCATGAAGTGGAATGAAGAGTGTCAAAAATCTTTCCGTTCCATCAAGAAGTAGTTGATCAAAGCTCCTGTCTTGGAACCCCCCAAGAGACAAGGTTCCCATGTTTATGTACCTGTCAGTTAATGACAATGCTATGGACTGCATACTAGGGTAAAAAGAAGATAGAGGCAAGGAAAAAGCTATCTATTACCTCAGTAAAAGATTGAACAGCGGCGAACAGAAGTACACTTTGATTGAAAAGACCTGTTGTGCGTTAGCATAGGCCGCTATGAGGTTACAACATTATCTTTATGGGCACATAACCTATCTCATATCCCACATAGATCCTTTGAAGTATGTATTCAATAAATCCATGTTAAATTATCGACTGTCCAAATGGCAGTCGATCCTCCAACAATTCGACATCATCTACATGACTCAAAAGTTTATCAAAGGTCAAGGAATTGCGGATCAATTGGCCTAAGCACCATCAGAGAATTTCGAACCCTGGAAACATATTTCCCAGATGATGGAATAATTACAATTCAACATATCCATCGAGAAAATATAGTCCGATCTTGGAAATTGTATTTTGATGGAGCCGTAAATATGGAAGGCGTCGAAACAGTGGCAGTTCTTGTATCTACAACAGGGGAACACTATCCCATGGCCATCAAGCTACAGTTTGTTAACACCGACAATACGACTGAGTATGAAGGCTGTATAATGGGATTGAAACTGGCCCAATCTATGGATATCAAGCGGTTGTTGGTCTTTGGGGATTCTGAGCTGGTCATCAAGCACATTACCGGGGCATATCACACCAAAGAATTGCATTTGTTGCCCTACCATCGGCAGGTTATCAAGATGGCTATGGAGTTTGAAGAAATAGCTTTCATCCACATCCCTAGGAACATAAATGATAGCACGAATGCACTAGCAACCCTGGCTTCTTTATTCAACATATCTGAAAGGGGAGGAATCCCAAATATCAAATTTGTAAGCCAGAAGACACCATCTTATGGGAATTATATTAGAAAAGTATCAGATGAACTGCCTCCCATCAAAAAGCCCTGGTATTTTGACATCGAAGAATATCTTCGAGATGGATCTACGCCCGTTGGGGCAAGTCAAGCTAAAAGAAAGTGAATCCATAAAATAACCCTGAAATTCTATTTAAGCAGAGACACACTTTACAAAAGGGATGTTGGAATAGGCCTTTTAAGATGCCTGGACAAAGATTAAGCCCAAAGACTCATAGATGAAGTTCATGGTAGAGTATGTTGTCCGCACATGAGCAGTTCTTTACTTGCCAAGAAGATATTAAGAATGGGGTATTATTGTATTTCCCTCAAAGCCGGCTGTAACAATCACGTCAGGAGATACTATCAATGCCAAGTCCATGGAAATGTCATCCATGCTCCTCCAAACGTGTTGCATTATATAAGTTCATCGTGGCCCTTTTCAATGTGGGGAATGAACGTGATTGGGCTAATAGAACCCAAAGCCAGCAATGGTCATCGATTCATCTTTACCGTGATTGATTACTTCACCAAATGGGTAGAAGTTGTCTCTTTTCCCATGGTCACCAAAGAGGTAATCATTGGTTTCGACAGAAATAATATAATCTGTCGATATGGACAATCGGAGGTGATCATATCAGATAATGCCAAAAATCTAAACAACCAGATGATGTAGGAATTATGCAATAAGTTTCGCATCAAACATCTTAACTTTGTCATTTATCGTCCCAAAATGAATGGTGCAGTCGAAGCCGCCAACAAGAATATTAAGAAAATTATGCAAAAGATGTCCGTCAATCACGAGGGATGACCTGACTTACTGCCTCTTACTCTGCTAGCCTACAAAACGTCAATGCACACTTCTACTAGGGCTACCCCCTACTCATTAGTCTATGACATGGAAGCATTACTCCCCATAGAACTAGAGATGGAGTTGTTAAGAGTGTTAATAGATGCTCAGATGGAGGAAGACCAATGGTTGAAAGAGCGGTACCACCAGTTATCTATGATAGATAAGAAGAGTGCTACAACTATATTTCATGGTCAATTATATCAGCAGAGGATTGCTCGGTCATACAATAAGAAATTTTGGCTTCGATAATTTAAAGAAAATGACTCGGTGTTAAAGAAAGTCCTTGCTAATCAAGATGAAGCCAAGGGAAAGTTTGCCCCGAGCTAAGAATGCCCTTTCATTATCAAGGAAGTATTGACAAAAGGAGCCCTCAGATAGCAAGAAATGGACGATGAAGAATTTCCCCAATTTATCAACTCAGACACCGTAAAGAGGTACTATGTTTGAAATGCTTGCAAACTGCCATCCTGGTCCAGAAAAAGAAAGAGAGATAAAAAATCAATCAAGTCAATTCAGGTTTTCACTACAAAGCTTGAACTAGGAAAGACCTGATCTCCCCCACATCAATGAGAGTACGTAGGCAGCCATCTATGGTGTGGTCAAACCAAAAAGAAAATGCCAAAAACCCCGCAAACCAAGCTCAAACCCTAATAAACACCTTTCAAATCCCCAGAATACTCAACTCTAAAATACCAGCTTTAAACCATTCAAGTCAACTCTGAACTACGTAAGACCTAATCTCCCTCTAGGAGTACGTATGTAACCATCTATGGTGCAGTTGAACCTTCAAAAGAAAGCCAAACACTTTGCCTAAACCTTAACAATATCAAAAGACCAGTTCCAAGACACCAAAAGCGGGTACACCAGAAAAGCCTAAAGATCAACAACTCATTCTGAGAGATCCTAGGACATCTCAAGGTCAATCCATCAAGGAGAAGTTCGGGACACATCAAGATAACAAGTTATAAGGAAAATGACAACTATCAAGCAAGTGACAAGACATATCTAAAAGGGAAGTGAGTCAAAATATATTTTTTTGCCATATAATACTGTTTGATATATACAATGTATCATGTGCATGACAAAAATAGCTAACCTAGTCTATGTAGGAAAATGAAAGCTAGTGTGACGCCCCCAAATCCAGGTACTTAAAATCCGAACTCGGTGCTTCACGATACTATTTCTATAAGCTGAATAATACAATAATAATATTACATTCAAACTTAATTTACATACATCAAAGTTTACTTCCCAGGTACGAGACCTTCAAATACATTCCTTACAATACTTGAATAGATACCAATACTAACTATAACCATTAACTCATAATATAAACTCATTCGAACAGCTTTCCTTTCCCCTTGTTCGTGCCTGATCCTTCAGGTTGCTGAAAACATTTAATTTAAGCAATGATGAGCATTTGAGTGCCCAACAAGTAATAGCAACTATATATATAAGTTGAAAGAATATAAGTATTCTCTTTACATAACACTTCTACAACGAATCAAAAGTTGTGAAGTAATCTGTACTGATAAAAAATTCACATAACAACTCTCTTTCAAATTCTTAAAATTTGGCTCTACCCATGAATAGGGTTTAAGAAACATACTATGAACATTCTTTTCATTTTCGAAAAGGTTTAGCAGAAATCCATCCGCAAACCGTCATAACTTACAGGCACGGAGGGTGATCAGCCCCGTTGTACCCTGTATTGATCAATACTACATAACCTGAATGAAATTCCTCGCTCACTCTATCAGCCTTGGGCGCAAAAATTTTCCCATATAGGGATGTTCATACATGCTTGGTTCCAAACCCGAAGGTTTTTAATCTTGCTCAACAATAATATGTAATTCAACATATATATATATATACGGGTAATTAACAAAGGTGTAACAACATGTGAATAAATGCCATGATTATTCAAGTGGGGACACTTGTATAATCATTTAGAAATTAACGAACAAAATATATATCTGAGCTAATATTTTGATAATCAAAGCGTACATAATCTGTACAGGAATAGAAAAGAATTCTGAAACTTCTTACTCATGTCCATTGCATAAAGGAAATGCAAAGGTAAGATACTTGCCTGATTTGCTGATTACAAGTCTCAATTTAGATTCTATCTCTTTATCACAACCTATCAATAATCAGATCATTCGTTCGATTAGAACAATGTATCATAACACATAGAACTGTCTATTATAGTCAGCACATGGTCTAATCACATCATCACATATATCTAACATGCATTACGTCCTAAACAATCATAAACATAGTCAAATATCTAAGTTCGGGTTAATTTCTGATAATTGTCGGTGTACCGACAGCTTTATCGGGTAAATACTGAGTCTAAGACTCTTATTCTGTACCTCAACATCTGTAAATATCAGTTATTTTATTTTTAAATGACTTAAAATAATTTTAAAACATTTATTAAAATTTATCATGCATTTTCAAACATCGGAATCATAATTAAATGATTTAAACATCAAACAATTCTATTATCATTAATAATTAATTAATATTAAACTATTAATAAAACCATTGCCAAAATATAAAAGTTATTTATAATAACTCAAACTATTTTTAAAACATTTATATTACCCTTAAATGATTTTTAGAACAATTAAAATTATTTTTAAATAATTACCATTAATATTTAAATATTAATGTACTATTTATCCAAATATTAAAAGTCATTAATTATAACTTAAAATATTTTTAAATCCTTAATATCCTTTTTAAATGATTTTTAAATAAATAAAACCATTTTTAAACTATTTATTTAAGAAAAATTATTAAATAAACTAAATATCATTAATATTATCTTAATATCATTAATATTTAATTATTAATGAAATTATCCTTTAAATATTAAAAGTTATATTTTATAACTTAAAATATTTTTAAATACCTTATTTTTATTTAAAATAATTTTTATAATATTAAAATTATTTTTAAACTAAATTATTTAATATAATCATTAAATAACTTTAATATCATTAATAATAATTAATTAGTGAAATTCATCACAAAATATTAAAAGTCATGGAAAATAACTTAAAATATTTTCTTATACCATAAAATAATTTTTCATGATTTTTCATGAATTAAAACTATTTTTAAATCATTTATTTAATATTATAATTAAATAAATAAATACCTTTTATATTCTAAAAATATTAAATATTTATGAAATATACTCAAAATAATTAAAAACTATTTTTCGAATTTTAAAATAACTTTTCAGAATTTATTAGTATTTTTAATAATTAAAATCTAATTTTTCTAATTTTTAAATCATTTTCGGAATTTTCAGAAATTGAAAAATTTAAAATAAATCAAAACCGTCGCTAAAGGATTTAGCGACGATTATCTGTTGCCTTAGGTGTTCTTGAGCCTTAAGAACACTGACAAGGCAGTTTCGAGGGGGCTAGTTTGACCACGATTTTAGATCGTATCGTGATGTTTCTGGGCAATCTAACACATACATCTTGTAGTTCTCATGTAAGACTAAAATTAACAACAAACATCATGGTTAAAAAAACATTTGATCTAAGAGTTATTAGCCATCAAAAAGTCTGACTAGGCTGTTCTTCAACCGAAGAACAGTCGAGGTGCCTACTTTGGATCCTTATAACGTGCAATATGTGTATTGTTTGTGTGATCTATCAATTGGAGTGTGTAGAAAACATGTAGGACTACAACTATAAAGCATCATAACACTAAAAAAATCATATCATGAGCAAGATCTAGCCGGTCAAAGTTGACCACGGAAATTGCTCAAAAAAAATCTGGGTTCGTGTTCTTCAGCGTTTTCGGTCAATAGAATTTGACCATGAATAACTCCCGATCTATAATAGGTATGAACTTGATTATTTTTGTATATTAAAGAACACATATCAGGCTACACATAACAACTTACAAACAACAAAAAAAGTAAATAATCACAGAGATATCAGCTCTGACATTTGATGAAAAATCACAGAATTCGGTTTTTCCAACTTGCTCAAATCTTCAAATTCGTGCACTTTGATGTTATGGGTCTTTGATTTATCAACTTAGAACATTAATAGACTCCCTATTACACAACTTTAAACAATCAATTGCATCAATTAACATCGAATCGAAGGATTTCTAATTTTTGGGATTTCATACCTTTTCTTAATTTGATTTCTTGATTTCTGACTTTGATCTTCTGTTTTTGATGCTTGTGATCATGGGGTTGTGCTTAGGAGTGTATGGGCAAGTGTTTTTGGGAGCTAAGATGTTGAGAGAATCTAGTTTGGAGACTTGGGCAATTTTAGTGTACATTTTAAGCTTAATCTCTCCTTAATTTATAGAATTGATTGAATTCAATCATGTAAGGCTGATAATTGATGGGTGTAATGGTATAGTAGCATGGATAACTTCTAGAAGCCATTGATTAGCTAGCATAATTGAAGATTCCATCAACAATGCTACTAATAATACACTAAAATGGACAAAAAGGGTATTTTGGTAATTTCCCATATAATTTCAAGGGCAATTATGTACATGGCAATTAAATGTAATATTTAATCACTAGATGGTAATTCTTATCATTTACCAATTAATTTCCATCCTTTGGTAAATTAAAACATTTATACATTAACATCGTAATTAAACCCGATAATTTAAAATTAGGGTTTTCGATTGAATATTTAGGGTTCTATAATTAGGGTTTCTTAACGTCATCAATTAGGGTTTCTAATTGACCATTAGGGTTCTCTAATTATCTGTGTATGTTACTAACACAGTCATTACAGTTTCTAACTTCAACCGGTTAAGGTTATAATAATTAGGGTTTGTCCTAATTATCGACGTACAAAAGTAATTAGGTTTTCCTTCTAATTACCGACATTCTTATACACAGTAACTTCATATACACAGTCACTACTCAGTCATATCTCATAACTGAGTTTAATAATTAGGGTTTCACAGCACGGTAATATGCTATGACCTAATTGACCGTCATTGCTCAATATTATCTGTCCGCATTTACACAGTACATATTTATGGTACTGTAAAATCATTATATAAATAATATAATATTATTATTCTCATCTCTTGATCACAATCCCAATCCAGGGTTTGGATCTTATATCTGAATTCTCTTTCTTACACAACATCAATAATCAAGTTAAAATAATTAACTTAAATATTCTGAACAAATCATATAATAAAATATTTATTATATAATTCTAATTACCACTTCATTTATTATTTCCAATCATGTTTTCATGGAAAATAATTAATAAAAATATTTCGGCTTACAGAAATTAATTACCATAACAATATAATTTGTGGTAATTAATTATCCCAAAATTATTTCTAATTTTTCAAGTAATAAATATATTCGCATTTATCGTTCACATTACTAGACATTTATTCTCGTCATTAAATAAATAAAAAAAAATTATATGCAAAATTTCTGATTTATTTTATATAGAAAATCTAGGGTTATTACATTCGCCCTCCCTTATAAGGATTCCGTCCCCGGAATCACCGCTTTAAAACTCATATGCAGAAGGGTACATAACATATAATCACTGTACATAGACCTCGACCATACTTGATCGAACTGGTCTTTAACTATTCTTCATAACACTCTGATTAGGCAGAAATTTGATTTCTAGAAGAACTCAAATTCCTTATTCAACTTTTCTTACAAAATAAAATAATCTACTACATGTGTAGGAAAATCACATAAGATATATAAGTGATTCAAATAGCACCAGGAGTTCTGTTTCTAGCTGCCACCGTATCCTGGACCGTCATGTTGAAGACCCTCGGAGTTGCTACCGTTGGGGTACTAGTTGAGTGTGGTCCTGTTATTGCTAAAGAACCACTGCTCCTCCCCGTGGTTACGTTTCCTGCCTCCATTCCCCTTTTTGGACAGTTCCTCACCTTATGCTCAGTCGATCCGCATATAAAGCATCCACTGATCATCCTTGAGTTGGGGCAGTTGGGAGAGATATGACCCTCTTGCCCGCACTTGTAGCATACAAACTTGCCCTTCAGACACTCGCCAGAGTGATTCTTCCAGCAGTTCTTGCACTGCACTACCTGCTTCTTTGTACCTTCCTGCTTCACTTGCACGTTCTCAGAAAAATTCCTCATTCTTTTCTCACCCCTATTCCCACTACTACTTTCTATCTTTACTGCTCCTCCTGACTGCTTTTGTTCTTCTTCTGCTTGTGGTAGAGGCTCATGGCCTCACTTCCCTGTTCAGCTATGATAGCCTTCTCCATGAGTGCTGCAAAAGTATTAATTTGAAGTACTGACACCTTATTGTAGAGCCAGGGTTTTAAGCCCAGCTCAAATCTCCTTGCCTTTCTGGCTTCTGTATCCACTTGATGTGGAGCAAACCTAGCCAACTCATTAAACTTTGCGACATACTCTGCAACAGTCATGTTCTCCTGTTTTAACTCCAGGAATTTCACCTCCATTCTAGACTGCATACTAATAGAGAGATAGTTTTCAATAAATAAATTCTTAAATCTATCCCAAGTAATTTCTTCTTCTCCTGCCCGAGTCTTATTTGCCTCCCACCAAAAGTTAGCTTCCCCTTTCAACATATAAGTGACAAAAGTGGTCTTTTGCCCCTCATCTACTCTAGCAATTATGAACGCCTTTTCTATTTCGTTCACCCATGTCTGGGCTTCTATAGGGTCAGCTGATCCTCTGAATTCTGGTGGTCCTACAGCTTTAAAGTCTTTAAAATTTGCCAAGCGATTGTCTAGCTGGTTCCCTGTAGCTGGTATTTCCCTGCTGCATAGCCTGAGCTACCATGTTTGCAAAGTTTTGCATCAGTTCTGGCTGTCGTTCCCCAGCATTAATAGATTCTTCTATCCTTTGGTTTCGAGTTTGACGTCTTGGCAGCATTATCTGATTAAATAAAACCATAAATTATACCCTTACATTTTAAACCTTATTGCATAAGATTAATGTATTAAACTCGTTTCAATTCTCAATCTTAGATTCATATTCATTTATTGAATATGTACATAGCACATCCTGCTTTAATCAACAGCTATCCCTTTGTGACTACGAAAGTCGGGATTTAAAATCTTGACCAACATAAAAGTTGAAAATAGTTCATTACTTATCACACATATTACATAACATAACCCATACTACTTATTTACCAAGCCTTTCTTCTAGGACATTCATTCGATTGATGTCCTTCCATCCCATAATTAAAACATCCACCTTTCTTATAGTCGAGGCAACGAGGAGAGGTATGTCCCTCACGGCCGCAAATATAACATATCTTTTTCCCTTTCTTCTTGTCAGGTTTTCCTAAGTCAGGGTCTTCTATCTTTCTTTTTCCCTTACCTCTCGGAGCTGCACACGATGTGTTGCTTGGGGCTTCCATCTGGTCAATTTGTAGTTTGAGCTTATCCTGCTCTTCCATTGTTTCTAGCAACGCTTGACGCAGTTGAATATTAAGCAACGCCCCTATCTCCCACAGCCTTTCCAGCGTAGCAACCTTGTTCTCCAGATACTGCACCTTCGTTGATGCTTGAGCAGCTTCAACTTTAGTGTCTGAATCACTATCTGTCAAATCCAATATTTCTGGGTCTGATGCTACGTTTTCCACGATAGCCACCTCGTCTGATTTGGGTTCCCTGTGAGCTTCTATTTCAACTGTTAGCCTCGATATTAGCTCGGGGGTATGGACCTGATCCTTCTTATTCCACATATCTTTTCCACCAGACATCTACATACATAAGTTACCCTGATTAGCATATAGTATATATACACAGTAATCAAGAGTTCTATATACGTTGTCTCTTATTTTGTTTGATGATGAATTTATTCAATCCATCTCTATAAACACATCAACGCCTATCTTTCTCTGCCGAAAGGCAGCTCCATCCACTTCGTGTCGAATCGCATAAAGGCGATGTCTAAAGTCTGCTTCAAGGTATATATCCTGGTGTCTTTGGCTTCTATCTCAACCTTCAACTGTCCTATCTGTATATATGTCTCTGCTCCAACCTCCCTCGTAACTCGACTAATTCCATCTGTGTTCGGTGAGCAGCATCCTTGTACTGCTGTTCCGAAATCTGGAGAGTACGATTCTGTGCCTCCGCTTGCTCAGCTCTAACCTTTAAGTCGTTGTTTCTAACTATCAAATCTCTTATCATCTCACTGTCTGTGTACTCCTCGCTAGAGTCCATCGTCTCTTGGGTTAAGGAATTACTATCTTGACTTTCGTCATCCATCCTATGACCACAATAAGCGAGACAACATTAGTACTGAAACAAAATATATTCATCGATAAAATGAAGTAATATTTTATTTAGTACAGCTAAAACTTGATGAATCTCTTCAACTCATCATATCCTATAACTTCTCACCAAAGTACTTCGTCTCTTGGTTCACTGAATATCTATCTTAACTTTCGTTCTCCATTCTACTAAGGTTATAACCTAGGTTTCGCATTCCTAACGTTTAAAACCTACATCTTTGATACCAACCTGTGACGCCCCCAAATCCAGGTACTTGAAACTCGAACTCGGTGCTTCACGATACCATTTCTATAAGCTGAATAATACAATAATAATATTACATTCAAACTTAATTTACATACATCAAAGTTTACTTCCCAGGTACGAGACCTTCAAATACATTCCTTACAATACTTGAATAGATACCAATACTAACTATAACCATTTACTCATAATATAAACTCATTCGAACATCTTTCCTTTCCCCTTGTTCGTGTCTGAGCCTTCAGGTTGCTGAAAACATTTAATTTAAGCAATGATGAGCATTTGAGTGCCCAGCAAGTAATAGCAACTACATATATAAGTTGAAAGAATATAAGTATTCTCTTTACATAACACTTCTACAACGAATCGAAAGTTATGAAGTAATCTGTACTGATAAAAAATTCACATAACAACTCTCTTTCAAATTCTTAAAATTTGGCTCTACCCATGAATAGGGTTTAAGAAACATACTATGAACATTCTTTTCATTTTCGAAAAGGTTTAGCAGAAATCCATCCGCAAACTGTCACAACTTACGGGCACGGAGGGTGATTAGCCCCGTTGTACCCTGTATTGATCAATACTACATAACCTGAATGAAATTCCTCGCTCACTCTATCCGCCTTGGGCGCAAAAATTTTCCCATATAGGGATGTTCATACATGCTTGGTTCCAAACCTGAAGGTTTTTAATCTTGCTCAACAATAATATGTAATTCAACATATATATATATATATATATATATATATATATATATATATATATATATATATATATAAGGGTAATTGACAAAGGTGTATCAACATGTGAATAAATGCCATGATTATCCAAGTGGGGACACTTGTATAACCATTTAGAAATTAACGAACAGAATATATATCTGAGCTAACATGTTGATAATCAAAGCGTACATAATCTGTATAGGAATAGAAAAGAATTCTGAAACTTCTTACTCATGTCCATTGCATAAAGGAAATGCAAAGGTAAGATACTTGCCTGATTTGTTGATTACAAATCTCAATTTAGATTCTATCTCTTTATCACAACCTATCAATAATCAGATCATTCGTTCAATTAGAACAATATATCATAACACATAGTACTGTCTATTACAGTCAGCACATGGTCTAATCACATCATCACATATATCTAACAGGCATTACGTCCTAAACAATCATAAACACAGTCAAATATATAAGTTCGGGTCAATTTCTGACAATTGTCGGTGTACCGACAGCTTTATCGGGTAAATACTGAGTCTAAGACTCTTATTCTGTACCTCAACATCTGTAAATATCAGTCATTTTATTTTTAAATGACTTCAAATAATTTTAAAACATTTATTAAAATTTAGCATGTATTTTCAAACATCGGAATCATAATTAAATGATTTAAACATCAAACAATTCTATTATCATTAATAATTAATTAATATTAAACTATTAATGAAACCATTGCCAAAATATAAAAGTTATTTATAATAACTCAAACTATTTTTAAAAAATTTATATTACCCTTAAATGATTTTTTAAACAATTAAAATCATTTTTAAATAATTACCATTAATATTTAAATATTAATGTACTATTTATCCAAATATTAAAAGTCATTAATTATAACTTAAAATGTTTTTAAATCCTTAATATCCTTTTTAAATGATTTTTAAATAAATAAAACTATTTTTAAACTATTTATTTAATAAAAATTATTAAATAAACTAAATATCATTAATATTATCTTAATATCATTAATATTTAATTATTAATGAAATTATCCTTTAAATATTAAAAGTTATATTTTATAACTTAAAATATTTTTAAATACCTTACTTTCATTTAAAATAATTTTTATAATATTAAAATTATTTTTAAACTAAATTATTTAATATGATCATTAAATAACTTTAATATCATTAATAATAATTAATTAGTGAAATTCATCACAAAATATTAAAAGTCATGGAAAATAACTTAAAATATTTTCTTATACCATAAAATAATTTTTCATATTTTTTCATGAATTAAAACTATTTTTAAATCATTTATTTAATATTATAATTAAATAAATAAATACCTTTTATATTCTAAAAATATTAAATATTTATGTAATATACTCAAAATAATTAAAAACTATTTTTTGGATTTTAAAATAATTTTTCAGAATTTATTAATTATTTTTAATAATTAAAATCTAATTTTTCTAATATTTAAATCATTTTCGGAATTTTCAGAAATTGAAAAATTTAAAATAAATCAAAACCGTCGCTAAAGGATTTAGCGACGATTATCTGTTGCCTTAGGTGTTCTTGAGCCTCGAGAACACTGACAAGGTAGTTTCGAGGGGGCTAGTTTGACCACGATTTTAGATCGTATCGTGATGTTTCTGGGCAATCTAACACATACATCTTGTAGTGCTCATGTAAGACTAAAATTAACAACAAACATCATGGCTAAAAAAATATTAGATCTAAGAGTTATTAGCCATTAAAAAGTCTGACTAGGCTGTTCTTCAACCGAAGAACAGTCGAGGTGCCTACTTTGGATCCTTATAACGTGCAATATGTGTATTGTTTGTGTGATCTATCAATTGGAGTGTGTAGAAAACATGTAGGACTACAACTATAAAGCATCATAACACTAAAAAAATCATATCATGAGCAAGATCTAGCCGGTCAAAGTTGACCACGGAAATTGCTGAAAAAAAATCTGTTCTTCAGCGTGTTCGGTCAACGGGTTTTGACCATGAATAACTCCCGATCTATAATAGGTATGAACTTGATTATTTTTGTATATTAAATAACACATATCAAGCTACACATAACAACTTACAAACAACAAAAAAAGTAAATAATCATAGATATATAAGCTCTGACATTTGATGAAAAATCACAGAATTCGATTTTTCTAACTTGCTCAAATCTTCAAATTCGTGCGCTTTGATGTTATGGGTCTTTGATTTATCAACTTAGAACATTAATAGACTCCCTATTACACAACTTTAAACAATCAATTTCATCAATTAACATCGAATCGAAGGATTTCTAATTTTTGGGATTTCATACCTTTTCTTAATTTGATTTCTTGATTTCTGACTTTGATCTTCTGTTTTTGATGCTTGTGATCGTGGGGCTGTGCTTAGGAGTGTATGTGCAAGTGTTTTTGGGAGCTAAGAGGTTGAGAGAATCTAGTTTGGAGAGTTGGGCAATTTTAGTGTACATTTTAAGCATAATCTCTCCTTAATTTATAGAATTGATTGAATTCAATCATGTAAGGCTGATAATTGATGGGTGTAATGGTATAGTAGCATGGATAACTTCTAGAAGCCATTGATTAGCTAGCATAATTGAAGATTCCATCAACAATGCTACTAATAATACACTAAAATGGACAAAAAAGGATATTTTGGTAATTTTCCATATAATTTCAAGGGCAATTATGTACATGGCAATTAAATGTAATATTTAATCACTAGATGGTAATTCTTATCATTTACCAATTAATTTCCATCCTTTGGTAAATTAAAACATTTATACATTAACATCGTAATTAAACCCGATAATTTAAAATTAGGGTTTTCGATTGAAAATTTAGGGTTCTATAATTAGGGTTTCTTAACGTCATCAATTAGGGTTTCAAATTTACCATTAGGGTTCTCTAATTATCTGTGTATGTTACTAACACAGTCATTACGGCTTCTAACTTCAACCGGTTATGGTTATAATAATTAGGGTTTGTCCTAATTATCGACGTACAAAAGTAATTAGGGTTTCTTTCTAATTACCGACATTCTTATACACAGTCACTACTCAGTCATATCTCATAACTGAGTTTAATAATTAGGGTTTCACAGCACGGTAATATGCTATGACCTAATTGACCGTCATTGCTCAATATTATCTGTCCGCATATACACAGTACATATTTATGGTACTATAAAATCATTATATAAATAATATAATATTGTTATTCTCATCTCTTGATCACAATCCCAATCCAGGGTTTGGATCTCATATCTGAATTCTCTTTCTTACACAACATCAATAATCAAGTTAAAATAATTAACTTAAATATTCTGAACAAATCATATAATAAAATATTTATTATATAATTCTAATTACCACTTCATATATTATTTCCAATCATGTTTTCATGGAAAATAATTAATAAAAATATTTCGGCTTACAGGAATTAATTACCATAACAATATAATTTGTGGTAATTAATTATCCCACAATTATTTCTAATTTTTCAAGTAATAAATATATTCACATTTATCGTTCACATTACTAGACATTTATTCTCGTCATTAAATAAAAAAAAAAAATTATATGCAAAATTTCTGATTTATTTTATATAGAAAATCTAGGGTTATTACAGCTAGTCTACAAACTCGCAGATAAACGGTCCAACATGGCATCCCTATCAGAAGATGGAGGCGAATCTATAAGCTCCTACCCTAAAGTCTCCAAGCGAGCCAAAAGATCCACAACCATCTGTATAGTGCTACCATGATCATCTATGAATGCACTCATATCTGTAATAATGTTAGCTGTGTAGGATCTAAGTGTAGTACTATCAGCAATAGCAGCATCCTAGGTAGCTCGAGCCTCATTCTGCTTAATAAAAGCAGCATCCCGAGTAGCTCGAGCATCATCCCACTCAACCAAAGTTGCATCCCGAGTAGCTTGGGCATCATCCCTCTCAATAAAAGCAGCATCTCGGCCAGAAAAGGCTGTCAACATCAGGGCCCTAGCCTGATCCCTCTCAAATGTCATAAGATGTACCCTCTGCTCTAAATACTCTACAGGAGGTGCAGCATGAGGGCTAGGGGTGTCATTAACCAGAGCTGTTGTCAAACCAGCAAATAGCTCACCCTCGGTAAGAGAATCAGGGTCCTCCATAGGCTCCTCATCATCATAATCAATACTCAGCTCTGAGTGAACAACCATAGCCAATGTAATATCTACCTCCAGTAATGCAGAATACTCTAAAGATCGACCCGAATGACTAGTCAAAAAATAAGCCCTCTCGCGACGAGTCCAACAATCATAAATCCTAGTCAAGTCATTTAGTGATAAAATCGGAGCTGATCGTTGCTAACCCAAGGCCCCATCAAAGGGGCGAATATCCTAAAACTGATCAAACTGTCTAATGACAACTAGGGGATGATACATGGTCACTCCTCTCAAACCAGCCAGGGGTAGATAGTCTATGCCAACCGTACAAGTAATAAAGCTATAGGAAGAGTTGAGTCCTGAATAAGGCAAAATTGCAAATGGATCCTCGATCGTTGTCAAAAAAGCCAACTAGGATGTTGTATCTATACACTCAGTCAGCCGAAAAGAATAAGATATGTCTATCTTAGGAGTGAAGCAGTACCCATGATGTCTAAAAGTGTCGATCGGTCTCAAATGGGTCATGAACCATAGGTACAACAAGACGGCACTGCCTCTGAAAAACCCCACAAGATGGGTATGGCAAAATATGGTCGACCTCAAGGTCTCCGCCAATATCATGGGCAAGATAGTGCAACCCTCCATGAGAGAACGGATCACTATAATCAGGCCAATGTCCAGATGGTCCATATATAGGGACATGTACAAATAGGCCACAATACACATCAATAGAATATCTACGCGGGTAATCTGCCACTCACCCTCAGCAATGGTGAAGTCTCCTGAATGCCGTAGATAGCTGTCTGGCGATCCAAATCGATCAATCAAGAAATACAAGAACACCACATGCCCTGAAGTGATCTCATCCATGATAACCCTGCGTCGTAAGCCAGTCAATGTCATAAACTGCCATCTCATATCGCCGATAGCCATCCTAGCACAAGACCGATAAAGGGTAAATCAGTGATGCGCTCATACTCCTCTAACGTAGGAGTCAGCTCGTGGATATCAAATCTAAAAACCTGTCTCTTAGGTGTCCAACGAGATAGTATGCCCTCTACAAAACCCAATGCTACGTGAAACGTCAAAATAGTCATGGAATGTCTCAACATCTGATCAACTGTCACCCGATCTGTGGGAGGCAAACTACTATATCATGATCTAGAGAAGATGCTATCAGTGTATGTGGTGTGTCCTCAATCTGACTGATGTAGATGAAGACTTCTGTAGAACCGTATCATAAGACCATCCTAGGGTCAATGCTAAACTCACCTATGTGAATGCATATCCATGACATAATGCATGCATCATAATAAATGAAAATGATAAATGATAATATGATGCAAGGAATAGAAAGCATTATACATACATTCCTAAATACACCATCATCTAATAAGAATCAAATATATCATCTCTATCTACAACTAAAAATAAAAAGTATAGGGAAATGGGGCACAACCGCCCAATATCTAACAGAGGCCTATTAAAAGAGATAACGAGAAATCTATCCAAAGAAATCTATGATGTCTACATTATCCAATCGATCAATCTGCTGTAACTCCTCTTGAGTCACTATATCTCTGCCAGATGAAACATCAGGTCAATACAAAGAGGGATCTGCTCCAGTGAAACTATCAGAGTATGGGCCACCTGAAGGACTAGCGCCAGAGCTGAAGGGATCAAAAGAATCTACCTCTGACGGATCTCTACCCAAATTTTAGTTGAAAAAGTGTGCCCAGTCCAACCTCTGGGTCAGGCTATCAATCTGTGCCAAATGAGTGGGCTCTCGGACACAGGCGATCTAGTTTATTATCATCACAGACCCGGGAATCATATCCCCTATGAACTGAGTGGCACGGGTCTGAGCTCTAATGGTGCGAGGAGTCCACCAACGATGGAAGGTATCCTGAGTGTAAGGTCCCTCTGATAAAGTAAAGCCATCCAAGCCCATCATGGGAATCTCTACGACTGTCTGAGATAAAGACCAGTGTCGTCTAGTAGGAGGAGAGAATGAAATACGAATCTCCCCTATGATGCACTTGATAGCACGCTCTCCCAAGTAGAGCTTTCGGCCTCTATCGGTTAAGAGAGGAATTTAACGAATGGATAATACATACTCTACCCCAGTTGGAAAGCCACCCTTAAAGCCTACTATCAGATGGCCCTCGGAGTAGGGAACCCATGTGATGATATTGGCAGTCAACAACTCTAACTGCAACTGAGAGTGGGTAAACCCCTCTGCTACGGGAACCTACAAGAGTGAAGTGATGCAATTGTCGTCCTCGTGGATAGGTCTCCAGACCTAATGTAGTAATTGGGTGAAGGTAAGGAAGCCTCTCATAAGCTAAAAATAGCAAATGCAAAGATTAAATGTCATCAATTATAAAGATTGTCGCCCGAATAGAGAAAATTGGGAGATAAAGAAAAGTTACTCACCAGCAAAAATAGGTAAAAGCCTAGCCAAGCCTTTGTCACACCCATTGAGCGTAGGTGCATCCCACGAAGAAACTAGGCAAAGGTGAATGAGCCCCAGTCAAAATCCCTTATGCGATCCACATCACGCGTTGTACTGACTAAAGCAAAAGAGACAGTCGAGGAGTTGTCCGCTAGGAAAGAACCCCTAATGATGATCAAGAACAACCACTAAAGAATGCGATCTCTAACCCTTTGATCATCAGGCAAAGGCTTAGTCAAAGCCCCACTCGTGGCATCCACACTCAAGGGCCCAGAACGGATGATCCGACCCTTAAGGGCCGTGGTAGAAACTCCCAAAAGGGATCGAACTGTAGCTGGTGAAATGTTAGCCATCAATGGCACTAACTCCCCTATATACTTCAACCTCGTGATGAACCACCAGTCCATCGATGTCATCATCACCTCACAGTCCAATAAATGGAGAGACTGAGTTTGGTAGAACCATTGCTTGGATAAAGCCCTTAGACAACTCCAAGGGCAACGACGGGAAGGAATGGAAAATAAGGCCTTATAATCCCAAGAATGGACAATGGCCTGGTACTCCGGATGAAGAGTCTGGTACAAGGAGTGAATGCTAAACCAGTTCCCCCTGGGTTGAGTAAAGCCGAGAACCTGTATCAAGTTCAAAGTCAAGAGCGAACCCTTGCATTGCCCTCAGAAGTGGGAAGAGAAGAAAGGAAAAAATGGAAACGACTATTACCTCGTTCACATGAAAGTAGATTGAGGGATAACGACTCAAATCATCCAAAAAATTTGGAATCGTCTCATTTATAGCTGAAAGCTCTCGGAGGGGAACAGAAGTAAAAGGAGCCAGGTCCTCAATAAGAGCATCATCCTTCTCATCTACAGCATCCGACCTATTAACCTGGATAGGACGAATAACTGACTCAGTCAACCGGCGAGGCTGCCGGGCTGGACGGGGTCAAGGAACATCAGAGGCTCTTCTCCTCACATCTGCAGAGATCGTGCGAGAGTTACTCGGTATATCTGAATACATAACCTGAACAAAATCTCTAAATCACCTCAGAAAGGGTGAGATAAGTTTTAAACTTAAATCTTATTAAATTTAAATCATTGCTTCATGCATAGTCTAAGCACTAATACATGCAATAATTTAATATACATCCCTAGTAGAGTTAAAATTGTATGTTTATTAAATGACCAGACTTGTGATTTTTTTTTGCCATAGTCTCCTTTGTAAAATGGACTGTCCACATGCACATAGGCATGACTTGATGGCCATTCAGTAGCACACCAACCCGACGTCAAGATATAAATATTAAACATTAAAAGTAAGTCACAATGGTAGCCAAATTACCATGTGCATTTTTTTGAAAAAACCCGTGCTCATTTGTCCTCAAATAGGATGAATAAACTAGCAAAAAAGGGTGCCAAATGACTGTCTCAAAAGTCAATTTTTTTATATCAATACATTCATCATAGTAAAATATAAGCATTTACTAAGTCTGATCATTTTTATCAAGTCATATAAGCATATATATTCGTTATATTGTGTTTAAAAGCATTCTATATGAAATCTAACATTCTAACGGTCAAAACTTGAAAAGAAAAACATGTAAACATTACCAAGGGTAGTGCAGAACGTTTGTATGGTCACGAATTTTGCAGAAAGCAACCCGAACTCAGTAGATCTGAAGAAGAATTTTTTGATTTTCTATATGGTTCAACTTGAAAATGACTTATGAAAGGAATGGGGGGAGTAAATATACCCGATGAGAGCCGCAGGTCAACCCGCGGCCACCCAGGGTGGTTCTCACCCCCTCCGGCTCGATCAAATTTGAGTTACAACGGAGTTCCCAAAAGTTAAAAAGTCAAAACAAGGAAAAAGGTTCCATGCGATTCAGCGAAAAGGGCTTGAAACCCTAAATTCAAATACCAAACTTCTGATCTGCATATAAGTCATTGGTATTACTCTGATGTGGGGATTAGAAAGCCAATGATAGAGATTGTTGAAAACAGCCCATGTCAGAGCATTGGGAATATCCGGTGTCATGAACTATTGGTTTTGAATGCGTTAAAATAACTAGATTTGTTCAGGGATATAATTCGTCAGAAAGATATCCCCAGTAGAGATATCAGGCATGTCTGATAGTGCAAACCGTTGGTGAAAACTCCAGCGTAGCATCGAGAAAGATCCGGTGATGTAAGCCGTTGAAAACTACTTCAACGAAGGTCAAAATGCTTGACAGTGTAAACTGTTGGCGACAACTCCAACGTGAAAGTAGTATGCACACAAGCTAATCATGTCTGATGATAAAGTATATACTTTATAACAATCTTATTCATTTATTAATAAAAAGTATTAATTTATTAATGGCTTTTAATTATCGACATGATGCTGCTTTATAATATGTGATAAACCCATAGTTTTAAGCAATGTTTTTAGAATAATGATGGTGATTATTCTAATGAGATCTAAATTCTTAGAATGCTTAAAACAAAAATAGTTCCCAATCGTTGGATTACTAAATTAGGGATTAATGAATCCGGATAGATTGGTACATACGTTGCTTGCTCATTGGATGAGGATGATTGATCTCATGATCATTTATGTGGAGATACTAAAGCAAGTATGTAGGTGATTATTAGAGAATAAGTTCACTGAACATGGCTCGCTAAGAAATACCTAATGGAGTTTTATTTGTCTGTCAATAGGAATTCCTGTAGTGATAGTAGTACAAGTGATCCTTGGACTTGGGATCGTCATAGTATCGTGTGTATGATGAATTATACTTTGACTTATTCTTTAAGACCCTTAGGGTATATCAAAGGGTATGCTTGGGTATAATAAGTTATACATGGAGATTATTTATGATCAATAAAGAATCTATCGCTTCTAGTAAAAGAAGAGAAATATCCTATGTGATTCGATAAATGACAACCCAGTAGTCCTTGACCAAGGCAGAATGAAATTAGAAAAGGAGTTTCTAATTTACATTATTTGGAGTTGTGTATTTAAGGATCGAAATACATATAATTAAATAAAATAAGACTTGACAGTAATTTCATGTCTTATATTTAATTAGGACATTGTATGGTAGAATGATTGAATTGTACAGTAACTATTTACTCAAAGGTTCTTTTATGATTAATGTTGAAATCTATATTATCTGAAAAGTCGTTAATCGCTAGGGAGACTTATCCCTATTGTAGAATAAATATTATTTATTTAAATAAATAAATTATTTAATTTATTTATTTAAATAAGATTAGAATTGTTCTAATTGATTTATTCATAACCGGTTTAATATGGAGAACCTAAAGGGTCACACCATAAAAGGAAGAATAATTATTTAAGAAGCAAATGGCATAATCGTAATAATAAGTTAATTATATTTAATTTAATCTATGGTGATAGAATAAATTAAATAGCTTAATATTTATTATTTAATATTTTAGAAATATTAAATATAAATTAATAAAAAGAGTCTTATTATTATTATTATTATTATTTAACTCCTAAAGGAGTTTGGGAATTAATTAATAAAAGTACTCTCATATATCCTAATAAGATTAGGAGCCTAATTAATTAAAGTAGTTTAATTAATTAAAATAAAACCCAATTCCTTAATTGTTAAGGAGGGTTACCCACATCTATAAATAAGAAAAGTTTTATTATGGGTGAGGTTGTTGACACTTTAACAAACACGTGAATACGTAATTCTAATAGTTGGGAGAGTACACCCTTTCTATGAGAGAGAAAAAAATTGGGATTTTGTCAAATACCCATATTCTTGAATCTTTCTTTTTCCTTGGTGGATCACCTCTAGAGGCCAAACACTTGGGTGGCTAACGTTGATCAAAGGAGAGAACCAAACCCGGGAGATGCAAGTTGAACACGAAAAGAATTGGAGGTGAACTTGTACCTGAGGAAGCTCGAATCTTCAAGGGTATAATTCTTGTTCTTTATATTTTTATTAAATTAATAATTATGCATAAAGGATGATCCGGGTATATAGTTTGTAAAATTTTAAAACTCTAATTTTCCACGTTTCCGCTTATTTTGTACAATTTGATTGCATTCATGAATATTACAAACCTAAAGTGGTATCAGAGCCAAACCTTTATGCGAATTATTAATTGTTTTGATTTGATATGTATATTGATATGTGTTTAGAACAATTTAATTGGGCATAACTTGTTGTATAAAATTTTAAAAAAAAAAGAAAAGGAAAATTGTTTTGATTTTTCGTGATTCGCGTGATTTTCCGTGCCTGGTGATGCTGAATCTTTAACAATTATATATTAACTTGGAGTCATCATAATGAGTACATGTACTAGTAATGTATTGTTAGTATATATATATTATAACGTTAGTATATATATTATATATATTATAACGTTAGTATATATTTATATATATCACTATACTGTTAGTATATATATATATATATATATATATATATATATATATATATATATATATATATATATATATATATATATATCTTAATATTTTTAATTATTTTATAATTAAAATAAAAAGTTTATTTTAATTTTAAAATTAGATTTCATGTTAACTAATTAAAGTTAGAATTGGATTCCATGATAACTAATTGGAGTTAAAATTGAATTTTATATTTCCTAAAATAAAGGAGTTTATTTGTGAATAGGAAAATGAATCCATGTTTCCTTAAATAAAGGAGTTTATTTAGATATGGAATAAGATTTCATATTATTCAAAATAAAGGAATTTATTTGTGAATAGGAAAGAGAATCCGTATTTCCTTAAATAAAGGAGTTTATTTAGATATGAAATAAGATTTCATATTATTCAAAATAAAGGAGTTTATTTGTTAATAGGAAAGAGAATCTGTGTTTCCCTTAATAAAGGAGTTTTTTTTACTTGAAATTGGATTCCATAATTAATTAAAATAAAGGAATTTATTTTGATTAAAGAATTTGATTAAAATAAAAAAGTTTATTTTATTCAAAATTGGATAAATTAAAATAAAAGAGTTTATTTTGATTTAAATTTGGATTAAAATAAAGGAGTTTATTTTGATTCAAAATTAGATTTTATGCTAACTAATTTTGACCATTAAATGATATCAATATATATATTGAATGTCTATTATTCATGAGATGCATTTATTTATTGATGCATATGTAGATGTGTATGATAATAAATGAGATTGATTATGAACTATTGACCAATGTGATTGAATTTTATTTTAGTTGGATGCATGAATGTATGAGTTTTATTAAATGGGGTCTGCGAACCTCGTCTTCTCTAATTTTTTCTTAATGTAAATTCCATCTCCCTCCTATGTACTTCCCCTTAACTGCTGATCAAGGTTTCTATTTATTTTAAATAGTTTTGTAATAGGAATAGTTAGAATTATTTTGAAGAATTAGAGATCAAGGAGCAAGGAGCGCTTGAAGACCCGTTTGTAATGGAGCCTGAGTTTAAATGTAATAGTTATATTTAAATATTAATTCTTGTACCCCTAGGGTTTGACCTTTTGGTTCATTTGGTGGCTCTAGTGAACTAAACTAGAATAAAAGTCCATAATCAATCCAGGTAGAATATATTATTTCATATGTGCATGCTTATACTATATATATATATATATATATATATATATATATATATATATATATATATATATATATATATATATATACCCTGAAAAAGCAGGGTCACCTTACGTCCTTGAACCGATAACCATCTTTCGGCTAACCTAGCCTCCTCCGTCCCTCGGGACCAACAAGGGGTAGTACATGAATATTCACCTGTTGTCCATCGACTACGCCTTTCGGCCTGATCTTAGGCCCTGACTCACCCTCCGTGGACGAACCTTGCGGAGGAACCCTTAGGTTTTCGGGGCATTGGATATATATATATATATATATATATATATATATATATATATATATTATATTAATTAACATGCTCCGCATGTTAATTAATATGACGCGTATTTTATATATATATGTGCATGCGCGCTAAACAAGATGAGACAAATTAATAACAAAACCCTCAAATAAATTATATTAAGTTGTAACGTTCAAAGATATTTGGAATATCGAACGTCGCCTTCTAGCATGATAAAACAATAGAGTATTAAATATTTAATATGAGTTTGTTGTTCACACACAAGGCAAGTATTAAATATTTAAGATGTTGTTTTATCACATTTAATGCTTATAAATAGATTAAACAATGCTATTTTGTTGTGCACACACAAGGACATTATTTTTTTTTGAATATATGGAGTGCTAGGTATGACTTAACTTAGATCATTTTAGTTTGGATGTACACACACTTGACCATTATGATCTAAGAGGCAAAATAGAAAGGAGTTGCATAGTTGATGTAATTGACAAGAGTTGTTTACCTATTTATTTATATATAGTTTGTTGTGTACACGCAAGGCTATATATATTTGAAATAGGATCCTTATTCTCACTAGCATATCTTTAATTAGATATTGCTGAACTATATATATTGAGGGTAATATAGTTTGAAAAAAATAGTGGGAGATACTAATTTAATACAAAACCTAATTTATTTTGGTAATTAATAAAAGACTGTATGCTAAAATGTTGTTAATTACAAATTTATTTACAGAATTTTATAATGTCTAAATTACTATCACTGCAAAGAATATTAAATGCTATTGATTGGTAAAGGAATTTGAGAATAGTTCTCATGGCTGAAAAGCTATCTTATGCCTTTAATATGCCTATCCCTGCAATGGTTGCAGAAAATGCCTCTGAGGAAAAGATTGCTACTTTTAGAAAGTGGAAAGATGATGCACAGTTGGCTCAATGCATCATGCTAGCATCCATGAGTAACGAGTTTTAGCGTCAGCATGAAACTATAGATGCTCTTACTATATTCCTGCACATCAAGTAGTTAATGGTGAGGAAAGTAGGACTGCTAGATATCAAATATCTAAGGAGCTCTTTCGATCTAGAATGACCAATGACACTACAGTACAGACACATGTCCTAAACACGATCAATTTGATTGAATAATTAGGACAACATGTTTTGTCATGGATGGAGAGTTGAGCCAAGATTTGATCTTGCACTCACTCTTGGACTCCTTTCACAATTATTGTGAATTTTTCATATGAACAAGCTAGATATCAGCTTCGCTGATTTGCTCAACATGTTGAAAAATGTTGAGAGTCACTTTCCAACCAAGAGAGACCAAGTCTTACTGGTAGGGGTCAAGTGATCTTCTAAAAAGAAGAATGATTCAAAGAAGGTAAATAGAAAGGCAAAAACAAAGGATAATAAGAACAAAACTGATACGGATAGCAAAAGAGTTTGCTTCCACTGTAATAAGCCTGGACACTGGAAAAGAAACTGTAAGAAGCATCTTGCAGAGGATAACCAGAAGAAGCATAGTGAAGTTTCGGTTACAAATACAATTTTGTTCATGATTTAAAATAAATTTTTCTTTAAGTCAAGGTTCTACTTGGATATTGGATAACGACTTTGGTTATCATAAATATAGATTTATGAAGGGACCAAATAAAAGTATAAAGCTAAACAAAAATAAGTAATCCTATGTGTGAAAAATGAAGCAAAGGTTACTGCATTAGCCATAGAAACTTATAGTTTAGCATTGCCTACGGGCAAACCTATTAAGTCAATAAGTTGTTATTGTATTCCAGTTCTCATTAGAAACATTATTTCTATTTTGTTGTTGGACAATAAAATCTTTGGTATTATATTTAAGAACAATTGTTGTTCTATTTATAATAATAATATTTTTTATAGAACTGAAATATTACTTAATGGATTTTGTATACTTGACTTATGTGATTTTTTTTTTTTTACAAATTGAACAAACTAGTATAAGAAAATAAGATGATCATTCAAAGAGTTGAATGTGTGTATATGCTGAAATACAAGTGTGAATTATTTGAAAGGTTCAAAGAATTCAGAAGTGAAACAAATTGGCAAAGTATTAAGATTCTTTGATTAGATCAAGGAATAAATACTTGTGCAATAAGTTTCTAGATCATCTCAAATAGTTTTCCCATAATGGATGCCTCTTGATACGCAATAATTGATTGATGTATCTGAAAAGACCTTGTTAGATATAGTATGGTCCATAATAATTTTACCGATATTCCAGTATCCTTCTGGGATAATGTCCTAGAAATGGCTGCATATCTACGAAAAAGGTAACCTCAAAATTCAGCCCTGAGACTCCATAAAAGTTATGGACAGGAAGGATTCCTAATTTTAAGTAAGTTAAGATAAGGGCTTGTCCAGCATATGTGAAAAAGTTTCAAAGGATAAGCTTTGGACAAGATTAGACAAGTACAGATTTGTGGGACATCCTAATGTAAGTTTAGGGTATATGTTCTATAATCCTACTTAGCAAAAGGTGTTTGTTACGAAACATGTTGCCTTTTAAGATAAAGATGTTTATCATTGAAGGGGCTAGTGGGAGGATAATACATCTTGAAGAGTTCAAGAACCACAAAACACTATAAGTTAAATAAGAAGAACCTGTAGATAGACCTATTGTACCACAACCGAATCGTAAATCTGGAATAGTATCGAAGATACCTAGGAGGTATGGATTCATCATAGATGATGATGATGAAGTACTCATCATAGAAGATGATGATCCAGTTACATACGATGAGGTAAGAGTTGTAGACACTCAGAGAAATGGATTGAAGAAAGCTTCTCAAAAATAGAACATTCGCTTTGATGAAACAAATCAAAAGAGTTTGATTTTATCACAAATAAGAATGAACCAAGTGTGTACAAAAGGGTCAGTGGGAGCGCTGTGACATTCCTAATATTATATATTGATATACTATGGATAAGGAATGACATACTAATACTACAATCAGTAAAGATAAAGTTGTCAAAATATTTCTCCATGAATGATTTGGGAAGAGTATCGTAATTGGGGATACACATCTATATAGATAGATTTAAGTGGATGCTCGACTTAACTTAAGGAATGTATATTCATTTGATGCTAAAGTCATTTAGCATGGCAAACTCCAAGAGTTGTCTCATATTGATGAGCCATGGAGTGTATTTTTCTTAATAGTCCCCATAGACTCCTAAAAGAGAGATCGCATGAGTAACTATCATGTATGCAATGAAATATACGAGACCTGATGTTGATCGATCATATTCTGGAGAAGATCACTGTAAGACTATGAAAAACATCTTAAAGTACTTAACCGACACTAAGGATGTGATTAAAATTTATGGTGGGTCTAAATTAAAACTAGAGGGCTTAACAGACTCAAGTTTTTTAGACAGACTAAGATGATAAAAAAGCCACTTTAAGGTAAAGGGTTACCTTGAACGGTGGTATAGTGAATTGAAAAAGTTTCAAACAGTAAAGAGTTGCTGGTTTAGTGATAAAGACAAATTATATAGCTGTAAATGAAGCTGCAAGTTAATTATTTAGATGAAAAGTTCATTACAGAACTAGGAATAGTTCCTAAGTCTCATCTTGGATCTAAACATGTGTTGTGGCACTTTCATTTGATTAAAGGAATAATTGAAAGATGGAAAATTACTATAGAGATAGTGAACTCTCAAGAACAATATTACATATCCATTAACTAAAGCTTATCCAACAACAGGATAATCGTCAGTTAGAGAAGAAGGGTATGAGATACCATGGTGATTGACTTTAGTGCAAGTGGGAGATTGAAAGTAGTATGCACACAAGCCAATCATGTTTGATGATAAAGTATATACTTTATAACAATCTTATTCATTTATTAATAAAAAGTATTAATTTATTAAAGGCTTTTAGTTATCGACATGATGCTGCTTTATAATATGTGATAAACCCATAGTTTTAAGCAATGTTTTTAGAATAATGATGGTGATTATTCTAATGAGATCTAAATTCTTAGAAAGCTTAAAACTAAAATAGTTTCCAATCGTTGGATTACTAAATTGGGGATTAGTGAATCCGGATAGATTGGTACATACGTTGCTTGCTTATTGGATGAGGATGATTGATCTCATGATCATTTATGTGGAGATACTAAAGCAATTATGTAGGTGCTTATTAGAGAATAAGTTCACTGAACATGGCTAGCTGGAATACCTAATGGAGTTTTATTTGCCTGTCAATAGGAATTATTGTAGTGATAGTAGTACAAGTGATCCTTGGACTTGGGATCGTCATAGTATCTTGTGTATGATGAATTATACTTTGACTTATTTCTTAAGACCCTTAGGGTATATCAAAGGGTATGATTGGGTATAATAAGTTGTATATGGAGATAATGTATGATCAATAAAGAATCTATCTCTTTTAGTAAAAGAAGAGAAATGTCCTATGTGATTCGATAAATGACAACCCAGTAGTCCTTGGTCAAGGCAGAATGAAATTAGAAAAGGAGTTTCTAATTTGCATTATTTGGAGTTGTGTATTTAAGGATCGAAATACATATAATTAAATAAAATAAGACTTGACAGTAATTTCATGTCTTATATTTAATTGGGACATTGTATGGTGGAAGGATTGAATTGTACAGTAACTATTTACTCAAAGGTTCTTTTATGATTAATATTAAAATCTATATTATCTGGAAAGTCGTTAATCGCTAGGGAGACTTATCCCTATTGTAGAATAAATATTATTTATTTAAATAAATAAATTATTTAATTTATTTATTTAAATAAGATTAGAAATGTTCTAATTGATTTATTCACAACCGGTTTAATATGGAGAACCTAAAGGGTCACACCATAAAAGGAAGAATAATTATTTTAGAAGCAAATAGCATAATCGTAATAATAAGTTAAGTATATTTAATTTAATCTATGGTGATAGAATAAATTAAATAGCTTAATATTTATTATTTAATATTTTAGAAATATTAAATATAAATTAATAAGAGGAGTCTTATTTTTATTATTATTACCATTATTATTATTTAATTCCTAAAGGAGTTTGGGAATTAATTAATAAAAGTACTCTCATATATCCTAATAAGATTAGGAGCCTAATTAATTAAAGTAGTTTAACTAATTAAAATAAAACCCAATTCCTTAATTGTAAAGGAGGGTTGCCCACATCTATAAATAAGAGAAGTCTTATTATGCGTGAGGTTGTTGACACTTTGACAAACACGTGAATACGTAATTTCAATAGTTGGGAGAGTATACCCTTTCTATAAGAGATAAAAAAATTGGGGTTTTGTCAAATACTCATATTCTTGAATCTTTCTTTTTCCTTGGTGGATCACCTCTAGAGGCCAAACACTTGGGTGGCTAACGTTGATCAAAGGAGGGAACCAAACCCGGGGGATTCAAGTTGAACGCGAAAAGAATTAGAGGTGAACTTGTACCTGAGGAAGCTCGAATCTTCAAGGGTATAATTCTTGTTCTTTATCTTTTCATTTAATTAATAATTATGCATAAAGGATGATCCGGGTATATGGTTTGTAAAATTTTAAAACTCTAATTTTCCACGTTTCTGCTTATTTTGTACAATTTGATTGCGTTTATGAATATTACAAACCTAACACAACGTAACATCGAGAAAGATCCGGTGATGTAATCCGTTGAAAACTACTACAGCGAAGGTCAGAATGATTGATAGTGTAAACCGTTGGTGACAACTCCGGCGTAACATCGGTAAAGATCTGTTGATGGAAGCCATTGAAAACTACTTCAACGAAGGTCAGAATGCTTGACAGTGTAAACCATTGGCGACAACTCCAGCGTAGCATCGGGAAAGATCCGGTGATGCAAGCCGTTGAAAATTACTTTAATGAAGATCAGAATAATTGGCACTGTAAACCGTTGGCGACAACTCCAGCGTAGCATCGAGAAGGGTCCGGTGATATAAGCTGTTGAAAACTATTTCAACGAAGGGCAGAGTATCTGATATTGATAACCGTTGGTGACAACTCCAACGTAGCATCAGGAAAGATCTGATGATAAAAAATCGTGGAAAAGTATCTTCCTCGGGAAGGATCAATGATGGAATCTGTTATATAAATCCCCAGCCGAGGCACCGCGAAGGTTCGGTGATTTTTAGATCGTTGTAAACTACTGTTCAAGTAGTCATCGAGGAAATTCGGTAATTGTCAACCTTCACAAACTACCGTTCGAGTAGGTATTGTGAAGATGTTGTGGAAGCAAGCAATAAAAGTTCTATTTCCAGCAGAACTATCAGCATCAACCTGATAGAAAGCTAGGGCGGTGGTGACAATCCCAGCGTAACGGTAGGAAGATTCCAATGACGACTACCAATGAGTGCTATCATTAGGATAAGCATTAATAAATCTCCATTGAGTCACTCACAAAAAGAAATGAACATCCCCGGCAGAGGTAAAGTCAGAAAGCGTATTTGAAGGCAAAGAACATTGGTGATAAATCCCGATGTTGAATTCAGAAAGGCCCATTGGTATCAACCATATGAAAATCTCCCCAACATGGATCTTGAAAACCTTTATACAACATGACGTCAAATCAGTCTTAATGGCACTGACGGACATTTTAAATCGTTGGCTTTAACCCAATGTAGCATCGAGAAAGATCTGGTGATGAAAGCTTTGTAAACTACCATTCGAGTAGACATCAAGGTAAATCAGTGGAGACCATCATTGACAACTCCATCCCCAACAAAAATGGTGGGAGCAGTCATGCCGTGGGAAGTAACTACAAACAAAAACATTCAGAGTCCATAACATTATATTATGTTGCATTGCATAACATCATTTAATCTTGTCATATTTCAAGTGTCTAGTCATCTCTATCCTGTTCATTCCATTACATTGAATAAACATGATAAAGGGAGCATCTGTAGACACTCAAAATTTTGCATTCGTGTTACTAACCATGCAGGAGGGAAGAATCGTCTTTTGTCTTCCAAAGACAACCCTGGAAGTCAAAATCATCAAATCAAGCCCCGATGACAACCCCGAAAGACCAATTCAAACCCCGATGACAACCCCGAGAGATCAAGACAACCCCCGGTGATAACCCCAGCAGATCAATTCAAACCCCGGTGATAACCCCGAGAGATTAAGATAAACTCTGGTGATAACCCCAGGAGATCAATCCCAACCCCGGTGACAACCCCGGGAGATCAAGCCAAACACCGGTGACAACCTCGGGAGATCAAGTCAAACCCCGACGACAACCCCGAGAGATCAAGTCAAACCACGGTGGCAACCTCGGGAAATAACAAACCAACCTCAGAGACAACCCTGAGAACTGACAAAAGTCAACAACAGTCTAATCTCAGAGACAGCCCTAAGAAAAGACAGCTACCACTGCATCAAACCCGGAGGCAACCCGAAGGGGCAAAATAATAATTTTGCCAACTTAACATCAAATCAAGTCAAATCACTACCATGAAGGTCATGTAGAATCATCGCATCAATCATGAGTGAAAATAGAAAAAGACAACTCAACAGATAGACTGTGAAGACTCGAAGATCTGGTCATGGACCCATCTTTCCGGATTCGGAAAAATCAAATTCCATGTCATTGTGTAGCTCTCGGAAAGGGCTTTTCAGAATGGTATAGCATGCCTCCATCGGACTCCCGAATTAAAAGTTATGAAAGTTCGAGCAGACTGTGCGTTGGTCCGAGTGCATGTACTTCGAGATAATGGCACCCACGGGGCCTGGCCTATGTAATAACCAAGAATTTCTGTGGTACATTGTAAATAAATATATTAAATAATCTATAATATATTAGGGATGAATAAGTGATTATGTGAATAGTATGCTATAATATTTAAAGGAAGTCTCACTAATAAGTTAAATAAGTTAGTGAACTAACCTAAGTATTTTAATAATCTAGAAAATAGATTTAAGATGTTAAACCCTAATTAAATACTCAATAAACTTGAATAAGACAAGTTTAATTGAGTTATGTGAGTGAATTAATATTATTAATGAATAATAATATGGGAATATTAATAATAATGAGCATAAGCTCAAGAGATAAAGTGAAAGACATTGGAAAAGATTAATTTTCCTTGGCCCAAAGAATGTAATTAAAAGCCCCAAAAGTTGAAATTGGTGGCCCAACTTTAAGCCCAATTAAGGAGGGGCATAATGGACATTTGGTATGCTAAATATGAATTAAAAAGAAATCAATTTTTAAGGATAATAAGGCCACATGGCCGGCCAAAGATAAGGAGAGGAAGGGGGAATGAATGTCATCATTTCAAGCTCCCAATTTTCTAAAGATAAGTACAAGATGGGCTAGGTGTCAACTTTATTATGGAGCCACAACATTTGGCTAATCTTGTAAGTAACATAGTTATAATTAAGAGAGAGAAAGAGAGAGGAGATGTGCTAGGAGATAATTTATAGATATACCAACTATATTTATAGATTTTTTTTCCAACACTTAAACCATATTCTCTTTCATCTCATTACTAGTTAGCTAAACAAAAAGGAAATAGAAAAGGAAAGAGAGAGAGAGAGAGAGAGAGGATTCGGTGGGAGGAAGAAGAAGAAGGAGAGGAGTGTGGAGCTTATGCATCCTAAATTCATTACATACTTTGGTAAAATAAGGAGAGTAGCAAGCAAATCAAGGTGAAAACTTAAACTAGCTTAAACCTTTTTTATTTTGTTTGATTTTGGTTATTTAAAGTTTATGATCTTAAGGTCTAAGACCCTCTATTTAAATGTTTTATATGGTTTAATTTATGGTTCTAACATATTTGAGTGTTAGAAAGTAAATCAAAAGGATAGAAAAGAAACTAATTTTGTTTTGTTAGAAAACTCTAATTTTTTTTACTTCCTTTGATCGACAACCATTTTTAATCTACACCTTCTTTTTGTGATCTGTCAAAAAGGGGTGCTAGATATATAAGTTAACTACTAAACCCAAGTGGTAGCACTCAAAAATATTGAGTACACAAGTAGTAGTGACTGTTTTAGCAAAAATAGTTTTGTCTTTAGAAAGAAAAATAAACTATTTTTGGACAGTCAATACTAGGGGAAGTTTCATCATTTTTGTGACATTTAAAAATTCTGGAAAAATTTGGAATGATAATATGATGAGCTATCTTTCAAACCCAAGTGGAATCACCGAAAAAGAAGTTGTTGATTTCTGTATGGACTGATTTTAACAAAGTAGGTAAAAGAGGAAAGCTCCGAAAACACACTGCTCAAAATTTTGCAAGGGCAATTTTGGCCACTTAAATTTTGACAAAATTTCCGATCTTTTGGGATATGAAAATATATGACATAAAATAGCTCCTGTCCAAAAATGAGCTCATTCCGACTTAAAATGACCAAGTTATGACCATTTCAATATTTGGGTTTTTCGGACGAAAATCGCTATAACCGGAGTTCTATAACTCCGATAGCCATGAAATTTAAACTGAAGGGTCACATTAACATGTATAAGATTATGCCAAGAGATGAGAATTTATGGAGTTGAGCATGATGGGGCTAATTTCTTAAGCCACGCACTAAAAATGATTTTTTTGAAAAATACTAAAAGAAATTGAAAAATTACGAAAAAAATACTTTTTGTGTATGAAATACATGTATATAAGTATGACCAAAAGATAGAAAAATAATAAGTTGATTTGGTATTTTCGTTAAAGGGATATGAAATTTAGCTGGCTGGATTGAAAAATAGTTGAATCCAGGCTTGTTGGATTGAAGGATTTAGAATCCAGGCTTGCTGGATTGAAGGATTTAGAATCCAGGCTTGCTGGATTGGAAGTTTGTTGAATTCAGTTTACTGGATTAGCAAATCCAGGTGGCTGGATTGCATGTTTGTATAATCTAGACTATGATGTTAGTATTCAGCTTACTAGATTATAAGGAAGAGCTAATAAAAGGAAAGATTAAGTGTTAAATCATAAGGTATATGAAAAAGTAATTAAAATATTATCAAAGAATGATAATAATAAAGATGTTTTTAGGTAATTGATTATGTGGTTAAGTGTTAACTAAATTGCTGATAGAGTAATTATATTATGATATACTGATTTTAGGATTAATCTTAACAATGATAGGTCTTTACAATAAAAAGATTAAATTAAATTGTGTAGAAGTAGATCGCAGTTGAGGCAAGTTCTCTAACTCAAACTTGAGTTATTAATTTCAAAACATGTTAGTGAATAATTATTGTTGATTATTCACATCTATATTGATTATTGATACTCGCGCTCGGTGTAATTAAATTCCTGTTCTATTATTATTGAGCTGTGAATTAGTTAAAGTTCTTTTATTCATGAACTGTTTAAGATATAGATCTATGCTCATTGTATCAGCTAGATCAAGTATGTTTAAATTTGTTAAATCAAATATGTTGTTAAAAGCTGTTCTTCACCAATTGACTTGGTAAGGACTCAAGACTGAGAAAAAGAACAATTTGATTAAAGCATTATTGAAAAATAATTATTGCTCGTACATTAAGTGTTTATGCATAATACACCGGGTATGAAAGGCTGATCCCCTTGATTACCAAAACTTATTAAAAGGACCAGTTTAAATACTGACAACCTTAGCATATGTTCATGGTCACTATGACCACTAGACCTGGCAAAATATGGTTATGGGTTGGTTTTAGTTTTTAAAATATGGTTAACCAACCATTTAAAAACTAAAACCATATTAACCATTTTTAATATGGATAATGTGGGTTGGAACCATATGGTTATGGTTAAAAACTATATTAACCATATTAACCATTTTAAGATGTTTCATGTTAATATTTATTTGTATTAGTTGTTATAATATTATATATTTTTTATATTGTGATTGTATCATAAATAAATAACTAAAATATAATAGTATTTAATTATAATTTTTGCTTGAGATAATTTTATTATATAATCTATCATAAGTAAAGAGGAGTGAAAACAGTAACAAAATATTATTTTTTTTCGTGGGTCGGGTGGGTAGGTGGGTGGGTAGGGTAGGATAGGGTGGGTGGGTAGGGTAGGGTAGGTGGGTGTGTAGGGTGGGTGGGTAGGGTGGGTAGGGTAGGGTAGCGTAGGTGGGGTGGGTAGGGTGGGTAAGGTGGGTGGGTAGGGTGTGTAGGGTGGGTGAGTAGGATGGGTGGATAGGGTAGGGTGGGTAGGGTGGGTGGGTGGGGTGGGTAGGGTAGGGTAGGATGGGTGGGTAGGGTGGATGGGTAGGGTGGGTAGGGTAGGGTAGGTTGGTGGGTAGGGTGGCTGGGTAGGGTGGGTAGGGTAGGGTGCATAGGGTAGGGTGGGTAGGATAGAGTGTGTAGGTAGGGTGGGTAGGGTAGGGTGCATAGGGTAGGGTGGGTAGGGTGGGTAGGGTAGGGTAGGGTGGGTAGGTGGGTGGGTAGGGTGGGTAGGTGGGTGGGTAGGGTGGGTGGGTAGGGTAGGGTGGGTAGGTGGGTGGGTAGGGTGAGTGGGTAGGGTAGGTAGGGTAGGGTAGGTAAGGTAGGGTAGGTAGATAGGGTAGGGTAGGTAGTAGGGTAGGGTAGGGTAGGGTAGGTGGGTGGGTGGGGTGGGTAGGGTAGGGTAGGTAGTAGGGTAGGGTAGGTGGGTGGGTGGGGTGGGTAGGGTAAGGTAGGGTCGGTGGGTAGGGTAAGGTGGGTGGGTGTGTAGGGTGGTGGGTAGGGTGGGTGGGTGGGTAGGGTAGGGTGGGTAGGGTAGGGTAGCGTGGGTGTGTAGGGTGGGTGGGTAGGGTGGATGGGTAGGGTGGGTAGGGTAGGGTAGGGTAGGGTGGGTGAGGTGGGTGGGTAGGATGGGTAGGGTAGGGTAGGTGGGTATGTATGGTGGGTGAGTAGGGTGAGTGGGTAGGGTAGGGTGAGTAGGGTGGGTAGGGTAGGGTGGGTGGGTAGGGTAGGTAAGGTGGGTGGGTAGGGTGGGGTAGGTTAGGTGGGTGGGTAGGGTAGGGTTGGGTAGGGTAGGGTGCATAGGTAGGGTGGGTAGGGTGGATAAGGTAGGTAGGGTAGGTGGATAGGGTGCGTGGGTAGGATGGGTAGGGTAGGTGGGTGGGTAGGGTGGGTGGGTAGGGTAGGGTGGATAGGGTGGGTGGGTAGGGTAGGGTAGGGTAGGTAGGGTAGGGTAGGAAGGTAGGGTAGGTGGGTAGGGTGGGGTGGAGTGATGAGTGAGGTGGGGGTGGGGGTGGGGGTGGGGGTGGGCGTAGGTTGAGGTTGGGGTGGGGTTGGGGTGGGTTGGGGGTGAGGTTGAGGTTGGGTTGGGGTGGGTGGGGTGGGGTGGGGTGGGTTGTGGTGGGATGGGGGTGGGGTAGTGGGGTGTATTATTGTATAACAGTATAATAGTATAACACTCAACGAGAGAAATAAATTAGGAAATAAAGTCCACAATTTAAATTAAAAAGTGTTATATAAATATGGGTCGAAAAATGGTTAACTGATTCAGAACCATAACCGACCTGAATAAATATGGGTCCAAACCATAACCGACCTGAATAAATAAAAATGGTTAACCGACCCATTTGGTTCTAGTTAATATGGTTTGACCCAACAGTTAACTACTTATATTGCCAGGTCTAATGACCACTCAACATTTGTTATTCAACTATTCGAATATTCAGTTATCAAGACTTAATTCATGTTCTTTCACAATTAATTTCTATTGTTGAATATTGAACAATAAATTTCTTACTAATCATGATATATCTTCTTCGTACTTAAAATTGCTAAGCAAATTTGTTGCTTACCCTTGCTATATCATGACATTTATTTCAGCCATGCCAGAGACGTCCAAGAGGGACAAAGGCAAAGGAAAAGTGTAGGAATAGATAAGAAGAATGTTTATGTATTATATTATATTATGTACATTGGTAATGTAAACTTTTTGTGTTACTAAGGGTAACTTAATTAAGGTATGTATAAGTTAAGGTTAATAGACCTTGGGATAATGTTGGAAGACTTTATTATAATGAACAATGTATGTTTATTATTCCGCAATAGTTTATAGAATGCTTATGATGATGATGGATTGTGAGCACCAAACTCGGGGTTTGAGAACTCGGATTTGGGGGCGTCACAGATTGGTATCAAAGCCGTAGGTTATAAACTTTAGAATGCGAAACCTAGGTTATAACCTTAGAAGAAAACTCGTATAGAGTATGCTAAGAGGTGAATTGTGGAAATTCATCTAGTATAGATTGTACATAATAAAATATTGTTTCATTTTATCAATGAATATATTTTATTATGATACTGATGTTGTGTTTGTTTGGTTATAGGATGCCTGAGGAAGGACAAGGTAGCCATACAGTTAAGCAAGAGTCGATAGATCCGGTAGAGGATCATGCTGATAGTGATGACCGTGACGAGGATGTGATGGAGGATTTGTTCGAAGAGAACATGGAGCTGGAGAATAGAGTGACAGAGTTAGAGCAGGAGAATGCCACTCATCAGTTTACTGAAACTCAATACAAGGAGTAGGCATATCAAGCTCAAAACGAGCTTGCTGAGATGAAGATACAGTTGCAGGAGCAGATGACCTTGGCTACACATATGGTTTCCAGGAATGCTGAGCTGAGGGAGAGACTAGAACAAGAGGAGCTCAAGCTGGGAGTGTTAAGGGTTGAGCATGAAGCCATGCGATTTGTGACAACCCGAGAATTTAGATAATTATTAAAATCCTAAAATGATGGATTAAAAGTTATAAGATTAACCTAGACAGAAAATAAGTGTATGGAATTGACGTTTCTGTGAAGGAATTTTAAGGATTTCAAAATTTTTAAGAAGAACCTATTTGGTTTCTTAATTGAATGAGAATAAAGAAATATGGGTTACAAAATTTCAAAACCCTAGAAATGAATTAATATGTACTTGAAAGAATATCGAGAATAAGGTATTACGATACCTGTAAATTCAATGTGAACGGAATAGTCTAAGAAATGTTATATAAGTACATATAGAAATTTTATTAAGGAGATAAGATTTCACATGAAGAGATGTTGTAAGGTTAAACGAAGATGAGTATATGTATAGAAATATATATACTTAGTAAGGTGCTATAAATATTTTAGCAAGAGGAATGTTGAATTAAGTTAATGATATAAGGATCAAGATAAAGCTATGTTAGTAATTAACATAGCTTGAACGTTGGCCTTGACTGGCAAATAAGAATTTGAATAAATATAAAGTCGTTAATTTATACGATTAGCAATATGAAAGGAGTAATTTAAAACTCAAAATTTGAGTTAGAGATAGAATTTTGAAGCATGGACTGCTCGGTTGCGTCCGGAACGTCAAGATTAGTCAAAATGGGCAGTAAACACAAAGTGTGTAAAGGTTGACTTTTGTTCAAAGTCAACAGTTGACTTTTTATGGAGAAAAGTCAAAATCAGTGTGAGAAGTGAAAGATGTTATATGAATAATGATATAATATTTAATATTATACCAATGATGTAAAACTAAAATATGAGATGAGATCCAATATGTAGATATGAATATTGGTATCAAGGTAGTTAGTAAATTAAATTCATATTTGAATAAATGATTGAATATATTAAATTATATATTTATTATATAAATAAATTGTTTGAAAACAATTTATAGAGAGGAGGAGGAAATTAAATTTAAGCATACAATATGAATTGTATAACTTGAATAAGTTATTAAGTATGAGAATTAAATAACTAAAATGGTTATTGTTATTTAGTGGTTCTAGTATTAAAAATATATACTAGTGACCTAATCTAAGAGAATTGTGGAGCATGACATAATTTATTTAATGATTATGTGAGTAAGTGAATACGAATATTATGTGATGACAAATAAAAGAAATTAGTATGATCCTAATTATATATTAGGAATGAAGAATTAAATAACCTAATGGTTATGGGATGAGAGAAGTATGGTATTTATAATATATACTAATTTTAAGAGATTTATTTTATACATCTCAGTTAATTAATTTTATAACCTAATTATAGCAAGTTTAATTGGGTTAAAGAATTAAAAATGCATGAGTAAAGAATTTATTTTCTAGAGTGAGAAATAAAAATCCTAATTAAGTAATTAGGGTAAAATAGTATTAAAAATAATGGACTATAATAATATCATAGCCCAATCATTTATTTAGAGTCTAAAAGGATTAAATTTTATGGACTAAGGAAGTTATATTATTTAAACAAGCCCAATTAATTAATTAAGCATGAGACTTGTAGATAGAGTGACTAAGGGTGATTAAATTATTTAATCTAGCCCAATATATTATGTATGGGACAAGTATTATATTGACCCAATTTAATTAGGGATTGAAAGCCCAAGTTAATTTTGTTAGTAAGTAAAACAATTAAATTTGTTAGCTCAATGAGATTAATTAAGGGCCCAAACTAGGCCCACTTGTGGGAGAGCAATAATATTAAAAATAATATTAAGTCAAGAGATATATTTTTATTATCTCAAGTTATTAATTTTATAACTTAATTAAAACAAGTTTTGTTGGGTTATAGAATTTAATATACAAGAGTAGTGATTTAAATTCTAAATATTTGGAATGGATACCTTAATTAAATATTTAAGGTGAGATATGATGGAAAGGTAGTGGACTATGTAAATTACATAGCCCAAACATGTTAATTGTTTTAGCCCAAACATTTTAATTTTTGAAGTCCAAAGGAATTATTTGGGAGCCCAAAACTTAGCCCAATAGAAGAGGGACATTTTGGACATTAAGTATGCTATATAAAGCAATAAAAATCAAAGCAAGACTTGGGCAAGATAAGGCCACTTGGCCGGATACACATGGAGAGAAAAAGAAGGGAGTGCATGTCATCATGCTAAGCCACAAGTTTGCAAAAGATAATTACAAACTTAGCTAGGTGTCATTTATTTAAGGAGCCACATGATTCAATAATAATCCACATGCTATGTAATGATTATTACTAGAGAGAGAGAATTAGTGGAGAAATATGGAGAAGATAAGGCCACATGGCCGGATAAGATAGAGAGGAAAAAGATAAGAAGAAAAGAAGATAAGGGAAAGAGAAGAGAAGAAAGAGAAGAGAAGAAAGAGAAAGAGGAAAAGAAAGAAAGAGAAAGAACTAGAGAGAGGAAGAGAGAAAGAAGAGGTTCGGTAGCCATGTGAGAGATGGAGAGGAGAGAGAAAGTCCATCCATGGAAGAAGAAGAAGAAGAAGAAGAGCATGGTAATCAAAGGTATAAATACCTTTTGTTTATATACTTTTTGATTATTGTAAATCAAACTTTGAATCTATGTTTCTAAACTCAAAAACCTTAGATCTATGTGTTTATGAGTGTTTAATGTTTAGATCAACCCATATTGGGTGTTGATTTAGTTGGAAATCGAAAATAAAGAAAAGTGATTTTTCTAGTTTTATAAGCTCTAAAATTTTTATGTACTTTGGATTTCCACCGTTTTTGATCTAAACCTTCTTTTTGCGATCCGTCAAAGGGATGTGCTAGATATGTAAGTTAACTACTAAACCCAAGTGGTAGCACTCAAAAATGTTGAGTACACAAGTTTTAATGACTGTTTTAGCAAAAACAGTTTTGTGTTTTTAAGGAAAAATGGACTGTTTTGGACAGTCAAAGAGTAGGGGTAGTTTAGTCATTTTTCGGATATGTAAAAATTCTGAAAAAATTTGGGAGTATACTATGATAAGTTATCTAACATCTCCAAGTGGAATCACTGAAAAAAGAGTTGTAGATTTCTGTATGGAAAATATTTAATAAAGCACGAAAAACTGCAAAATGCTATTTTAGCTTCTGCCCAAATTTTAAAAAGGGCATTTTCGGCAACTTAAATTGTGAGAAAAATTCTGGCCTTTTGGGACATGAAAATATATGGTATTGAGTACCTTGTGTCCAAAAATGAGCTCATTCCGAGTTAAAATGAGCAAGTTATGACAATTTCAATTTCTGTGATTTTCTAACAGAAATGGCTATAACCGGAGTTCTATAACTCCGATGGCTACGAAATTTAAACTGGAGTGTCACGTTAAGAGGTATAAGATTGTGCCAAGAGATGGGAATTTCTGGAGTTAAGCACGAGGTAGCTAATTTCTTAAGGAATTAACTACAAATGATTTTTTAAAAATACCAAAGGAAGTTGGAAAATTTTGGAAAAATACTTTTTGTGTATGAAATATGTGTATACATGTTTGTACAAAGGATAGAAAAATAATAAATTGATTTGGTATTTTCGTGTACGGATATAGAATCCAGCTTGCTGGATTAGAAAATCTGATGAATCCAGCTTGCTGGATTGAAAAGAAGTTTACTGAATTGAAAATATGTTGAATCCAACTTGCTGGATTGCAACCTAGTTGCTGGATTTGTAATCTAGTTTGCTGGATTGCAGTTTGACTTGCTGGATTAAAGGAATTATGTATCCAGTCTGCTGGATTGGTCATTAGGTTGAAGGATTATGAATCCAGCTAGCTGGATTGAAGTATTAGAGAAAACAGCTTACTGAATTAGAGAAAACAGTTTGCTGAATTATAAACATTTTGCTGGATTATAGAAAAGAGTTTATAATATGAAAGATTAAGTGTTTAATCATAATGAATATGATACAGTGATTGAATAATTATCCAAGAATGATAATAATACCGATGTGTTACGATGTTATCTAATATTTGATTAAGTGTTAGATAATCTATTGACAAAGTAATTGTATTATGATACAAAGTAGAATATGCTGATTGAAAGACCAATCTTATTATTAATGATAGGTCTTACCAAAAGAAGTTAACTTAAACTGCGTAGCAGTAGTCAACGAATCAGGCAAGTTTTTCCTTAACTCAAACTTGAGTTGTATGTTCAAAGCATGTTAATGAATAATTGTTGTTGATTATTCACGTCTATATTGGTTATTGATTCGCACGTTGTGCATATTGTAAATGTTCATCAGGTATGAAAGGCTGATCACCTTCATTACCATTTGGTTCAGTTAATCTGTTCATGTTTATGCTTGACCATTCATTTTTATTGACTTGGTCGTTCAGCTAAGAAAATTTGTTTATGCTCTTTCACAATGTTTATATTGTTGAAAGTTAGCTAGCTTATTGTTCAATTCTTTCAATCATGATATATCTTTATTGAATTTAAACTTGCTGGGCAAATTTGATGCTCACCCTTGCTATATCATGATAAAATTTTCAGATTAAGATGAAAGCTTGAGTAAAGACAGAAGTGAAGACAAAGTGCAAGATTAAATTATAGTGCAGTTAGATCTATTAAATTTTCTGACGAAAATATCATTGTAAACCTTTAAGATATTGAAGGTATGTATTAAGTTAAGGTTGTAGACCTTGGGAATGATGTGTAAAAGTTTAATGTATAAACAATTTATGTTTATATCTTCCGCAATAGTTATAGAAATAGTATACCAGATCCTTGGTGATTAGGACCGGGATTTGGGGATGCTACAGTTGGTATCAAAGCTGTAGGTTAGAAACCTTAGGTAGGTGTACCTTAGGCTATAACCGCGGAGATGATGATAAATAATAAACTCAGATCGAGTTTAAGCGATAAGAGATGAATTTTTAGAAATTCATTATTAAGTAAAGATTAAGATAAATAAGATTCAAAGAAGAATCTTGAAGAGCTATAAGGATAAGAATTCGGAGTTACCTGACTCCAGTAATAGAGATGAAAAGTGATAATAAATAGACTATGTTTATAAGATGAGAAGTGTTATTAAAATCATAATATACTATGATTAAAAAGAAGAATAAGAAGATCGTAAAATAAAACGATCGTAAGTATAAGAAGAAATGATTACCAAATAAGATCACGACGTGATCAGATTAAATCGTTGAATAACATAAGATATGTTAAGTGATTGGAATGATATAGCTTGACGCTATAAAGAGAATGTACTATGAAATGGTACGATGTAAACTCAGAAAAGAGTGGAAAAGATTAAGATACGGATTAAAGAAAATTCGTATTAAGAAAAGAGAAATTAAGAATGATGAGGGATTTCAATTGAGGACTCAAGTCAACAGCTGAGTTGTATGATTCCTTGTATGGGCAGGGAGTTTGTACTTGGTTTTAGAATCACTTAGCCTCCTGGTCGATATAGTGGTTAGGTTGACCAATTCTTTGTATGGGCAGGGAATTGTTCGTTTAGCTTCCTATATTGATTAGTAGTCGAGTTTGGTTTGACAACCACTTAGTTTTTGGCATTGATAATCATTGGAACCTAATGTCGCGCTATTTGCTATATACATGTGGATAAGGTGATTCTTTTCTCATGTGTATAACGAATAGGTAGAGAATATAAGGTTAAGCACGAGTTCTTAAAACTCATACTTATGGTACGTTCGTGACTCATAATTATATGAAATGTTTATGAACCTCTCAGCGAATGGACGCCAAAGGTCTGACTAGGACAAGTTCTTAAACTCATATGATTGTGGAAAGTTCCTGAACTCATAATGTGTGGTAAGTTTGATGAACTGGGTATGAGAAAGTTGTGAATGGAGAATTGAAGATGATAGAAATAGATAGACTTATTAAGAAATGGATCAGTAGAGAAATTGAAGTTGATGGTGGAATCATAGGTATTCCAAATCTTCTAGCCATGCTAGACTTCGAAGTTTTTGACATCAAGCTAAATTCGCACTGATGTGCTTTTAAAAATGAATTTTTATTATCCTTAACACATGGTGACAAGTGTATATGTGTGGACTTTGGGCCACTAACACATCGTTACCTGTTGTGGCATGATGACACTAAAAATGATTTGTAAAGGTTTTGAACTGTTTAAAGAAGAGTCTAGGCCAATTGATTCGGCTAGACAAAAATGATTTGAATTATCAAAATGTATTTTTATATCATTAATGCATCATGCAACCTGGTGCAGAGATGATAAAAATGATGGAGTTATCAATGCAGAATTACCTAGTGTGGTATGTGATCTAAAAATCGTCAGCCCACTATGGAATGATGTAGTATGACAAAGTCACACAATGACGGAATTCTCAAACGGACTGTAAATACAGTACGGTATCATGACGTCAAAATAATTTTAAGGATTTTAAAGATTAATTTTTGCCAACTAAATTTGGCCAGCAATGTTTCGATTGAAATTCGAATGATTGATATGCGTCTAAGCTATTTGATTCAGCTAGACAAATGTTTATAAAATTCAAAGTATTCTTTGAAAGCTTATGCCAAACCAAATTATTTTGGTGCGGAATCTTATGACGAGTCTGAGGTGAATAACCCTAAAAATGGGGATATACTAATGGGATAAAATATTCCAATCTAAGAACGCATATAGTCGTTCCGATTACTAAGGTACAACAGACTGATCCTCTAAAGTACCCGCATCGGTAGTTTTCCTTCTTTGTGATTGTAAACATACCAAATATAAAATATTTCAGAGGTAGAGTACCTTTCTTTAGTAATTGAAAGAGGTAGCAGGTAGAAATACCCCTAAACCTCAAAGTTCATGGTTTTTATGATCCCTCAGACAGATATGAAATTTTTTAAACTCTTTAGAGTAATGTTGTTGTAGAAGGTGATGATGGATATGAAATATTGTGAACTCGTTGCGTACGAGTAGAATCTGAGATGATTGAATAAAGGTTATTATGACAACCTAGTTTTGCTGAATGTTTAGAAGATGTAAACTCCTAGTGAGTAGTTATGGTGAAATGTGATAATAGATGAGAAATCCTCAAAGGAGAAAATTGTAAAGGTTAAGTTAAAAACCTAGTTTTGATCAAGAGAATAAGCAAAGATTAGTATGCTTTAATTTCGGGGACGAAATTCTTAGAAGAAGGGGTGAATGTGACAACCCGAGAATTTAGATAATTATTAAAATCCTAAAATGATGGATTAAAGGTTATAAGATTAACCTAGACAGAAAATAAGTGTATGGAATTGACGTTTCTGTGAAGGAATTTTAAGGATTTCAAGATTTTTAAGAAGAACCTATTTGGTTTCTTAATTGAATGAGAATAAAGAAATATGGGTTACAAAATTTCAAAACCCTAGAAATGAATTAATATGTACTTGAAAGAATATCGAGAATAAGGTATTACGATACCTGTAAATTCAATGTGAACGGAATAATCTAAGAAATGTTATATAAGTACATATAGAAATTTTATTAAGGAGATAAGATTTCACATGAAGAGATGTTGTAAGGTTAAACGAAGATGAGTATATGTATAGAAATATATATACTTAGTAAGGTGCTATAAATATTTTAGCAAGAGGAATGTTGAATTAAGTTAATGATATAAGGATCAAGATAAAACTATGTTAGTAATTAACATAGCTTGAACGTTGGCCTTGACTGGCAAATAAGAATTTGAATAAATATAAAGTCGTTAATTTATACGATTAGCAATATGAAAGGAGTAATTTAAAACTCAAAATTTGAGTTAGAGATAGAATTTTGAAGCATGGACTGCTCGGTTGCGTCCGGAACGTCAAGATTAGTCAAAATGGGCAGTAAACACAAAGTGTGTAAAGGTTGACTTTTGTTCAAAGTCAACAGTTGACTTTTTATGGAGAAAAGTCAAAATCAGTGTGAGAAGTGAAAGATGTTATATGAATAATGATATAATATTTAATATTATACCAATGATGTAAAACTAAAATATGAGATGAGATCCAATATGTAGATATGAATATTGGTATCAAGGTAGTTAGTAAATTAAATTCATATTTGAATAAATGATTGAATATATTAAATTATATATTTATTATATAAATAAATTGTTTGAAAACAATTTATAGAGAGGAGGAGGAAATTAAATTTAAGCATACAATATGAATTGTATAACTTGAATAAGTTATTAAGTATGAGAATTAAATAACTAAAATGGTTATTGTTATTTAGTGGTTCTAGTATTAAAAATATATACTAGTGACCTAATCTAAGAGAATTGTGGAGCATGACATAATTTATTTAATGATTATGTGAGTAAGTGAATACGAATATTATGTGATGACAAATAAAAGAAATTAGTATGATCCTAATTATATATTAGGAATGAAGAATTAAATAACCTAATGGTTATGGGATGAGAGAAGTATGATATTTATAATATATACTAATTTCAAGAGATTTATTTTATACATCTCAGTTAATTAATTTTATAACCTAATTATAGCAAGTTTAATTGGGTTAAAGAATTAAAAATGCATGAGTAAAGAATTTATTTTCTAGAGTGAGAAATAAAAATCCTAATCAAGTAATTAGGGTAAAATAGTATTAAAAATAATGGACTATAATAATATCATAGCCCAATCATTTATTTAGAGTCTAAAAGGATTAAATTTTATGGACTAAGGAAGTTATATTATTTAAACAAGCCCAATTAATTAATTAAGCATGAGACTTGTAGATAGCGTGACTAAGGGTGATTAAATTATTTAATCTAGCCCAATATATTATGTATGAGACAAGTATTATATTGACCCAATTTAATTAGGGATTGAAAGCCCAAGTTAGTTTTGTTAGTAAGTAAAACAATTAAATTTGTTAGCTCAATGAGATTAATTAAGGGCCCAAACTAGGCCCACTTGTGGGAGAGCAATAATATTAAAAATAATATTAAGTCAAGAGATATATTTTTATTATCTCAAGTTATTAATTTTATAACTTAATTAAAATAAGTTTTGTTGGGTTATAGAATTTAATATACAAGAGTAGTGATTTAAATTCTAAATATTTGGAATGGATACCTTAATTAAATATTTAAGGTGAGATATGATGGAAAGGTAGTGGACTATGTAAATTACATAGCCCAAACATGTTAATTGTTTTAGCCCAAACATTTTAATTTTTGAAGTCCAAAGGAATTATTTGGGAGCCCAAAACTTAGCCCAATAGAAGAGGGACATTTTGGACATTAAGTATGCTATATAAAGCAATAAAAATCAAAACAAGACTTGGGCAAGATAAGGCCACTTGGCCGGATACACATGGAGAGAAAAAGAAGGGAGTGCATGTCATCATGCTAAGCCACAAGTTTGCAAAAGATAATTACAAACTTAGCAATGTGTCATTTATTTAAGGAGCCACATGATTCAATAATAATCCACATGCTATGTAATGATTATTACTAGAGAGAGAGAATTAGTGGAGAAATATGGAGAAGATAAGGCCACATGGCCGGATAAGATAGAGAGGAAAAAGATAAGAAGAAAAGAAGATAAGGGAAAGAGAAGAGAAGAAAGAGAAGAGAAGAAAGAGAAAGAGGAAAAGAAAGAAAGAGAAAGAACTAGAGAGAGGAAGAGAGAAAGAAGAGGTTCGGCAGCCATGTGAAAGATGGAGAGGAGAGAGAAAGTCCATCCATGGAAGAAGAAGAAGAAGAAGAAGAGCATGGTAATCAAAGGTATAAATACTTTTTGTTTATATAATTTTTGATTATTGTAAATCAAACTTTGAATCTATGTTTCTAAACTCAAAAACCTTAGATCTATGTGTTTATGAGTGTTTAATGTTTAGATCAACCCATATTGGGTGTTGATTTAGTTGGAAATCGAAAATAAATAAAAGTGATTTTTTTAGTTTTATAAGCTCTAAAATTTCTATGTACTTTGGATTTCCACCGTTTTTGATCTAAACCTTCTTTTTGCGATCCGTCAAAGGGATGTGCTAGATATGTAAGTTAACTACTAAACCCAAGTGGTAGCACTCAAAAATGTTGAGTACACAAGTTTTAATGACTGTTTTAGCAAAAACAGTTTTGTGTTTTTAAGGAAAAATGGACTGTTTTGGACAGTCAAAGAGTAGGGGTAGTTTAGTCATTTTTCGGACATGTAAAAATTCTGGAAAAATTTGGGAGTATACTATGATAAGTTATCTAACATCTCCAAGTGGAATCACTGAAAAAAGAGTTGTAGATTTCCGTATGGAAAATATTTAATAAAGTACGAAAAACTGCAAAATGCTATTTTAGCTTCTGCCCAAATTTTAAAAAGGGCATTTTCGGCAACTTAAATTGTGAGAAAAATTCTGGCCTTTTGGGACATGAAAATATATGGTATTGAGTACCTTGTGTCCAAAAATGAGCTCATTCCGAGTTAAAATGAGCAAGTTATGACCATTTCAATTTCTGTGATTTTCTAACTGAAATGGCTATAACCGGAGTTCTATAACTCCGATGGCTACGAAATTTAAACTGGAGTGTCACGTTAAGACGTATAAGATTGTGCCAAGAGATGAGAATTTCTGGAGTTAAGCACGAGGTAGCTAATTTCTTAAGGAATTAACTACAAATGATTTTTTAAAAATACCAAAGGAAGTTGGAAAATTTTGGAAAAATACTTTTTGTGTATGAAATATGTGTATACATGTTTGTACAAAGGATAGAAAAATAATAAATTGATTTGGTATTTTCGTGTACGGATATAGAATCCAGCTTGCTGGATTAGAAAATCTGATGAATCCAGCTTGCTGGATTGAAAAGAAGTTTACTGAATTGAAAATATGTTGAATCCAACTTGCTGGATTGCAACCTAGTTGCTGGATTTGTAATCTAGTTTGCTGGATTGCAGTTTGACTTGCTGGATTAAAGGAATTATGTATCCAGTCTGCTGGATTGGTCATTAGGTTGAAGGATTATGAATCCAGCTAGCTGGATTGAAGTATTAGAGAAAACAGCTTACTGAATTAGAGAAAACAGTTTGCTGAATTATAAACATTTTGCTGGATTATAGAAAAGAGTTTATAATATGAAAGATTAAGTGTTTAATCATAATGAATATGATACAGTGATTGAATAATTATCCAAGAATGATAATAATACCGATGTGTTACGATGTTATCTAATATTTGATTAAGTGTTAGATAATCTATTGACAAAGTAATTGTATTATGATACAAAGTAGAATATGCTGATTGAAAGACCAATCTTATTATTAATGATAGGTCTTACCAAAAGAAGTTAACTTAAACTGCGTAGCAGTAGTCAACGAATCAGGCAAGTTTTTCCTTAACTCAAACTTGAGTTGTATGTTCAAAGCATGTTAATGAATAATTGTTGTTGATTATTCACGTCTATATTGGTTATTGATTCGCACGTTGTGCATATTGTAAATGTTCATCAAGTATGAAAGGCTGATCACCTTCATTACCATTTGGTTCAGTTAATCTGTTCATGTTTATGCTTGACCATTCATTTTTATTGACTTGGTCGTTCAGCTAAGAAAATTTGTTCATGCTCTTTCACAATGTTTATATTGTTGAAAGTTAGCTAGCTTATTGTTCAATTCTTTCAATCATGATATATCTTTATTGAATTTAAACTTGCTGGGCAAATTTGATGCTCACCCTTGCTATATCATGATAAAATTTTCAGATTAAGATGAAAGCTTGAGTAAAGACAGAAGTGAAGACAAAGTGCAAGATTAAATTATAGTGCAGTTAGATCTATTAATTTTTCTGACGAAAATATCATTGTAAACCTTTAAGATATTGAATGTATGTATTAAGTTAAGGTTGTAGACCTTGGGAATGATGTGTAAAAGTTTAATGTATAAACAATTTATGTTTATATCTTCCGCAATAGTTATAGAAATAGTATACCAGATCCTTGGTGATTAGGACCGGGATTTGGGGATGCTACAGTTGGTATCAAAGCTGTAGGTTAGAAACCTTAGGTAGGTGTACCTTAGGCTATAACCGCGGAGATGATGATAAATAATAAACTCAGATCGAGTTTAAGCGATAAGAGATGAATTTTTAGAAATTCATTATTAAGTAAAGATTAAGATAAATAAGATTCAAAGAAGAATCTTAAAGAGCTATAAGGATAAGAATCGGAGTTACCTGACTCCAGTAATAGAGATGAAAAGTGATAATAAATAGACTATGTCTATAAGATGAGAAGTGTTATTAAAATCATAATATACTATGATTAAAGAGAAGAATAAGAAGATCGTAAAATAAAACGATCGTAAGTATAAGAAGAAATGATTACCAAATAAGATCACGACGTGATCAGATTAAATCGTTGAATAACATAAGATATGTTACGTGATTGGAATGATATAGCTTGACGCTATAAAGAGAATGTACTATGAAATGGTACGATGTAAACTCAGAAAAGAGTGGAAAAGATTAAGATACGGATTAAAGAAAATTCGTATTAAGAAAAGAGAAATTAAGAATGATGAGGGATTTCGATTGAGGACTCAAGTCAACAGCTGAGTTGTATGATTCCTTGTATGGGCAGGGAGTTTGTACTTGGTTTTAGAATCACTTAGCCTCCTGGTCGATATAGTGGTTAGGTTGACCAATTCTTTGTATGGGCAGGGAATTGTTCGTTTAGCTTCCTATATTGATTAGTGGCCGAGTTTGGTTTGACAACCACTTAGTTTTTGGCATTGATAATCATTGGAACCTAATGTCGCGCTATTTGCTATATACATGTGGATAAGGTGATTCTTTTCTCATGTGTATAACGAATAGGTAGAGAATATAAGGTTAAGTACGAGTTCTTAAAACTCATACTTATGGTACGTTCGTGACTCATAATTATATGAAATGTTTATGAACCCCTCAGCGAATGGACGCCAAAGGTCTGACTAGGACAAGTTCTTAAACTCATATGATTGTGGAAAGTTCCTGAACTCATAATGTGTGGTAAGTTTGATGAACTGGGTATGAGAAAGTTGTGAATGGAGAATTGAAGATGATAGAAATAGATAGACTTATTAAGAAATGGATCAGTAGAGAAATTGAAGTTGATGGTGGAATCATAGGTATTCCAAATCTTCTAGCTATGCTAGACTTCGAAGTTTTTGACATCAAGCTAAATTCGCACTGATGTGCTTTTAAAAATGAATTTTTATTATCCTTAACACATGGTGACAAGTGTATATGTGTGGACTTTGGGCCACTAACACATCGTTACCTGTTGTGGCATGATGACACTAAAAATGATTTGTAAAGGTTTTGAACTGTTTAAAGAAGAGTCTAGGCCAATTGATTCGGCTAGACGAAAATGATTTGAATTATCAAAATGTATTTTTATATCATTAATGCATCATGCAACCTGGTGCAGAGATGATAAAAATGATGGAGTTATCAATGCAGAATTACCTAGTGTGGTATGTGATCTAAAAATCGTCAGCCTACTATGGAATGATGTAGTATGACAAAGTCACACAATGACGGAATCCTCAAACGGACTGTAAATACAGTACGGTATCATGACGTCAAAATAATTTTAAGGATTTTAAAGATAAATTTTTGCCAACTAAATTTGGCCAGCAATGTTTCGATTGAAATTCGAATGATTGATATGCGTCTAAGCTATTTGATTCAGCTAGACAAATGTTTATAAAATTCAAAGTATTCTTTGAAAGCTTATGCCAAACCAAATTGTTTTGGTGCGGAATCTTATGACGAGTCTGAGGTGAATAACCCTAAAAATGGGGATATACTAATGGGATAAAATATTCCAATCTAAGAACGCATATAGTCGTTCCGATTACTAAGGTACAACAGACTGATCCTCTAAAGTACCCGCATCGGTAGTTTACCTTCTTTGTGATTGTAAACATACCAAATATAAAATATTTCAGAGGTAGAGTACCTTTCTTTAGTAATTGAAAGAGGTAGCAGGTAGAAATACCCCTAAACCTCAAAGTTCATGGTTTTTATGATCCCTCAGACAGATATGAAATTTTTTAAACTCTTTAGAGTAATGTTGTTGTAGAAGGTGATGATGGATATGAAATATTGTGAACTCGTTGCGTACGAGTAGAATCTGAGATGATTGAATAAAAGTTATTATGACAACCTAGTTTTGCTGAATGTTTAGAAGATGTAAACTCCTAGTGAGTAGTTATGGTGAAATGTGATAATAGATGAGAAATCCTCAAAGGAGAAAATTGTAAAGGTTAAGTTAAAAACCTAGTTTTGATCAAGAGAATAAGCAAAGATTAGTATGCTTTAATTTCGGGGACGAAATTCTTAGAAGAAGGGGTGAATGTGACAACCCGAGAATTTAGATAATTATTAAAATCCTAAAATGATGGATTAAAGGTTATAAGATTAACCTAGACAGAAAATAAGTGTATGGAATTGACGTTTCTGTGAAGGAATTTTAAGGATTTCAAAATTTTTAAGAAGAACCTATTTGGTTTCTTAATTGAATGAGAATAAAGAAATATGGGTTACAAAATTTCAAAACCCTAGAAATGAATTAATATGTACTTGAAAGAATATCGAGAATAAGGTATTACGATACCTGTAAATTCAATGTGAACGGAATAGTCTAAGAAATGTTATATAAGTACATATAGAAATTTTATTAAGGTGATAAGATTTCACATGAAGAGATGTTGTAAGGTTAAACGAAGATGAGTATATGTATAGAAATATATATACTTAGTAAGGTGCTATAAATATTTTAGCAAGAGGAATGTTGAATTAAGTTAATGATATAAGAATCAAGATAAAACTATGTTAGTAATTAACATAGCTTGAACGTTGGCCTTGACTGACAAATAAGAATTTGAATAAATATAAAGTCGTTAATTTATACGATTAGCAATATGAAAGGAGTAATTTAAAACTCAAAATTTGAGTTAGAGATAGAATTTTGAAGCATGGACTGCTCGGTTGCGTCCGGAACGTCAAGATTAGTCAAAATGGGCAGTAAACACAAAGTGTGTAAAGGTTGACTTTTGTTCAAAGTCAACAGTTGATTTTTTATGGAGAAAAGTCAAAATCAGTGTGAGAAGTGAAAGATGTTATATGAATAATGATATAATATTTAATATTATACCAATGATGTAAAACTAAAATATGAGATGAGATCCAATATGTAGATATGAATATTGGTATCAAGGTAGTTAGTAAATTAAATTCATATTTGAATAAATGATTGAATATATTAAATTATATATTTATTATATAAATAAATTGTTTGAAAACAATTTATAGAGAGGAGGAGGAAATTAAATTTAAGCATACAATATGAATTGTATAACTTGAATAAGTTATTAAGTATGAGAATTAAATAACTAAAATGGTTATTGTTATTTAGTGGTTCTAGTATTAAAAATATATACTAGTGACCTAATCTAAGAGAATTGTGGAGCATGACTTAATTTATTTAATGATTATGTGAGTAAGTGAATACGAATATTATGTGATGACAAATAAAAGAAATTAGTATGATCCTAATTATATATTAGGAATGAAGAATTAAATAACCTAATGGTTATGGGATGAGAGAAGTATGGTATTTATAATATATACTAATTTTAAGAGATTTATTTTATACATCTCAGTTAATTAATTTTATAACCTAATTATAGCAAGTTTAATTGGGTTAAAGAATTAAAAATGCATGAGTAAAGAATTTATTTTCTAGAGTGAGAAATAAAAATCCTAATTAAGTAATTAGGGTAAAATAGTATTAAAAATAATGGACTATAATAATATCATAGCCCAATCATTTATTTAGAGTCTAAAAGGATTAAATTTTATGGACTAAGGAAGTTATATTATTTAAACAAGCCCAATTAATTAATTAAGCATGAGACTTGTAGATAGAGTGACTAAGGGTGATTAAATTATTTAATCTAGCCCAATATATTATGTATGGGACAAGTATTATATTGACCCAATTTAATTAGGGATTGAAAGCCCAAGTTAGTTTTGTTAGTAAGTAAAACAATTAAATTTGTTAGCTCAATGAGATTAATTAAGGGCCCAAACTAGGCCCACTTGTGGGAGAGCAATAATATTAAAAATAATATTAAGTCAAGAGATATATTTTTATTATCTCAAGTTATTAATTTTATAACTTAATTAAAACAAGTTTTGTTGGGTTATAGAATTTAATATACAAGAGTAGTGATTTAAATTCTAAATATTTGGAATGGATACCTTAATTAAATATTTAAGGTGAGATATGATGGAAAGGTAGTGGACTATGTAAATTACATAGCCCAAACATGTTAATTGTTTTAGCCCAAACATTTTAATTTTTGAAGTCCAAAGGAATTATTTGGGAGCCCAAAACTTAGCCCAATAGAAGAGGGACATTTTGGACATTAAGTATGCTATATAAAGCAATAAAAATCAAAGCAAGACTTGGACAAGATAAGGCCACTTGGCCGGATACACATGGAGAGAAAAAGAAGGGAGTGCATGTCATCATGCTAAGCCACAAGTTTGCAAAAGATAATTACAAACTTAGCTAGGTGTCATTTATTTAAGGAGCCACATGATTCAATAATAATCCACATGCTATGTAATGATTATTACTAGAGAGAGAGAATTAGTGGAGAAATATGGAGAAGATAAGGCCACATGGCCGGATAAGATAGAGAGGAAAAAGATAAGAAGAAAAGAAGATAAGGGAAAGAGAAGAGAAGAAAGAGAAGAGAAGAAAGAGAAAGAGGAAAAGAAAGAAAGAGAAAGAACTAGAGAGAGGAAGAGAGGAAGAGAGAAAGAAGAGGTTCGGCAGCCATGTGAGAGATGGAGAGGAGAGAGAAAGTCCATCCATGGAAGAAGAAGAAGAAGAAGAAGAGCATGATAATCAAAGGTATAAATACCTTTTGTTTATATAATTTTTGATTATTGTAAATCAAACTTTGAATCTATGTTTCTAAACTCAAAAACCTTAGATCTATGTGTTTATGAGTGTTTAATGTTTAGATCAACCCATATTGGGTGTTGATTTAGTTGGAAATCGAAAATAAAGAAAAGTGATTTTTCTAGTTTTATAAGCTCTAAAATTTCTATGTACTTTGGATTTCCACCGTTTTTGATCTAAACCTTCTTTTTGCGATCCGTCAAAGGGATGTGCTAGATATGTAAGTTAATTACTAAACCCAAGTGGTAGCACTCAAAAATGTTGAGTACACAAGTTTTAATGACTGTTTTAGCAAAAACAGTTTTGTGTTTTTAAGGAAAAATGGACTGTTTTGGACAGTCAAAGAGTAGGGGTAGTTTAGTCATTTTTCGGACATGTAAAAATTTTGGAAAAATTTGGGAGTATACTATGATAAGTTATCTAACATCTCCAAGTGGAATCACTGAAAAAAGAGTTGTAGATTTCCGTATGGAAAATATTTAATAAAGCACGAAAAACTGCAAAATGCTATTTTAGCTTCTGCCCAAATTTTAAAAAGGGCATTTTCGGCAACTTAAATTGTGAGAAAAATTCTGGCCTTTTGGGACATGAAAATATATGGTATTGAGTACCTTGTGTCCAAAAATGAGCTCATTCCGAGTTAAAATGAGCAAGTTATGACCATTTCAATTTCTGTGATTTTCTAACAGAAATGGCTATAACCGGAGTTCTATAACTCCGATGGCTACGAAATTTAAACTGGAGTGTCACGTTAGGACGTATAAGATTGTGCCAAGAGATGGGAATTTCTGGAGTTAAGCACGAGGTAGCTAATTTCTTAAGGAATTAACTACAAATGATTTTTTAAAAATACCAAAGGAAGTTGGAAAATTTTGGAAAAATACTTTTTGTGTATGAAATATGTGTATACATGTTTGTACAAAGGATAGAAAAATAATAAATTGATTTGGTATTTTCGTGTACGGATATAGAATCCAGCTTGCTGGATTAGAAAATCTGATGAATCCAGCTTGCTGGATTGAAAAGAAGTTTACTGAATTGAAAATATGTTGAATCCAACTTGCTGGATTGCAACCTAGTTGCTGGATTTGTAATCTAGTTTGCTGGATTGCAGTTTGACTTGCTGGATTAAAGGAATTATGTATCCAATCTGCTGGATTGGTCATTAGGTTGAAGGATTATGAATCCAGCTAGCTGGATTGAAGTATTAGAGAAAACAGCTTACTGAATTAGAGAAAACAGTTTGCTGAATTATAAACATTTTGCTGGATTATAGAAAAGAGTTTATAATATGAAAGATTAAGTGTTTAATCATAATGAATATGATACAGTGATTGAATAATTATCCAAGAATGATAATAATACCGATGTGTTACGATGTTATCTAATATTTGATTAAGTGTTAGATAATCTATTGACAAAGTAATTGTATTATGATACAAAGTAGAATATGCTGATTGAAAGACCAATCTTATTATTAATGATAGGTCTTACCAAAAGAAGTTAACTTAAACTGCGTAGCAGTAGTCAACGAATCAGGCAAGTTTTTCCTTAACTCAAACTTGAGTTGTATGTTCAAAGCATGTTAATGAATAATTGTTGTTGATTATTCACGTCTATATTGGTTATTGATTCGCACGTTGTGCATATTGTAAATGTTCATCAGGTATGAAAGGCTGATCACCTTCATTACCATTTGGTTCAGTTAATCTGTTCATGTTTATGCTTGACCATTCATTTTTATTGACTTGGTCGTTCAGCTAAGAAAATTTGTTCATGCTCTTTCACAATGTTTATATTGTTGAAAGTTAGCTAGCTTATTGTTCAATTCTTTCAATCATGATATATCTTTATTGAATTTAAACTTGCTGGGCAAATTTGATGCTCACCCTTGCTATATCATGATAAAATTTTCAGATTAAGATGAAAGCTTGAGTAAAGACAGAAGTGAAGACAAAGTGCAAGATTAAATTATAGTGCCGTTAGATCTATTAAATTTTCTGACGAAAATATCATTGTAAACCTTTAAGATATTGAATGTATGTATTAAGTTAAGGTTGTAGACCTTGGGAATGATGTGTAAAAGTTTAATGTATAAACAATTTATGTTTATATCTTCCGCAATAGTTATAGAAATAGTATACCAGATCCTTGGTGATTAGGACCGGGATTTGGGGATGCTACACGATTTGAGTTTGATTTAGAAATCACTGATAAGATTAGGATCGAACAAGCATGGATTAGAGCATCCAATATTGTGGACCATCTTGAGGAGAAGTTGGAGGCTAGTGAAGTCCGAGTGGATACTTTGGGACGATCTCTAGATGCCGCTTACATGGGTTAGCGAGCAGGAGTGAGGAGATCCTTTGAGATAGGCGAGTCGAGTCGATCTGTTAGATGTCAACTTATGGATGGACTCATTCCACCAGAGCAGGAGCATGCAGGCGCACCCTCTCCAGATGCGTAGTGATAGTTTAATAGCTTTCTATTGTATATAGATGCAGTAGAACCCCTTTTGTTTATTAGGATTTTTTGCTTGATGTAAATCTCAGACTGTGCGAGGTAGTATGTAAATATGATGTATCCTTTTATTAGGTGTGTAGGGGAGTATGTATTTTGATAGGTCCCATCTCTGGATGTTAAGAATGGGATAGTTAGCATTTATAAAAATATGCCAGGCATGTGTACGACATTAAAAAATTTGGTATATGAATATAAATGCAATATTATAATTACTTGTTTGATCAAATAGAAAAGTATTAAGAATTAAAATGAGAAGTTATCTGTTTGAAACAGTAAATCGAATATGTTAATTCAGCAAGCTGAATGTGTTATTCAGCAAGCTGAATATGTGAATTCAGTAAGATGAATATGTTAATTCAGTTAGTTGAATTAGTCAATTTAGCATGTTGAATTTGTTAATACAACATTATGATAATATGATTGTGAGAGTTTAAATTACATGTTATATTTTAAACACTTAGAAGATATATCATATAATTAAACTTGATGTAATAAATTAAGGTTTTGTTTAATCAGATAATGCCGCCAAGACGTCAAAATCGTAACTAGAGGGAGGAAAGATCTATAAATAATGAAGAAGGTCAGGTAGACCCAATGCAGAACTTTGTTGATATGTTAGCTCAGGCTATGCAAAATTGAGCACCAACAGCTAGAGGTAGGCCAGATGTAGGATTGGCGAATTTTAAAGACTTTAAAGCAGTCGGACCACCATAATTTAAGGGAACCACAGACCCTATTGAAGCTCAGACCAGGGTGAAGGAGATGGAAAAAGCATTTGTGATTGCTAGAGTAGCAGAGGGGCAAAAGATAACTTTTGATACCTATTTAATGAAAGGTGAAGCTAATTATTGGTGGGAATCAAACCAGGCGAGAGCCGGAACAGTAGTGGTAACTTGGACAAGGCTTAAGGAGTTGTTCTTCAAGAATTATTTCTCACCGAGCATGCAAGCCAGAATGGAAGTGAAATTTCTTGAATTGAAGTAAGAGGACTTGACAGTTTCAGAATACGTAGCCAAATTCAACGAGCTAGCAAGATTTGCACCACATCAGGTAGACACAGAGGCAAGAAAGAGGCACAGATTTGAGAATGGGTTGAAGCCTTGGATATACAGCAAGGTGGCAGTTTTGTAAATTAATATGTTTTCAACGTTATTGGAAAAGGCTATCATTGCAGAAGGTGGTAGTGAAGTGGTGTCTAAGTACAATAGGGAAAAGAATAAGAAGAAGATGGAAGGTGGAAATCAGGGTGCCAGCAGTGGTGGCAGTAACAGCAAGAAACGCAAGTGGAACAACAGTGGCAATGAATCAGGAACGCAACAAGGAAATACTCAGCAGAAGAAGCCAGCGTGTACAAAGTGCGGAAAGAATCACTCAGGAGAGTGTATGAAAGGAAAAAATGTATGTTATAATTGTGGTCAGGAAGGACATATTTCACCAAATTGTCATAAGCCAAAGAAATGTGGTAATTTTTCTTGTGGAGGAATGAGGCATCGATTCAAGGATTGTCCATTGAAGAAGAATACCGATGGAGGAAGTGGAAACAAGAGCAATTCTATAAAGTTAACTATTGGAGGGCCAATGCAGCAGAGCAAGCCGATAGCCCGAACATTTAACATGACTGTGCAAGACGCAGTTGCATCAAAGGAGGTGGTGTCAGGTATTATTCCAATCAATAATATAAATGACTATGTATTATTTGATTCGGGAGCTACCTGTTCATTTGTGTCTGATGAATTTGCTAGAAGATTAAACTTACCATGTGAAAAGTTAAAGAACCGAATGTAGAGTTTATCCATAACAACTGTGGTGTGGAAATAAGGGGACATAAGTTAAGCATGAATTTAATTTCGATACGCTTAGGAGAATTTGATGTTATCTTAGGGATGGATTGGTTGTTTAATCATGAGGCAGTTCTAGACTGTCAAAAGAAGAGTATACGCCTTAAGACACTGAATAAGTCTAAGGTTGTATTTTATGGTAGCAAGTCGCCAAGACAAATGAGTTGTCTGACGATGATGCAGGCCAAGAGAATGCTACAAAAAGGGTGTGAAGGTTATTTGGCTCATCTAGTAGATACACGGATGGTGAATTCGGATATGGGACAGATACCTGTAGTCAATGAATTTGGGGATGTCTTTCCAGAAGAACTTTTGGGACTTCCTCCAGACAAAGAAATAGAGTTTGTGATTGATTTAGTACCGGGGACAACATCGATATCGAAAGCACCATATAGGATGACTTCGGTAGAAATGAAAGAGTTAATGATCCAACTACAGGAGTTGTTAGACAAGAAGTACATTCAACCTAGTATATCTTCGTGGGGAGTAGGGGCATCTGTAGACACTCAAAATTTTCTGCACACCTGTCACTGATATTGTAGGAGGGCATATTCGTCTTTCAGAGATAACCCTGGAAGACAGCTCATATCTAGTTCAAATACTACCAGAAGTTCAATCTCAACCCTGGAACATATACCGGGAGTATCAGTTCCAACCTCGGAGATAACCCCGAGGCATGCAGTTTAAATATCAAAAATTCCACCGGAGAAGGCCGATTCATCTCGGAGATAACCCCGAGATATTCAGTCTTAGTCCCAACACTAGGAATAACAGTGCTAACCTTGGATATAACCCCAAGGAGTGTAATTGCAGTTCCGGAGATAACCCTAGAAATGCTTGTTTTAAATGCATGCAATCAACTTCAACCTCGGCACTCACACCGAGGCAGTCAGTACAAGAGTCAGAGATAACACCGGGAAGACAGGCACACCTCAGAGATAATCCTGAGGACCTTCAGTACTTACAGTAGTCCAATCTCAGAGATAACCCTGAGCAACGTCTGCTTTATCAGCCCAAACCGGAGATAATCCTGGTTAGGGGTAAGATCATCATTTTGCCACATCGCGTCGTCTCAACATTTCATATATACATTTCTACACAGTAATGTCCCACAAGAACCAAGGAAGTTCAATCCTGAGTGACTATTACGCACTGTAACGGATAGAATTTGAAGCTTGAAGACCGGAGGGTATGGTCCTATCTTCCCGACTTCGTACAACCTCTAATCCCATGTTATTGCATAACTCTTGACAACGGTGGTCCGAAATAGGCCTTATACACCTCAATCGGATGCCCGAATTAAAGTTCTAAAAGTTCGAGTGGACATCACGTTGCATGCGTGCACGTACTTCGAGACGATGAGACCTGCAGAGCTCGAGGCACCCTGAGCAGCCGCAGGTACAACTGCAGCTAGTCGCAGGTACACCTGCGGCTCCCCCCCTCTATAAATAGAGGGCTTGGGGTGGCCATTTTGTAAGAGAAAAAGGCGAGGAATCCCTGTCCAATTTGCTCTGTACACCCCCTAAACTGAGTGCTTTCTCATTTTAAACACTTGTGAGCTCACATATAGCTACTATTGTACCGGCGGGAGCTGAGTGTTCATCCACTTAAAGTTATAGAAGTCTTCTTTGGCAGCCCACTGTAAGCCTTCTTACACATTTTAAAGTTTTTTTCTTCATCTTTGCACACACTATTCTTCACATTAAGATTCGTGTTGCGTGTGCATGCCCGAACTTCGGTCCGTGATTTCATTTCAGTTTGTATATATATATATATATATATATATATATATATATATATATATAAAATTATATAAACTTATATATATATATATATATATATATATATATATATTTATATATAGAGTAATATTATCGAGTTATGCCTCGATTGAGCCTAGACTTATGTCTGGAGCGTTTAATTACTTTCATATATATATATATATATATATATATATATATATATATATATATATATATATATATATGAATTGTTATCGGACTTTGTTCGATGAGCCTAGATTTTACATCCGGTACGTTTATCACTTATATATATATATATATATATATATATATATATACACATTTCGTCTTGCCTGGAGTTTACTTTGTGGCAGTTGACCGTTTTTACTGCTTTCTTTACATTTCGTCCTGCCTGGAGTTTACTCCATGGTAGTTGATTGCTTTTATAGCTTTATTTACATTTTTGATCCCCCATGGAGATGCTTCGTGCTGGTTTGATCATTTCAATATATATATATATATTTACCGCTTTTATATATTTACTGTAGACACTCGAAATTTTCTTTTCCTGTTACTAACTATACAGGAGGGCAAAAGCATCTGTTTAACACTCCAGAGATAACCCTGGAGGGCCACAACATCAATTCTAACCCCGGAGATAGCCCTGGGAGATCCAATTTCCAACCCCAGAGATAGCCCCGGGAAATCAGTTTACAACCCTGGAGATAACCCCGGGAAAGTCAGTTTCAACCTCTGAGATAACCCCGTTGGATCAAGTTCAAAGCTTGGAGATAACCCCAGGAGGTCGATCCAATCTCAGAGATAGCCCTAAGGACATTCAAAGTCAACATCAAGTCAACCTCAGAGATAACCCTGAGAAAAGACTGCTACAACTGTGCAAAAATCGGAGATAACCTCGGGAGGGGCAAAATGGTTATTTTGCCAACTCAACTTCAACTCACATCAAATACACTCAATTCAACTCAAATTATTTCAATAGAAGTCCCACAAGAACCATATCTTAAATTTTGAGCGCAAACTACGCAAAACGGCTCACCGGATTGCCTAATGAAAATCCATAAATGCTATTTCAGTCACGGACCCATCTTCTCGAAATCACAAAAGAGCAAATCCTATGTCATTGTGTAGCTCTTGGAAAGAGCTTTTCGGAATGGTATGGCACATTTTCATCTGACTCCCGGATTGAAAGTTATGAACGACCAAGCGAACAACGCGTTGTCTGGGTGTACGTACTTTGACACGACGGGACCCACACTGCCCGGGGTACCCCGGGCAGCCGTAGGTACACCTGCTACTGCTGCAAGTACACCTGAGGCACCCCCCTCTATAAATAGAAGGCTTGGGGTGGCCATATTTGCAAGAGAAAAGGCGAGGAAGCCCTGTCCAATTTGCTTTGTACACACTATAAGCTGAGTGCTTTCTCATTTTAAACACTTGTAAGCTCATATATAGCTACTTTTCTACCGGCGGGAGCCGAGTATTCATCCACTTAAAGCTATAGAAGTCTTCTTTGGCAGTCCACTGTAAGCCTTCTTACACACTTTAAAGCATTTCTCTTCATCTTTGTGCACACTATTCTTCACGTTGAGAGTCGTGTTGTGTGTGTTTGCCCGGACTTTGGTCCGTGACTTTTATTTCTTTTGTATATTATATATATATATATATATATATATATATATATATATATATATATATATATATATATATATATATATATATATATATATATTTATTTTTTTACATTCCCTAAAGACTAAACTACATAAGTCTTTTTGTAGGGAAGCAATCGGTCCCGTTACCCGTTTAAAATCCAAAAAGGCACTAAGCCCACCGTCAGACATGGCTACGAATCCCCAGCCTGATCCTACTCCTGTTTCCCGAGAGGAGTTTGAAGGACTAAGGAATCAGATAGTAGAATTGGTTGTCTTTTTAAAAGAACAAAGTAAAAATACTCAGGGCCAGACAATGCCTACTCAACCAGAGTCATTCACACCAAGGGGCAGTTAGGGTGTTGGCAAAAAGATGGAAACTCAAATACCTGAACCTCATTACAATAAAGGAACCAACAAAACTCCTGAAATCACAAATCTCAGGGATGATTAAGAAACTGGGGATATAAGAAAGAAAGTCCAACAAATGGAGGAAACCATTCAGATCTCTGCATATTCCCAGGGGCTCGATATCCTGACAAATTCAAAATCCCAAAGTTTGTAGGGGCAGGTGATCCCTATACTCACCTAAAAGTGTACATTGGCGAACTGGGGTCTTATACTGAAGATGAAAGCCTCAGAATGCAACTTTTTCAAAGGAGTCTCACTGGAGAGGCTAAAGCCTGGTATGCCCGACTTGACAATGCCAAAATCCACAATTGGGAAGAATTGGCCCACGCCTTTCTAAATCAGTACAGTTTTCAGTCACAAATGGTACCAGATCGATACCAAGTGACTAAAGTCAAAAAGCAAAGTACTGAATCTTTTCGAGAATATGCCCAAAGGTGGAGACATCTAGCAGCGCAAGTCATTCCATCAATGACAGAAACTGAGATGTTAATGATGTTTATTGATATCCAAGAGGCTCCGTACTACGAGAGGATCCTAGCAGGCATAGAAAAGCCATTCTCAGAAATGATTAAACATGGCAAAATGGCAGAGATGGGCCTGAAGGCAAGCAAGATTAAAGACTTCACTGCCTTGGAAGTAGTCGCCAAGCATATACAGACTGGCAAGTATGCGAGCGATCCCAAGGGTGTACCCGATAAAGGCATTGAAGATGTATCCCTTGTTGTACAAGGGCAAGCTAGGAGACCAAGCTACAGTCCCCCCATTTGGAAAATGCAAGACAATCTACTATCTCAACAACAGGCTGCATTAAACCAATGCCCAGATAGAAAAAGAAAATTTGAAAGAGCGAAAAATTGGGTGTTCACTCCACTTGGAAATTCCCTTGAAAATGTATTGGCAATATTAATGGATCACAAGAAAATTACCAAATTCGCCCTACCTCTGGAACCAGGGAGCAAAAGATACAATCCAAGCCAAAGATGTGCTTACCACTCAGGGTCTCCAAGACACGATACACAAGATTGTTGCTCTTTTAAGCATAGAATTCAAAATCTGATCGAAAGTGGCAGTATTGTGGTCCAACAACCTGATCAACAAAATGTCAACACCAACCTTCCATTGCAGCATGATACGGGGGAAGTAAACATGATCGGGTCAGGAAGCGCTAAAATATATCCAAATCACAAGTACATACGAAGGGTGGAGGAATACCCCCGAAGGCACAAAACAAATATCCTAGAGTGGGAAAACTCGGAGGAGGGTATGCCAGTAATGCAAAAATTAGAGACGATCCAGAATCAAGTAAATCTGCTGGCTAAGCTGATAGTGCGCCAACATCAGGAAACGAGGCCGTTTTTCACTCAACTATCAGAAAGCCAAGAGAAAAAGGAGGTTAATCACAATGCAAGCCCATATCTCTCCATGATGAGCCAGCTAAATAAAGAAGATCAAAGCAGGCTGAATGTACAAGAAAAGGAGGTTAATCACATTTATTGTATATTTTTAACTTGCGAGGCAAACTAGTTGCTCACCCTTGCTATAAATAAAACATTTCAGCTAGGAACGAAGAGGCCAGCGGGTCAAAGAAGAACAAAGGCAAAGGCAAGATGCTGGAATAGTGTTATGAACATTATTATTATGATGTTGTATTGTAAACCCTTTTTGTTTAGGTAAGGGGTATGTCTGTAATGTTAAGGTTAGTGGACCTGGGACTTATGTATTAACAACTTATGTTAATGACTTATGTATTCCTATTTATATTTAAATGGGTAGTTAAATGTTATTTATATTGTGGATCGTGACCACCAAACTCGGGGGCCAGGTAACCCGGATTTGGGGGTGTCACAGGTTGGTACCAGAGCTGTAGTGACCAAGGTGTCACCAGCTAGTAGAAGAGCTGTAGGTTATAAACTTTAAGTGGGGTAGGAGAAAACCCTAACCTAAACCCTAGACCCTAAGGGTTTGTACATTTATCAAGATTGCCCTTAAAATTATTTTATAAATAACCAAAATACCCTTTTTACTTTCTTTAAATGGTAACTTGCATAATTCACCAACACCTTTAGTTGGTGAACCACCACATTGACTTGTGACTTATTAATCCAACAAAATCTGGCCAGCAAGATCAGATCCAAGCAACATACAAGCATTATATAAGAGATTTTGAGAGAGAAAAAGTCACAAAAAGTTGCCATTTTGCATATTGCTCTCACCAACTCTCTCTCTCTCTCTCTCTCTCTAAAGCTTCGAATTTCTTAAGTTAGATCGGTCCTAATTTCATCCCTTGATCAATCAATAACATATTGGAGAGCTTAGATCAAGAATTGAAAGCTAGAAGGTATAAATCAAATTTTAAATTTCGATCTTTGTTGCTTAGAAAATTTTTGTGTTTTATTGTTAATCTTATGTTATAATATATTTTTAGTTGTTATATGTTGATCCATGATGGATCCATAACATCAAATGGCTTAAAAATGAGTTTTACAAAATCTGTTCTTGAGCTCTAAAGTTATCTGACAAGCAAATGTCAGTTGGCTTAGATCTTCATGTGTTCATGTTGTGAGTTGTTTTAAAGCTTTTATATGTAGCCTGACATGTTGTCTTTAAGATGCAAAAGCTATCAGAGTCATAAGAGGTCTGGATTCGAAGATATAATCGGTCAAAACCCGTTGACCGGGCATGACAGAGTATATTTTGGGTAACCCAGAAAGTTGGATTTTAGCGTCTGACAATTTTTGTAAGGTTTGGATTTGACAGATTTGATGATTGTTAGTTGATGTTTTTGTAATCAATTTGTAGCCTGTTGGTTTTACTATAGATCCATGCTTTGATATTCCTTATATCACTAACAGAATCGATGTAGGGGGTGGTCAAACAAGGCCCTCGACACTGACTAAGCATTTCTGGAAAAACCCAGAAACTCTATGAACACGTGTTCTGACAGAGTTTGACTGAGCTGTAACTTGTGATTTGATTGTTATATAATTGATCTATTGTTTTAGTATTGTTCCTTGTCATGTGGACTAGAAGTATAAACCAAGAAATAACTTGTTTGATGACCAGAACCTAGTTATAATCGAGTAGCAAACTGGGTACTCGAAACTACCTGGGTTTCTAGGTAACCCAGAAAACCCAGGAACACGTTGTCAGTGAATTTGGAGGCTTAGATCTCCCTGTTGAGAAGTGTTATGACCAAGATGTTAGTTTATAATTGTAGAGTTACATTTACACTACAAGCTCATGGTTAGAAATTGCCCAGAAATAATTTTGGCTGAGATTTAAATCCGGTCAAAGTTGACCCTTTTTACTGCCGGCTGTCAGTTTTCTTGAGCTCAAGAACACCAACAGCGACGCTTTTTGTCGCTAAAGGCTATTAGCGGCGGTTTATTTATTTTTTAATTTTTGAAATTCCGAAAATTAATTAAAAATAGAAAATAAATTATAAAAATTATTAAAAATTATTTTAAAAATTATTTTAAATTATGAAAAATAATTTTTGACCAATTAGAATATTTTTCTTTAATATTTATAATTATTTAAATATTAAAGGTATTTAATTTATTTACTTAGTGTATTAAATAAATTAGAGAAAAATAATTTAATATTATGAAAAATCATTTTAAATAAGAATAATGTATTTAAAAATATTTTAAATTATAAAATGTGACTTTTAATATTTTTAGAAAATTTTCATTAATAATTTAATATTAATGATATTAGATTTAGTTAATTATTAAATTAAATAAATGAGTTAAAAATGATTTTAATAATTTAAAAATCATTTTAAATAAGAATAAAGTGTTAGAAAATATTTTAAATTATAAAATATAATTTTCAATATTTTTGGAGAATTGTCATTAATAAATGATATTAGATTTATTTAATTATGATATTAAATAAATGAATTAAAAATAATTTTATTGATTTAAAAATTATTTAAAAATGAGAAAAATATTTTAAAAATATTTTAAATTATAATTAATGACTTTTAATATTTTGATAATAATTATATTAATATTTAAATATTAATGGTGATGATTTAAAAATAATTTTTAATTACTTTAAAAATCATTTAAGTAGAATATTAATGATTTAAAAATATTTTAAGTTATTAACAATAACTTTAATATTTTGACAAGTATGTTATTAATATTTTTTATATTATTAAATATTAATAATGATAAGATTATTTGATAATTAAATCATTTAAAAATGATTTAAGTGTTTGAAAAATTATTATAAATTATAATAATTATTTATAAATTATTAAAAGCTTCCGAAAAATATTATAAACGATATTTGACTTATCTAAAATAATATTGAAGCTTAGAGACCAAGTTTAATTGACAATCAATGTGTTAATTATCGGATAGGGCAACCAGAACACCAAGAATGGACCGAGGTCTAACTAGACCGAAATAGTTAGACTGGATAAGTGTTTATATAGGTTATAAACACTAATGTGGCTATGTGATAATGTGCCTAGGAGAAGTTTGACTGTAAAATACAGTGTTACATATTATAAATAATTGTGCTAATTGTGAGACCGACATTGTTGGTTATAGGTTTTACGAACGCAGTTAATTATATTGTGTAGCTGTAATCAACACGAAAGGCAAGTTCCCTAACTCAACCTTGAGTTATATTCATTCAATTATTTTAATGGTTAATTATTGATAATTACACCATGTCTAGGGAATTTATTGTTGATTATTCGCAGTTAGTGCATGATTAAAATTCAAATTGAATTACGGATTCGGAAAATATATATTCGTAGAATTACTGTTGTTGGATATTTATATCTGCAGAAACTAATATTGACAGTACAGATAATTCCTGTTTATTATCAAATTATATTGAGAAATGTCTTAGCTAATTATTCTGGCTAGACGAACATTTGTTAGAACTTGATAAATACGAGAAGAGAAATCAATTGTTTTTGATAGATCCATGCCAATTGTTTTGGCTAGATCAATAAGTAGATAGAATTTGAAATCACAGTATTTGGTTGTTAAATCAAAAATCTTGATTTTGAGACTGAGAAGAACAACCTTTTATATAAAGGGAACATCTTGGGTCGTATATTCGACCATTGCGCGCTGTTAAGTATTATGCATAATATAGGGTACAAGGAGTTGGCCGGCTCTAAGTACTTGCAGAGGGGTATGATTTAATCTTTATGGTTATCTGATACACCTGGGTATATCAAAGTCCAATCTTTGATAGTTACTCGAGAAGAGAAGTTCTAGATCTAGTGTGATCACTCAGCATAAATCTGAAAAACATTCCACTTTGCTATTGCGTAGAATTAATTCTTGATTATTTAATAGAATATCGTAGAAACTTTGAAAGCGTTGTACTCTTTCATTATCAGATTATTGCGTTGCCTAGAATACGAGAAGATTTGTTATTGAATAATGATTTGTTCAGCTATTTCAAAGTTCACCGAACTTTAGTTTCATTCTATCAAAATAGATAGCCTGTTCTTATTGATTCGTATACATTTATTGTATATTTTTAACTTGCGGGGCAAACTAGTTGCTCACCCTTGCTATAAATAAAACATTTCAGCTAGGAACGAAGAGGCCAGCGGGTCAAAGAAGAACCAAGGCAAAGGCAAGATGCTGGAATAGTGTTATGAACATTATTATTATGATGTTGTATTGTAAACCCTTTTTGTTTAGGTAAGGGGTATGTCTGTAATGTTAAGGTTAGTGGACCTGGGACTTATGTATTAACAACTTATGTTAATGACTTATGTATTCCTATTTATATTTAAATGGGTAGTTAAATGTTATTTATATTGTGGATCGTGACCACCAAACTCGGGGGTCAGGTAACCCGGATTTTGAGGTGTCACAGGTTGGTATCAGACCTGTAGTGACCAAGGTGTCACCAGCTAGTAGAAGAGCTATAGGTTATAAACTTTAAGTGGGGTGGGGGAAAACCCTAGGATTATAACCATACGCGAGATAGAGAAAACTTATGTAGAGTTCTAAGTGAGGGATTGCCGAAGTACATCAATAGTGAGATATGTGGACACATAGAGTGAGAATTTTGTACTAGTGAAGTACTAATCAAGTCATTTGGACTGATTGTAGGATATCTGAAGAAGGTGAAAAGAGTACAGAGATGCTAGCGGCTGTTACACTAGTGCTAGTAGCCGAGGTACCAGCGCAAAGAGAGTTAGTTGAAGAGGTGGGAAAAGATGAACCTATGGTAAATCTGGAGAGTGATCATGATGATTATCCCGAGATGTATCTGAGTGGAGATGAGGAGGCAGAGTCTGAGCCAACTAAGGTGGAGTTAAAGAATAAGACCAAAGTTGGAGAACAAGATCACGAATTGTAGAGGTTCAAGAACTCTGGAGCAAAGTGTTTCTTCTAGAGGAGCTGTGGAAGACGGAGCGAGCATTACGCGAAATGACTGAAGAAAGGAATGAGCTCAGGGCGCAGGTGGACAGAATGAAGGCTGAAGGTGGTGGATCATCTGAAGGAACCAGCAAGAAGGACAAGAAGAAGAGAAAGAGGGAAAAAGACAGCCCTAAATCTGAAAAATCAAGCCCGAAGAAGAAGCAAGCCTGTACCAAGTATGGAAAGACTCGCGCGGGAGAATGCATGATGTGGAAGAATGTCTGCTTTAATTGCAAGCAGGAAGGACATATTTCTCTGCATTGTCCTAAGCCGAATTTGAGGAAGTGTTTCTCATGTGGGCAGACGGGTCACAGATTCAGCAAGTGTCCCATCAAGAAGAAGACTGGTGAAGGGAGTGGTCGGTAGATAACTTAGATATATGTAATAGTATCTTTTGGGTAGAAGTCTAAGATATTAAGTGTTGTAATATCGAGAACGATGTTTAAGCATATGTACATATACATGTTTTATGAATGAAATCTTTATTTTCTATATGAATATAAGATTAATATTAATTTGTGTGTTCTTAAAACTCATACTTATGGTAAGTTAATGACTCATAATTATATGAAATATTTTGAACCCCTCAGCGAATGGATGCCAAAGGTCTGACTAGGATAAGTTCATACACTCATATAATTGTGGCAAGTTCCTGAACTCATAAGTGTGGTAAGTTTGACGAATTGGTAATAACTATGTGTAAATGGAGAATTATAACTTTTTGTGTACAGTTGTGTTGTTAATTCTGGTATGATTTAAAAAGGGATAGTAAATATGTTAAGTACTATAAGTACTATGTGCTATTTGAATAAATATATAATTAATTGAGAATTATGTGTTGAATTCTTATGGTGTTAAGAATTTGTGTAAAGAAAGAGAATTAATATAAGATTTTTATTTAAATCAGATCATGCCACCTAGACGACAGAATCGAAACCAACGAGAAGAACAGTCGGTGAATAACAAAGGAGGTCAAGCTGACCCAATGCAGAATTTTGCAGATATGATAGCCGAAGCTATGGAAAATAGGGCTCCAGCAAGAGGGAGAGCAAGGAATCAGTCAGCTGAAAGATTGGCTAACTTCAAGGATTTTAAAGCAGTGGGATCGCCTAAATTTAAAGAAACCATAGATCCGATTGAAGCCCAAACTTGGGTGAAGGAGATGGAGAAAGCATTCGTCATTGCACGAGTGGCGGAAGAGCAGAAGACAACTTTTACGACATACTTAATGAAGGGAGAAGCTAATTACTGGTGGGAGACGAACCAAGCGAGAGCTGGTATAGAGATGGTGTTGTGGACAAGATTTAAGGAACTGTTCTTCGAGAACTACTTCTCGCCAAGTATGCAATCCAGGATGGAAGTTAAATTTCTAGAACTTAAGCAGAAGAACATGTCGGTGTCTGAATACGCTGCTAAATTCAACGAATTAGCAAGATTTGCACCTCATCAGGTGGACATAGAGGCGAGAAAGGCGAGAAGATTCGAGAATGGATTGAAGCCGGGAATATACAACAAGGTAGAAGTATTGCAGATCAACACGTTCGCGGCTTTGATGGAGAAAGCGTTAATTGCTGAAGGAGGGAGCGAAGCTGCGTCTCGATTCCATCAGGAAAAAAAGAAGAAGACCAATGACGGTGGAAGCAGTGGTGGTAGTAACCCTAACAAAAGGAAATGGAATGAGAATACCCAGTCGGGTAATAAGACAGAAGATAATAGGAAAGGAAGGGAGCCATGTGCAAATTGTGGGAAGAACCATGCTGGAGTTTACCTGAAGAAGAAAGGAGTTTGCTATAACTGCAGACAAGAGGGGCATATGTCACCCAATTGCCCCAGTCCGAAGAAAATTCAAGGTTACTTTGGATGCGGATCGACTGATCATATCGTTTGGAACTGTCCGAAGAAGAATGCGGAGAAAGAAAGTGGCAACAAGGGACCCAGTGGCGGAACCTTGGCAACTCGAGGACCTGCACAGCCAGGAAGACCAACTGCCCGTACATTCAACATGACGGCGCAGGACACTGTGGCTACTCAGGAGGTGCCAGCAGGTAATGATTTCGTTTAGAAATTTAATTACGCGAGTAATATGAGTTAGATATTTCTGTGAACTGTTTTCTTTTATAGATTCAAGTCACAGGTTAGAATTTGAAACACAAATTAATATTGTGTTGATAAAAATGAATTGATGATACAACTTTAAAAGATTATAGAGAATTAGAAAGCGGTGATTTCGAGGACGGAATCCTTTTAAGGAGGGGTGAATGTGATAACCCGAGATTTCGAATAATCAAAAATTTGCGAATAATTTTATTTATTTATTAATATTAATATTAATTATCAATTTTGTGACAAGTATATGTGATACGAGTCTCGAGAAAGTTAATTTGTGTATTGACTAATAAAATTAGAGTAGAGTTGTGCTTAACAGCTTTAGAAATCCTAATTCTAATTTCTGGAAAAGGATTCGATAGAAAATATAATTAAAATAATTATATTAATGAGTACGCGTTTGTATTGTATAAAATTTTTGATCAATGATTGATCGGATAAGGGTTAAAATTTATAAATCCTAATAAGGGATTGGAAACCATAATCTCAGATTTAGAAAACCAATTGTACGGTTAAAAACCCTAATTGTACGCCGAGAAACCCTAATTTTAAATTCGAGAATCTTAAACCCTAAATTAGGAAACCCTAATCCTAATTGGCAAGTCTATTGTGTGTATTAAACTTTAATATGATTAGAAAGCCCTAATTATATTTTAGTTATCTTAATTTCTATTTTACAAACCCTATTTGTAATTTAGAAAATTTATTTTTCTTATTAAAACCCTAATTTGTGGGTTGTAAACCCTAATGATCATTTTGACCCTAATTGCTAAATTAAACAATTTTAATTAGGAATATTAATCCTAATTAGCAAGATTGAATTTTATGATTAGGAAATATAAATATATTTATTGAATCCTAATTGTAATTTGGAATTATTAATTTTCTATTTTGGGAACCAAAATTTGAAAATTTTAGAAATTAAATTGCATATCTAAAAGGTTTAAACCCTAAACCCTAAAGGGTCCAAATCCTAAACCCTAACCCAAACCCTAAACCCTAAGGGTTTGTACATTTATCAAGATTGCCCTTAAAATTATTTTATAAATGACCAAAATACCCTTTTTACTTTCTTTAAATGGTAACTTGCATAATTCACCAACACCTTTAGTTGGTGAACCACCACATTGACTTGTGACTTATTAATCCAACAAAATCTGGCCAGCAAGATCAGATCCAAGTAACATACAAGCATTATATAAGAGATTTAGAGAGAGAAAAAGTCACAAAAAGTTGCCATTTTGCATATTACTCTCACCAACTCTCTCTCTCTCTAAAGCTTCGAATTTCTTAAGTTAGATCAGTCCTAATTTCATCCCTTGATCAATCAATAACATATTGGAGAGCTTATTGAAAGCTAGAAGGTATAAATCAAATTTTAAATTTTGATCTTTGTTGCTTAGAAAATTTTTGTGTTTTAGTGTTTAATCTTATGTTATAATATGCTTTTAGTTGGTATATGTTGATCCATGATGGATCCATAGCATCAAATGGCTTAAAAATGAGTTTTACAAAATCTGTTCTTGAGCTCTAAAGTTGTCTGACATGCAAATGTCAGTTGGCTTAGATCTTCATGTGTTCATGTTATGAGTTGTTTTAAAGCTTTTATATGTAGCCTGACATGTTGTCTTAAAGATGCAAAAGCTATCAGAGTCATAAGAGGTCTGGATTCGAAGATATAATCGGTCAAAACCCGTTGACCGGGCATGACAGAGTATATTTTGGGTAACCCAGAAAGTTGGATTTTAGCGTCTGACAATTTTTGTAAGGTCTGGATCTGACAGATTTGATGATTGTTAGTTGATGTTTTTGTAACCAATTTGTAGCCTGTTGGTTTTACTATAGATCCATGCTTTGATATTCCTAATATCACTAACAGAATCGATGTAGGGGGTGGTCAAACAAGGCCCTCGACACTGACTAAGCATTTCTAGAAAAACCCAGAAAATCTATGAACACGTTTTCTGACAGAGTTTGACTGAGCTGTAACTTGTGATTTGATTGTTATATAATTGATCTATTGTTTTAGTATTGTTCCTTGTCATTTGGACTAGAAGTATAAACCAAGAAATACCTTGTTTGATGACCAGAACCTAGTTATAATCGAGTAGCAAAGTGGGTACTCGAAACTGCCTGGGTTTCTGGGTAACCTAGAAAACCCAGGAACACGTTGTCAGTGAATTTGGAGGCTTATATCTCTCTGTTGAGAAGTGTTATGACCAAGATGTTAGTTTATAATTGTAGAGTTACATTTACACTACAAGCTCATGGTTAGAAATTGCCCAGAAACAATTTTGGCTGAGATTTAAATCCGGTCAAAGTTGACCCTTTTTACTGCCGGCTGTCAGTGTTCTTGAGCTCAAGAACACCAACAGCGACACTTTTTGTCGCTAAAGGCTATTAGCGGCGGTTTATTTATTTTCTAATTTCTGAAATTCTGAAAATTAATTAAAAATAGAAAATAAATTATAAAAATTATTAAAAATTGTTTTAAAAATTATTTTAAATTATGAAAAATAATTTTTGACCAATTAGAATTTTTTTTTAATATTTATAATTATTTAAATATTAAAGGTATTTACTTAGTGTATTAAATAAATTAGAGAAAAATAATTTAATATTATAAAAAATCATTTTAATTAAGAATAATGTATTTAAAAATATTTTGAGTTATAAAATGTGACTTTTAATATTTTTAGAGAATTTTCATTAATAATTTAATATTAATGATATTAGATTTATTTAATTATTAAATTAAATAAATGAGTTAAAAATGATTTTAATGATTTAAAAATCATTTAAATAAGAATAAAGTGTTAAAAAATATTTTAAATTATAAAATATAATTTTTAATATTTTTGGAGAATTCTCATTAATAAATGATATTAGATTTATTTAATTATGATATTAAATAAATGAATTAAAAATGATTTTATTGATTTAAAAATCTTTTAAAAATGAGAAAAATGTTTTAAAAATATTTTAAGTTATAATTAATGAGTTTTAATATTTTGATAATAATTATATTAATATTTAAATATTAATGGTGATGATTTAAAAATGATTTTTAATTACTTTAAAAATCATTTAAGTAGAATATTGATGATTTAAAAATATTTTAAGTTATTAACAATAACTTTAATATTTTGACAAGTATGTTATTAATATTTTTTATATTATTAAATATTAATAATGATACGATTATTTGATAATTAAATCATTTAAAAATGATTTAAGTGTTTGAAAAATTATTATAAATTATAATAATTGTTTATAAATTATTAAAAGCTTCCGGAAAATATTATAAACGATATTTGACTTATCTAAAATAATATTGAAGCTTAGAGACCAAGTTTAATTGACAATCAATGTGTTAATTGTCGGATAGGGTAACCAGAACACCGAGAATGGACCGAGGTCTAACTAGACCGAAATAGTTAGACTGGATAAGTGTTTATATAGGTTATAAACACTAATGTGGCTATGTGGTAATGTGCCTAGGAGAAGTTTGACTGTAAAATACAGTTTTACGTGTTATAAATAATTGTGCTAATTGTGAGATCGACATTGTTGGTTATAGGCTTTACGAACGCAGTTAATTATATTGTGTAGCTGTAATCAACACGAAAGGCAAGTTCCCTAGCTCAACCTTGAGTTATATTCATTCAATTATTTTAATGGTTAATTATTGATAATTACACCATGTCCAGGGAATTTATTGTTGATTATTCGCAGTTAGTGCATGATTAAAATTCAAATTGAATTACGGATTCGAAAAATATATATTCGTAGAATTACTGTTGTTGGATATTTATATCTGCAGAAACTAATATTGACAGTACAGATAATTCCTGTTTATTATCAAATTATATTGAGAAATGTCTTAGCTAATTATTCTGGCTAGACGAACATTTGTTAGAACTTGATAAATACGAGAAAAGAAATCAATTGTTATTAATAGATCGATGCCAATTGTTTTGGCTAGATCAATAAGTAGATAGAATTTGAAATCACAGTATTTGGTTGTTAAATCAAAAATCTTGATTTTGAGACTGAGAAGAATAACCTTTTATATAAAGGGAACATCTTGGGTCGTATATTCGACCATTGCGCGCTGTTAAGTATTATGCATAATATAGGGTACAAGGAGTTGGCCGGCTCTAAGTACTTGCAGAGGGGTATGATTTAATCTTTATGGTTATCTGATACACCTGGGTCTATCAAAGTCCAATCTTTGATAGTTACTCGAGAAGAGAAGTTCTAGATCTAGTGTGATCACTCAGCATAAATCTGAAAAACATTCCACTTTGCTATTGCGTAGAATTAATTCTTGATTATTTAATAGAATATCGTAGAAACTTTGAAAGCGTTGTACTATTTCATTATCAGATTATTGCGTTGCCTAGAATACGAGAAGATTTGTTATTGAATAATGATTTGTTCAGCTATTTCAAAGTTCACCGAACTTTAGTTTCATTCTATCAAAATAGATAGCCTGTTCTTATTGATTCGTATACATTTATTGTATATTTTTAACTTGCGGGGCAAACTAGTTGCTCACCCTTGCTATAAATAAAACATTTCAGCTAGGAACGAAGAGGCCAGCGGGTCAAAGAAGAACCAAGGCAAAGGCAAGATGCTGGAATAGTGTTATGAACATTATTATTATGATGTTGTATTGTAAACCCTTTTTGTTTAGGTAAGGGGTATGTCTGTAATGTTAAGGTTAGTGGACCTGGGACTTATGTATTAACAACTTATGTTAATGACTTATGTATTCCTATTTATATTTAAATGGGTAGTTAAATGTTATTTATATTGTGGATCGTGACCACCAAACTCGGGGGTCAGGTAACCCGGATTTGGGGGTGTCACATTGATCATGTCAATATATATATATATATATATATATATATATATATATATATATATATATATTTTCCGCTTTTATATATTTACATTTCTGATCCCCCATGGAGGTGCTTCGTGGTGGTTGATCATGTCTGTATATATATATTTATAACTTTTATATATATATACCTGCTTACGACGTTTATATCAATTACGGCATCATGTGAACCTAAGAATCATGTGATCACAGATTCAGTCTACTGAATCTATATTCAATTCCTGTGATGGACATTTTCAGTTATAAGCAGCTTGTAAATTTATTCACGATGTTTGGATTTTCTCAGATGGTTTTCATACCCATAAGGAGTTCGGCACTGCTTTGTACATTATTTTCTCGAAGATGCTTCGTATCTCGAAAATAAAAGCAATTAAGCCGAACACCTAATAATAAAATGGAAGTATCAAATGCCTCAATTACTATTGAGCATAAGGGTTTGAAAAAACCTCTTTTATAAAACCTCATTGCTATATCTTGTTTAAAACTGAATTTTTACCGAAATTCAAACCCTTTGTATATAGGTGCGAAAGAGGCATAGCACTACTTCCAAATAACAACACATTGACCCACACACAACACATATTCATATAATAGTTTCTTGAAAAGTGGCGGTCATCGTGGTAACACGGATGTCAGGGGTGCCTAACACCTTCCCTCCGCATATGCAAGTCCCCGGGCCCTAATGAATCTCAGTTTCACAAACCCGTTTAGCAGTGTCACATAACTGGGTCAATGTGCAAACTTTTTCTCGGTTGTGCTGGTACAACCAGTTAAAAAACCAACTGGCGACTCTTACAGTCCAATCATCGACATTATACATGTCAGACCTTTTCACTTATTTTTTCAAACAAATCTCACATAAAATGAGAACACAAAAGAACAAGAATAGAAAAGGGACAAATAAAAATCCCGACGCCGACATTTACATTTTCGATCCCCCATGGAGGTGCTTCGTGGTGGTTGATTATGTCTGTATATATATATTTACAGCTTTTATATATATAACTTCTTATAATTTTCATATAAATTGCAGCATCATGTGAGCCTAGGAATCATGTAATCACAGATTCGATTCCTGTGATGGATATTTTCAGCTGTAAGCAGCTTGTAAATTTATTCACGGTGTTTGGATTTCCTCAGATGGTTTTCATACCCATGAGGAGTTCGGCACTACTTTGTACATTATTTTCTCAAAGATGCCTCGCATCTCAAAAATAAAAGCAATTCAGTCGAACATTTAATAAAATGGAAGTATCAAAAGGTCTCAATTCCTATTGAGCATAAGGGTTTGAAAAACCTCTTTTACAAAACATCACCGCCATATTTTGTTTAAAACTGAATTTTTACATAAATTCAAACCCTGTGTATATAGGTGCGAATGAGGCCTCGCACTACTTCTAAATAACAACACATTGACCCACACATACAGACATATTCATATAACAGCTTCTTGAAAAGTGGCAGTCACCGTGGTAACACGAATGTCAGGGGGTGCCTAACACCTTCCCTCCGCATAAGCAAGTCCCTAGACCCTAATGAATCTCGATTTCACAGACCCGTTTAGCAGTGTCACATCACTGGGTCAATGTGCAAACATTTTCTCGATTGTGTTGGTACAACCAGTTAAAAAAACAAACTAGCGACTCTTACAGTCAAATCTTTGACATATAAATGACGGACCTTTTTCACTTATTTTTTTAAACAAATCTCACCTAACATGAGAACACAAATGAATAAGAACAGAAAAGGGACAAATAAAAATCCCGACGTCGACAGGTGGCGACTCTGCTAGGGACTCCAATAAGAAGACTTAAGCTGCTATTTTAAGCTTTTCAAGAATGTTATATGCTTGTGTGTGGATGTTGCATTTACAATTGATGAATGTGTACAAATGCATTTCTTTACTGCATTGCAATATATCTATCTGTGATATTAGTGCTTCGCACATGTCATCATTTTCATAAACGGTGAGACATGTTGTATGTGAATGTATGCTGTGTGGTTCCTCCACCAGGAGGCTATCCTGTCGGTGTTTGATTACTGGACTCATAGGAAGACTAATTCCAACGAGGCTCAGGAAAGGTATCACCCAAATTCGCTCCAGTTAAAAGACCGGATTAACTTCCCGTCGAGTAAATTGGGATGATTTGGGAACCTTCATGCCAAAAAGTGGCGAGAATAACCTAAGATAGGTTAGCCTCTGATAAACCAAACGCGGAGAAAAGTCTCTTCATGCTTTCTCATTTCAAATTACTCGTAAAGTCAATTACTTGTAATTTCATTCCATATTCATCTCCATGTAATGAGAAATATGAAGAAAAATGTGCATACTTAAATTAACACGCTATCCTGTATTACAAACAGCTAACATCCATTTTGCAGGATAATAATCCTAAAGCAGATACATTACATAGCATGTAAACATTTACACATTCCCTAAGACTAAACTATGCAAGTCTTTCACTGGAAACAATCGGACCTATTACCCGTTCAAAGTCCAAAAAGGTCGTTAGCCTACAACCAATCTTATCTTCATCTGACCAGTTTAATCCAGTTTCTCACAAAGAATTTGACGGATTAAGTAAACAATTTATAGATTTGGATGTTCTGCTTAAAGAACTACATCAATCTAGTTAGGGTACGAAGATACCCGTACATGCTGAATCCTCTACACAAGGAGGAGCTAAAGGTTCGGAGAAAACAAATCTGAAACTATAGTTGCTTACCACAGACAAAAACCTTGAAAACACCCATCTCAAAGGAGATCTAGACACCGGTGACATCAGGAAAAAGGTCCTTCAAATAGATGAAACTCTTCATTCTATCAAAGGAATTAGAGCACATGGGAGTGTCTCATATGCTGACCTTTGTATATTCCCTGGTGTTTATTATCTAGAGAAGTTCAAAACACCTGACTTTAAAAAATATGATGGATTAGGAGATCCTTACACACATTTGAAGGTGTTCATCGGAGAACTTGGATCTTATACAGAGGACGAGAAGCTCAGAATGCAGCTGTTCTAAAAGAGTCTGACTGGAGAAGCCCGTTCATGGTATACCAGATTAGACAATTCAAAGATCTATAGTTGGGAAGAACTAGCTCATGCATTCCTTACTCAATATAGCTTCCAGTCTCAGATGGCTCTTGACCGGTACCAGATTACCAAGGTCAAGAAACAGTTCAATGAGTCTTTCAGAGAGTATGCTTAAAGGTGGAGGTGCCTTGCTGCTCAAGTTATTCCTTCTATGACAGAGTCAGAAATGGTCATGACCTTCATAGACATACAAGAAACTCCTTTTTATGAGAGAGTTTTGGTAAACCATTTTTTAAAATGATCAAACATGGAGAGATGGCTGAGATGGGGTTGAAGTCAGGAAAGATTCAAGACCTAGCCGCTCTTAAAGCTGTTGTTGAACACATCCAGTCTGGAACTTATAGAAACAACCCCCGGAGGGTTCATAAAAAAAAGAAGAGGATGTTTCCTAGATACTACAAGGTCAAAAGGGCAATCAAAATTTGCCTATCTAGAGGAGAAATTACACTCCTTTTCACGCTCAATCTTCAAACCATCCATTGCCTAAAGGTGGAGAAGTTAAATGCCCTCGAGTGTTCACACCCCTAGGAGATTCACTCGAGAACATTCTCAATCTTCTGACCACTCAGAAAAAAATTATGCATCTTCTTCCACCAGCCAACCCTAATGGGAAGGGTTTCAATGATGCTCAGAAATGTGCTTATCATGTCAGGGCACCTGGACATGATACTCAAGATTGTTGGGCCTTGAAACACAAGATCTAAGATTTGATAGACAACGGTGAGATCGTGGTCACCTATCCAGATCAACCTCATGTACAAGCCAGCCCTCTTCCTCAACACAAAGAAGAATAGGTCAACATAATTAATTGGAGCAGTGGACAGAGTTCCAATTTTAACTGTGAATCATCCCAGACCATCCAAGATGGTGTTGACAAATGGGATTATGCAAAGTTCTAATTTATGATGGAATAAAAGATGAAAGCTCTATGTAAGCAGATTGAGCAATTGGTAGAACTGGTGACATATCAGCATCAAGTCACACGCCAATTAGTCAGCCAAGAGCATGCTAGTCTCCTCCCATTGGTTATGAATACTACCTCGTCACCTTCAAGAAATGAAACATTAGAAGATAAAGTGACGAAGAGAGCAACTGCCAAAGCTCGTTTGGATTTTGCCAATAGAATGGAATTTACATACCTGGGCCAACCTATGGAGGAGACACTTCAGATGCTGATCAATGATGGAAGGATCACTTCCCTTTTACCTCCAATTAATCCTCGTTCAGCACGATTTAATTCTGATGGAGTATGTCAGTATCACTCCCATTCTCGCGGTCACAACACGGAAGAATGCTGGGCACTCCGCCACCTTATTCAGAATCTAATTGATAGCGATGTCATGCAACTGGCAGACGATGATATTGTGCTATTTGAGAGTAAAAATACTTGTCCTACTAAACGGAAGGGACTGGTAGTAGTTATATCCGCTGAGGCTGATGGGACTGTCAAACCATTCATAATACAAGCAATTCAACCCAAAGGAGTTGACAATCCTTTGAAAGTGGCTACACCAGAGCCACTTAACTTACCATGCCGACCACAATATCCTGTTAGCAGCTTATAAAAAGCCCCCTGGAATTATGGAGAAGCTGAAGGATCCTCCTCACATACAACTATTGCAGTGTCAAAGGAGAATCCACTGTATCTTCTCCAATGAGTGATGAAGCCCACCATCAAATCAAAGAGGAAAATTCCCATAGAGAAGATTGAAAAATTCCTCCGTACTATGGGTCATAATGAAGCTAAGGTGGTTTTAAGTTTAAGAGAAGCTCCACATCAAATTTCAATACTGGACTTGGTTTTCTCTTCTGAGGATCACAGGAAGATTCTACTGAAGGTTTTGGAAGAAGCCTACTTGTCAAAATCAGTGGATGTGGAAAAATTTCAACATTTGGTTGATCACATTTTTAACAACAATGTGATATCTTTCACTGATGATGACATACCGCTCGAAGGGACCGGTCATTGCAAGCCATTACACATTACGGTTTTGTCCTCCGGATACATGCTAGCTGGAGTCTTGGTAGATGGAGGTTCATCTCTGAATATCTGTCTGTACACTATATTGGTGAAGATGAACGTCAATCTCAAACGGTTCCGAAGCAGCCATACGGTTATTAAAGCTTTTGATGGATCCCGTCGAAATTCAGTCGAAGAGATTGAGCTGCCAATTGAGATTGGACCCCATATATTCTGTGTATCTTTTCACGTTCTCAAAATAGATATAGGATACAATCTGCTTCTTGGGAGACCGTGGATTCACATGGCTGGGGCAGTCCCCTCCACTCTTCATCAACAACTTAAATACATTATCAACAATAGCCTAGTCACAATTAACGCTGAACCGGAATGTCCTCAACATGGTGATATACCACTCATCAATGTTAATTTAGATGTTGAGCCGATCAATTTTCATGCTTTGGAAGTGAGCAACACTCAATACCATTCCATTGGGATGCCATTTCCCGTACCCAAGATTTCTGTCGAAGTAATGGCAGCTACTCAAGAAATGATGTCATTGGGTCATCAGTCGGGACAAGGGCTGGGTAAAATTCATCAGGGTATTAAGCACCCGATTCAAGTGTCCAGTCAAATTGGGATAGTCGGAATAGGCTATTCTGCTAGTTCCAGTCACAGGAATCCGCACAAACATAAACAGATCCCTTCAGCTTCAGCCACACGGTGATTATCTCCACCTATAAATCTAGAGTTCGCACAACCTCCGGTAAAGGTGCCAGCTAACGTAATGACTGTGTTATTTCCCAAACTGATACCGGTAAAGGAGAAGAAAATCTTTGTTCCAGATCCCAAGGTGGAAGAATAGGAACGAAGAATTAAACAATACATCGTCTGAATGATGTTAGGCATACGCATCATTGTCCACGATGAACATACAAACATATACACCCCAGACGATGATTGTTCAGACATAATGGTCATCATTCGGGAGAAGGAGGACGATGACAGCCCCTCCATCACTACAGTCCATCAGGACTTTGCCCTTTCTAATTGGAGCAGCACTCCTTGCATTGGTCGATAGGGGTAAAACTGGCAGGAACTCTTTCTGTCCTATATATATCATAACTGCTTACTTTTCTGTACAATATTAGCAGTTATTTTATCAGTACATGCTAACACTTTGTATAATTAAACAGTTTCATATATATTAAGTGAAAGCATATTTTGTTTCAGGACTCTGAACTTAGATGTGACTGTACTTGCTGATAAGATGCCTCTTCTCTGCAAGGATTGTAACTTTGATGAAAAGTTAGACTCAGACTTAATAGAAATACAAGAGGACATTGAGGTGTCTCAGGAGATCAAAGAATGGGTTGAAGACAAACCTAAATCCAACCTTGATCAAATCGACTCCTTCAATCTCGGAACCTTAGAAAGCCCAAAGTAAATCTAGATTGGTTCAAACCTTACTCCAAACCAGAGGAATGACATGGTTACACTACTCACCCAATTCCAGGATGTGTTTGCATGGTCTTATGAAGACATGGTGGGTTTGTCCACTAACATTGTCCTTCATCGTCAGCCCATTAAAGACGGATTCAAGCCAGTTAAGCAGAAGCTCATGCGATTGAAACCTGAGTGGATTTTAAAGGTAAAAGAAGAAATTGTAAAATAATTTCAAGCTGGTATCATCATGATATCCACATATCCTGAATGGATATCCAACATCGTTCTTGTACCTAAACCTGGAGGAAAGGTACGAGTTTACGTGGATTATCGAGATCTGAATAAAGCTTGCCTTAAAGATAGCTTTCCCGTGCCATTTATCCATATTCTCATTGATAATACTGCTCAATACGACATGTACTCCTTTGCTGATTGCTTTGCGGGGTACCATCAGATCATGGTTGCTGAGGAAGATCATGAGAAAACTGCATTCATCATGCCTTGGGGAACCTTTTGCTACAGACGGTTGTCTTTCGACCTCATCAAAATCGAAACCACCTATCAGCGAGCTATGTTGGCTCTTTTCCACGACTTAATGCATAAAGAGATAGAGATCTACGTGGGTGACATCATTGTCAAATCCTGAAGGGAGGAAGACAACTTAGACCATCTCAGAAAGCTTTTCAACAGGTTGTGTAAGAACCCAAATTTTTAAAAATTATTAAAATAAGAATTTAGTTAATAAAAATCTTAAGGCGTGAAATGAGTTCGAATAAAAACATTTATATGTTACGAGGTAGGTGGTAACATAGTGTAATATAAGTTATGTAATAAGTGGTGTTGTGTTTAATAAATATATATCGTTATTATATATTTATTATAAATTGTAGAGAAAAATTAGTAAGAAGATGGATAGAAATTTATCTATCAATATTAAATAATTTATGTGAAATTATTTTATCATAGTAAGTTGGTGACGTTAAATATATTTGATAATCACCAATTTCTTGAGTATTTGTACGAGTACGTATCAAGTCTACGGTAGTGCAACCGTACTCTTTAATGGTGGATGTATAGGAGCTGGGCTAAATAATTCCTTCAGAGAGCGGAGGTATATACGAATTAGTAACTGATCTAACTCACTGTGAAAACAGTGTAGACGAGACGGAAACTAATTTGTTGGTTGTTTGTGGGAAACCGCTCAGTGTACTATATTGAATACTATTAAAGGCTCGACGTATGCTAGGTTTAGACTGGTATATATATGTACGTTATTGAAGAAAGTAGAAAATCGATATACCTTTAAGGTTGTTAGAGAATTATTACGTAATTCGATTCAGGGCAAGAAGCGAAGATGAAAGGAATGTATGTATGTGTTACATTCGAGTTTTGTGTTATTGGTGGTATGAAACCGTAAATGATATGTATAGTTGGTTAAAGTAATCAGGGAAATAGAGTTTTAAAACCCGAAGTGTGATCCTTAAATTATTAAGGAATATAGTAACCAATAATGTGGAATCAAAGAGGGGATTGTTGTCAGACGAGTTAACGCTTAAGGAGGATGTGTAAAAGTATTTAGAAGCGTAAGATTTCATTGCTGCTAGTGCAGAACTTGTCTGCCTCTGATTTTGGTATGGCGCAGCTGTGCCATTTCTAAGTCTGTGACCAGCGCAGCTGCGCCATTTTGTGGAAAATTCTGAGTTAGTTTGTGGAATTTAAATTCAAGGAATGAAGACAAGAGACTCATATAAAGGTCATGAATGGTGACTAAGTGTCCATGAAGAAATTTGGTTAGCAAAGCATGACTTGAATAAAGATTTAATTAATTAACCCGGATTAAATATTAGTTAATTAAGTGATATTATGAAATATTATATTAAATAATTAAGAATATATGGAGTTTGCAATGAACTCGTTGAAAGCCTTTTGTGGCACAGTGATGGAAAATATTAATAATGATATTAATCGACGAAGAAATTATTAAGTTAACAATTAGTTAATATTAATTGTTAATGGTTGTTGTAGAATATTGATTAATTGATAATGATAATTAATTTATGATGTTTGGTTATTATTGTTAGCAATATGTCTAAAAATATAATAAGAATTATAATGATAATTAATGGTTATAGAGATCCATAATTACATTAATCAATGAGGAATGGATTAATTTATATTGGTGTTAATTAATTAAGGAAGTGAATAATTTAATTATTTGACATAAAACAAATAAGTAAATTATTAATATAATAAGATTATATTGATTGGTATGCAAGTATGCAATAATTAAATATATTATTTAAGGAATACAACTGCGTTGTATAGTGTAGTACGACACTTATGTGACTATACTATATATAGTAACCATATATCAAGATTTATTGAAACTATATGACAGGAACACATCATGAAATGTGTATGTGACAATATGCATGTGGGTAGACATTAAAATAAAATGTACATGGATTATATGTATGGTTAATATCTACTACCTTAAAATATTAATTATGAAAATCATATTGTGACATTATGTCATAACCCATGTACGGATGTTATGTGTATACAATATAACCTAAGAATAGGGTTGTGTATATGTGGATAACCTATGTTTTGCAAGATTGCTGAGATTCTCCTCTCTTATCCCAAATTAAGTGTCCCAAAGGACATGAATAGTGACTTAGAAGCTAAGTTACGTATTTTTCCAAAAAGACTATTGAATAGGTGATTATTTGCTAAGAAGAGGGTTGATAAGGGTGGTTGATCAACTCTTGATTAACCAATGTGTCCCTCCATTACACCATGAATCAAACCTTAGTGTAATGCCAATGTCTAGTCCATGCTCTTTCTATAAATACAAGCTTGAATTCAGTTTTTGTGTTGCTTGAAGCTTGTCTAGTAATTCTAAGTGTAGAGTATAAGTTGCTGAGCTACTTTAGAATACCCAGAGTGTAGGAAGTTCAATTCAAGCTCTAGAAGGTATAAATTCTAATTATGTTCTTGAGATGTGTATTGTTTGATTCTTGAAAATTCTTGAATTCAATTGTTAATTGTTATGAATAATCATGTGATAAGGTGTTTAGGAAGTTTACTAGCATGTATAAACACTTTAGTAAAGGTTTGAAGCATGCTTGAATCGATGGAAACAAAGTTAGAATTTTCGCTGCAAAATAGAGCATGTATACTGCTCCTGAACTCGACCTGGCGCAGCTGCACCCTGGTTATATTGGGGTGCAGTGCAGCTGCGCCGTACCTTAGAATCAGTTGCTAGTTTTGTTTATGCTATGTGTTGTGGAAGTGGTGTTATGACCTACATATATATCTAAAAAGGGGAATAACATGATATACAAAGATTTCTTGTGTAGTAGGAAGTGATCAACAAGATTTAGTAAGAGATTTGTAATGAAAACTTAAAGTTTTGAAAACAAACTTTGAGGTAATGCATGTTCTACGAATTCTGAACTTAGTAGTCCACATACATGATTGACCTCAGATGTAAATGAGCTTGATATAATGTTTATGGTGTCCGTGTACATGACTAAACTTGTTAAGTCTTGTGTTAGAGAAATTTTCAAGTATCAAGTATAATAAGATAATGGACATGAATGCTATAAAATATAGTTTCTGAACTTGAAAGGATGCTAACATGACTTATTTACTTATGATAAGAGTTTTAAAGTTGTCTTATATGTGCTATATTGCATCATTCATGATAAAGTGATTTCAAAAGCAACCTTGAATATATTTCCAAAATCTAGTTGAATCCCTTGAATATCTAGATTCTACAGGGTTAGGATGTCATGTTATGACTATAATATTCATAGACATGATTTATATGTATTGAACATGTTGATAACTAAACCAAATATGAGTTTAAAGCATGATTTGAAGGGTGAACAATGATAGTTGTGAATAAACAATATGAGCATTATAAGCATATGTATTAACAGATCGTGAAACCTCTTTGTGGACATATAGCCAAGTTATACAACATGGTAGCTACATGGTCTTGTTATGCTATAATACCATGTAAGTTGTAAGTTTAAGCTTCTAGAGAATGAACTCAAGAGTGGTCATGTGCTTATGTGAGCACCTCTAATATGTATATAAGATAGAGTATTAATACATATGTATGTTAAAGTTAGGACAGAAATAGGAAGTACAAAGCTCAGCCCTGGTCTAGCCAGGGGACAGCGCAGCTGCGCCGTCCCTAAGCCTAGACATGGCGCAGCTGCGCCATGCTGCAGTCAGTTATTTAATCTATTTTTGATCTGATATTGGAGCATGCTTATATGACTTCTTTAGCATGTAATATATGATCAGTATGCTATGTTATGTGTTAAGAAGCATGCTATGTGAAAGAGATGAATGTTAATTATGACTTTCAAATGTTAAAGTCCAAAGGGATGTTTTCAAGATATAAAGCAACGATTAAAAAATATATTGTTTGACCTTGTGGTATTATAACAATATGAATTGTGCTATGAAAATATAGGATATGTGATGTAGTAGGTATGAAGTTACAACTAAGTTAGACGTTTATGTATACGTTTGAACTTACCTATACGAGTTTTTAATGTGTCGAACACTTAGCGAGTCAAGTGCGTGGTAGATATATATGAACGTTGATGTCATGTACAAGTGGTTAAGGTATACCTATAAGTGCCTAGCTATTCTAAGAGTATGATGAGAAAGTGAAGTGTAGGTTTTTCGAACCTAGTTAGAAAACAATGTAACATTTTTATTCCATTGAGAATGCATGATAAAGTGATAAACTACGAATACACGCAGTGTAGATAAGCTTTAAGCAGTTAAGTCGTAATTGATAAACTACGAATCAGGCAAGTCTTTCAGTTTCTATTTGTTATATGAATTTGATAACTGTTAGTTGAGCTATATTATGCGATGTAAATGTTAATGTATATATATGAAATGCATATGAGATATGTATGAAATGTGAAAGTTGATCTTTGATGATATGCTTGTGATATAAACCTCTATGCCTGTTATGTGAGAAGTAACATGCGTAGTAAATATTAATCGATTATGAATGCATGAACTGAATATGTTATTATATGCTATGTGCTGCATGAAAACTGTTAGAATTGCTGGGCTGTCGAGCTCACCCTTGCAAATAACCACTTTTGCAGGTTAAGGACTTACGGTAAAGATTTCGTGCTTCTTGGTTGACAAAGTAGATAGTTTTGTAACAAAGGATACTATTTAGATTATTACTTGAACCATATTTAGGTTCTAGGAGTGTACCTGATATATACTTGCGATATTTAGTACTTGTTGTATTGTAAGGATATATTAGTTAATATATAGAGGATATCGAATCAAGATGTAAAATCTTATACAGTAATTCCAATAGACTTAATCATATTATATAGTTGATTCAAGAATTGTAATTGGTTCAAAGTTATGAAATCAATAAAAGATTTTATTTTAAGGAGATTGAAAAAGTTTAAATTATTTCGCATATTTATATAACATCGAATGTGATGTAATACAAGAATAGTAAATGACCAAGATTAGAAACTTATAAAAGTTTGGGGTCATGGTGCAGATGGTAATGGAATGAATTTATATTCTAAATTGTAATAAGTAAAGTTATATTCATTAAGTTATGAATGAAAAATATAAATAGTTTGACGATAGTAGTATCGTGGCGGACCAAATCCGAGGTTTGAAGGAACCTGGATTTGGGGGTGTCATAGGTTGGTATCAAAGCTGTAGGTTATAAACTTAGGTAAGTGTACCTTAGGCTATAACCTGAGAGAGAGAGAAAGATAAAGATTTAAAGTACGTATAAGTGAAGATTCAAAGAAGAATCTTGAAGTATCCAAGAGAATGAGAATTCAGGAGTTTCCTATCTCCGGTAATTAAAATGTTATGATGGTGTCTATAATATGACAAAGATAATGAGAATGAACTTGAATGGAGTTTAGTTGATAATGGGAAAGAACCCTAAGTTAATTGATGATTACGACGTGATCGGATTAAGCTATAAAGTGATAAATAGTCTGTAACGACTAAGTGTGTATAGCTTGATGCTATAAGATATTATACTATGAAATGTTACGATGTGAACTCATGAGGTGTTGTATGTGATGAAATACGAAGAATTCGTATCAAGAAAAGAGCAAGTTAAGTGTAAGATAGAGTTAGTGGGATTTCAGTTGAGGACTCATGTGAGGACTAAGTTGTACAAACTTTTGTGTGGGAGGAGGCTTTGTGCTCACGCTCGATTCCTCACAATGATAATCAATAGAATGTCGGTGTCACGCTATCGATATGCTTATGGTGAGGAGGTGATTCTTTTCTCATATCATATTTGATAGATAGAGACTATTAAGATTAAGATAGAGAATATTAAGATTAGGCACGAGTTCTTAAAACTCATGCACATGGTACATTCATGACTCATAATTATATGAAATATTTTTGAACCCTTCAGCGAATGGACGCCTATGGTCTGACTAGGATAAGTTCTTAAACTCATATAGTTGTGGCAAGTTCCTGAATTTCCAAAGTGTGATAAGTTTGATGAACTGTATCGGGTATATATATGTTATGAAGTTAGAAATTTTGGTATAGTAAAGATTGAAGTTGATGGAGAAATATGGATTTTCTAGATCTTCTAGCTCTGCTAGATTTTCAAAATTTATTAACTTCGTGCGGATGTTTGCACTTCTGTTTTCTTGAAAAATATTGGATCTTATGATTGAACCAATGATGTTTAAAAACAATACCGTTATTCTTATGCATATGCTAATTGTTTCGGCTAAGACAAAAATGAGTTGAAAATTTTCAAAATGTATTTCTAACTATGTGCATCATTTGATATGGTGTAAAAATGGTAAACGATGGAGTCATCAATGCAGTCGAACCTAGTGTTGGTTGTGATTAAAAGATCGTCAGCCCACTATGGTATGATGTAATATGACAAAGTCACCTAATGGCGGAATCCTCAACGTACTACCAATTTGGTATGGTATCATGACGTCATAAAAGATTTTTTGGTTTTCTTTTAAATTATGAAGAAGGACAATTAAGTTGGCCAAATTATTTCGATTGATGTCCGAGTTGTTGATAAAAGTCTAAGCTATTTGATTCGGCTAGACGACTGATGAACAATAGTTGTGAAATCCAAGCACTCTTGAATATTTGTGCCAAACCAGATTGCTCTGGTACGGATTTAGTTGTTGAAAAGCTGAGGTGAACAACCTTATAAGGGGACATGTTTTTGGAGATAATGGTTCCGAGCGTAACGCATGTAGTCGTTACAAAATACTATGTTGCGACCCAACGTAGTGGTATAATAGGTTGGCCACCTAGTGTACGTGTGGAGGGTGTTTTCAATCTTTGTGATAGATAAACACTCTGGTTTGTAATGTGAATGATTGTGTTGAAGCACTACTTCACGGTCTTGTAACCCCTCAACATAATTTGGAATCCGAGTTATTCATACTACTTCCCGATTATTAAAAAATTGTGGAAGATTCTTATTCTTCTGTGTGATGAATGTAGTGAGTAGAATGTTCTTTAGAAAGGAGAATGCGGTAGAATGCAAGTGAGGAAGTTATAATAAAACTTCTGAAAAGAGAATGAATAAAATTATTCAAAAGAATATGTAATATTCGATATAGCACCGAATAGAGGAGGTTTTGGTGATTCCGATGACGGAATCCTTATAAGGGGGAGATGATGTAAGAATCCAAATTTTTAGAAATTATTAAAATAAGAATTTAGTTAATAAAATTCTTAAGGCGTGAAATGGGTTCTAGTAAAAATATTTATGTGTTACGAGGTAGGTGGTATTGTGTTACATAGGGTAATATAAGATATGTAATAAGTGGTATTTTGTTTAATAAATATATATCGTTATTATATATTTATTATAAATTGTAGAGATAAATTAGTAAGAAGATAGATAGAAATTTATCTATTAATATTAAATAATTTATGTGGAATTATTTTATCATAGTAAGTTGGTGACGTTAAATATATTTGATAATCACCAATTTCTTGAGTATTTGTACAAGTACGTATCAAGTCTAAGGTAGTGCAATCGTACTCTTTAATGGTGGATGTATAGGAGCTGGGCTAAATAATTCCTTCAGAGAGCGGAGGTATATACGAATTAGTAACTGATCTAACTCACTGTGAAAACAGTGCAGACGAGACGGAAACTAATTTGTTGGTTGTTTGTGAGAAACCGCTCAGTGTACTATATTGAATACTATTAAAGGCTCGACGTATGCTAGGTTTAGACTGGTATATATATGTACGTTATTGAAGAAAGTAGAAAATCAATATACCTTTAAGGTTGTTAGAGAATTATTACGTAATTCGATTCACGGTAAGAAGCGAAGATGAAAGGAATGTATGTATGTGTTAGATTCGAGTTTTGTGTTATTGATGGTATGAAACCGTAAAGGATATGTATAGTTGGTTAAAGTAATCAGGGAAATAGAGTTTTAAAACCCGAAGTGTGATCCTTAAATTATTAAGGAATATAGTAACCAATGATGTGGAATCAAAGAAGGGATTGATGTTAGACGAGTTAACGCTTAAGGAGGATGTGTAAAAGTATTTATAAGCATACCATTTCATTGCTGCTAGTGCAGAACTTGTCTGCCTCTAATTTTGGTATGGCGCAGCTGCGCCATTTCCAAGTCTGTGACCAGCGCAGCTGCGCCGGTCTGTGGAAAATTCTGAGTTAGTATGTGGAATTTAAATTCAAGGAATGAAGGCTAGAGACTCATATAAAGGTCATGAATGGTGACTAAGTGTCCATGAAGAAATTTGGTTAGCAAAGCATGACTTGAATAAAGATTTAATTAATTAACCCGGATTAAATATTAGTTAATTAAGTGATATTATGGAATATTATATTAAATAATTAAGAATATATGGAATTTGCGATGAACTCGTTGAAAGCCTTGTGTGGCACAATGATGGAAAATATTAATAATGATATTAATCGACGAAGGAATTATTAAGTTAACAATTAGTGAATATTAATTGTTAATGGTTGTTGTAGAATATTGATTAATTGATAATGATAATTAATTTATGATGTGTGGTTATTATTGTTAGCAATATGTCTAAAAATATAATAAGAATTATATAGATAATTAATGGTTATAGAGATCCATAATTACATTAATTAATGAGGAATGGATTAATTTATATTGGTGTTAATTAATTAAGGAAGTGAATAATTTAATTATTTGACATAAAATAAATAAGTAAATTATTAATATAATAAGATTATATTGATTGGTATGTGCAAGTATGCAATAATTAAATATATTATTTAAGGAATACAACTGCGTTGTATAGTGTAGTACGACACTTATGTGACTATACTATATATAGTAACCATATATCAAGATTTATTGAAACTATATGACAGGAACACATCATGAAATGTGTATGTGACAATATGCATGTGGGTAGACATTAAAATAAAATGTACATGGATTATATGTATGGTTAATATCTACTACCTTAAAATATTAATTATGAAAATCATATTGTGACATTATGTCATAACCCATGTATGGATGTTATGTGTATACAATATAACCTAAGAATAGGGTTGTGTATATGTGGATAACCTATGTTTTGCAAGATTGCTGAGATTCTCGTCTCTTGTCCCAAATTAAGTGTCACAAACGACATGAATAGTGACTTAGAAAGTAAGTTACATATTTTTCAAAAAAGACTATTGAATAGGTGATTATTTGCTAAGAAGAGGGTTGGTAAGGGTGGTTGATCAACTCTTGATTAAACAATGTGTCCCTCCATTACACCATGAATCAAACCTCAGTGTAATGCCAATGTCTAGTCCATGCTCTTTCTATAAATACAAGCTTGAATTCAGTTTTTGTGTTGCTTGAAGCTTGTCTAGTAATTGTAAGTGTAGAGTATAAGTTGCTGAGCTACTTTAGAAGCATTCCTAGAGTGTAGGAAGTTCAATTCAAGCTGAAGAAGGTATAAATTCTAGTTATATTCTTGAGATGGGTATTGTTTGGTTCTTGAAAATTCTTGAATTCAATTGTTAATTGTTATGAATAATAATGTGATAAGGTGTTTAGGAAGTTTACTAGCATGTATAAACACTTTAGTAAAGGTTTGAAGCATGCTTGAATCGATGGAAACAAAGTTAGAATTTTCGCTGCAAAACAGAGCAAGCATACTGCTTCTGAACTCGACCTAGCGCAGATGCGCCCTGGTTATACTGGGGTGCAACGCAGCTGCGCCGTACCTCAGAATCAGTTGCTGGTTTTGTTTATGCTGTGTGTTGTGGAAGTGGTGTTATGACGTAAATATATATCTAAAAAGGGGAATAACATGATATACAAAGATTTCTTGTGTAGTAGGAAGTGATCAACAAGATTTAGTAAGAGATTTGTAATGAAAACTTAAAGTTTTGAAAACAAACTTTGAGGTAATGCATGTTCTACGAATTCTGAACTTAGTAGTCCACATACATGATTGACCTCAGATGTAAATGAGCATGATATAATGTTTATGGTGTCCGTGTACATGACTAAACTTGTTAAGTCTTGTGTTAGAGAAATTTTCAAGTATAATAAGCTAACGGACATGAATGCTATAAGATATAGTTTTTGAACTTGAAAAGATGCTAACATGACTTATTTACTTATGATAAGAGTTTTAAAGTTGTCTTATATGTGCTATATTGTATCATTCATGATAAAGTGATTTCAAAAGCAACCTTGAACATATTTCCAAAATCTAGTTGCATCACTTGAGTATCTAGATTCTGAAAGGTTAGAATGTCATGTTATGACTATAATATTCCTAGACATGACTTATATGTATTGAACATGTTGATAACTAAACCAAACATGAGTTTAAAGCATGATTTGAAGGGTGAACAACGATAATTGTGAATAAACAATATGAGTATTATAAGCATATGTATTAACAGATCGTGAAACCTCTATGTGAATATGTGACAACTGAGATTTTATAATTAATTTTAATATTTATTGGATTGAATAAATATTTTTTGATGAATTAATTATTAGATTAAATAATTAACTGATGAAGTTGTGGTAGATTAATTTAATATTATATTTATTAAATTGATGTGGAGAATTTTATTTTTCGATGTATGTAATTATGTGAGCTTATTGAATTAGAAGAAATAATTAATAGGCCTAATGTTATTTTAATTAATTTAAATATTAATTAGAGATTCTGTAATTTGACATTATTAATCAATGAGAATTTGAATTATGTGACTATGTGAATTAATGAAAAATTATTATATTTTATTTAAAATAAATTAAATAAGATATTGATTTATTTTATAAAGGAGTGTGACATTATTTAAACTATATGATAAAGTTTATTAAATTAAATAATTTTTGAAACCTATTTTAGCTAGCCAAACATGGCCCTAAAGGGAGTTGGGGGTAGTTAACCCATGACTGGGTAACTGACCACCAACGCGTCAGTTGTTCCTTATTTAGTTTACGTCTTCTTCTTTCTTCTTCACTATTTGCCTAAGTCTAAAAAGCATAACAGAGAGAGATACGGAGAAAGAGTTGAGAATTCAGATATTGTTAAGAGGATTGTGAGAGTCATCTGAGAAGGAATTCATCTTCTATTAATTCTACGCTTGGATAATCCCTTTAACCCAATTCTTTTTCTACGTCATTTAGTTTTATAAAATATGGCTCTCCAATTTCTGTAAAATTCTCTATGGTTGGAAAGTGTATTGACCATGTGGTTATATACATGATTTTATGTCATAGTAGCATGTTTAATATGTATTTTATATGATTCCATATCATAAGTTTCATAATATTATGACTTGTTGTTTCAAAAAATTTGCAGAGTATAGAATATGACCATATGGCCTTATACGTGATTTTAATATGTCAAACATAAATTATACTGTAAAATTTCCACTTGTATATGATTATGCATGCTAAAACGAACAAAACGAAATTTGAATGGTTGGATTTAGTTTTATAACGAATTCGTGGCATTGAATTTTAGGAATTATGTTCAACACTTCAAGAACAGTACAATTTGCATAATTTAATTATGTGATTATGTGTTTTAATGAGTTAAAATCACTCTATAAATGTTGGGTATCGATTATATATGAATTCTAACATGTGGGTATGTTTAATTTGGGGAATTAATGATTATGTAGTGTTTATTTCGCTGAATTCTGTGTTCTTCGCGAACTGGGAATTCAGAGTTTGGAGTGTCGCGCCGCGGCGCCAACTCCTAGTTCATTTCCCGCGCCACATCGCTAAGTACCAGGCCGCAGCGCAACGGCGCTGCAGCGCCAAGACCCCAGTACAAAAGTGGCGCCGCAGCGCCACTTAGCAGAATGTCCGGAAATGCATTTTTTTCAATGTTCAAGTATAGAAATGTGTTAGTAACCTAGTCTAATGAATATAAAAACTTGTTAGATATATAATGAGATATTAAAGTGAGTTTTTACCAAGTCAAGAAGACAATTACATGTTGATTGAATTGTTGATTATAAACTTAGCTTGTTGTTCGTATAATGTAATAATATGTGGAAACAAGTATGGTAATATGACTAAGTATAGTCCTAAATTTGAGTTAGACAAAGAATAAATGTGTGATGTTTAGTAAGTTATAATTGACTGGTATTGTGAACGAAATTGATATGTAGGAGTTAAATCAAAGAATGAGTTTAGTTAAAGTGTAATCTACGCACGAGAAAAGTTTTCTAAACCTACTCGTTATCATTATATGAATTATAAGTTGTCTCTTTACATCGAGCAAGTTCTCATTATTTTTGATTAAGCCCATGTTGTTATAACAATAGTATATTAATCTTTCAAAGCATGATGTTGTTATACAATAATTATTCTGTTGTATATCTATTGGAATTGTTATTCGATTTATATATCAGTTATTGTGAATCTTGTTAGACTAACAAACCCTTTATGATTCGACTAGTCCATAGTTGATGAGCGTTCTAAATTTCAGAACCCTTGATGAATTATCCAAACCAAACTTCCTTTGGTGCGGACTCGAATATCAAACTGAGATGAACAACCCTGTATAGGGGATTACTTATGCGTTAGCGTTAAGATATTGTGCACAGTATGGTACTAAGGGCTGATCCCCCTAAGTACGAGAAGAAGAGTCCATAGTCTTATGACTGTTAAAGGTTTCAAGTATAACCCTTGATAATCTAGGACATAGTTCAAGGTCTTATGACTCTCAGATTTCTTTTGATTCTTGTTATTCATTCTTAATTCAATAGTTGAGCTTTATTTTAGAAGTCTTTGATTCACTCGCATGTTATTATATTGTTACTTTCATTATTATACTTGTAGACAATTGTGCTCACTCTTGCGAATAATAACATTGCAGTTAAGAACGAAAGAACAGACGAGTCTTCCACTAGTAAAGACAAGGGTAAGATTAGCAAGTAATGAAGACTGGTTATTATGTAGTTATGTAATGATATTTAGACTTGATGTTGTTTAAGACTTATTATTTGTTTATGTTTCCGCACAGATGTTTAAGGTTAGTATGACCTGGGATTGTATTTATTATTCAGATGTTGTAACCCCATAAGGGGAGGATTTACTTCTATCCATTGTATGGTTTGTTTTTATTATGGGTAGATAGATATATGATGTTTGTATAGTGAACACCAAATCATGTGGGAATGGAAGTATCCGGATTTGGGGGTGTCACAGGTTGGTATCAGAGTTGTAGGTTATGAACCTTAAGTGGGGGAACAACCTTAGGTAGTAACCTTATAGGAAGAACATAGTGAAGGAAAAATCTTATCGAGTTCTAAGAGATGAATTTCTTAATTCATTGAAGATAATAAAAGACTTTATGTGTTAAATTATGTGCTCACTAGTATGACTTAGTAACTAAAACTTAAAACTATGTTGTCAGGATGTTAGATGTTGGAGGAGCTAGTCAAGCTGGGGAGGAGGAACCCCGAGTGCCTACTGAGGAGGAGCCCCGAGACATTCATGTTGTCAGGGAGCAGTTGATTCAGAGAGAGCCATCTCCATTGATCACTGTTGTTGGTCAGGAGCATAAGCCAGAGACTGATCCAGAGGAGGATCCTGAGGAGGAAGAGGAAGAGGAAGAAGAGGAGTTCCCACCGAACTCCATTGATGCTGAGATGTACGACGCGTTATATGACTGTAATGTAGAATTACGAGACACTGTTCAGGATTTGACTGAGCGGTCGATTATTCAGCAGATTACTCTCAAGAAGAAGGAGAGGGAGGTTGAGACTCTTCACATACGTGTGGGACGTGGAGTGGGATTTGGTTCACGAGAAGGGTCAAAATGAGGAGAAGTCTGAAGAAATAGAGAAGTTAAAGAAGGAACTAAAGGAAAGCTCAGAGAGGCTGATCATATTAGAGGACGGCTGGGTAAGAGAATCACGTCGTACTGATCTTGCAGAGAGGGATTGTCGTGTAAAGAAGGCTAAGCTTGGAAAGACATACTCTGTAAGACCCCAAATTATTAATAAATGAAATTTAAATTCCTCTATTTATTATTTTGAAATAGTAAGGGTTAAATTGATTAATGAGGTTAGTTATGGGTAAAATGCGCAAATATTTTAAATAAGCAAGTGGTTATAAAATATTCATTGTTGTCGAGGAATATTCGCTTGGTCGTTGAATATTCTTACTGTCGGAGAATATTCGTACGACGGCGCAGTCTTTTGTGGGCCCCATAACGGAAAGCGATTGGATGAAGAAAATGACAAAAATAAGTTGTTTATAAATAACGGCGTAGTTGTTACCGTTAATACTGTTGGAATACCCGGTGGTTAAAACACAGTAATACGCGTTGTTGCACAGTAGCACACGGTATTGCACCAATTATTGATTCTTACGTAAGAAGGCACTACTCAATAATGGTTACAGTAATTACTGTTCAATATTGTATTTTATTGATTCAATAATTGCTGCGTTGATATTTTATATTACTGTTGTTTTAATAATTGTCACTACACAGTATTTTCTATTATCGGAACAATAATTCATATTATCTGAATAATATTATTAGATAACATTATTGGCAAGGTCTAGAAAGTTCTGTCTAAGGAGAGGTTTGGTCATCTAATTGCGCGCCAGTAAGGAGAGATCCTTATTGGAAAGCCCCCTCTTTCCTGGGAACGGCCAGGTTGCCAGTACTGTGATTCTGTAATATTATTTGTGTATAATTAATTATTGATTTATATGATGAGAAAAATATTGATTTTATGTGGATATAGATGGAGAAAATTTTTAATGTGACAATTGTTGAAAATTAATATTTTATCTTTTTCTGATAAAATAATTCATTTAAATATATTATTTTAATAATATATTGGTGGTGATATTTTTACAATAAATGTGGGATATATGAGTATATGAGGAGGAAGAGTATTTTTGTGGTATTAAATGATTAACACATGTTTTGTGTGTTGGTGGACACAATTCTTGACCGAAAATTTATTATTTAGTGTAAAATCATCCGTTTGTGGATTTCGGTCAATTTTTGTTTGGAATTTGGAAAAACTTTCTTCTGAAAAGTTGTAGAGAATTGAATTTCCTATAAAAACTCGCGAGATTCGAATTTTCTGATAAAAGGGCTATTTATTATGAATTATTGAAGTTCCGAAGTTCCGAAATAATTGATTTTTGGAGTTTAAAATGTTTTTTTTAAGAAAAACGTTTTTTGTTGCAATTGAGTGGCTCACATGTGTTATACATGATCTGAAATCAGATTTCTTAGGTGGGCTTGACAATTTTGTAAATATAATATTATTATATTCAATTTTCTGCTTTGGTGCTCTAAGCATTTTCCTATAAATAGGGTGCTTAGGTTAGAATTGAAAATCACACCAGAAACACAAGTTTCTCTCTATTTCTCTCTCTATATTAGTGAGCGTATTCTTGTGAGTATTCTAATACTTTGAGTATTGCTATACGGTGCAAGTTCAAGTCATAACCTATATCCGGTGTTTCAACTAGAAGTACTGTTTTTGCTAAGGTAAGGGATGTTATTTCTTCTTAAATGATATTATTTTCTTCAATATCATTATGCCGAAGTATTGATCTGAATTTTTATCAAATTTGGAACTTTTCATGTCGGGGTTACTATTCATGAGTTACTATTCACGAGTTACTATTCACGAGTTACTATTCACCGAAAAATGAAAATTTCTTCTTTTCGTCCAAAATATCTATTCTGGATACTAGCTTTGATTGTATCCATGTTTTGATCATTCTTGAATTTTACTTCACTATGATTGTTTATGAGGTATTTCTGGACATGGAATAGCTGAAATACAAATCCTTAATATTTATTATTTTGTTTCACTGGATTCGTTTCCTTTAAAATATTTTTCATCATCCTCAGTCCTAAATGATGATATAATTGAATATCTTTGGCCTGTAGTGCAAAGATTGATGATTTTTGATGAATATCTTTGGCCCGTAGTGCAAAGATGAACAGGTGTTGAGATGAACATGATCGACTGGTGATACAAATGAATATCTTTGGCCTGTAGTGCAAAGATGAATATTTGATTAAAGATGGTTATTGATTGTTGTTACAGGGATAAAATATTGATGATGGACTTTTAAATCTTAGAAGATAGTAGAACTCATTCTCTACTTGACTCTTCTAATGGTTTGCTGTTTCCGCTGCGAATATTGATTTAAAACTTGTTATTTATTGTATTCTATTAAATTTTTCCTTGTTGAAGACTAACGATAATTTGTTGTATATTATCTTAGTCATAATATTCTTTACTGGGCTAGTTGAGCTCACCCTTTTCCTTGTTGTTCCATTTTCTTCTCAGGAGGCGAGAATATAGCGAGTACTAGTCGGGGTATGGAATGATGGTTCAAGACAGTTATTTTAGTAGTCCTCACTATTTTGTAAAATAGTATATCAATAAGTATAATGAGGATTTAATTGAGTATGAATACTGTCTAGATGACAATATTTGTATTTAAACTCACAGTATATGTATTGTCGTATTTGCACGACAATTGAAATAATAAAGTTGTAGTTATTTTCTGTACCGTGTATTTGGCGACTCAGAATGGGTTGGATGGATTGGACCTGTTTTGGGGGCGTCACATACTCTGCACTTAATAATGCAATGGATGAAGCCCCGGATTGAGTTTTGAGGTATCCAATCCAGTTTGAAGGTCTACCACCGTACATGCTGGATCGCAGAACGATGTCTCGCATCATGGAAGAGGAACGTAGCAAAGCTATACGGCGCCTTAACAAGCAGTGATAGTATTTGTTTAATTATGTGAAAAAAAAACTTATCTAGTTTTTAGATGTAAATTCAGGCGTGTTTATGAACGAATGAATATTTTTATTGTTTTAAATCCTATAGATCCTTTATCTCGGGATAGTTGATGTAAATAGCAGTGATGCTATCGTTTGATGTTAAAACTTTTGATTTGAATAAATATATCAAGTTATTTGAGATAATGTGTTAAGTGATAATGTTAAATTGTTGAGTTAAGCCTTAACTATTTAGAGAATTTAATAAAGATCTAATAAGCGTATATTTTAACAGAAATATGCCGTCGAGAAGAAGACAAAACCGTCAACCAGCTCAGGAAGAGTCAACGAATAACAACAATAACGCCAATGTTAATCCCGTCCAACAATTAGTAAATTTACTAGCTGGAGCAATGAATAATCAACCTCAAGCTCCACCGAATACTTCATTCAAAGATTTTAAGGCGGTGGGACCGCCAGAGTTTAAAGGTTCCATGAACCCGATCGAAGCTCAGACTTGGGTTATGGAGATGGAGAAGGTTTTTGAGGTCGCGAGAGTCAGAGAGGACCAGAAGACCGCTTTTGCAATGTTTATGCTGAAATCTGAAGCCATTTTTTGGTGGCAAGCAAACAAGGTCCGTAGAGGAGAAGGTATGATTACCTGGGATTGTATTTATTATTCAGATGTTGTAACCCCATAAGGGGATGGTTTATTTCCATCTATTGTATGGTTTGTTTTTATTATGGGTAGACAAATATATGATGTTTGTATAGTGAACACCAAATCATGTGGGAATGGAAGTACCCATATTTGGGAGTGTCACAGGACATATAGCCAAGTTATAAAACATGGTAGCTACATGGTCTTGTTATGCTATAATACCATGTAAGTTGTAAGTTAAAGCTTCTAGAGAATGAACTCAAGAGTGGTCATGTGCTTATGTGAGCACTTCTAACATGTATATAAGATAGAGTATTAGTACATATGTATGTTAAAGTTTGGATAGAAATAGGAAGTGCAAAGCTCAGCCCTGGTCTGGCTAGGGGACAGCGCTGCTACGCCGTCCCTAAGCCTAGACATGGCGTAGCTGCGCCATGCTGCAATCAGTTATGTGATCTATTTTTGATCTGATGTTGGAGCATGCTTATATGACTTCTTTAGCATGTAAAATATGATCAGTATGCTATGTTATGTGTTAAGAAGTATGCTATGTGATAGAGATGAATGTTAATTATGACTTTCAAATGTTAAAGTCCAAAGGGATGTTTTCAAGATATAAAGCAACGATTGAAAAATACGTTGTTTGACCTTGTGGTATCATAACAATATGAATTGTGCTATGAAAATGAAGGATATGTGATGTAGAAGGTATGAAGTTACAACTAAGTTAAACGTTTATGTGTACGTTTGAACTTACCTATACGAGTTTTTAATGTGTCGAACACTTAGCGAGTCAAGTGCGTGATAGATATATATGAACATTGATGTCATGTACAAGTGGTTAAAGTATACCTATACATGCCTAGCTATTCTAAGAATATGATGAGAAAGTGAAGTGTAGGTTTTTCGAACCTAATTAGAAAACAATGTAACATTTTTATTACATTGAGAATGCATCAAATATGTTACTAATGGATATGAATCCATGATTATATAACTGTGTAGGAATACACGCAGTGCAGATAAGTTTTAAGCAGTTAAGTTGTAATTGATAAACTATAAATCAGGTAAGTCTTTCAGTTCCTATTTGTTATATGAATTTGATAACTGTTAGTTGAGCTATATTATGCGATGCAAATGTTGATGTATATATATGAAATGCATATGAGATATGTATGAAATGTGAAAGTTTATCTTTTATGATATGCTTGTGATATAAACCTCTATGCCTGTTAAGTGAGAAGTAACATGCGTAGTAAATATTAATCGATTATGAATGCATGAATTGAATATGTTGTTATATGCTATGTGCTGCATAAAAACTATTAGAATTACTGGGCTGTCGAGCTCACCCTTGCAAATAACCACTTTTGCATGTTAAGGACTCACGGTAAAGATTTTGTGCTTCTTGGTTGAGAAAGTAGATAGTTTCGCAACAAAGGATACTATTTAGATTATTACTTAAACCCTGTTTAGGTTCTAGGAGTGTACTTGATATATACTTACGATGTTTAGTACTTGTTGTATTGTAAGGATGTATTAGTTAATACATAGAGGATATCGAATCAAGATGTAAAATCTTATACAGTAATTCCAATAGACTGAATCATATTATATAGTTGATTCAAGAATTGTAATTGGTTCAAAGTTATGAAATCAATAAAAGATTTTATTCAAAGGAGATTGAAAAAGTTTAAATTATTTTGCATATTTATATAACATCGAATGCGATGTAATACAGGAATAGTAAATGACCAAGATTAGAAACTTATAAAAGTTTGGGGTCATGGGGTAGATCCTGGTAATGGAATGAATTTATATTCTAAATTGTAATAAGTAAAGTTATATTCATTAAGTTATGAATGAAAAATATAAATAGTTTGACGATAGTAGTATCGTGGCGGACCGAATTCTAGGTTTAAAGGAACCTGGATTTGGGGGTGTCACAGGTTGCGTAAGTATAACTTGAAGTTGAATCCAGCCAAGTGTGTCTTTGGCGTTAAATCAGGCAAGTTGCTAGGATTCCTAGTCAACCACAAAGGGATTGAGCTGGATTATACCAAAATCCAAGCCATCACGGAAATGCTCATTCCTCAGACAGAGAAGGAAATACGGGGATTTTTGGGAAGAGTCAACTTCTTTAGCAGGTTCATATCTCAACTCACAACAACCTGTGAGCCTATCTTCAAGTTGTTAAGGAGGAACTCCTCCACGAAATGGAGTGATGAGTGCCAGAAAGCCTTCCTTACCATCAAAGAGCAGTTAGTCAAAGCTCCCATTTTGGTGCCACCCAGGGATGATGTTCCCCTGTTCATGTACCTGTCCATAAGTGACAATTCCATAGGTTGCATGCTGGGACAAAAAGACGATAGAGGCCAAGAGCAAGTTATCTACTACCTAAGCAAAAGATTCAGCAACAGTGAACACAAGTACACTCTGATTGAGAAGACATGTTATGCTTTAGCATGGGCTGCCATGAGGTTACAACATTACCTCCATGGTCACACAACCCATCTCATATCTCGCGTGGATCCTCTCAAGTATGTTTTCAGTAAACCCATGCTGAACTGCCGACTGTCCAGATGGCAGTTGATCCTACAACAATTTGACATTGTTTACGTGACCCAGAAGTCCATTAAAGGTCAAGGAATCGCGGATCAACTGGCCGCCGCACCTTCAGGGGATTTCAAACCCTTGGAAACATACTTTCCCGATGAAGGGGTAATGGCAATTCAGCAACACCATCAGTACAATACATGCCAAACATGGAACATGTATTTCGATGGAGCTGTTAATATGGAAGGTTCTGGAGCTGGAGCAGTTCTAGTATCTGGTACGGGGGAGCAGTATCCCATCGCCGTTAAATTATAGTTTGTCAGCACCAACAACACATGTAACAACCCGATATTTTCTATATAAATAAATAAGAAATTTTGCGTATAAATTTTTTTTTTAGGATGAGGATTTGTACAAGATATTATGTATATATTTATGTGGTAAATAAAAATATATTTATTATATAAATGTTTACAAATAATTTTATTCTTATAATAATTACTTTTATGGTAGAAATATTTTTATTAATTATTTTCCATGAAAATATAATCATATATTATTTAAATAATATATGGAGTGATTTTTTGAATAAATATAATAATTATTTTATTATATGAATTTTAGTACAGATTATTAAGTTAACTATTTTACCTTAATTATTAAGGTTAAATAGGAAGAATAAATCAGATATGAAATCCAAACCCTAATTTTAGATTATTGTCAAGGTACGAGAATAATAATATAATATTAATTATATTTTAAATTTTCAGTGCTATAAATATGTACAGTATATTAGTATTGTTAATGGTTGGTCAATTATGGTGTTTAATTTCAAAACCCTAATATTATTTGGCTAAACCCTAATTTGAAAATCAATTGTGGGTTTAAGACGGTTATTTGACTGTGTTATATGTTTTATGTTGTGTGTTACATAATGTTATGATAATTAGGAAACCCTAATTGTAAATTTAAAACCCTAGGTTATATTTGAATTTCTAATAATTAGAAACCCTAATTGGAAACCTAAACTAGAGATTTTGATTAGTCAGAAATTGTGTTACTGTGGATAATAACGCGTATGATAGATTTTATTGCTAATTAAAGTAAATCTAATAAGTAAATTAAAATTATAATGATTAGAACCCTAATTATATCAAGAAAGCCCTAATTATATTTTTTAAAACCCTAATTTTAATTATTTAGTTATAATTAAATTGTTATTGAACTTTAGATATAATTGTTCAAACCCAAGAAATTATTTGGGATACATTAAGGATTAAAATCTAGTGAGTAAAACCTAGATTCAAGCATTATGGACAAAAATACCCCTAAATTATTTTGTTAGTTTACTAAAATAGTCATTTTGAATTTATTTAATAATCTAGATTGCTAATTCATCAACCTAGGTCTATAGCACATGCCTAAAATCAGCCAATGCTTATCTCTTTTGACACCTTGCATGTTAGATGCATGAATCTAAGTAGTATAAAAGGATTAAGAGAGAGAAAGATGTACATTTTTGCTCATTTTGTACAAAACACTCTTGCAAACTCTCTCCAGCCTTAAACCACGAATTCATCTAGTAAATCAGTTCCATAAACAAGCCCCACGAAAATCACTAGCAGATCAAAAGGCCAGAAATCAAAATTTTTCAAAGAAAAGGTATAAACCCTACTTCAATTTCTGTCCATTTTTCGGTTGTTAGATGTTATGTTTAAGTGTTAGAATATGTTGTTAGTAGTGTCTAGTGGTGATCTGGGTTGATAGATGTTAGATCCATAACATCTATAGACTCGAATTTGAGTTTTTGCAAAATCTGGAAAATTTTTGTTTTGTATTCTGACAGTGAATGTCAGAGGCTGTAGATCCTTGTCCTGTTATGTTTTTTTGTGTTTTTAAGCTTTGATATGGTAGTATGCTATAAGATCTTTGATCTGAAACTGGAATCAAAGTCAGATCGTAAGCCAGTAGCAAGATATTCAAGGTCAAACATGGTTGACCGGCCATGACCAGGCGTTTATGGGTAACCCAGAAACAGCCCAGAACCGGCCTGACAACATCTTTGACCATCTTGATCTGTTAGTGTATTGGTGTTATGATAATGGTTATGTGTCTAAGTTGTAGTATGTAGGTTACCCTACATATGTATGCCTTAACATTTCCTAAACATTAAACTTAGTAATCGTAGTGGACGGTCAAACCAGGCAAGTCGAACATGTTCTCTGTTTTCTGGGTAACCCAGAAAACATATGAACATGTCGACTGACATGGTTTCACCGTAGCATACATGTTGATTATGTTGTTGTTTTATGTGTTTTAAATGATAGATCTCTTCAATTACATGTTGGTTACCTACTGTAGCTTATAGATCATAAAAACATTACACATATTTCAAGTTGTGGAAGCCCAAATATGGCTACACGAACTGTTCTTCATTTCTGGGTAGCCCAGAAAATGAAGAACAGCTCTGACTGCTATTTTGGACGATCAGATATGCTTTGTTATGAAATGTTTGGTTATGTTTGTTGTTGGATCGTGTAGTCCTACACTAGCACTACAAGCTCTGACAAACAACATGTCCAGGAACACAAAACACACTAAGAAATCGATGGTCAAAGTAGCACACACGATACTGCCTTATAAAGGCTCAAGAACATGAAGAACACCTATAGCGACGGTTCTGTCGCTATAGGTGGTCTTTAGCGACAGATTATTTAATATTTTTCAGAAATTAATTATTAAATAGAAAAAATTAGTTTTTCATTATTAAAAATACGAAATAAATTATTAAAAATTATTAAAAATTCCAAAAATTAGTTTTAATTATTTTTATTATATTTCATAAATATTTAATATTTTTGGAATATTAAAAGTATTTAATTTATTTAATTTATTTAATAATAATATTAAATAAATTATTTAAAATGATTTTAATATTTAAAAAATCATTTAAAATTATATTATGATATAAGAAAATATTTTAAGTTATTTTTAATGACTTTTAATATTTAAGGATAAATTTCATTAATTAATTATTATTAATGATATTAAAGTTATTTAATAATTATGTTAAATAATTTAGTTTAAAAATGATTTTAATGTTGTAATAATCATTTTAAATAAAAATAAAGTGTTTAAAGATATTTTAATTTATAAAATATAAATTTTAATATTTAAAATATAATTTCATTAATGAATTAATATTAATGATTATTAAGTAATTATTAATAAATATTAAATTTATTTAATAATTATATTAAATAAATAGTTTAAAAATAGTTTTATTAAGTTAAAAATCATTTAAGAGGGATAGAAATGAATTAAAATATTTTAAGTTATGAATAATGACTTTTAATATTTTGATAAATAGAACATTAATACTTTGATAATAATGATAATTATTTAGAAATGATTTTAAATATTTTAAAAATTATTTAAGGGTAATTTTAATACTTTAAAAATATTTCAAGTTATTATAAATAACTTTAATATTTTAGAAATGATTTCATTAATAGTTTAATACTAATTAAATATTAATGATAATAGAATTGATTAGTATTTAAATCATTTTAATATGATTTCGATGTTTGAAAATTTATGATAAATTATAATAAATGTTTTAAAATTATATTGAGTCATTTAAAAATAATATGACTGATACTTTCAGACATTGAGTTACAGAATAGAGTCTTAGACTCAATAATTACCCGATAAAGTTGTCGGTACACCGACATATTTCAGAAATTGATCTGGACTTAGATAAATTGATTAGATATAAGTGATTATTTGTGATTCAATGGTTATTAAACGTATATGCCAATGTGATTAGGATATGTGCTGACTGCAATAAGCAGTGTTATGTGTTATAGTATATTGTTCTAATCGAACGAACGATCTTATTAATGATAGGTCGTGAGATAAGCGATAAAACTAAGTTGCATATTGTAAGCAGCGCATCAGGCAAGTATCTTACCTTTGCATTTTCTTTATGCAATGGACATGAGTAAGAATATTTATGAATTATATTATTAGTGTACAGATTATTAACCTTATATTATATAAGCTCATTGATTATCAACATGTTAGTATATGGTAACTCAGATATATATATTCTGTTCGTTAATTTCTAGAATTGGTTAAACAAGTGTCCCCACTTGGATAATCATTGTATTTAATCACTTGTTGATATACCTTTGTCAATTACCTGTATACATATATGTTGAATTATAGATTATTGTTGAACAAGATAAAACCTTTGATTTGAAATCCAGAAAAGTATGAACATCCCTACACGGGAAAACTTTTATGCGCCCAAGGCGGACAGAGTGAACGATACCCTCGTTCTTGCACGTAGTATTGATCAATGCAGGACATAACGGGCTGATCACCCCCGTGCCCGTAAGTTATGACGGTTTACAGATGAATTTCTGTTTAACCTTTTCGAAAATGAAAACAATGTTCATAGTATGCCACATTAACCATATTTATAGTCTGTACGTAGTTTTAAAAATATGGTATAGAATTGATATATTATTATCATTGGTACAGATTACTTCACAACTATTGAATCGTTGTAGAAGGGTAGTATAAAGAAAACATTTAAACTATTTCAGCTTATATATATAATTGCTATTACTTGCTGAGCACTCAAATGCTCATCCTTGCTTAATTTAAATATTTTCAGCTAAGTGTGAACGACCAGAGAGATCTGCTAAGAACAAGTTAAAGGGAAAGGTTGCTGAATGAATGAATGTTATCTTATGTAATAGTTAACTTTAGTATGACAATGATATTATATTAGCTATCATGGGTTGTAATGAATGTATTAAAGGTTACGTACTTGGGAGCTAGACTCTGATAATTATGTAAATTAAGTTTGACTTTTATATTATTGTTATTATTATTAGTATTATTCCGCTCATAGAAATGGTATCGTAAAGCACCGAGTTCGGGTTTCAAGTACCCTGATTTGGGGGCCTCACAGGTTGGTATCAGAGCTTAGGGTTAAAAACCATAGGTGGGTTAGACCTTAGGCTATAACCTTAGAACAGAGAGAAACGTTGAAAATATAAATAACTCATATAGAGTTTAAAAAGAGATGAATTGACTAAGTTCATCGTCAAATAAAATAAAAGATAACTTACATAAAACTATTATTTGCTATGTGTATATATTATATGCTAATCAAGATAATTTATATGTGTAGATGTCTGGTGGAAAAGGCTTGTTATATGCATACTGCATGAAGAAGGGTCAAACCCATACACCCGAGCTGATATCGAAGCCAATAGCTGAAATGGAGGCTCATAATGAAAACAACTCAGACGATGTGGTTATTGTAGAAAATGTAGTACCAGATCCGGAGATGGTAGAGCTGACAGATAGTGATTCAGACACTAAAGTTGAAGCTGATCAAGCATCAACGGAGGTGCAGGATCTGAGGAACAAGGTTTCTTCTCTAGAGAAGCTGTGGGAGATAGAAAAGTTGTTGAATTGTCAGTTGCGTCAGGCATTAATAGAAACAATGGAAGAACAAGATAAGCTTAAAATCCAAATTGATCAGATAGAAGCCACAAGCAACTCTCCGTGTGTAGCTCCGAGCAAGAAGGGGAAAAGAAAGATAGAAGATCATGACCTAGGAAAATATGATAAGAAGAAAGGGAAAAGAATTTGTTACCTTTGCGGTTATGAAGGACATACTACTCTGTATTGCCCTGACTATAAACCAGGAGCATGTTTTATCTGTGGAATAGAAGGTCATCAAGCGAAAAAGTTGTCCAAGAAAAAGATATAATAAATAAGTAGTATAGGTTCTGTTGTGTAGGTGTGTTTAATGTAATATATATGATAAGTATGTCTATGTAATGTTCTGTTCTCAACCTTTGTAATGATCAAGCTTGTAAATCCCGACTTTTGTGGTCATAAAGGGATAGCTGAAGTTCAAAGCATTATGTGCCATGCTATGTAAAATATTCGTTAAATGAATATGAATCTATGTTTGAGTAATGAAACAAGTTTAATATATTAAACTTATGTGATAAGGTTTAGAATGTAAGTTAAATTATGATTTTATCATATAATGCCGCCAAGACGTCGAACTCACAACCAAAGGGCAGAAGGATCTGTCAACAACGTCGAGGGACAACCACAACCAGATTCGATGCAGCAATTTGCGAACATGTTAGCTCAGGCTATGCAACAGGGAATACCAGTCATTGGAAACCAGCCGGACAACCGCTTAGCGAACTTCAAAGACTTTAAGGCTGTAGGACCACCGGAATTCAAATGTACAACTGACCCTGTTGAAGCCTAAACTTGGGTTAAGAAAATTGAAAAAGCATTCGTGGTAGCTAGGGTATCTGAGGGGCAAAAGACCGCTTTTGCCACCTATATGATGAAGGGGAAGCAAATTTTTGGTGGGAAGCGAATCAGGCTAGAGCAGGAGAAGGTGTAGTCACATGGGATAGATTTAAAACTTTGTTTTTCGAAAACTATTTTTCACCAAGTATGCAGACGAGGATGGAGGTTAAATTTTTAGAGTTGAAGCAGGAGAATATGACGGTGTCTGAATACGCTGCCAAATTCAATAAGTTAGCTAGGTTTGCCCCGCATCAAGTCGATACAGAGGCTAGGAAAGCTAGAAGGTTTGAGCTTGGATTGAAACCCTGGCTCTACAACAAGGTGGCGGTGTTGCAGATTCCTACATTTACAGCACTCATGGAGAAGGCGATCATAGCTGAGGAGGGAAGTGAGGCCATGAGCCTATACAACAAGGATAGAAAGAATAAAGGCAAGGTAGAAGGAGTTGGGAAGGTAGGAATTAATATTGGGAGCATGAGTGTAGATGGCAAGAGGAAGGGGAGCAATTTTGGAAGTGTGCAGGTAAAACAAGAAGGTACGAAGAAGCAGATGGTACCGTGCAAGACATGTGGAAAGAACCACTCTGGGGAGTGTCTGAAAGGAAAATTCGTTTGCTATAAGTGCGGGCAGGAGGGCCATATCTCTCCCAACTGCCCCAATCCTAGAATGAACAGTGGATGTTTTCTGTGCGAATCGACTGAGCACAGGGTGAAGGATTGTCCGAAGAGGAGGGTGGAGGCAGGTAGTGTTAATACTGGAACTGGCAGCGGGACTTTGGCAATCACGGGACCGACTTCGTCAAGCAAGCCAACAAAATCTACTGCGAGGATTTTCAACATGACGGTCCAGGACACGGTAGCAGCTGGCACTGGAACCCCAGGTGTGATTCGTATAACTTTTATTTTCTTATGCATGATTTTCATATATATAGTAATTTATTTCTAAAGAAATTTTGAGGAGGAATTTGAGTTCTTTTAGAAACCAATTTTTCTGTTTAATCAAAAAGACAAGCTTTATGGAAATAATTAAAGATCAGTTCGATCAATTATGATAGAGATCTACTTGCAA